>CP116452.1:0-1200000 GCA_028216015.1 Quercus dentata | reverse complement strand
ACTCAGTTTTAAGTTGTTCTACCAGGTGACAGTTGTGTCTGCTGGAAACAGAACACATTTGGACTACAGAATTACCAAAGGTGCCGTTAAGCTATCTGAGAAGCCGAAAGTGTCTATCAATGATAAAATTGCTGGCAAGAAAGATAACGGTCTTGTTTCAAGCAAAAGAAGTACACCTAAGATTTCAAAAGACATTAGTTCCAACAATGTTTACTCAAATAGACAAAATATGGAAATACGCCCCAATGCCGCTGTTCTGCGCACTACATTAGTGAGGGCTAGCTCAGTGACATCTTCACCCATTAGTATAGTTAGTCAGGTGAAGGCAATTTCAACTTCCAAAGGGTCAGTAGACAAGTTCCCAACAAAGTTGCCACTCCATGAACGATCCACCCAGGTAGGCTATAATGGTTGTATTCATATTGAATTTTAGTTCCTCTGCTGATGGCTTTTCTTGCTGGTTGCGTGCAACTATATATGCAGAGCACTACAAAGGAGGCTTCTGTTACTGGTGGTTTGAGAAAGAAAGCTCTGGATAACAGGAGGTCTGGTTTCACCAATTAGAATGCTTCTCTTTCTCTCTCTCTTAACAACCCCTTTCCCCCAAACCCCTCTCCCTCCCCTCACTCCCTCACTAATCTGAATTGTTTGTTCATTTTTAGGAGCTGTGATGGAGTTGGTAGAAAGCCTTTAGAGCCTAGTGGCTGCCAAATTAGAGCCAATGGCGGAGTATCCGAGAACCAAAGACCAAAAATAATGTAATGAGCTATATCCATTTACATTTGTTTTCCTCAGATAGTGTCACTACCAATTTTTTTTTTTTTTTCCTTTGCTTGTGTGATATTCTAATGGTTTGGAAATACAAAAGGTCTATGAACCTTCGTGCCCAGAATAATGTAAATCAAAATTATGGAGTTGAAGCTGAGCGAAAGAGTAATGTCAAAGGACTGCAGCAAAAGGTGATTCCTACTGGATATGATTTAGTTAAGCATGCATGGATTTGCGTATGTCGGTTTCTGCATTTTAAAGATGTGACGTTTTAACTAGGTTCCTCTAGGAAGCTTGGACCATTGGACTTAGAATTATCCTAATCTCAGCTTCCATTAGCTTGAACACATTGAAATGGTCAAAAGATCTTGCATACACTAGGAATCTCAGGATCATAGAGAACTTTGGTTGTAAGGACTGCATTTACAAAATTAATTTGTGAAGCATCATTTTAAAGTATTTATTATAGGTTCATGACATCTCTAATGGTTTCTAGGCTACTACCTATTATAGGATCTCCAATTTGGAGAAGATGGGCAAGTGATTTTCTTATCCATCTTTACTGATATTGTTAGAGATTTGGTATTACTGACGGTATGTTACACCTCCATCACCTGGATCACAAATGTGGCCTACCAAGACATCAATACAATGACAATGAAAAGTTGTGCTGGTTCTTGCTAGAATTTTAGGCTTGTTACTTGAAGAGATTTATGGCGCGGACGATGAAATGTAGTTTTATGATTGACGAGGTTCAATCATATTGTTCAATAATACTTGAGTTTAATTGTAAATCTATAATCTTAATGCCTAAGACATGACTGATTTATGAAACTATGTTTTTGTTATGTTTAGTTTGAAAAGACATGCATTCTGGTAATGAACATTCTTCTGTTTGTTATATATAGAGGAATTTTCAGTGTTGGATGCACAGATCATGCTTGCATTTTGTTTGTCTGCAGGGAGACGAGAAAAGTAATGCTGGGCTTGGAAAAGATTCAAAATATGCATCATCTACCTTGTTCACCATTCACAAGGCTCCAAATCCAAAACCAGTTCCTAAGGTCATATTTCTATTCTTTCTTCTAAGGGTTTAGAAATTACTGCAGAAAATTAGGACATGATTTTATTCCTTATCCATTCTATCTTATGTTATTCTCTTTTATTAATTGGAATAAAAATCATGAAATTGTGCCATCATATAACAATTTGATCAACATTTCCAGATTGCATTACCAGAATCTGCAGATCTGTCCCATGCAAGAAGAGAACCAAGGTACCATATGCTCTATGTTACTCTTCAATTACTATCCCCTTACTAATTCTTAAACATGCAGTATACACTTGTTTAAATTTGAGCATTTTATGAGCAATTGATCATGAGTAAGATTTACCTTGGATTAACATGCCCAAATTCATCTAGGCTTTTATGTTACCTTATTGTGATTGTGACTTGATTGCAATGCAGACCGAAGATGCCAAGTTGGCGGTGAAATTGAAACTCAAGGGGATTCGTGAATTATCATAGCCCAGTGAATCTGAGGTCTGTCACTTGTCATACTCATCACATTTGCAATCGAAGGTATCTGCACCGGATTTTATGAATTCAGGGAAAGGTTTCAAGCTGGCACGAATTATGGTCTCAAGAAATTGCAAGAAACCAAAAGGAGAACCTTAGAAGGGGTAATTCAAGCATATGAGATACATATTTTGTAGAAGCAGCTACAAAAAAATTTAACATTTAGGGCTTAAAATATGTGACAGAAATTAATGATTGTATATAAAGTTCATGCTTGTATGGATCATAAGGCTGTCATCAACTTCAGAAGATAGACCGAAAGTATTTCAAATCTTCTAACATTTCAAATTGAATAAAAACATGAGATCTTATGATGCTTATTAGTTGATTTTGTATATATACTCAAAATATATTTGAGAAATATATATACACAAAATATATTAGTTGAAAAAATTATGTGCTAATTAATCAATCGGTAAGGATCAACCAAATTCCATCTCATCCTAAATTCCTACCCCATTTTAGTCTATTCCACCCGTTTAGGTCCATTTCACTCAATTTTCAATAAATGTTGATATGGGCCAATATGTGAACAAAATATTGACATTTTATGGTTACTTTTTATTAAATTTGAAATTTGAAATTTGATTTGATATTGTATATTGTCGTGAAAATTTTGAGAAATTAATTTGATTCTCCTTAATTTTTCTTGATTTGATCTTTGAAATTTAGTCCTATTAGACTCAACTATTGATTCATCCTAAATTAATGGACTCCTTGTTATCTTGTTATGTAATGAAATATTTTAAATTATCTTTTTATGTAATGGTTATGTTAAAAAACATGTGAATAATTGGTTTTGATTTGATAGTTTGATATGATATAATTATGCGATATATATATATATATATATATATAATAGCATACTCATGAGTGTCATATAAACTCTTTTGTGATATTTCACTTTTGGGAATGAGGTATCAAAATCAAATCTTTTTTTTCCATTGTGAGAGGAAACAATCCTAGAAAATATATAAAAGTATATATATATATATATATATATATATATATATATATATATATTTTTTTTTTTAGAGGAATAAAAGTATGTTTACTTGAACAATTTGCTTTATAATACAAAATAAAACTTCCATCTCTTAGCAAAAACATTTAATAGAATCAAAAATCCAATTGTACAATCAGCAAGACGAAATGAACAGTTAAAGTCTTTTAATTAGCATGTTTAAGAGAAGTTTGAATGTTTTTTAGCAGTAGAATTTAAAACTTAATCATCGAGTCCCACTGCTAATTAACTCTTCTCTAGATTTTATCTAGTAATTACTCAACCTGTATGAGAATGAAAATTACATGAGCTAAGAGTTGGTAGAGTGCTCATAGACCTTGATTTTGTTTTGTCTTGCCAAAGAATATAAGGACCCAAAACCCTACATAATCCTTAATTATATACCTATTTAATTTTTCTCAGACAAAAGAATATATCTATATCTAGATATAGATATATATATATATATATATATATATATATATGATCTTATTACGTTAGAATCCAAATCACAATGATCTTTATAATAGGTAATTTTTATGCCACTTTTCCACGCAATATAGGACTTGACCTTACGTAGATCAAATATTGCAAATATATATAAATATATATACATATATATATTTTTTTTTCACCTTGTTAAAACTTAGGAATCTCGATCTACATGAAAACAAATGGTGTGTCTTTTTTTGGGCAGTATGGTGAATGACACAACGAAGATACTTTACCGTGCACATTGTACCGCATTTCAATGTTAGAATTAGATTATAAGTATAATTCATGTATCAAAAAGATTGTTACGCTCCGTTTGTTTCGATGGAAAACCTTGTGTAAAGATACTTTTCCGTATTTTCCAGTGTTTGGTAGCATAAAAAAATATGAGTCGAAGGAAAACCATCTTTAGTCAACATAAAAAGTATGACTTATTTTTAGACATTGTTTTCCATTAAATTTTTTTGGAAAACAACTCTATCTCACAGCAAGCTAAATAAGGGAAGTTGGGAAATTGTTTTTCAACTCATTTAAAGTTACTACCAAACATTGGAAAATGAGATAGTTTTATAGAAAATGATTTTTGAAAAATGACTTATTTTCTAGAAAACATAATTGCTGAAACAAACAGAGCGTAAGTACAATTCTATTGAATCAATTCTAAATCAAAATTCCAAAGTCAGTGGTTTTCTTCAGTTTCTTCTTCTTCAACAAAGAGAAGTTGACTTTATATATATATATATATATATATATATATATATATATATTCCGAATATTTTATTGACTTGTATGTATTTGTTACTGTATTGTATACACTGTACAGTATACTCACGATTTTCCTAAACATTTTTTCAAATTTTTTTTTTTTTGGAAAGGGGATTAAAATCAAAATCTTTTCTTCATGAGAGGAAACAATCCCAGAAAATAATAAACTAATATTTTCTTGAAGATTGTGCTTTATAATTCAAAATAAAACTTAAGCAAACATTTTGCTTGATATGTTAGAATCCAAATTACAATAAACTTGTAAGATCACATGGTGATTTATGCCAATTTTTCACACAATATAAGAATCGACCTTACTAGGTCAAATATTACAAATATTTTTTCAAAATATTTGCATGATCATATTATTTGTCAAAACGTAGGAATAATGATACGGTGAAGATATTTTACCATAGACATTATCACATTACCGCATTACAAATGTGAGAATAAGATTATAAATATAATTCTCATGAATCCATTCCTAATCACGTACAATTCCAAAGCCAAAATCCATTTCATTGTTGGTCTTTCCTTCTTATTCTTCTTCTTCAACCAAGAGAGACCAAAACTCTTCTTCATTCCTTTGTTTGAGTGAGTGAGGAGAAATGGGGAAATCAATGCTTCTCCGAGTGTATTATGCAGCCCTTCTATTCCTATTGACAGAAGTGTCAAGGTGGAGAAAAGCCTCTAAGTGGTAAATAATTCTACTTAATCTTCCTACTTGTTTTTTTATTCATAAAAACTTCACTACTATGATTCAAAATCTTAAACATGCATTTTAATATTTTATAACCTTTTATCCATTAAAAAAAAAAATTCAATCTTAAACATGAATGGAATATGCTACTCTTATATATTCTTTCTACTTTTATGAAAACGGTAGGGAAGAGACTAGTTGTAGTAACCCTCGTACCCATTGTATTGAGGATCCAATATAGAAAGTGGAGCCTTAATGAGTTCACAAAGGTTTCCCAAATTTTAATTTTATAAGCCCCATCAATATTTTTGGCCTACTATTTGTGCCTTTTTTTATACAGCATTACATTTTTATTTTTATTTTATAATCTTTTTGTCCATTCATTTCCTTCTCTTACTTGTCTTAAAAATAACACACTAATTATGCTTTTGTTGTAGCAAGCGTGCCATAGAGGAGGCTCAACTTCGTCTTGCTATTTTGAAGAGAAGGATGAATTCAATCATACGACAGTCTCGTGCTGATATTGCTCAGCTCCTACAGCTTGGCCAGCAAGAGAATGCCTTATCTAGGGTATGATTTCTTCTCATTTATGTATAGTGACATTAATCACCAAGTTTTTGTTATTGGAATTATATGGTTGAAATTCTTTTCAAAATTAATTTCATTATTAAAATTATGGTCCTTGCACAAACTCAAGATCTATAAGAGATGTTCATTCAACCTAACAAAATTATGAGACCCATCTAATCCAATCCAAAGTAACTTGAGTCTTGACACCTTTGTTGGTTTTTATGGGTTGGGTTGGGTTGTGATTTTATTTTGAACATCAGGTTGGGTCAGGTTTAGACTAATAGTTTTTCTAACCCATTCGTTCCACAATATGTATATTAGTTTATATTATTGTTCTTATTATAATTTTTAGTATGACTTATTTTGATATTTTGAGAATTATTTATTTAAAATTTTAGAATATAATTTAGACATGTTAATTTTTTTTTTTAAAGCTTAACTATTTTATGAAAATCCAAATTTTTATAAGTCATTAGTATATAAATATAATCCACCTACTCAACCCGACCAATGTGGGTTGAGATGGTTTGGTTTCTACTCATATAATGAGTTGGAAAATTTTCAACCCTACAAGGTTAGATTGGGTTGAAAAAATCCTTCAACTTGACCCATGCACACCTCTAAAGTTTCTTCAATTTATAGTTTATTAATAATTATGAATTTCAAAAGCTAATCAGGGACAAAATTACCATTTAAGTATACTCTAAAATATTTGTACGTAGGTCAAGACTATTTTCTTTGGAGGTTCGGGCTCATGAATGCTTTTTTTAACCTTTTAAAATTATATTTAGGTCAAGAAAGTCTTCAAGGATCAGAAAATATTGGCAAAGATATGATGAAATAAATTATTTTTGTGAATACGTACTCACCAATTTCTCTCATATTTGCCAACAGAGGTACATATCTTGGACTCAAAACTTTACTAAATTTCAAAAGGTTTGATTACATGTGATCGACATTGATTAGTTTGTTGAGTATTCATAATTTCATAAACAATAATAAAATGTTGCTCTAAGTCCTAGTTGATATTTGCAAAGTGACATACGATCCTTGCCCATTGATGTTCGCCAAGCTTTGGCAAACTGATATTTTTGCGTCCGGACTTGGTGAATTGCCGGAGCTACGTTTATTCAGTCATTATTTCAAAGGGCGCTATGGTCGTAAATTTGAGACTGTCAATGTCCAATTAGGACAAGGACATCTTGTGTCATTCCAAATGAGAGGAGAATCTATGCAGATATGTGGTACCTATTGATCGATTGTCACATTGATGAGTGAAATAGTCAAGAACACACATTTCATCCAAGCACTCCTACTCCTTTAGCTAACAAAAGTGACATTCAATCATGCCCTTTCTCTTGGGATAGTGAGAGAAAGAAGACTCCTAGCGTGGTCAAAAATCATCACCATTCATTTCATACTTCTAATCATGAAGAGCTAAAGGACATTTAGACTCTGCTTGAGTCATGTCCATCCAAAGCTTCCCAACTACGAAGATGTGGTGGCCAAAATGAGGGCTATAAAGGAAGAGCATAGGCGATGTGCTATGTCTGCAAACACACGTGGAAGAGGGAACAAGAGATGCAATCGAAGTTGGACTCTAGAAGTGGTCGAAGATAAAGCAAAGCAGTACCAAGACAAATGCCTCAAGTGTCGTATTTGAATTAACTGATAGTTTCGTATTTGAATTAGGATGTTGTCATTAGTTGTTGTTATCAATAAACTTCCTGGAGATAGGACTCATCCTATTATCTTGGATAGACTTAGCTATTAGGTTGGTTGTTATCTTTTTAATTGTGGTTATCCCTTTATTTGAGTTGGTCTTGGTTGATGTATTTGAACTAAGAGTTATGGAATAAGAGGCAAGTCGATAATATTTACAGAATTCCTTTCTTTTCTCTTTGTTCTTGGAGGGTTGTCACCTCGAATACGACTAGTTATTTCTATTCATTCAACCGGGTCACAACACGATGTAATGATAGTTTCTCGAATTGTTGAATATTATGAAAGTACGAATAAATTTTATGTGAATGTCATCGATATTTGATAATTTCTAGGATCGGTTTTAACACTTTTTCTTAGTAGGTTATGGTGGATGTCACTCCTTTTTGAAAATTTGTGCTCTTAACTCTTACGTAGTATTGCTCAATAAAGTTTGATTTTCTTCCCTCTCCTTTTTTTTTTTTAATTATTTATTTTTAAGATCATTACTGTGCTAATGATTTTCTTGGTTGAATAAATATAAATGGATAGGAACAATTGATTTTCTATGGATGTTTAACTTGGATTGGTTTTTTTTTTTTTTTTGAGAATGAACTTGGATTGTTGAGTTGTCCTACCATTTACTAGAAATGTTGTGTCGATTTCATATTTAATCACTCTTGTGACCCAAAAGCATTGGATCAAATTTGACCAATAAGGCATCTATAATTTTATTTTTATTGCATTAATTTTTACTTGGGTAACATCAAGGATTGGATAATTGAATGCTATAAATACTACAGGATTGGTGAATGAGAGACTATATTTTTGATGAATGAGACTGCATTTTTCCACTCCAAAAGAGCATGGTTTATAGCATTGAGCAACTTGCAATATAAGTGAAAAATTAGTCTTGACGCAAGTTCAAAGAGTACTTTCTATCATACATCATATAAATACATTAAAACCTACACCTACATCATATAAATCCAATATTATACAGAGTAGAGCCTAATCCTCGAAAATGATTGGAACCCGTTCCTTTCATCTAACATCTGCTTCCATTGCTACTTTCGCGCGCCCACATGATCGCTTCTTCTTCCGCGCCGATCATACCCATTTAACTCGCCTTTGGATCAGGGATCTTAAAGCTATGCCAATCTATGCATTCTTGGTGCGTCAAATGATACCCACAGAAAATGATCTCAAAACTCCGTTGCCTTGACCCGGACACGAACCGAACTTGACCCAATCGATGACATCGACGTTGCGAAATTGGGACTAAGGGGGGGCAGGTTTACTTTAGGGTTAGTGTTAGGAATTAAGATGAGAAGAGTAACTTAGGAAATCATTGCTAATTCCTTACAAAATAAGACCACTCTTTTGGTAAAAAAATCATCTCAAATTTCTTAAAAAATAAGATCACTCTTCCGATTAATTTTTCAAACTCAACTCTCACATTTCTCCTATATTTCATTCACCCAAGTTTTTTTTTTCCCCCTTTATCCTTATCTTAGTCTTATGGTTCCCCCAACCCCCCAAAAATTTCCTCTTTTTATTTTGAAAAATCCTGTTTGGCAAGCCATCTCAAGCTCACATTTTCACATTTTAAACAATATTACACACATTTTCACACACTTTTTCATCCACACGTATTTCAAAAAACTACAAACAACATTACTTAAACTACTCTACCAAACAACTCCTACTATAAAAAAACTGCTACTATTCTATATCCTCAACTCTCTTATCTCTCCCATATTCCACTCACCCCACATTTTTATTTTTTATTTTTTATTTCCTTTATCAAGAAGCGAAAGAAGGAAGAAACGAAAGAAGGAAGAAGCTCTGTAAATAGGCAAAATTCTGTGAACGTGAAGAAGCGAAAGAAGGAAGAAACCTTATCCTTAAATGTCCAAAAATGACATGATGACCTAATACGCATAATCGATTGTTATAAAACAAGTTGAATTATGAAATCCGGTAGAGAATTACTTATTGCTCTTTGCCACCGGATCTTCTAACTATTTCTCTATGTCTTGGAGAGCCTTTTGGACCGCCAATGAGTTCAAATTACGAAACTAAATGACAAAAGGGCATCAATAAGAAAATAATTTCCAAGTTTTACAAACAGGGCTGAAATATGAAGGACATAAAATAGTTAATCCACTAATATACTAGACATATTGTCTTCTATAAAAAAAAAAATTACATCCAGCCATACAAGATAGTTTTAACAAATTATCAAGATCTGCTTGAATGAGTTTGAACGAAGACTTCCACTAGGTATGTAGGATAATTATCAGCTTGAAAAAAAAAAAAAAAATATATATATATATATATATATATATGAATTGGGTTCAAGTTACACCTAATATAACTCTAAGTAATATAACATTACTCAATATCTTTTAATAGGATGACAATTTTGACAAATCCATCATTGAATTACATTATCTTCATATATTCTCCATATTTCAAACTTCAAATGATATATCTAGTTTTCAAACTTCAAAAAAACCTAGGATTTGCAATGCAGTTTTGCCTACATTAGGCCGCATTATCTTCAAGGCTCATCGTTGATAGTATATGTTATATATTATATCGATAAGTGGGAGTCAATAATTTGAAGTTTGAAACAATGGTAACTGTTTTTTTAGAATATTGTTACCATATGTGGTACATATGCTTGTTTATTTTAATGAAAATAAATATATAAAGTTATGAGACTTCGTATTTTTTGCTCCGGCTTATAAGAATTTCCTTTGTTATGATTTTTTTTTGGTTATAGATAGCATAGTACTTCAAAATTTATCAAATATATGTTATTTGCTTCACGTTGATTGTTTTTATTATCAGACTAAGACACTAATTAATTTTTAGTGTTGATTAGAATTGAACCCAAATTTCTTATTAGATAACAAAAACTTTATCAATTGAGATAACTAACACCCACTCCTTGTTATGATTTAAATAAAGTAGATTAGGTGTGTCATATGACATGCACAATGAAAATTTTGTGAAAAATTGTATCAAAATCTGAATGAGCAATAGACATGCAATATTTAATTGAGAACATGTTAAAAGAATATAGAAGAGCGCCGCATTACCTAGTAGTAACATATCTATCTTGATAATTCAATAGTGACAATATAGGAGAGGGATTTGAATCGGGATGTGATAGACACATCAGAATATGCCAACTAATTGAATTTGCCAATATTATGGATAATGACAATAAGCTAAAGGTGTTTATTTTGGATAATGTTACGAATGTGAGAAGTGCAAAGAAATATTTGTTTAATTTAGTTGATTGTATTTTTATTGGTCAATTGTATTTTTGTCACTCCTTTTTGAGAATTTCTGCTCTTAACTCTTACGTAGTAATTCTCAATAAAGTTTGATTTTTCTTCTCTCTCCTTTTATTTATTTATTATTAATCTCATTATTGTACTAATGATTTTCTTGGTTCCAATAAATATAAATGGATAGGAGCAATTGATTTTCTTTAGATGTATAACTTGGATTGTTGAGTTGTCCTTCCAATTACTAGAAATGTAGTGTGTACATTTCATATTTGATCACTCTTGTGACCCAAAAGAATTGGATAGAATTTGACCAATAAGGCATCTATAAATTTTAGTTTTATACTTTTATTGCATTTTTGCTTAGGTAACATCGTCGATTAGATAATTGAATCCTATGTATACCACAAGATCGGTGAATGAGAGGCGGTATTTTTTGTCTCTTTTTGATGAAAAGAGACTATTTTTCCACACCAAAAGAACATGGTTTACAGCATTGAACAACCTGCAATATAAGTGTAAAATTGGTCTCGATGAAAGTTCAAGGAGTGTTCCTATCATTTATCGTATAAATCCATTAAGACCAACAACTAGATAAAATTCTTAGCTAATAGAATAATTTGCAATTTTGTATAGTTTTTATCCACACATTTGAAGCTAACATTCAAATTGATCAGAGGAAGCATGCTCAATTTAGTCTCAATTATCTTATATTTTTAAATATAATAATGCAAAATCATGTAACTGATTTTAACTTATTTGTCAAGAATTCATAATCAACCTCAAAAATTTGGGACTAAGGTTTTGACGTTTGTTGTTTGTTATTGTACAACAATGCAAAATCATTGATAACCTCAATTTTTTTTTTATCTTCCAAAACAAATTATCATAGGTCTTTATGAATTTAATATCAAGATTAATTGTAGCTGCCCACCTTAAAACTATAAGGGTAACTTTCAATTATTAACCCTAGATTAGTCTTAGTTATTTTAAAACCATATAAATTAAACCCTAGATTTTTCGGGTTTGATTTGGGAGTTTTTAGGATTTAATTCGTGACATTCTTGAAATTTAAAATCTAATATGAAACTTTTTAAAATCTATTGAGTTTAATTGAAAACTTTACTAAAAAAATATATATGATAAAGTTACTAATAATTTTTGTTTAAAAACCTTATCAATTAAGGTGACAATAAATATGATTAGTGTCACGTCAATAATATAATAATAATTCAAATGATAATATCCTAACTAGGGGTGTTCACCAAACCGCACTAAAACCGCCCGCAAAGTGGCATAACCGCACCGCACTACAAGTAATAGTATACGTGCACCGCACCGCACCGACCTTTGCATGGTGCAAAGTGCGGTTTCTTGGTTTTATAATAAGAAAATTGTACAAACCTCACCGCACCCTCTCTATATATTAATATATTTATTTATTTTTAATATTAAATATATTATTAATAGTTTAATAATCCTAGTTTTCAAAAAAAAAAAAAAAAAAAAAAAAGTTTAATAGCCATAGCAAGTGTTGACTAGAAAAGCTAACCCAAAATAAAGAAAAACTAGCTCAATAATTTAAAACTTGGCCCAAAAAAGGGAAAAACAAGTTTTGGGCTAAGTAAGAAAAGCCCAAAATTTGAAAAATATATCGATTTCAAACTGCATCTTATACATAGTGTGGGGCCCAATAATTTATGGGCCAGGCCCACTTGCTCATGGGGAGTCTAAAGGTCCAAGCCGAAGAAGGCTATGGCTCAAGCTCAAAAGTATAAAGCACAAATTGGCCCGGAGATGCAGCCGAGGACAGTTCGTCCTCGACAGGACCCAAAGTTTCATTGATAAAGACGGTATGGGAACAAACTTAAAAGAAAATCTAAAATATCTAGGAAAAGCTGCCCTTACTACCCTTCCCGGATAAGACTCTGCACCCAACAAGAACCGGATTCTTAGGCTTTATCAACCACCCCCAACGATTCAGGGATTAGACCGACGGGACAAATATCAGTCCTGGAAAGTTTGACCCTACACGTGGACGAAGGACAGTGAACGTAGGCTGGTATAAAAGAAAAGGTAAAATAATCGAGAAAAGGAGGAGGGCCAAAAAGGAGAGCCTCCCATCTCACTTCCAGGAGAAAGACCCAAGGGATGAGAACACCTTAACTATGTCTGTACACCACCACAAAAAACCCACCGCCGGGTAACCGGAGGAAGACCTTAATGCTCCTCGGACCGAGTCCGAGGAGTCCAATCCCTCGGGTTACGAAGTTGTAGGGCTTGGATGTCCAGACTGAAACCCTTTCTTATCCGGGTTCCCCTAAAATCTGGTCCGGATCAACGCCCCGTGATCAAAAGCCGGTCTTTTAAGCCCACTCTCTACAAATCATATTGTGAGGGATCTTTCATGTGCGAGCCCAACATCACTCTTGGGCCATTAAATAATCGTGTCCCTACAATTGGCGCCGTCTGTGGGAAAGGCTTGCGCATTGGCATGGGTGGCGCTTGATCAACTCTCTAGCAAGCAGAGATTCGCGGGTTTTCCCCTGTCTCCGGTGACATGCAGTTGTTGTTCCAACATAAACTTATGCCAGGGGCTACATCCTGCAGCGCCAACGGCACGGGCAGCTCTAGGGGCTTCCGACCTCAAGCCAACTCTCCCGCCGTGGTCAAGGGGCTGACCTGCGAAAAAAGCAAACAAGTAAACACAAAAGTTTTGGACAGATGCAAGGCCTTGTATGGTCCTCGAAGTCAAGCCTATGGGGAAACCAAGTACACAAAAGAAAAAACATAAGTTTTGGACAAAACCAAGGCCTTGCATGGTCCTCGGACTCAAGCCTATGGGGAAACCAAGTACACAAAAAAAAAAAAAAAAAAACAAAAGTTTTGGACAGAACCAAGGCCTTGCATGGTCCTCGGACTCAAGCCTATGGGGAAACCAAGTACACAAAAGAAAAACACAAGTTTTGGACAGAACCAAGGCCTTGCATGGTCCTCGGACTCAAGCCTATGAGGAAACCAAGTACACAAAAGGAAAAACAAAAGTTTTGGACAGAACCAAGACCTTGCTTGGTCCTCGGACTCAAGCCTATGGGGAAACCAAGTACACAAAAAAAAAAAACAAAAGTTTTGGACAGAACCAAGGCCTTGCATGGTCCTCTGATTCAAGCCTATGGGGAAACCAAGTACACAAAAGAAAAAACAAGAGTTTTGGACAGAACCAAGACCTTTCATGGTCCTCGGACTCAAGCCTATGGGGAAAACAAGTACACAAAAGAAAAAACATAAGTTTTGGACAGAACCAAGGCCTTGCATGGTCCTCGGACTCAAGCCTATGGGGAAAACAAGTACACAAAAGAAAAAACATAAGTTTTGGACAAAACTAAGGCCTTGCATGGTCCTCGGACTCAAGCCTATGGGGAAACCAAGTACGTGGATGGGGAAAGTCCTCGGCTCAAATCGTGTAAAGGTTAAGGCCAGTAAGGGTGTTAAGAAGATGGCGAAACGCCCCACTGTTCAATAGCCTAAGGAGGCTGTTCATTTTACGGGTGACATGTCTTCGGATGGTTACTTCCTACACCGCATCGAACACTCAGCCCTCATCTAGGCTAGTTTTGAGGTAAGTATCATTCCTCACAGGTCGGCATTGTTGTGCCAAACAA
Organism: Quercus dentata; assembly: GCA_028216015.1. Lineage (NCBI taxonomy): Eukaryota > Viridiplantae > Streptophyta > Magnoliopsida > Fagales > Fagaceae > Quercus > Quercus dentata. The sequence goes on along the minus strand of CP116452.1, from coordinate 1,185,455 downwards.
CTCTATTAAAGTTATGGTTACACCTATTTCTTAGCAAGTATTTCGGCCCTAGTTGTCATTGATTCAAATGCTATATATATTTTTGTGCCGAACAGCATGTACAAATTCATAAAAACGCCTTTCTCTTTGATAAGGGGTTAAAGACCCAAATATTGTACTCGAGGTCGGCAGTGATTGTGCTCGGCCGATTTAACAAGCTTATCATAATATCCTTTCTGTTTCTGCCTCATGAGAGTTTCAGCTCTAAGTATCATTTGTTCGATTCAGTATTATTGAGTAGGATTATTTTTATAAACACAGAGCAAAATCTTTTTATTAACCGGAACTTGGTCCTAGACGTCGGTCAAAGTTTAAAAATAAAAAGAATTTACAAGACTGTATGTCTATGCATTGCGTTATCATCTTAAAAACGTAGAGATATAACATGTGAAGTAAAATGGTAGCAATTTTTATTAATATACAGATGTGCTACAATGTACAAAAAGGGGCTTAAACAAGCCTATACAAAAGGTGAACTGCCGAAGCAACGATAACATCAACAATACAGATAAGTAAACAGTAAGGTGTCTTTTAAAATTGTCTTCAAAGCCTCTCCAATCTCTGCCTTAGTATTGCCCATATCGAGAGAAGAACCTTCTTTAGAAAAAGATGGAGGAGATGGAAGAAGAAGATGGAGGAGATGAATGAGGAAGATGGAGGAGATGAATGAAAAGAAAGAGGAGAAGAAGAGAGAAGAGATGAAAAGGAAGAAAAAGGAGCAAAAGAGGGGGAGAAGGAAAAGCACCAGGATGGATCCTGGTGGTGGAAAGAAGAAGAAAGAGAGGCAAAGGGAGGCGCCAAAGTGAACGAAGAGAGGAAGAAGCAGGGGGCACTTAGTCCCCGCCCGGTCTTAACTCCTAACACACTTTGGTGCCATGTTAAATATGCTCATGAAAGAGCGGGTGGTAGTGCGATAATGGGCGTCCTCGACTTAGTCACGCCGAAAGTGAGACGTGACGAGTCCCTGCTTCGGATTTTGGCTGAAAGGAAGGTGAGACAAATCTTGAGTCTCCGCCATCCTTGCCCCGACCGAGCCATTTCGAGCTTTATTAGGACATAGTGTTTTTGGGAGTGGAATGGCTTCTTCATTGCTTATTACTACGGTGAACGTATCTCGGGTTAAGGTATAACCAGAGAGTAAAAATAAACTACGGAAGGAATCTGAGGGTTTCAAATTTCTGAGGGATTAAAGGGATTCGTGTATGGGGGAAACAACTCCTGTCTTCTCTCTTTATATAGGGGACGAAGAGGAGGGTACTTAATGTGTTCAAATCTCCAAGGAAATCTGCAAACAAGAATATGCCCGTTCCGCTCCCCCATACCATCAAGAACCGTTGAATCTGAGATGTCTCGTGAAGAGAAATTATTGAAGACGCGCCTCGGATAACCAAACAACATGAGCGCATCATGAACAAATTAAGAGGAACGTCTCATAGACCGGTACATTTCCTGGGCGGGTGAAGAATCGCCAACGTCGGTCAAAGGCTGAATTAAATAAGCCATAATAAAGGCTCGGTATTATCAAAACCCCACTCTCCAACCAGGAGGTCGGACAACAGGGTTTTGAGGGGCTATTGTGGGGCCCAATAATTTATGGGCCAGGCCCACTTGCTCATAGGGAGTCTAAAGGTCCAAGCCAAAGAAGGCTATGACCCAAGCTCAAAAGTATAAAGCACAAATTGGCCCGAAGATGCGGCCGAGGACAGTTCAGTCCTCGGTAGACCCAAAGTTTCATTGATAAAGACGGTATGGGAACAAACTTAAAAGAAAATCTAAAATATCTAGGAAAAGCTGCCCTTACTACCCTTCCCAGATAAGACTCTGCACCCAACAAGAACTGGATTCTTAGACTTTATCAACCACCCCCAACGATTCAGGGATTAGATTGACGGGACAAATATCAGTCCTGGAAAGGTTGACCCTACACGTGGACGAAGGACAGCGAACGTAGGCTGGTATAAAAGAAAAGGTAAAATAATCAGAAAAGGAGGAGGGCCAAAAAAGACCGAGTCCGAGGAGTCCAATCCCTCGGGTTACGAAGTTGTAGGGCTTGGATGTCCGGACTGAAACCCTTTCTTACCTGGGTTCCCCTAAAATCAGTGCGGATCAACGCCCGTGATCAAAAGCCCGCCTTTTAAGCTCACTCTCTACAAATCATATTGTGAGGGATCTTTTATGTGCGAGCCCAACATCACTCTTGGGCCGTTAAATAATCGTGTCCCTACACATAGTATTGCACATATGACTGCAAAAATGAGCTGTGGGGCGGTTATGATTTGGCTAAATTCTAAACCGCACCATACTATACTGCACCGCACATGTGATTGCAAAAATAAGGTGCGGTACAATTATGATTTTAACTAAACTACACCGCAAACTACAGTGCTAAAAATGACCCAAAACCACACTGCACCGCAAACACCTCTAAATTCCTAACACTACTCAGATTTAAAATATAACTATAAGGTAACTCGTGGAATGCACCATAAAACGATTTCTCACTTTTACTTTTTAAATCTAAATATAAAATTTAATAATTATTAATAGAAATTTATTATGATTTTATTTATATATGGAATGATGTGTATCAAGCAAACACAATCAAACAATATACATTCAACCATATAAAGAAAGTACATGTACTAAAAATTCTAATTAATCGAAGTTTTAAATTGACTAAAAAATATAAATTGTCAAACGCCTTTAATTTTATAATATTTTTTAGATATTTTTATAAAAAAGTAATATTATAGATTATAGATTATAGATTTATCCTAATTTTACTCATAAGATGGATTTATTAGGAAGACCTTTTTGCAAAAACAATTAAAAATTAAAAAGAGTTCATCGTGAGTCACGCCACTGATCTTTGGTCTTGTAGATTTTGGTTATAAAGCTTGTGTATATGTTTATCCAAAAAAGCTTGTGTATATAATCCAACTTTCCATGAAAACCCTAATTTGTCCTGAACGCTAATATTCTCTCCAGCCCTAACCATAACCATGAATCCCTTTGATGAAAACAAGCCTTATTGCCACTTAAATCAGTTAAATGTGCCTACGCTTCATGTGCCGAAAAACGAAGCCGCGAAAAACCCAGACCCTTTAACCCTCCCTGAAGATACAGAAATCTTGGAAGCCACGGAAGCTTTGGAGGTACCTGTGGAACCAGAGTTTGAGTTGTTGGCTGCCATGGATTCAGAGTCTGACAAGTACTTTTATGGGGATTCAATGTCTGACTTGGAAATTGCAGTTTTCCAAGGATACTGTAATTATGGGTAAGGACTCAATCAAAGAGTAAATTGCAGTTTTCTCTCTAATTTAGAATGAGACACTTACATTAGTCAAAATTCAAACTATTTACATTGACTTTCCGCTTTTGGAGGACTAAAATAGCTTTAAAAATTTTTGAATTTTTTATTTTACCCTTCACTTTGTGTCGACATCTTGAAAACATAAAGAAGATTCGTGCGATTTTCCCCTATAAATGAAACATATTGATTATTGAGGTTGAGTTGGAAAAAAAAAAAAAAAAGGACTTCTTGTCATGACTGATGGATTCAGAGATATTTTAATATAATGCTATAATTAATTGTTTGAGTATTTGATCTTCTCTTTTTCAATTCGTCAAATATTTTAGTCAGTCTATCCATTCTTAAATTTCTATTAGGCATTATATTTATTCAAGTAGTTATTATGACTGATCAAGTAGAATAACTTTATTGTTATGTTTTCATAAATATTTCCAGCATTTAATTTTTCCTCATTCTTTCTCTATTGAACGCCAGTAATTTGCTATGTTAAAGATGTTATTCCTCATTTTTTTTTTTTTTTTTCCATAATATTAATAACTATATATCTATATCTGTGTGATGGGATTTGATGTTGTTTCATTAATATTTGACCATAACTATTCACAGTCTACACAATAATTCTTGCCAAAAATATAGAAGACATCAAAAAGAATCGCTAAGAAAAAGAAAATTGGAAATATAACTGGTAATTATGTTCTAAAAAAACCTTGGAACTTTCATTAGCTGGAGCTGATAATATAGACTTTGACACTTGGATTGATTAATTAATCTACAACACAAGATAAACTTATTTACCACGTCTTTAAGGTGAACTTAGGCTAACTTTATTCAGGGTCACTTCGTCTAACTTCGATTTTATCTATAATTTTCATGTTTTTGCTTAAGAATTGTACAGGTCATAATTTTATGTCCAATTAAGATTTATTATATACAATTCTATCAATAATTTTTCATGCATTAGTTGATAAATGAAGTCACGTGTATGTGTATATATACATCATCTTATTCCTCCCTGAGTGAAAGTCAATGATAATCATATAATTCTTTCTGATACTTTTAGATTAGCAAAAATATATCATATATGTGTACTTGACACTGAAACTTGATTATGTAAATGCAGTTTCGATAATCAAACATTTTGTAGCATTGAGTGCTGTGACGAACAGACTGTCGTTGACAGGATGATATCAACAGAGGCCAATTTAGCCAAGCTAGATCTTCGTGACGAGCCAAAACAAGTGAAGTTGTTTGGTGTTTGTTTAAAACACCCATAGATTGGCAGTAACCTAAGATTTGCTATTCAGTTTTGCCTACACTTGACATTATCTTCATGGCTCATTGTTGATAGTATATATTGTTTATAAGTGGAAGACAATGATTTGAACTTAATGGCAGTAGTTTAGTAAAATATAGTTACCATATGAGTACATCTGCAGCCTTTTCTTTTAATGAAAAATAAATATATAAACTCATGACACTTTGTAACTTTTGGTTCATTCTATAAGAATTTTATTTGCTATGATTTATTAATTTTTAGTAAATACTATAGTATTTCAAACATATGATGTTCACTTTATGATAATTGTTTATTATCAATTTATCATCAAGCCAAAATATCAATAGTTTTGATATTGGTGAGAGATATTACGAGTTTAGCTAATTGAAACTCACTCTTTATTTTGATCAAATATAATAAATTAGGTATCTCATATGACATACACAATAAGAGTTGTCAAAAATTGTATTAAATTCGACTATAAGATATGCTATATTTAATTGAGAACATGTTTGGGCAATTCAAGCATTCCAACCCTGTAAAGCATTCCAAGATGTCGAATATGTTCCCACAATATATACTTTTAGCCATTTACTTCTTCTTTTTTTATAAACTTCAATATATATAAATCAAACGGAAATAGGGGCGCTACAGTCAACCTCGTAAATTGTTCTTAAGACATCTAGAAGACTCGAGTTTATTTAAAAGAAAATGACTTAGAAGATAAAAGGGAGAGCCTTGCAGCAGCGTGAGCTGCTGAATTACAATCTCTCCTGACCCAACTGAAATTACAATTAAAAAAAAAACTCTCTTGAGACTAAGGATGCTAATGACCCATTGCTGATACTTGTTCAAACAAAAATCTGATATCTTGTTCAAACAAAAATCTGATATCTTTGCCTTTTGACCTGTGAGAAAATAGAAGCTCCAGAGGACCATCTTCCACACCTCTCTCTGACAACTCATTTCTAATTCTAATGGCATTAGTTATCAATTAAAGAAGGTAAAGCATTCCTTGTGCGCAGAACTCTCACAAATATATCAGAGAGTCTTAAGCATAGTATTGCAATTTGATATATAAGACAAGAAGACCATAACTTCAATGTCTTGGTATAATATGAACCATGAACTAGATTTTTTTCAAATGGAAAGGATCCTTTTCCTAAAATGCAAATGTGACTTGGAATAGCTTTAACAAAAAATAGAAGGATGAAATTATTACCTTTTTAATATTTGAAGAACAAAAACTAAAACTTTCACAAATTTTTTTTGAAGCATTGATTGGCTTGGTTAAGTTATCTAATATTTCGGAATGTTATTAGTGAGTATATTGTTCTGATGCAAGGCCATTCCGTTTTTGGAGAAATTTTAAAGCTTGAGAAATGAGTTTTAATAAATGTTTTGTGAAAATAGATTGATTGTAGTTTACATGTACATCTAAATATTCTTTAGAGTAATGGTAAGGGTGAAACAAAGTTTATTACAATTTTGTTGCAAACTGCAGTGGCTTTTATGTGGTGGTACAAATTAATTTGTGGAATGTAGGATTGTGTGATGCACGTGGCATGTCAATGTAGCAGCCATGTCTGTTAGTAACTTAGTAATCTGTAAGTATATAAAAATGCTACAAGCATAACAAATTTCACTTTCTTGTTGAGGTGGCAGATTATGATTTCTAATATATCATTTTCACCCGGGACCCCACTAACATCACTTTTACTGCATACCAATCATGAACTGCCACCTTAGCAGTTGAGAAATTGGTTGTGGGCTTAGACTTATTGGTAAGGAAAATATGTAAGAACTATAGCAATTTTCTACTCTTCAAGAGTCTACTTGGTTTCCAAATTATCTGAGGAAAATGAAAATAAAAATAATTGGAGTATTATATTTGTTTTGATCTAGATATAGTTCAATTGACTTTTGTATTTGACATTTAAACATACACTGATTCTTCTTCTTTTTCCCACTTTTCTTGTTCTCTAGCCTTTTTGAGTCCAAAGGATCAAGTTGGGAATTTTGGATGGCCCTAAATCTTGAAATTAAATGTGATAAGATGTTTTTCTTATGCTTTACTGGGTTCTATGTTAACATTTCTGCTGTATGGTTTTGTTATTTTATCCAAATTTTACTTGGGCGTGCAGGTTGTTTTCATCTCTGACATTCTGGATCATGGTTCAATATCTTTTGGAAGATTTGCTCTGTCGAATCACTTGCATGGGAAAAGCGGTCAGTGTTCTCCCACAACAGACGTCAGGAGGAGCTGGAGAAGTTTAAGGCCCCTGGATTTGTTGCTCAAAAGAAGGCATACTTTAAAGAATATTACAAAAAATTTAGAGCTATGAAGGCATTACAAGCAGAACAGCAACAGACAACACAGCCTGATTCTTGCCTGTTGGCAATGAGCACCATCACACAAGTGGAAAATGCTGTCAATGCTGACTTCATGAAAGAGGAAAAGAAGCCTATCAATGTCAGTGAAAGACAGGTCTTAGAGAATGATGCAACTAGAGGCATTCTGGATAGTTCAAAAGATGCTACCAAAGAGGAATTAGGTTGCTGTGGTAATGACAATGACAAAGCTAGCCTGACAGATGAAACCAGTGTGTCCTTATCTGCCATTGAACTCCAACATTTTGTAAAAGAGGCTTCCTCCACTTCATCAGTCAGTAAGAGCTCAGAAACTGCCCAGCATGACTGCTCTGTCTCTGACAGAGCCAAGCATGATGCCAACAAGCAAAAGAAACAATCATCGAGTCTAAATGCTAAGGTAAAATGTTGGATTTCTAATTTGTGTCTCATTTCCCCTTAACCGATGATATCAAAATCTGTGAAAAGATTCTCACTTTGCTTGAGGACTATTTACTAATAATCCTTTCAAGTGGATGGTTTGCTGAAATAATCTATAGAGCTCAGGGTGGCGTAACTTATTAACACTGACTTTAGAGGCCTACAATTTTTTTTTTTTTTATGTATTGCAAGGTGGTTCTCATGTTTGCTGATCCATAAAATGAGGGTCTCCTTTTTTCGGTTCCATTAATTATATAGGAGATTGAAAAGTAAGAAAAATATTAAAACACTGTAAGAAGAAGATTTTGACAGCCTCATAGTCATGGTGAAACTCTGCCAAACACAAAATTCTTAGTGTGTTTAGACCTGATTACTAAATAGCTGTTATTCTGCTGTATGCATTGTCTTGTTAATTGGAACTCTCTTGCTGTATCAAGTTATGGTCCCGTTTATATTTTGATTGCACTTGTGGTTAGTTGCTAAAGTTTGCTAATGTGCAATAGATAGGTGATTTTCTGTTACTCAGTTTGAAGTTGTTCTACCAGGTGACAGTTGCGTCTGCTGAAAACAGAACACATTTGGACTACAGAATTATCAAAGGTGCCGTTAAGCTATCTGAGAAGCCGAAAGTGTCTATCAATGATAAAATTGCTGGCAAGAAAGATAACGGTCTTGTTTCAAGCAAAAGAAGTACGCCCCAATGCCGCTGTTCTGCGCACTTCATTAGTGAGGTCTACCTCAGTGACATCTTCACCCATTGGTATAGTTGGTCAGGTGAAGGCAATTTCAACTTCCAAAGGGTCAGTAGACAAGTTCCCAACAAAGTTGCCACTCCATGAACGATCCACCCAGGTAGACTATCATGGTTGTATTCATATTGAATTTTAGTTCCTCTGCTGATGGCTTTTCTTGCTGGTTGCGTGCAACTATATATGCAGAGCACTACAAAGGAGGCTTCTGTTACTGGTGGTTTGAGAAAGAAAGCTCTGGATAACAGGAGGTCTGGTTTCACCAATTAGAATGCTTCTCTCTCTCTCTCTCTCTTAACAACCCCTTTCCCCCAAACCCCTCTCCCTCCCCTCACTCCCTCACTAATCTGAATTGTTTGTTCATTTTTAGGAGCTGTGATGGAGTTGGTAGAAAGCCTTTAGAGCCTAGTGGCTGCCAAATTAGAGCCAATGGCGGAGTATCCGAGAACCAAAGACCGAAAATAATGTAATGTGCTATATCCATTTACATTTGTTGTCCTCAGATACTGTCACTACCATTTTTTTTTTTTTTTTTTCTGATTTTTCTTTGCTTGTGTGATATTCTAATGGTTTGGAAATACAAAAGGTCTATGAACCTTCGTGCTCAGAATAATGTAAATCAAAATTATGGAGTTGAAGCTGAGCGAAAGAGTAATGTCAAAGGACAGCAGAAAAAGGTAATTCCTACTGGATATGATTTAGTTAAGCATGCATACATTTGCGTATGTCGGTTTCTGCATTTTAAAGATGTGATCGTTTTAACTAGGTTCCTCTAGGAAGCTTGGACCATTGGACTTAGAATTATCCTAATCTCAGCTTCCATTAGCTTGAACACATTGAAATGGTCAAAAGATCTTGCATACACTAGGAATCTCAGGATCATAGAGAACTTTGGTTGTAAGGATTGCATTTACAAAATTAGTTCGTGAAGCATCATTTTAAAGTATTTATTATAGGTTCATGACATCTCTAATGGTTTCTAGGCTACTACCTATTATAGGATCTCCAATTTGGAGAAGATGGGCAAGTGATTTTCTTATCCATCTTTACTGATTCTGTTAGAGATTTGGTATTACTGACGGTATGTTACACCTCCATCACCTGGATCACAAATGTGGCCTACCAAGACATCAATACAATGACAATGAAAAGTTGTGCTGGTTCTTGCTAGAATTTTAGGCTTGTTACTTGAAGAGATTTATGGCGCGGACGATGAAATGTAGTTTTATGATTGACGAGGCTCAATCATATTGTTCAATAATACTTGAGTTTAATTGTAATTCTATAATCTTAATGCCTAAGACATGACTGATTTATGAAACTATGTTTTTGTTATGTTTAGTTTGAAAAGGCATGCATTCTGGTAATGAACATTCTTCTGTTTGTTATATATAGAGGAATTTTCAGTGTTGGATGCACAGATCATGCTTGCATTTTGTTTGTGTGCAGGGAGACGAGAAAAGTAATGCTGGGCTTGGAAAAGATTCAAAATATGCATCATCTACCTTGTTCACCATTCACAAGGCTCCAAATCCAAAACCAGTTCCTAAGGTCATATTTCTATTCTTTCTTCTAAGGGTTTGGAAATTACTGCAGAAAATTAGGACATGATTTTATTCCTTATCCATTCTATCTTATGTTATTCTCTTTTATTAATTGGAATAAAAATCATGAAATTGTGCCATCATATAACAATTTGATCAACATTTCAGATTGCATTACCAGAATCTGCAGATATGACCCATGCAAGAAGAGAACCAAGGTACCATATGCTCCATGTTACTCTTCAATTACTATCCCCTACTAATTCTTAAACATGAAGTATACACTTGTTTAAATTTGAGCATTTTATGAACAATTGATCATGAGTAAGATTTACCTTGGATTAACATGCCCAAATTCATCTAGGCTTTTATGTTACCTTATTGTGATTGTGACTTGATTGCAATGCAGACCGAAGATGCCAAGTTGGCGGTGAAATTGAAACTCAAGGGGATTCGTGAATTATCATAGCCCAGGAATCTGAGGCTGTCACTTGTCATACTCATCACATTTGCAATCGAAGGTATCTGCACCGGATTTTATGAATTCGGGGGAAAGGTTTCAAGTGGCACGAATTATGGTCTCAAGAAATTGCAAGAAACCAAAAGGAGAACCTTAGAAGGGGTAATTCAAGCATATGAGATACATATTTTGTAGAAGCAGCTACAAAAAAATGTAACATTTAGGGCTTAAAATATGTGAGAAATTAATGATTGTATATAAAGTTCATGCTTGTATGGATCATAAGGTGTCATCAACTTGAGAAGATAGACCGAAAGTATTTCAAATCTTCTAACATTTCAAATTGAATAAAAACATGAGATCTTATGATGCTTATTAGTTGATTTTGTATATATACTCAAAATATATTTGAGAAATATATATACACAAAATATATTAATGCTTATTAGTTGATTTTGTATGATATCTTACAAAATAATATTAAGGTAACGTAAGTATGCATGCATGCTACTAAATTGGAATATAGTAAAAGATATAACTTAACCAAGAGTCACGTAATTTAATGGCATTGTTTAGTCATTTTCATGTGGAGAACATGGAATAAAATTAAAGTTATCAATTCCATTCCATTCCGGTGAAAAAATTATGTGCTAATTAATCAATCGGTAAGAATCAACCAAATTCCATCTCAACCTAAATTCCTACCCCATTTTAGTCTATTCCACCCGTTTAGGTCCATTTCACTCAATTTTCGATAAATGTTGATATGGGCCAATATGTGAACAAAATATTGACATTTTATGGGTACTTTTTATTAAATTTGAAATTTGAAATTTGATTTGATATTGTATATTGTCATGAAAATTTTGAGAAATTAATTTGATTCTTCTTAATTTTTCTTGATTTGATCTTTGAAATTTAGTCCTATTAGACTCAACTATTGATTCATCCTAAATTAATGGACTCCTTGTTATCTTGTTATGTAACAAAATATTTTAAATTATCTTTTCATGTAATGGTGATGTTGAAAAACATGTGAATAATTGGTTTTGATTTGATAGTTTGATATGATATAATTATGCGATATATATATATATATATATATATATATATATATATATATATATATATATATAAAATAGTATACTCATGATTGGCATATAAACTCTTTTATGATATTTCACTTTTGGGAAAAAGGTATCAAAATCAAATCTTTTTTTTCCATTGCGAGAGGAAACAATCCTAGAAAATATATAAAAGTATATATATATATATATATATACATATATATTTAGAGGAATAAAAGTATGTTTACTTGAACAATTTGCTTTATAATACAAAATAAAACTTCCATCTCTTAGCAAAAACATTTAATAGAATGAAAAATCCAATTGTACAATCAGCAAGACGAAATGAACAGTTAAAGTCTTTTAATTAGCATGTTTAAGAGAAGTTTGAATGTTTTTTAGCAGTAGAATTTAAAACTTAATCATCGAGTCCCACTGCTAATGAACTCTTCTCTAGATTTTATCTAGTAATTACTCAACCTGTATGAGAATGAAAATTACATGAGCTAAGAGTTGGTAGAGTGCTCATAGACCTTGATTTTGTTTTGTCTTGCCAAAGAATATAAGGACCCAAAACCCTACATAATCCTTAATTATATACCTATTTAATTTTTCTTAGACAAAAGAATATATCTATATCTAGATATATATATATATATATATATATATGATCTTATTACGTTAGCATCCAAATCACAATGATCTTTATAATAGGTAATTTTTATGCCACTTTTCCACGCAATATATAGGACTTGACCTTACGTAGATCAAATATTGCAAATATATATAAATATATAAATATATATATATATATATATATATATATTTTCACCTTGTTAAAACTTAGGAATCTCGATCTACATGAAAACAAATGGTGTGTCCTTTTTTGGGCAGTATGGTGAATGACACAACGAAGATACTTTACCGTGCACATTGTACCGCATTTCAATGTTAGAATTAGATTATAAGTATAATTCATGAATCAAAAAGATTATAAGTATAATTCTATTGAATCAATTCTAAATCAAAATTCCAAAGTCAGTGGTCTTCTTCAGTTTCTTCTTCTTCAACAAAGAGAAGTTGACTTTATATATATATATATATATATATATATATATATATATATATATATATTCCGAATATTTTATTGACTTGTATGTATTTGTTACTGTATTGTATACACTGTACAGTATACTCACGATTTTCCTAAACATTTTTTCAAATTTTTTTTTTGGAAAGGGAATTAAAATCAAAATCTTTTCTTCATGAGAGGAAACAATCCCAGAAAATAATAAACTAATATTTTCTTGAAGATTGTGCTTTATAATTCAAAATAAAACTTAAGCAAACATTTTGCTTGATATGTTAGAATCAAATTACAATAAACTTGTAAGATCACATGGTGATTTATGCCAATTTTTCACACAATATAAGAATTGACCTTACTAGGTCAAATATTACAAATATTTTTCAAAATATTTGCATGATCATATTATTTGTCAAAACGTAGGAATAATGATACGGTGAAGATATTTTACCATAGACATTATCACATTACCGCATTACAAATGTGAGAATAAGATTATAAATATAATTCTCATGAATCCATTCCTAATCACGTACAATTCCAAAGCCAAAATCCATTTCATTGTTGGTCTTTCCTTCTTATTCTTCTTCTTCAACCAAGAGAGACCAAAAATCTTCTTCATTCCTTTGTTTGAGTGAGTGAGGAGAAATGGGGAAATCAATGCTTCTCCGAGTGTATTATGCAGCCCTTCTATTCCTATTGACAGAAGTGTCAAGGTGGAGAAAAGCCTCTAAGTGGTAAATAATTCTACTTAATCTTCCTACTTGTTTTTTTATTCATAAAACTTCACTACTATGATTCAAAATCTTAAACATGCATTTTAATATTTTATAACCTTTTATCCATTAAAAAAAAAAAATTCAATCTTAAACATGAATGGAATATGCTACTCTTATATATTCTTTCTACTTTTATGAAAACGGTAGGGAAGAGACTAGTTGTACGTAGTAACCCTCGTACCCATTGTATTGAGGATCCAATATAGAAAGTGGAGCCTTAATGAGTTCACAAAGGTTTCCCAAATTTTAATTTTATAAGCCCCATCAATATTTTTTGGCCTACTATTTGTGCCTTTTTTTTATACAGCATTACATTTTTATTTTTTTTATAATCTTTTTGTCCATTCATTTCCTTCTCTTACTTGTCTTAAAAATAACACACAAATTATGCTTTTGTTGTAGCAAGCGTGCCATAGAGGAGGCTCAACTTCGTCTTGCTATTTTGAAGAGAAGGATGAATTCAATTATACGACAGTCTCGTGCTGATATTGCTCAGCTCCTACAGCTTGGCCAGCAAGAAAATGCCTTATCTAGGGTATGATTTCTTCTCATTTATGTATAGTGACATTAATCACCAAGTTTTTGTTATTGGAATTATATGGTTGAAATTCTTTTCAAAATTAATTTCTTTATTAAAATTATGGTCCTTGCACAAACTCAAGATCTATAAGAGATGTTCATTCAACCTAACAAAATTATGAGACTGATCTAATCCAATCCAAAGTAACTTGACACCTTTGTTGGTTTTTATGGGTTGGGTTGGGTTGTGATTTTATTTTGAACATCAGGTTGAGTCGGGTTTAGGCTAATAGTTTTTCTAACCCATTCGTTCCACAATATGTATATTAGTTTATATTATTGTTCTTATTATAATTTTTAGTATGACTTATTTTGATATTTTGAGAATTATTTATTTAGAATTTTAGAATATAATTTAGATATGTTATTTTTTTTTTTAAAGCTTAACTATTTTATGAAAATCCAAATTTTTATAAGTCATTAGTATATAAATATAATCCACCTACTCAACCCGACCAATGTGGGTTAGGATGGTTTGGTTTCTACTCATATAATGAGTTGGAAAATTTTCAACCCTACAAGGTTAGATTGGGTTGAAAAAATCCTTCAACTTGACCCATGCACATCTCTAAAATTTCTTCAATTTATAGTTTATTAATAATTATGAATTTCAAAAGCTAATCAGGGACAAAATTACCATTTAAGTATACTTTAAAATATTTGTACGTAGGTCAAGACTATTTTCTTTGGAGGTTCGGGCTCATGAATGCTTTTTCTAACCTTTTAAAATTATATTTAGGTCAAGAAAGTCTTCAAGGATCAGAAAATATTGGCAGCATATGATGAAATAAATTATTCTTTGTGAATACGTACTCACCAATTTCTCTCATATTTGCCAACAGAGGTACATATCTTGGACTCAAAACTTTACTAAATTTCAAAAGGTTTGATTACATGTGATCGACATTGATTAGTTTGTTGAGTATTCATAATTTCATAAACAATAATAAAATGTTGCTCTAAGTCCTAGTTGATATTTGCGGTGACATACGATCCTTGCCCATTGATGTTCGCCAAGCTTTGGCAAATCTGATATTTTTGCGTCCGGACTTGGTGAATTGCCGGAGCTATGTTTATTCAGTCATTATTTCAAAGGACGCTATGGTCGTAAATTTGAGACTGTCAATGTCCAATTAGGACAAGGACATCTTGTGTCATTCCAAATGAGGCAGAATCTATGCGGATATGTGGTACCTATTGATCAGATTGTCACATTGATGAGTGAAATAGCTGAAGAACACACATTTCATCCAAGCACTACCACTCCTTTAGCTAACAAAAGTGACATTCAATCATGCCCTTTCTCTTGGGATAGTGAGAGAAAGAAGACTCCTAGCGTGGTCAAAAATCATCACCATTCATTTCATACTTCTAATCATGAAGAGCTAAAGGACAGCCTAGCTCGCTTGAGTCATGTCCATCCAAAGCTTCCCAACTACGAAGATGTGGTGGCCAAAATGAGGGCTATAAAGGAAGAGCATAGGCGATGTGCTATGTTTGCAACACACGTGGAAGAGGGAACAAGAGATGCAACTGAAGTTGGACTCTAGAAGTGGCCGAAGATAAAGCAGAGCAACTGAAGACAAATGCCTCAAGTGTCGTATTTGAATTAATTGATAGTTTCGTATTTGAATTAGGATGTTGTCATTAGTTGTTGTTATCAATAAACTTCACGGAGATAGGACTTATCCTATTATCTTGGATAGACTTAGCTATTAGGTTGGTTTTTATCTTTTTAATTGTGGTTATCCCTTTATTTGAGTTGGTCTTGGTTGATGTATTTAAATTAAGAGTTATGGAATAAGAGGCAAGCTGATAATATTTACAGAATTCCTTTCTTTTCTCTTTGTTCTTGGAGGGTTGTCGCCTTGAATACGACTAGTTATTTCTATTCATTCAACCGGGTCACAGCACGATGTAATGATAGTTTCTCGAATTGTTGAATATTACGAAAGTACGAATAAATTTTATGTGAATGTCATCTGATATTTGATAATTTCTAGGATCGGTTTTAACACTTTTTCTTAGTAGGTTATGGTGGATGTCACTCCTTTTTGAAAATTTGTGCTCTTAACTCTTACGTAGTATTGCTCAATAAAGTTTGATTTTCTTCCCTCTTTTTTTTTTTTTTTAATTATTTATTTTTAAGATCATTACTATGCTAATGATTTTCTTGGTTGAATAAATATAAATGGATAGGAACAATTGATTTTCTATGGATGTTTAACTTGGATTGTTGAGTTGTCCTACCATTTACTAGAAATGTTGTGTCGATTTCATATTTAATCACTCTTGTGACCCAAAAGCATTGGATCGAATTTGACCAATAAGGCATCTATAATTTTATTTTTATTGCATTTTTACTTGGGTAACATCAAGGATTGGATAATTGAATGCTATAAATACCACAGGATTGGTGAATGAGAGACTATATTTTTTGATGAATGAGACTGCATTTTTCCACACCAATAGAGCAATGGCTTACTGCATTGAGCAACTTGCAATATAAGTGAAAAATTAGTCTTGACGCAAGTTCAAAGAGTACTTTCTATCATACATCACATAAATACATTAAAACCTACAACTACATCATATAAATCCAATATTATACAGAGTGGAGCCTGATCCTCGAAAACGATTGGAACCTGTTCCTTTCATCTAACATCTACTTCCATTTGCTACTTCGCGCCCACAGTGGCTGCTTCTTCTTCCGCTGCCGATCATATCCATTTAACTCTGCCTTTGGGTCAGGGATCTTAAAGCTATGCCAATCTATGCATTCTTGGTGCATCAAATGATACCCACAGAAAACGATCTCAAAACTCCGTTGCCTTGACCGGACACGAACCCCGAACTTGACCCAATCGATGACATCGACGTTGCGAAATTGGGAATAAGGGGCAGGTTTACTTTAGGGTTAGTGTTAGGAATTAAGATGAGAAGAGTAACTTAGGAAATCATCGCTAATTCCTTACAAAATAAGATCACTCTTTCAGTAAAAAAATCATCTCAAATTTCTTAAAAAATAAGATCACCCTTCGGGTTAATTTTTCAAACTCAACTCTCACATTTCTCCTATATTTTATTCACCCCAAGTTTTTAATTTTTTTTTCCCTTTATACTTACCTTAGTCTCATGGTTCCCCCAAAATCTCTCTTTTTTATTTTGAAAAATCTTGTTTGGCAAGCCATCTCAAACTCACATTTTCACATTTTAAACAACATTACACACACTTTTTCACTCACACGTATTTCAAAAAACTACAAACAACATTACTCAAACTACTCTACCAAACAATCCCTAAAAACCCCTACTATAAAAAAACCGCTACTATTCTATATCCTCAACTCTCTTATCTCTCCCATATTCCACTCACCCCACGTTTTTTTTTTTCCTTTATCAAGACTTATTTGTTTCTACCTTAAAAAGAGAGATTTATCTGTTTCTTTTGTCCCTTTTTATTTTCAATAAAATTTTCAGTTTTCTTACTCTAATCTTACAGTTATTTTTCTTTTTCCAAATCTCTTCTTTATTTTGAAAAAAAAAAACTATAAAATCACTACTATAACTTCTCATCCATATCCTTAAATTTAGACACCACCATATATATATATATATATATATATATATATATATATATATATATATTTTCCTAAATGGCAAGCCAGTTGCCAAACAGAACAAAACATAAATAAATATTTTCTCGCTCTCACCCTGCTCCCGCATGGCATTTTATAATGAGTTCCAAACAGGAATGCTACTATACAAATCTACGGAAAATTATTAGATACTCTCAGAGTACCATAAATGTGTACTCCCTCCTCTCACATAAATGGTGGGTCCCACGTGAGACCCACCATTTATGTGAGAGAAGAGAATACGTATTTATGGTATTCCGGGAGTACACAATAATTTCCCCAAATCTACTGGCACTTTACGAATCTTATTGCTTATGGCTAATTGTTGTGACCATATTAACCATACGTACTAATTGGGACTAACTCATTAAGGGATAACATAAATAATTTTAAAGAAAGAATCACATTTACAACAATAATCACACTCAATGAATGAGAATACATAGTTGAGGCATCCATTATCAACAAATTTGCTTATACGAGACCTGAAAATAAGACTAAGCTTCATGCTTACCACTTTCATTCAATGAAATACCAGTATTTGGATCAATGAGGAAAGGAAACCTGCATGGATAATAAGAAGCTCTGTAAATAGGCAAAATTCTGTGAATGTGAAGAAGCGAAAGAAGGAAGAAACCTTATCCTTAAATGTCCAAAAATGACATGTTATACGCATAACTGATTGTTATAAAACAAGTTGAATTATGAAATCCGATAGAGAATTACTTATTGCTCTTTGCCACCGGATCTTCTAACTATTTCTCTATGTTTTGGAGAGCCTTTTGGACCGCCAATGAGTTCAAATTAGGAAACTAAATGACAAAAGGGCATCAATAAGAAAATAATTTCCAAGTTTTACAAACAGGGCTGAAATATAAAGGACATAAAATAGTTAATCCACTAATATACTAGACATATTGTCTTCTCTAAAAAAAAATTACATCCAGCCATACAAGACAGTTTTAACAAATTATCAAGATCTGCTTGAATGAGTTTGAACGAAGACTTCCACTAGGTATGTAGGATAATTATCAGCTTGAACATATATATATATATATGAATTGGGATCAAGTTACACCCGATATAACTCTAAGTAATATAATATTTTTTAATAGGATGACAATTTTGACAAATCCACCATTGAATTACATTATCTTCATATATTCTCCATATTTCAAACTTCAAATGATATATCTTGTTTTCAAACTTCAAAAAAACCTAGGATTTGCAATGCGGTTTTGCCTACATTAGGCCGCATTATCTTCAAGGCTCATCGTTGATAGTATATGTTATATATTATATCGATAAGTGGGAGTCGATAATTTGAAGTTTGAAACAATGGTGACTGTTTTTTTAGAATATTGTTACCATATGTGGTACATATGCTTGTTTATTTTAATGAAAATAAATATATAAAGTTATGAGACTTTGTATTTTTTGCTTCGGCTTATAAGAATTTCCTTTGTTATGATTTTTTTTTGGTTATAGATAGCATAGTACTTCAAAATTTATCAAATATATGTTATTTGCTTCACATTGATTGTATTTATCATCGACTAAGACACTAATTAATTTTTAGTGTTGATTAGAATTGAACCCAAATTTCTTATTAGATAAGAAAAACTTTATCAATTGAGATAACTAACACCCACTCCTTGTTATGATTTAAATAAAGTAGATTAGGTGTGCCATATGACATGCACAATGAAAATTTTGTGAAAAATTGTATCAAAATCTGAATGAGCAATAGACATGCAATATTTAATTGAGAACATGTTAAAAGAATATAGAAGAGCGCCGCCTTACCTAGTAGTAACATATCTATCTTGATAATTCAATAGTGACAATATAGGTGAGGGATTTGAATCAAGGATGTGATAGACACATCAGAATATGCCAACTAATTGAATTTGCCAATATTATGGATAATGACAATAAGCTAAAGGTGTTTATTTTGGATAATGTTTCTAATGTGAGAAGTGCAAAGAAATATTTGTTTTAATTTAGTTGATTGTATTTTTATTGGTCAATTGTATTTTTGTCACTCCTTTTTGAGAATTTCTGCTCTTAACTCTTACGTAGTAATGCTCAATAAAGTTTGATTTTTCTTCTCTCTCCTTTTATTTATTTATTTATTTATTATTAATCTCATTACTGTACTAATGATTTTCTTGGTTCCAATAAATATAAATGGATAGGAGCAATTGATTTTCTTTAGATGTATAACTTAGATTGTTGAGTTGTCCTTCCAATTACTAGAAATGTAGTGTGTCCATTTCATATTTGATCACTCTTGTGACCCAAAAGAATTGGATAGAATTTGACCAATAAGGCATCTATAAATTTTAGTTTTATACTTTTATTGCATTTTTTGCTTAGGTAACATCGTCGATTAGATAATTGAATCCTATGTATACCACAAGATCGGTGAATGAGAGGCGGTATTTTTGTCTCTTTTTGATGAAAAGAGACTATTTTTCCACACCAAAAGAACATGGTTTACAGCATTGAACAACCTGCAATATAAGTGTAAAATTGGTCTCGATGAAAGTTCAAGGAGTGTTCCTATCATTTATCGTATAAATCCATTAAGACCAACAACTGGATAAAATTCTTAGCTAATAGAATAATTTGCAATTTTGTATAGTTTTTATCCACACATTTGAAGCTAACATTCAAATTGTTGAGAGGAAGCATGCTCAATTTAGTTCTCAATTATCTTATATTTTTAAATATAATAATGCAAAATCATGTAACTAATTTTAACTTATTTGTCAAGAATTCATAATCAACCTCAAAAATTTGGGACTAAGGTTTTGACGTTTGTTGTTTGTTATTGTACAACAATGCAAAATCATTGATAACCTCAATTTTTTTTATCTTCCAAAACAAATTATCATAGGTCTTTATGAATTTAATATCAAGATTAATTGTAGCTGCCCACCTTAAAACTATAAGGGTAACTTTCAATTATTAACCCTAGATTAGTCTCAGTTATTTTAAAACCATATAAATTAAACCCTAGATTTTTCGGGTTTGATTTGGGAGTTTTTAGGATTTAATTCGTGACATTCTTGAAATTTAAAATCTAATATGAAACTTTTTAAAATCTATTGAGTTTAATTGAAAACTTTACTAAAAAAATATATATGATAAAGTTACTAATAATTTTTGTTTAAAAACCTTATCAATTAAGGTGACAATAAATATGATTAGTGTCATGTCAATAATATAATAATAATTCAAATGGTAATATCCTAACTAGGGGTGTTCACCAAACCGCACTAAAACCGCCCGTAAAGTGGCATAAGCGCACCGCACCGTAAGTAATAGTGTACCGCACCGCACTGCATGGTGCAGTGCGGTTTGCGGTTTTATAATAAGAAAACTGTACAAACCTCACCGCACACTCTCTATATATTAATATATTTATTTATTTTTAATATTAAATATATTATTAATAGTTTAATAATCCTAGTTTTCAAAAAAAAAAAAAAGTTTAATAACCATAGCAAGTGTTGACTAAAAAAGCCAACCCAAAATAAAGAAAAACTAACTCAATAATTTAAAACTTGGCCCAAAAAAAGGGAAAAACAAGTTTTAGGCTAAGTAAGAAAAGCCCAAAATTTGAAAAATATATCGATTTCAAACCGCATCTTATACGTAGTATTGCACATATGACTGCAAAAATGAGTCATGGGGCGGTTATGATTTGGCTAAACTCTAAACCGCACCATACCCATCTGCACCGCACATGTGACCGCAAAAATAAGATGCGGTGCAATTATAATTTTAACTAAACTGCACCGCAAAGTACGGTATTAAAAATGGCCCAAAACCACAATGTACCGCAAACACCCCTAAATTCCTAACACTACTCAGATTTAAAATATAACTATAAGGTAACTCGTGGAATGCACCATAAAACGATTTCTCACTTTTACTTTTTTTAAATCTAAATATAAAATTTAATAATTATTAATAGAAATTTATTATGATTTTATTTATATATGGAATGATGTGTATCAAGCAAACACAATCAAACAATATACATTCAACCATATAAAGAAAGTACATGTACTAAAAATTCTAATTAATCGAAGTTTTAAATTGACTAAAAAATACAAATTGTCAAACGCCTTTAATTTTATAATAATATTTTTTAGATTTTTTTTTATAAAAAAGTAATATTATAGATTTATCCTAATTTTACTCATAAGATGGATTTATTAGGAAGACCTTTTTGCAAAAACAATTAAAAATTAAAAAGAGTTCATCGTGAGTCACGCCACTGATCTTTGGTCTTGTAGATTTTGGTTATATAAGCTTGTGTATATGTTTATCCAAAAAATCTTGTGTATATAATCCAACTTTCCATGAAAACCCTAATTTGTCCTGAACGCTAATATTCTCTCCGGCCCTAACCATAACCATGAATCCCTTTGATGAAAACAAGCCTTATTGCCACTTAAATCAGTTAAATGTGCCTACGCTTCATGTGCCGAAAAACAAAGCCGCAAAAAACCCAGACCCTTTAACCCTCCCTGAAGATACAGAAATCTTGGAAGCCACGGAAGCTTTGGAGGTACCTGTGGAACCAGAGTTTGTGACATGTGCTTGAATAGGCTGCCTGAGAAAGGATACTGTAATTATGGGTAAGGACTCAATCAAAGAGAAAATTTCTGTTTTCTCTCTAATTTAGAATGAGACACTTACATTAGTCAAAATTCAAACTATTTACATTGACTTTCCTCTTTTGGAGGACTAAAATAGCTTTAAAAATTTTGAATTTTTTATTTTACTCTTCACTTTGTGTCGACATCTCGAAAACATAAAGAAGATTCGTGCGATTTTCCCCTATAAATGAAACATATTATTGATTATCGAGGTTGAGTTGAAAAAAAAAAAAAAAAAAAAAAAAAGGAACTTCTTGTCAAGACTGATGGATTCAGAGATATTTTAATATAATGCTATAATTAATTGTTTGATTATTTGATCTTCTCTTGTTCAATTCGTCTAATATTTTAGTCAGTCTATCCATTCTTAAATTTCTATTAGGCATTATATGCATTCAAGTAGTTATTATGACTGATCAAGTAGAATAACTTTATTGTTATGTTTTCATAAATATTTCCAGCATTTAATTTTTCCTCATTCTTTCTCTATTGAACGCCAGTAATTTGCTATGTTAAAGATGTTATTCCTCATTTTGTTTTTTTTTTTTTTCCATAATATTAATAACTATATATCTATATCTGTGTGATGGGATTTGATGTTGTTTCATTAATATTTGACCATAACTATTCACAGTCTACACAATAATTCTTGCCAAAAAATATAGAAGACATCAAAAAAGAATCGCTAAGAAAAAGAAAATTGGAAATATAACTGGTAATTATGTTCTAAAAAAACCTTGGAACTTTCATTAGCTGGAGCTGATAATATAGACTTTGACACTTGGATTGATTAATTAATCTACAACACAAGATAAACTTATTTACCACGTCTTTAAGGTGAACTTAGGCTAACTTTATTCAGGGTCACTTCGTCTAACTTCGATTTTATCTATAATTTTCTTGTTTTTTTGCTTAAGAATTGTACAGGTCATAATTTTATGTCCAATTAAGATTTATTATATACAATTCTATCAATAATTTTTCATGCATTAGTTGATAAATGAAGTCACGTGTATGTGTATATATACATCATCTTATTCCTCCCTGAGTGAAAGTCAATGATAATCATATAATTCTTTCTGATACTTTTAGATTAGCAAAAATATATCATATATGTGTACTTGACACTGAAACTTGATTATGTAAATGCAGTTTCGATAATCAAACATTTTGTAGCATTGAGTGCTGTGACGAACAGACTGTCGTTGACAGGATGATATCAACAGAGGCCAATTTAGCCAAGCTAGATCTTCGTGACGAGCCAAAACAAGTGAAGTTGTTTGGTGTTTGTTTAAAACACCCATAGATTGGCAGTAACCTAAGATTTGCTATTCAGTTTTGCCTACACTTGACATTATCTTCATGGCTCATTGTTGATAGTATATATTGTTTATAAGTGGAAGACAATGATTTGAACTTAATGGCAGTAGTTTAGTAAAATATAGTTACCATATGAGTACATCTGCAGCCTTTTCTTTTAATGAAAAATAAATATATAAACTCATGACACTTTGTAACTTTTGGTTCATTCTATAAGAATTTTATTTGCTATGATTTATTAATTTTTAGTAAATACTATAGTATTTCAAACATATGATGTTCACTTTATGATAATTGTTTATTATCAATTTATCATCAAGCCAAAATATCAATAGTTTTGATATTGGTAAGAGATATTACGAGTTTAGCTAATTGAAACTCACTCTTTATTTTGATCAAATATAATAAATTAGGTATCTCATATGACATACACAATAAGAGTTGTCAAAAATTGTATTAAATTCGACTATAAGATATGCTATATTTAATTGAGAACATGTTTGGGCAGTTCGAGCATTCCAACCCTGTAAAGCATTCCAAGATGTTGAATATGTTCCCACAATATATACTTTTAGCCATTTACTTCTTCTTTTTTTATAAACTTCAATATATATAAATCAAACTGAAATAGGGGCGCTACAGTCAACCTCGTAAATTGTTCTTAAGACATCTAGAAGACTCGAGTTTATTTAAAAGAAAATGACTTAGAAGATAAAAGGGAGAGCCTTGCAGCAGCGTGAGCTGCTGAATTACAATCTCTCCTAACCCAACTGAAATTACAATTAAAAAAAAAAACTCTCTTGAGACTAAGGATGCTAATGACCCATTGCTGATACTTGTTCAAACAAAAATCTGATATCTCGTTCAAACAAAAATCTGATATCTTTGCCTTTTGACCTGTGAGAAAATAGAAGCTCCAGAGGACCATCTTCCACAGCTCTCTCTGACAACTCATTTCTAATTCTAATGGCATTAGTTATCAATTAAAGAAGGTAAAGCATTCCTTGTGCGCAGAACTCTCACAAATATATCAGAGAGTCTTAAGCATAGTATTGTAATTTGATATATAAGACAAGAAGACCATAACTTCAATGTCTTGGTATAATATGAACCATGAACTAGATTTTTTCAAATGGAAAGGATCCTTTTCCTAAAAAGCAAATGTGACTTGGAATAGCTTTAACAAAAAATAGAAGGATGAAATTATTACCTTTTTAATATTTGAAGAACAAAAACTAAAACTTTCACAAATTTTTTTGAAGCATTGGTTGGCTTGGTTAAGTTATCTAATATTTCGGAATGTTATTAGCGAGTATATTGTTCTGATGCAAGGCTATTCCGTTTTTGGAGAAATTTTAAATCTTGAGAAATGAGTTTTAATAAATGTTTTGTGAAAATAGATTGATTGTATTTTACATGGACATCTAAATATTCTTTAGAGTAATGGTAAGGGTGAAACAAAGTTTATTACAATTTTGTTGCAAACTGCAGTGGCTTTTATGTGGTGGTACAAATTAATTTGTGGAATGTAGGATTGTGTGATGCACGTGGCATGTCAATGTAGCAGCCATGTCTGTTAGTAACTTAGTAATCTGTAAGTATATAAAAATGCTACAAGCATAACAAATTTCACTTTCATGTTGAGGTGGCAGATTATGATTTCTAATATATCATTTTCACCCGGGACCCCACTAACATCACTTTTACTGCATACCAATCATGAACTGCCACCTTAGCAGTTGAGAAATTGGTTGTGGGCTTAGACTTATTGGTAAGGAAAATATGTAAGAACTATAGCAATTTTCTACTCTTCAAGAGTCTACTTGGTTTCCAAATTATCTGAGGAAAATGAAAATAAAAATAATTGGAGTATTATATTTGTTGTGATCTAGATATAGTTCAATTGACTTTTGTATTTGACATTTAAACATACACTGATTCTTCTTCTTTTTCCCACTTTTCTTGTTCTCTAGCCTTTTTGAGTCCAAAGGATCAAGTTGGGAATTTTGGATGGCCCTAAATCTTGAAATTAAATGTGATAAGATGTTTTTCTTATGCTTTACTGGGTTCTATGTTAACATTTCTGCTGTATGGTTTTGTTATTTTATCCAAATTTTACTTGGGCGTGCAGGTTGTTTTCATCTCTGACATTCTGGATCATGGTCCAATATCTTTTGGAAGATTCGCTGTCGAATCACTTGCTTGGGAAAAGCGGTCAGTGTTCTCCCACAACAGACGTCAGGAGGAGCTGGAGAAGTTTAAGGCCCCTGGATTTGTTGCTCAAAAGAAGGCATACTTTGAAGAATATTACAAAAAATTTAGAGCTATGAAGGCATTACAAGCAGAACAGCAACAGACAACACAGCCTGATTCTTGCCTGTTGGCAATGAGCACCATCACACAAGTGGAAAATGCTGTCAATGCTGACTTCATGAAAGAGGAAAAGAAGCCTATCAATGTCGGTGAAAGACAGGTCTTAGAGAATGATGCAACTAGAGGCATTCTGGATAGTTCAAAAGATGCTACCAAAGAGGAATTAGGTTGCTGTGGTAATGACAATGACAAAGCTAGCCTGACAGATGAAACCAGTGTGTCCTTATCTGCCATTGAACTCCAACATTTTGTAAAAGAGGCTTCCTCCACTTCATCAGTCAGTAAGAGCTCAGAAACTGCCCAGCATGACTGCTCTGTCTCTGACAGAGCCAAGCATGATGCCAACAAGCAAAAGAAACAATCATCGAGTCTAAATGCTAAGGTAAAATGTTGGATTTCTAATTTGTGTCTCATTTCCCTTAACCGATGATATCAAAATCTGTGAAAAGATTCTCACTTTGCTTGAGGACTATTTACTAATAATCCTTTCAAGTGGATGATTTGCTGAAATAATCTATAGAGCTCAGGGTGGCGTAACTTATTAACACTGACTTTAGAGGCCAACAAATTTTTTTTTTTTATGTATTGCAAGGTGGTTCTCATGTTTGCTGATCCATAAAATGAGGGTCTCCTTTTTTTCGGTTCCATTAATTATAAGGAGATTGAAAAGTAAGAAAAAATATTAAAACACTGTAAGAAGAAGATTTTGACAGCCTCATAGTCATGGTGAAACTCTGCCAAAAACAAAATTCTTAGTGTGTTTAGACCTGATTACTAAATAGCTGTTATTCTGCTGTATGCATTGTCTTGTTAATTGGAACTCTCTTGCTGTATCAAGTTATGGTCCCGTTTATATTTTGATTGCACTTGTGGTTAGTTGCTAAAGTTTGCTAATGTGCAATAGATAGGTGATTTTCTGTTACTCAATTTGAAGTTGTTCTACCAGGTGACAGTTGCGTCTGCTGAAAACAGAACACATTTGGACTACAGAATTATCAAAGGTGCCGTTAAGCTATCTGAGAAGCCGAAAGTGTCTATCAATGATAAAATTGCTGGCAAGAAAGATAACGGTCTTGTTTCAAGCAAAAGAAGTACACCTAAGATTGCAAAAGACATTAGTTCCAACAATGTTTACTCAAATAGACAAAATACGGAAATACGCCCCAATGCCGCTGTTCTGCGCACTTCATTAGTGAGGGCTACCTCAGTGACATCTTCACCCATTGGTATAGTTGGGCAGGTGAAGGCAATTTCAACTTCCAAAGGGTCAGTAGACAAGTTCCCAACAAAGTTGCCACTCCATGAACGATCCACCCAGGTAGACTATCATGGTTGTATTCATATTGAATTTTAGTTCCTCTGCTGATGGCTTTTCTTGCTGGTTGCGTGCAACTATATATGCAGAGCACTACAAAGGAGGCTTCTGTTACTGGTGGTTTTAGAAAGAAAGCTCTGGATAACAGGAGGTCTGGTTTCACCAATTAGAATGCTTCTCTCTCTCTCTCTCTCTCTCAACAACCCCCTTTCACCCCAAACCCCTCTCCCTCCCCCTCACTCCCTCACTAATCTGAATTGTTTGTTCATTTTTAGGAGCTGTGATGGAGTTGGTAGACAGCCTTTAGAGCCCAGTGGCTGCCAAATTAGAGCCAATGGCGGAGTATCCGAGAACCAACCGACAATAATGTAATGTGCTATATCCATTTACATTTGTTGTCCTCAGATACTGTCACTACCATTTTTTTTTTTTTTTCTGATTTTTCTTTGCTTGTGTGATATTCTAATGGTTTGGAAATACAAAAGGTCTATGAACCTTCGTGCTCAGAATAATGTAAATCAAAATTATGGAGTTGAAGCTGAGCGAAAGAGTAATGTCAAAGGACTGCAGAAAAAGGTAATTCCTACTGGATATGATTTAGTTAAGCATGCATACATTTGCGTATGTCGGTTTCTGCATTTTAAAGATGTGATCGTTTTAACTAGGTTCCTCTAGGGAGCTTGGACCATTGGACTTAGAATTATCCTAATCTCAGCTTCCATTAGCTTGAACACATTGAAATGGTCAAAAGATCTTGCAAACACTAGGAATCTCAGGATCGTAGAGAACTTTGGTTGTAAGGATTGCATTTACAAAATTAGTTCGTGAAGCATCATTTTAAAGTATTTATTATAGGTTCATGACATCTCTAATGGTTTCTAGGCTACTACCTATTATAGGATCTCCAATTTGGAGAAGATGGGCAAGTGATTTTCTTATCCATCTTTACTGATTTTGTTAGAGATTTGGTATTACTGACGGTATGTTACACCTCCATTACCTGGATCACAAATGTGGCCTACCAAGACATCAATACAATGACAATGAAAAGTTGTGCTGGTTCTTGTTAGAATTTTAGGCTTGTTACTTGAAGAGATTTATGGCGCGGACGATGAAATGTAGTTTTATGATTGACGAGGTTCAATCATATTGTTCAATAATACTTGAGTTTAATTGTAATTCTATAATCTTAATGCCTAAGACTGATTTATGAAACTATGTTTTTGTTATGTTTAGTTTGAAAAGGCATGCATTCTGGTAATGAACATTCTTCTGTTTGTTATATATAGAGGAATTTTCAGTGTTGGATGCACAGATCATGCTTGCATTTTGTTTGTGTGCAGGGAGACGAGAAAAGTAATGCTGGGCCTGGAAAAGATTCAAAATATGCATCATCTACCTTGTTCACCATTCACAAGGCTCCAAATCCAAAACCAGTTCCTAAGGTCATATTTCTATTCTTTCTTCTAAGGGTTTGGAAATTACTGCAGAAAATTAGGACATGATTTTATTCCTTATCCATTCTATCTTATGTTATTCTCTTTTATTAATTGGAATAAAAATCATGAAATTGTGCCATCATATAACAATTTGATCAACATTTCCAGATTGCATTACCAGAATCTGCAGATATGACCCATGCAAGAAGAGAACCAAGGTACCATATGCTCCATGTTACTCTTCAATTACTATCCCCTACTAATTCTTAAACATGAAGTATACACTTGTTTAAATTTGAGCATTTTATGAACAATTGATCATGAGTAAGATTTACCTTGGATTAACATGCCCAAATTCATCTAGGCTTTTATGTTACCTTATTGTGATTGTGACTTGATTGCAATGCGGACCGAAGATGCCAAGTTGGCGGTGAAATTGAAACTCAAGGGGATTCGTGAATTATCATAGCCCTGGGAATCGAGGGCTGTCACTTGTCATACTCATCACATTTGCAATCGAAGGTATCTGCACCGGATTTTATGAATTAGGGGAAAGGTTTCAGTCGGGCACGAATTATGGTCTCAAGAAATTGCAAGAAACCAAAAGGAGAACCTTAGAAGGGGTAATTCAAGCATATAAGATACATATTTTGTAGAAGCAGCTACAAAAAAATGTAACATTTAGGGCTTAAAATATGTGAGAAATTAATGATTGTATATAAAGTTCATGCTTGTATGGATCATAAGGTCTGTCATCAACTTGAGGAAGATAGACCGAAAGTATTTCAAATCTTCTAACATTTCAAATTGAATAAAAACATGAGATCTTATGATGCTTATTAGTTGATTTTGTATATATACTCAAAATATATTTGAGAAATATATATACACAAAATATATTAATGCTTATTAGTTGATTTTGTATAATATCTTACAAAATAATATTAAGGTAACGTAAGTATGCATGCATGCTACTAAATTGGAATATAGTAAAAGATATAACTTAACCAAGAGTCATGTAATTTAATGGCATTGTTTAGTCATTTTCTTGTGGAGAACATGGAATAAAATTAAAGTTATCAATTCCATTCCATTCCGGTGAAAAAATTATGTGCTAATTAATCAATCGGTAAGAATCAACCAAATTCCATCTCAACCTAAATTCCTACCCCATTTTAGTCTATTCCACCCGTTTAGGTCCATTTCACTCAATTTTCGATAAATGTTGATATGGGCCAATATGTGAACAAAATATTGACATTTTATGGGTACTTTTTATTAAATTTGAAATTTGAAATTTGATTTGATATTGTATATTGTCATGAAAATTTTGAGAAATTAATTTGATTCTTCTTAATTTTTCTTGATTTGATCTTTGAAATTTAGTCCTATTAGACTCAACTATTGATTCATCCTAAATTAATGGACTCTTGTTATCTTGTTATGTAACAAAATATTTTAAATTATCTTTTCAAGTAATGGTGATGTTAAAAAACATGTGAATAATTGGTTTTGATTTGATAGTTTGATATGATATATTTATGCGATATATATATATATATATATAATAGTATACTCAT
Source organism: Quercus dentata (assembly GCA_028216015.1). Classification (NCBI taxonomy): domain Eukaryota; kingdom Viridiplantae; phylum Streptophyta; class Magnoliopsida; order Fagales; family Fagaceae; genus Quercus; species Quercus dentata. Next base: position 1,155,431 of record CP116452.1, on the reverse strand, counting down.
GATTGTCATATAAACTCTTTTATGATATTTCACTTTTGGGAAAAAGGTATCAAAATCAAATCTATTTTTTCCATTGCGAGAGGAAACAATCCTAGAAAATATATAAAAGTATATATATATATATATATATATATACATATATATTTAGAGGAATAAAAGTATGTTTACTTGAACAATTTGCTTTATAATACAAAATAAAACTTCCATCTCTTAGCAAAAACATTTAATAGAATGAAAAATCCAATTGTACAACCAGCAAGACGAAATGAACAGTTAAAGTCTTTTAATTAGCATGTTTTACAGAAGTTTGAATGTTTTTAGCAGTAGAATTTAAAACTTAATCATCGAGTCCCACTGCTAATGAACTCTTCTCTAGATTTTATCTAGTAATTACTCAACCTGTATGAGAATGAAAATTACATGAGCTAAGAGTTGGTAGAGTGCTCATAGACCTTGATTTTGTTTTGTCTTGCCAAAGAATATAAGGACCCAAAACCCTACATAATCCTTAATTATATACCTATTTAATTTTTCTCAGACAAAAGAATATATCTATATCTAGATATATACATATATATATATATATATATATATATATGATCTTATTACGTTAGCATCCAAATCACAATGATCTTTATAATAGGTAATTTTTATGCCACTTTTCCACGCAATATAGGACTTGACCTTGCGTAGATCAAATATTGCAAAATATATATAAATATAATATATATATATATATATATATATATATATATATATATATATTTTCACCTTGTTAAAACTTAGGAATCTCGATCTACATGAAAACAAATGGTGTGTCTTTTTTGGGCAGTATGGTGAATGACACAACGAAGATACTTTACCGTGCACATTGTACCGCATTTCAATGTTAGAATTAGATTATAAGTATAATTCATGTATCAAAAAGATTATAAGTATAATTCTATTGAATCAATTCTAAATCAAAATTCCAAAGTCAGTGGTTTTCTTCAGTTTCTTCTTCTTCAACAAAGAGAAGTTGACTTTATATATATATATATATATATATATATTCCGAATATTTTATTGATATTTTATTGACTTGTATGTATTTGTTACTGTATTGTATACACTGTACAGTATACTCACGATTTTCCTAAACATTTTTTCAATTTTTTTTTTTTGGAAAGGGGATTAAAATCAAAATCTTTTCTTCATGAGAGGAAACAATCCCAGAAAATAATAAACTAATATTTTCTTGAAGATTGTGCTTTATAATTCAAAATAAAACTTAAGCAAACATTTTGCTTGATATGTTAGAATCCAAATTACAATAAACTTGTAAGATCACATGGTGATTTATGCCAATTTTTCACACAATATAAGAATCGACCTTACTAGGTCAAATATTACAAATATTTTTCAAAATATTTGCATGATCATATTACTTGTCAAAACGCAGGAATAATGATACGGTGAAGATATTTTACCATGGACATTATCACATTACCGCATTACAAATGTGAGAATAAGATTATAAATATAATTCTCATGAATCCATTCCTAATCACGTACAATTCCAAAGCCAAAATCCATTTCATTGTTGGTCTTTCCTTCTTATTCTTCTTCTTCAACCAAGAGAGACCAAAAATCTTCTTCATTCCTTTGTTTGAGTGAGTGAGGAGAAATGGGGAAATCAATGCTTCTCCGAGTGTATTATGCAGCCCTTCTATTCCTATTGACAGAAGTGTCAAGGTGGAGAAAAGCCTCTAAGTGGTAAATAATTCTACTTAATCTTCCTACTTGTTTTTTCATTCATAAAACTTCACTACTATGATTCAAAATCTTAAACATGCATTTTAATATTTTATAACCTTTTATCCAAAAAAAAAAAAAAAATTCAATCTTAAACATGAATGGAATATGCTACTCTTATATATTCTTTCTACTTCTACGAAAAGGGTAGGGAAGAGACTAGTTGTAGTAACCCTCGTACCCATTGTATTGAGGATCCAATATAGAAAGTAGAGCCTTAATGAGTTCACAAAGGTTTCCCAAATTTTAATTTTATAAGCCCCATCAATATTTTTGGCCTACTATTTGTGCCTTTTTTTTATATAGCATTACATTTTTATTTTTTTTATAATCTTTTTGTCCATTCATTTCCTTCTCTTACTTGTCTTAAAAATAACACACTAATTATGCTTTTGTTGTAGCAAGCGTGCGATAGAGGAGGCTCAACTTCGTCTTGCTATTTTGAAGAAAAGGATGAATTCAATTATACGACAGTCTCGAGCTGATATTGCTCAGCTCCTACAGCTTGGCCAGCAAGAAAATGCCTTATCTAGGGGTATGATTTCTTCTCATTTACGTACAGTGACATTAATCACCAAGTTTTTGTTATTGGAATTATATGGTTGAAATTCTTTTCAAAATTAATTTCTTTATTAAAATTATGGTCCTTGCACAAACTCAAGATCTATAAGAGATGTTCATTCAACCTACCAAAATTATGAGACTGATCTAATCCAATCCAAAGTAACTTGACACCTTTGTTGGTTTTCATGGGTTGGGTTGGGTTGTGATTTTGTTTTGAACATCAAGTTGGGTCAGGGTTTAGGCTATTAGTTTTTCTAACCCATTCGTTCCACAATATGTATATTTGTTTATATTATTGTTCTTATTATAATTTTTAGTATGACTTATTTTGATATTTTGAGAATTGTTTATTTAAAATTTTAGAATATAATTTAGACATGTTAATTTTTTTTTAAAGCTCAACTATTTTATGAAAATCCAAATTTTTATAAGTCATTAAACATATAAATATAATCCACCTACTCAACCTGACCAATGTGGGTTGGGATGGTTTGGTTTCTACTCATATAATGAGTTGGAAAATTTTCAACCCTACAAGGTTAATTAGATTGGGTTGAAAAAACCCTTCAACTCGACCCATGCACACCTCTAAAATTTCTTCAATTTATAGTTTATTAATAATTATGAATTTCAAAAGCTAATCAGGGACAAAATTACCATTTAAGTATACTCTAAAATATTTGTACGTAGGTCAAGACTATTTTCTTAGGAGGTTCGGGCTCATGAATGCCTTTTTTGACCTTTTAAAATTATATTTAGGTCAAGAAAGTCTTCAAGGATCAAAAAATATTGGCAGCATATGATGAAATAAATAATTTCTGTGAATGCGTCCTCACCAATTTCTCCCATATTTGCCAACAGAGGTACATATCTTGGACTCAAACTTTATTAAATTTCAAAAGGTTTGATTACATGTGAACGACATTGATTAGTTAGTTGAGTATTCATAGTTTCATAAACAATAATAAAATGTTACTCTAAGTCCTAGTTGATATTTGCGGTGACATACGATCCTTGCCCATTGATGTTCGCCAAGCTTTGGCAAATTTGATATTTTCTTTGCGTCCAGGCTTGGTGAATTGCCAGAGCTACGTTTGTTCAGTCATTATTTCAAAGGGCGCTATGGTCGTAAATTTGAGACTGCCAATGTCCAATTAGGACATGGACATTTTGTGTCATTCCAAATGAGGCAAAATCTATGCAAATATGTGGTACCTATTGATCAAATTGTCACATTGATGAGTGAAATAGCTCAAGAACACACATTTCATCCAAGCACTACTACTCCTTTAGCTAACAAAAGTGACATTCAATCATGCCCTTTCTCTTGGGATAGTGAGAGAAAGAAGACTCCTAGCGTGGTCAAAAATCATCACCATTTATTTCATACTTCTAATCATGAAGAGCTAAAGGACAGCCCAGCTCGCTTGAGTCATGTCCATCCAAAGCTTCCCAACTACGAAGATGTGGTGGCCAAAATGAGGGCTATAAAGGAAGAGCATAGGCGATGTGCTATGTCACACGTGGAAGCACATGTGGCAACTGAAGTTGGACTCTAGAAGTGGCCGAAGGTAAAGCAGAGCAGCTGAAGATAAATGCCTCAAGTGTCGTATTTGAATTAATTGATAGTTTCGTATTTGAATTAGGATGTTGTCATTAGTTGTTGTTATCAATAAACTTCCGGAGATAGGACTCATCTTATTATCTTGGATAGACTTAGCTATTAGGTTGGTTGTTATCTTTTTAATTGTGGTTATCCCTTTATTTGAGTTGGTCTTGGTTGATGTATTTCAACTAAGAGTTATGGAATAAGAGGCAAGCTGATAATATTTACAGAATTCCTTTCATTTTCTCTTTGTTCTTGGAGGGTTGTCGCCTCGGATACGACTAGTTATTTCTATTCATTCAACCGGGTCACAGCACAATGTAATGATAGTTTCTCGAATTGTTGAATATTATGAAAGTACCAATAAATTTTATGTGAATGTCATCTGATATTTGATAATTTGTAGGATCGGTTTTAACACTTTTTCTTAGTAGGTTATGGTGGACGTCACTCCTTTTTGAAAATTTGTGCTCTTAACTCTTACGTAGTATTGCTCAATAAAGTTTGATTTTCTTCCCCCTCCTTTTTTTTTAATTATTTATTTTTAAGATCATTACTGTGTTAATGATTTTCTTGGTTCAATAAATATAAATGGATAGGAACAATTGATTTTCTATGGATGTTTAACTTGGATTGTTGAGTTGTCCTACCATTTACTAGAAATGTTGTGTCGATTTCATATTTAATCACTCTTGTGACCCAAAAGCATTGGATCGAATTTGACCAATAAGGCATCTATAATTTTATTTTTATTGCATTTTTACTTGGGTAACATCAAGGATTGGATAATTGAATGCTATAAATACCACAGGATTGGTGAATGAGAGACTGTATTTTTGATGAATGAGACGCATTTTTCCACACCAAAAGAGCATGGTTTACTGCATTGAGCAACTTGCAATATAAGTGAAAAATTAGTCTTGACGCAAGTTCAAAGAGTACTTTCTATCATACATCATATAAATACATTAAAACCTACAACTACATCATATAAATCCAATATTATACAGAGTGGAGCTCGATCCTCGAAAAACGATTGGAACCCGTTCCTTTCATCTAACATCCGCTTCCACCGCTACTTCCGCGCCCACAATGGCTGCTTCTTCTTCCGCTGCTGATCATACCCATTTAACTCTGCCTTTGGGTCAAGGATCTTAAAGCTATGCCAATCTATGCATTCTTGGTGCGTCAAATGATACCTGAGTAAAACGATCTCAAAACTCCGTTGCCTTGACCCGGACCACGAACCTGAACTAGACCCAATCGATGACATCGACGTTGCGAAATTGGGAATAAGGGGGCAGGTTTACTTTAGGGTTAGTGTTAGGAATTAAGATGAGAAGAGTAACTTAGGAAATCATCGCTAATTCCTTACAAAATAAGATCACTCTTTCAGTAAAAAAATCATCTCAAATTTCTTAAAAAATAAGATCACCCTTCGGGTTAATTTTTCAAACTCAACTCTCACATTTCTCCTATATTTTATTCACCCCAAGTTTTTAATTTTTTTTTTCCCCTTTATCCTTACCTTAGTCTCATGGTTCCCCCCCAAATCTCCTCTTTTTTATTTTGAAAAATCTTGTTTGGCAAGCCATCTCAAACTCACATTTTCACATTTTAAACAACATTACACACACTTTTTCACCCACACGTATTTCAAAAATTACAAACAACATTACTCAAACTACTCTACCAAACAATCCCTAAAAACCCCTACTATAAAAAAACCGCTACTATTCTATATCCTCAACTCTCTTATCTCTCCCATATTCCACTCACCCCACGTTTTTATTTTTTCCTTTATCAAGACTGATTTGTTTCTACCTTAAAAAAGAGAGATTTATCTGTTTCTTTTGTCCCTTTTTATTTTTAATAAAATTTTCAGTTTTCTTACTCTAATCTTAAAGTTATTTTTCTTTTTTCCAAATCTCTTCCTTATTTTGAAAAGAAAAAAAAAAACTATAAAATCACTACTATAACTTCTCATCCATATCCTTAAATTTAGGCACCACCATTTATATATATATATATATATATATTTTTTTTTTTTTCCCTAAATGGCAAACCAGTTGCCAAATAGAACAAAACATAAATAAATATTTTCTCGCTCTCAGCCCTGCTCCCGCATGGCATTTTATAATGAGTTCCAAACAAGAATGCTACTATACAAATCTACGGAAAATTATTATATACTTCCAGAGTACCATAAATGCGTACTCCCTCCTCTCACGTAAATGGTGGGTTCCACGTGAGACCCACCATTTATGTGAGAGAAGAGAATACGTATTTATGGTATTCTGGGAGTACACAATAATTTCCCCAAATCTACTGGCACTTTATTTAATCTTATTGCTTTATGGCTAATTGTTGTGACCATATTAACCATACGTACTAATTGGGACTGACTCATTAAGGGATAACATAAATAATTTTAAAGAAAGAATCACATTTACAACAATAATCACACTCAATGAATGAGAATACATAGTTGAGGTTATCAACAAATTTGCTTATACGAGACCTGAAAATAAGACTAAGCTTCATGCTTACCACTTTCATTCAATGAAATACCAGTATTTGGATCAATGAGGAAAGGAAACCTGCATGGATAATAAGAAGCTCGTAAATAGGCAAAATTCTGTGAACGTGAAGAAGCGAAAGAAGGAAGAAACCTTATCCTTAAATGTCCAAAAATGACATGATGACCTAATACGCATAACTGATTGTTATAAAACAAGTTGAATTATGAAATCCGGTAGAGAATTACTTATTACTCTTTGCCACCGGATCTTCTAACTATTTCTCTATGTCTTGGAGAGCCTTTTGGACCGCCAATGAGTTCAAATTACGAAACTAAATGACAAAAGGGCATCAATAAGAAAATAATTTCCAAGTTTTACAAACAGGGCTGAAATATAAAGGACATAAAATAGTTAATCCACTAATATACTACACATATTGTCTTCTCTAAAAAAAAATTACATCCAGCCATACAAGACAGTTTTAACAAATTATCAAGATCCGCTTGAATGAGTTTGAACGAAGACTTCCACTAGGTATGTAGGATAATTATCAGCTTGAACATATATATATATATATATATATGCATTGGGTTCAAGTTACACCTGATATAACTCTAAGTAATATAACATTACTCAATATTTTTTAATAGGATGACAATTTTGACAAATCCACCATTGAATTACATTATCTTCATATATTCTCCATATTTCAAACTTCAAATGATATATCTTGTTTTCAAACTTCAAAAAAACCTAGGATTTGCAATGCAGTTTTGCCTACATTAGGCCGCATTATCTTCAAGGCTCATCGTTGATAGTATATGTTATATATTATATCAATAAGTGGGAGTCGATAATTTGAAGTTTGAAACAATGGTAACTGTTTTTTTAGAATATTGTTACCATATGTGGTACATATGCTTGTTTATTTTAATGAAAATAAATATATAAAGTTATGAGACTTTGTATTTTTTGCTTTGGCTTATAAGAATTTCCTTTTTTATGATTTTTTTTGGTTATAGATAGCATAGTACTTCAAAATTTATCAAATATATGTTATTTGCTTCACGTTGATTGTTTTTATCATCATCGATTAAGACACTAATTAATTTTTGGTGTTGATTAGAATTGAACCCAAATTTCTTATTAGATAACAAAAACTTTATCAATTGAGATAAATAACACCCACTCCTTGTTATGATTTAAATAAAGTAGATTAGGTGTGTCATATGACATGCACAATGAAAATTTTGTGAAAAATTGTATCAAAATCTGAATGAGCAATAGACATGCAATACTTAATTGAGAACATGTTAAAAGAAGATAGAAGAGCGCTGCATTACCTAGTAGTAACATATCTATCTTGATAATTCAATAGTGACAATATAGGAGAGGGATTTGAATTGGGGATGTGATAGACACATCAGAATATGCCAACTAATTGAATTTGCCAATATTATGGATAATGACAATAAGCTAAAGGTGTTTATTTTGGATAATGTTACTAATGTGAGAAGTGCAAAGAAATATTTGTTTTAATTTAGTTGATTGTATTTTTATTGGTCAATTGTATTTTTGTCACTCCTTTTTGTGAATTTCTGCTCTTAACTCTTACGTAGTAATGCTCAATGAAGTTTGATTTTTCTTCTCTCTCCTTTTATTTATTTATTTATTATTAATATCATTACTGTACTAATGATTTTCTTGGTTCCAATAAATATAAATGGATAGGAGCAATTGATTTTCTTTAGATGTATAACTTGGATTGTTGAGTTGTCCTTCCAATTACTAGAAATGTAGTGTGTCCATTTCATATTTGATCACTCTTGTGACCCAAAAGAATTGGATAGAATTTGACCAATAAGCCATCTATAAATTTTAGTTTTATACTTTTATTGCATTTTTTGCTTAGGTAACATCGTGGATTAGATAATTGAATCCTATGTATACCACAAGATCGGTGAATGAGAGGCGGTATTTTTTGTCTCTTTTTGATGAAAAGAAACTATTTTTCCACACCAAAAGAACATGGTTTACAGCATTGAACAACCTGCAATATAAGTGTAAAATTGGTCACGATGAAAGTTCAAGGAGTGTTCCTACAATTTATCGTATAAATCCATTAAGACCAACAACTAGATAAAATTCTTAGCTAATAGAATAATTTGCAATTTTGTATAGTTTTTATCCACACATTTGAAGCTAACATTCAAATTGTTGAGAGGAAGCATGCTCAATTTAGTCTCAATTATCTTATATTTTTAAATATAATAATGCAAAATCATGTAACTGATTTTAACTTATTTGTCAAGAATTCATAATCAATCTCAAAAATTTGGGACTAAGGTTTTGACGTTTGTTGTTTGTTATTGTACAACAATGCAAAATCATTGATAACCTCAATTTTTTTTTATCTTCCAAAACAAATTATCATAGGTCTTTATGAATTTAATATCAAGATTAATTGTAGCTGCCACCTTAAAACTATAAGGGTAACTTTCAATTATTAAACCTAGATTAGTCTCAGTTATTTTAAAACCATATAAATTAAACCCTAGATTTTTCGGGTTTGATTTGGGAGTTTTTAGGATTTAATTCGTGACATTCTTGAAATTTAAAATCTAATATGAAACTTTTTAAAATCTATTGAGTTTAATTGAAAACTTTACTAAAAAAATATATATGATAAAGTTACTAATAATTTTTTGTTTAAAAAACCTTATCAATTAAGGTGACAATAAATATGATTAGTGTCACGTCAATAATATAATAATAATTCAAATGGTAATATCCGGACTAGGGGTGTTCACCAAACCACACTAAAACCGTCCGCAAAATGACATAATTGCACCGCACCGCAAGTAATAGTATATCGCATCCGCCTTTGCATGGTGCGGTGCGGTTTTGGTTTTATAATAAGAAAACTGTACAAACCTCACCGCACCGCACCGCACCCTCTCTATATATTAATATATTTATTTATTTTTAATATTAAATATATTATTAATAGTTTAATAATCCTAGTTTTCAAAAAAAAAAGTTTAATAACCTTAGCAAGTGTTGACTAGAAAAGCCAACCCAAAATAAAGAAAAACTAGCTCAATAATTTAAAACTTAGCCCAAAAAAAAGGGAAAAATAAGTTTTGGGCTAAGTAAGAAAAGCCCAAAATTTGAAAAATATATCGATTTCAAACCGCATCTTATACATAGTATTGCACATATGACTACAAAAATGAGCTGTGGGGCGATTATGATTTGGCTATACTCTAAACCGCACCATACCGCATCGCACCGCACATGTGACCGCAAAAATAAGGTGTGGTGCAATTATGATTTTAACTAAACTACACCGCAAAGTACAGTGCTAAAAATTGTCCAAAACCACACCGCAACGCAAACACCCCTAAATTCCTAACACTACTCAAATTTAAAATATAACTATAAGGTAACTCGTGGAATGCACCATAAAACGATTTCTCACTTTTACTTTTTTAAATCTAAATATAAAATTTAATAATTATTAATAGAAATTTATTATGATTTTATTTATATATGGAATGATGTGTATCAAGCAAACACAATCAAACAATATACATTCAACCATATAAAGAAAGTACATGTACTAAAAATTCTAATTAATCGAAGTTTTAAATTGACTAAAAATATAAATTGTCAAACGCCTTTAATTTTATAATATTTTTTAGATATTTTTATAAAAAAGTAATATTATAGATTATAGATTATAGATTTATCCTAATTTTACTCATAAGATGGATTTATTAGGAAGACCTTTTTGCAAAAACAATTAAAAATTAAAAAGAGTTCATCGTGAGTCACGCCAGATCTGATCTTTGGTCTTGTAGATTTTGGTTAATTATATAAGCTTGTGTATATGTTTATCCAAAAAGCTTGTGTATATAATCCAACTTTCCATGAAAACCCTAATTTGTCCTGAACGCTAATATTCTCTCCAGCCCTAACCATAACCATGAATCCCTTTGATGAAAACGAGCCTTATTGCCACTTAAATCAGTTAAATGTGCCTACGCTTCATGTGCCGAAAAACAAAGCCGCAAAAACCCAGACCCTTTAACCCTCCCTGAAGATACAGAAATCTTGGAAGCCACGGAAGCTTTGGACGTACCTGTGGAACCAGAGTTTGAGTTGTTGGCTGCCATGGATTCAGAGTCTGACAAGTACTTTTGTGGGGATTCAATGTCTGACTTGGAATGTTATTATGCCCCCAAAAACGATGATACCATAGTGCCTCAAAATCCCAACATGAGTGGTGTTTGTGACATGTGCTTGAATAGGCTGCCTGAGAAAGGATACTGTAATTATGGGTAAGGACTCAATCAAAGAGAAAATTGCTGTTTTCTCTCTAATTTAGAATGAGACACTCACATTAGTCAAAATTCAAACTATTTATATTGACTTTCCTCTTTTGGAGGACTAAAATAGCTTTAAAAATTTTGAATTTTTTATTTTACCCTTCACTTTGTGTCGACATCTCGAAAACATAAAGAAGATTCGTGCGATTTTCCCCTATAAATGAAACATATTGATTATTGAGGTTGAGTTGGAAAAAAAAAAAAAAAAAGAAGGAACTTCTTGTCATGACTGATGGATTCAGAGATATTTTAATATAATGCTATAATTAATTGTTTGAGTATTTGATCTTCTCTTTTTCAATTCGTCAAATATTTTAGTCAGTCTATCCATTCTTAAATTTCTATTAGGCATTATATGTATTCAAGTAGTTATTATGACTGATCAAGTAGAATAACTTTATTGTTATGTTTTCATAAATATTTCCAGCATTTAATTTTTCCTCATTCTTTCTCTATTGAACGCCAGTAATTTGCTATGTTAAAGATGTTATTCCTCATTTTGTTCCTTTTTTTTTTTTTTTTTCCATTATATTAATAACTATATATCTATATCTGTGTGATGGGATTTGATGTTGTTTCATTAATATTTGACCATAACTATTCACAGTCTACACAATCATTCTTGCCAAAAAATATAGAAGACATCAAAAAAGAATCGCTAAGAAAAAGAAAATTGGAAATATAACTGGTAATTATGTTCTAAAAAAAACCTTGGAACTTTCATTAGCTGGAGCTGATAATATAGACTTTGACACTTCGATTGATTAATTAATCTACAACACAAGATAAACTTATTTACCACGTCTTTAAGGTGAACTTAGGCTAACTTTATTCAGGGTAACTTCGTCTAACTTCGATTTTATCTATAATTTTCTCTTTTTTTTGCTTAAGAATTGTACAGGTCATAATTTTATGTCCAATTAAGATTTATTATATACAATTCTATCAATAATTTTTCATGCATTAGTTGATAAATGAAGTCACGTGTATGTGTATATATACATCATCTTATTCCTCCCTGAGTGAAAGTCAATGATAATCATATAATTCTTTCTGATACTTTTAGATTAGCAAAAATATATCATATATGTGTACTTGACACTGAAACTTGATTATGTAAATGCAGTTTCGATAATCAAACATTTTGTAGCATTGAGTGCTGTGACGAACAGATTGTCGTTGACAGGATGATATCAACAGAGGCCAATTTAGCCAAGCTAGATCTTCGTGACGAGCCAAACCAAGTGAAGTTGTTTGGTGTTTGTTTAAAACACCCATAGATTGGCAGTAACCTAAGATTTGCTATTCAGTTTTGCCTACACTTGACATTATCTTCATGGCTCATTGTTGATAGTATATATTGTTTATAAGTGGAAGACAATGATTTGAACTTAATGGCAGTAGTTTAGTAAAATATAGTTACCATATGAGTACATCTGCAGCCTTTTCTTTAATGAAAAATAAATATATAAACTCATGACACTTTGTAACTTTTGGTTCATTCTATAAGAATTTTATTTGCTATGATTTATTAATTTTTAGTAAATACTATAGTATTTCAAACCTATAATGTTCATTTTATGATAATTGTTTATTATCAATTTATCATCAAGCCAAAATATCAATAGTTTTCATATTGGTAAGAGATATTACGAGTTTAGCTAATTGAAACTCACTCTTTATTTTGATTAAATATAATAAATTAGGTATCTCATATGACATACACAATAAGAGTTGTCAAAAATTGTATTAAATTCGACTATAAGATATGCTATATTTAATTGAGAACATGTTTGGGCAGTTCAAGCATTCCAACCCTGTAAAGCATTCCAAGATGTCGAATATGTTCCCACAATATATACTTTTAGCCATTTACTTCTTTTTTTATAAACTTCAATATATATAAATCAAACGGAAATAGGGGCACTACAGTCAACCTCGTAAATTGTTCTTAAGACATCTAGAAGACTCGAGTTTATTTAAAAGAAAATGACTTAGAAGATAAAAGGGAGAGCCTTGCAGCAGCGTGAGCTGCTGAATTACAATCTCTCCTAACCCAACTGAAATTACAATTAAAAAAAAAACTCTGACTAAGGATGCTAATGACCCATTGCTGATACTTGTTCAAACAAAAATCTGATATCTTGTTCAAACAAAAATCTGATATCTTTGCCTTTTGACCTGTGAGAAAATAGAAGCTCCAGAGGACCATCTTCCACAGCTCTCTCTGACAACTCATTTCTAATTCTAATGGCATTAGTTATCAATTAAAGAAGGTAAAGCATTCCTTGTGCGCAGAACTCTCACAAATATATCAGAAAGTCTTAAGCATAGTATTGTAATTTGATATATAAGACAAGAAGACCATAACTTCAATGTCTTGGTATAATATGAACCATGAACTAGATTTTTTCAAATGGAAAGGATCCTTTTCCTAAAAAGCAAATGTGACTTGGAATAGCTTTAACAAAAAATAGAAGGATGAAATTATTACCTTTTTAATATTTGAAGAACAAAAACTAAAACTTTCACAAATTTTTTTGAAGCATTGGTTGGCTTGGTTAAGTTATCTAATATTTCGGAATGTTATTAGCGAGTATATTGTTCTGATGCAAGGCTATTCCGTTTTTGGAGAAATTTTAAAGCTTGAGAAATGAGTTTTAATAAATGTTTTGTGAAAATAGATTGATTGTAGTTTACATGGACATCTAAATATTCTTTAGAGTAATGGTAAGGGTGAAACAAAGTTTATTACAATTTTGTTGCAAACTGCAGTGGCTTTTATGTGGTGGTACAAATTAATTTGTGGAATGTAGGATTGTGTGATGCACGTGGCATGTCAATGTAGCAGCCATGTCTGTTAGTAACTTAGTAATCTGTAAGTATATAAAAATGCTACAAGCATAACAAATTTCACTTTCTTGTTGAGGTGGCAGATTATGATTTCTAATATATATCATTTTCACCCGGGACCCCACTAACATCACTTTTACTGCATACCAATCATGAACTGCCACCTTAGCAGTTGAGAAATTGGTTGTGGGCTTAGACTTATTGGTAAGGAAAATATGTAAGAACTATAGCAATTTTCTACTCTTCAAGAGTCTACTTGGTTTCCAAATTATCTGAGGAAAATGAAAATAAAAATAATTGGAGTATTATATTTGTTGTGATCTAGATATAGTTCAATTGACTTTTGTATTTGACACTTAAACATACACTGATTCTTCTTCTTTTTCCCACTTTTCTTGTTCTCTAGCCTTTTTGAGTCCAAAGGATCAAGTTGGGAATTTTGGATGGCCCTAAATCTTGAAATTAAATGTGATAAGATGTTTTTCTTATGCTTTACTGGGTTCTATGTTAACATTTCTGCTGTATGGCTTTGTTATTTTATCCAAATTTTACTTGGGCGTGCAGGTTGTTTTCATCTCTGACATTCTGGATCATGGTTCAATATCTTTTGGAAGATTTGCTGTCGAATCACTTGCATGGGAAAAGCGGTCAGTGTTCTCCCACAACAGACGTCAGGAGGAGCTGGAGAAGTTTAAGGCCCCTGGATTTGTTGCTCAAAAGAAGGCATACTTGGAAGAATATTACAAAAATTTAGAGCTATGAAGGCATTACAAGCAGAACAGCAACAGACAACACAGCCTGATTCTTGCCTGTTGGCAATGAGCACCATCACACAAGTGGAAAATGCTGTCAATGCTGACTTCATGAAAGAGGAAAAGAAGCCTATCAATGTCAGTGAAAGACAGGTCTTAGAGAATGATGCAACTAGAGGCATTCTGGATAGTTCAAAAGATGCTACCAAAGAGGAATTAGGTTGCTGTGGTAATGACAATGACAAAGCTAGCCTGACAGATGAAACCAGTGTGTCCTTATCTGCCATTGAACTCCAACATTTTGTAAAAGAGGCTTCCTCCACTTCATCAGTCAGTAAGAGCTCAGAAACTGCCCAGCATGACTGCTCTGTCTCTGACAGAGAAAAGCATGATGCCAACAAGCAAAAGAAACAATCATCGAGTCTAAATGCTAAGGTAAAATGTTGGATTTCTAATTTGTGTCTCATTTCCCCTTAACCGATGATATCAAAATCTGTGAAAAGATTCTCACTTTGCTTGAGGACTATTTACTAATAATCCTTTCAAGTGGATGGTTTGCTGAAATAATCTATAGAGCTCAGGGTGGCGTAACTTATTAACACTGACTTTAGAGGCCAACAAATTTTTTTTTTTATGTATTGCAAGGTGGTTCTCATGTTTGCTGATCCATAAAATGAGGGTCTCCTTTTTTTCGGTTCCATTAATTATATAGGAGATTGAAAAGTAAGAAAAAATATTAAAACACTGTAAGAAGAAGATTTTGACAGCCTCATAGTCATGGTGAAACTCTGCCAAACACAAAATTCTTAGTGTGTTTAGACCTGATTACTAAATAGCTGTTATTCTGCTGTATGCATTGTCTTGTTAATTGGAACTCTCTTGCTGTATCAAGTTATGGTCCCGTTTATATTTTGATTGCACTTGTGGTTAGTTGCTAAAGTTTGCTAATGTGCAATAGATAGGTGATTTTCTGTTACTCAGTTTTAAGTTGTTCTACCAGGTGACAGTTGCGTCTGCTGAAAACAGAACACATTTGGACTACAGAATTATCAAAGGTGCCGTTAAGCTATCTGAGAAGCCGAAAGTGTCTATCAATGATAAAATTGCTGGCAAGAAAGATAACGGTCTTGTTTCAAGCAAAAGAAGTACACCTAAGATTGCAAAAGACATTAGTTCCAACAATGTTTACTCAAATAGACAAAATACGGAAATACGCCCCAATGCCGCTGTTCTGCGCACTTCATTAGTGAGGGCTACCTCAGTGACATCTTCACCCATTGGTATAGTTGGGCAGGTGAAGGCAATTTCAACTTCCAAAGGGTCAGTAGACAAGTTCCCAACAAAGTTGCCACTCCATGAACGATCCACCCAGGTAGACTATCATGGTTGTATTCATATTGAATTTTAGTTCCTCTGCTGATGGCTTTTCTTGCTGGTTGCGTGCAACTATATATGCAGAGCACTACAAAGGAGGCTTCTGTTACTGGTGGTTCTAGAAAGAAAGCTCTGGATAACAGGAGGTCTGGTTTCACCAATTAGAATGCTTCTCTCTCTCTCTCTCTCTCTCTCTCTCTCAACAACCCCCTTTCACCCCAAACCCCTCTCCCTCCCCCTCACTCCCTCACTAATCTGAATTATTTGTTCATTTTTAGGAGCTGTGATGGAGTTGGTAGAAAGCCTTTAGAGCCCAGTGGCTGCCAAATTAGAGCCAATGGCGGAGTATCCGAGAACCAAAGACCGAAAATAATGTAATGTGCTATATCCATTTACATTTGTTTTCCTCAGATACTGTCACCACCATTTTTTTTTTCTTTTTTCTGATTTTTCTTTGCTTGTGTGATATTCTAGTGGTTTGGAAATACAAAAGGTCTATGAACCTTCGTGCTCAGAATAATGTAAATCAAAATTATGGAGTTGAAGCTGAGCAAAATAGTCATGTCAAAGGACTGCAGAAAAAGGTAATTCCTACTGGATATGATTTAGTTAAGCATGCATACATTTGCGTATGTCGGTTTCTGCATTTTCAAGATGTGATCGTTTTAACTAGGTTCCTCTAGGGAGCTTGGACCATTGGACTTAGAATTATCCTAATCTCAGCTTCCATTAGCTTGAACACATTGAAATGGTCAAAAGATCTTGCATACACTAGGAATCTCAGGATCGTAGAGAACTTTGGTTGTAAGGATTGCATTTACAAAATTAATTCATGAAGCATCATTTTAAAGTATTTATTATAGGTTCATGACATCTCTAATGGTTTCTAGGCTACTACCTATTATAGGATCTCCAATTTGGAGAAGATGGGAAAGTGATTTTCTTATCCATCTTTACTGATTTTGTTAGAGATTTGGTATTACTGACGGTATGTTACACCTCCATCACCTGGATCACAAATGTGGCCTACCAAGACATCAATACAATGACAATGAAAAGTTGTGCTGGTTCTTGCTAGAATTTTAGGCTTGTTACTTGAAGAGATTTATGGCGCGGACGATGAAATGTAGTTTTATGATTGACGAGGTTCAATCATATTGTTCAATAATACTTGAGTTTAATTGTAATTCTATAATCTTAATGCCTAAGACATGACTGATTTATGAAACTATGTTTTTGTTATGTTTAGTTTGAAAAGGCATGCATTCTGGTAATGAACATTCTTCTGTTTGTTATATATAGAGGAATTTTCAGTGTTGGATGCACAGATCATGCTTGCATTTTGTTTGTGTGCAGGGAGACGAGAAAAGTAATGCTGGGCTTGGAAAAGATTCAAAATATGCATCATCTACCTTGTTCACCATTCACAAGGCTCCAAATCCAAAACCAGTTCCTAAGGTCATATTTCTATTCTTTCTTCTAAGGGTTTGGAAATTACTGCAGAAAATTAGGACATGATTTTATTCCTTATCCATTCTATCTTATGTTATTCTCTTTTATTAATTGGAATAAAAAATCATGAAATTGTGCCATCATATAACAATTTGATCAACATTTCCAGATTGCATTACCAGAATCTGCAGATATGACCCATGCAAGAAGAGAACCAAGGTACCATATGCTCCATGTTACTCTTCAATTACTATCCCCCTACTAATTCTTAAACATGAAGTATACACTTGTTTAAATTTGAGCATTTTATGAGCAATTGATCATGAGTAAGATTTACCTTGGATTAACATGCCCAAATTCATCTAGGCTTTTATGTTACCTTATTGTGATTGTGACTTGATTGCAATGCAGACCGAAGATGCCAAGTTGGCGGTGAAATTGAAACTCAAGGGGATTCGTGAATTATCATAGCCCAGTGAATCGAGGCTGTCACTTGTCATACTCATCACATTTGCAATCGAAGGTATCTGCACCGGATTTTATGAATTCAGGGAAAGGTTTCAAGCTGGCACGAATTATGGTCTCAAGAAATTGCAAGAAACCAAAAGGAGAACCTTAGAAGGGGTAATTCAAGCATATGAGATACATATTTTGTAGAAGCAGCTACAAAAAAATGTAACATTTAGGGCTTAAAATATGTGAGAAATTAATGATTGTATATAAAGTTCATGCTTGTATGGATCATAAGGCTGTCATCAACTTGAGAAGATAGACCGAAAGTATTTCAAATCTTCTAACATTTCAAATTGAATAAAAACATGAGATCTTATGATGCTTATTAGTTGATTTTGTATATATACTCAAAATATATTTGAGAAATATATATACACAAAATATATTAATGCTTATTAGTTGATTTTGTATAATATCTTACAAAATAATATTAAGGTAACGTAAGTATGCATGCATGCTACTAAATTGGAATATAGTAAAAGATATAACTTAACCAAGAGTCATGTAATTTAATGGCATTGTTTAGTCATTTTCATGTGGAGAATATGGAATAAAATTAAAGTTATCAATTCCATTCCATTCCGGTGAAAAAATTATGTGCTAATTAATCAATCGGTAAGAATCAACCAAATTCCATCTCAACCTAAATTTCTACCCCATTTTAGTCTATTCCACCCGTTTAGGTCCATTTCACTCAATTTTCGATAAATGTTGATATGGGCCAATATGTGAACAAAATATTGACATTTTATGGGTACTTTTTATTAAATTTGAAATTTGAAATTTGATTTGATATTGAATATTGTCATGAAAATTTTGAGAAATTAATTTGATTCTTCTTAATTTTTCTTGATTTGATCTTTGAAATTTAGTCCTATTAGACTCAACTATTGATTCATCCTAAATTAATGGACTCCTTGTTATCTTGTTATGTAACGAAATATTTTAAATTATCTTTTCAAGTAATGGTGATGTAAAAAAACATGTGAATAATTGGTTTTGATTTGATAGTTTGATATGATATAATTATGCGATATATATATATACATATATAATAGTATACTCATGATTGTCATATAAACTCTTTTATAATATTTCACTTTTGGGAAAAAGGTATCAAAATCAAATCTTTTTTTTTCCATTGCGAGAGGAAACAATCCTAGAAAATATATAAAAGTATATATATATATATATATATATATATATATATATATATATATATACATATATATTTAGAGGAATAAAAGTATGTTTACTTGAACAATTTGCTTTATAATACAAAATAAAACTTCCATCTCTTAGCAAAAACATTTAATAGAATGAAAAATCCAATTGTACAACCAGCAAGACGAAATGAACAGTTAAAGTCTTTTAATTAGCATGTTTAAGAGAAGTTTGAATGTTTTTTAGCAGTAGAATTTAAAACTTAATCATCGAGTCCCACTGCTAATGAACTCTTCTCTAGATTTTATCTAGTAATTACTCAACCTGTATGAGAATGAAAATTACATGAGCTAAGAGTTGGTAGAGTGCTCATAGACCTTGATTTTGTTTTGTCTTGCCAAAGAATATAAGGACCCAAAACCCTACATAATCCTTAATTATATACCTATTTAATTTTTCTCAGACAAAAGAATATATCTATATCTAGATATATATATATATATATATATATGATCTTATTACGTTAGCATCCAAATCACAATGATCTTTATAATAGGTAATTTTTATGACACTTTTCCACGCAATATATAGGACTTGACCTTACGTAGATCAAATATTGCAAATATATATATATATATATATATATATATATATATATATATTTTCACCTTGTTAAAACTTAGGAATCTCGATCTACATGAAAACAAATGGTGTCTTTTTTTGGGCAGTATGGTGAATGACACAACGAAGATACTTTACCGTGCACATTGTACCGCATTTCAATGTTAGAATTAGATTATAAGTATAATTCATGTATCAAAAAGATTATAAGTATAATTCTATTGAATCAATTCTAAATCAAAATTCCAAAGTCAGTGGTCTTCTTCAGTTTCTTCTTCTTCAACAAAGAGAAGTTGACTTTATATATATATATATATATATATATATATATATATTCCGAATATTTTATTGACTTGTATGTATTTGTACTGTATTGTATACACTGTACAGTATACTCACGATTTTCCTAAACATTTTTTCAAATTTTTTTTTGGAAAGGGCATTAAAATCAAAATCTTTTCTTCCTGAGAGGAAACAATCCCAGAAAATAATAAACTAATATTTTCTTGAACATTGTGCTTTATAATTCAAAATAAAACTTAAGCAAATTAACATTTAATTTGCTTGATATGTTAGAATCCAAATTACAAAAATACTTGTAAGATCACATGGTGATTTATGCCAATTTTTCACACAATATAAGAATCGACCTTACTAGGTCAAATATTACAAATATTTTTTCAAAATATTTGCATGATCATATTATTTGTCAAAACGTAGGAATAATGATACGGTGAAGATATTTTACCATGGACATTATCACATTACCGCATTACAAATGTGAGAATAAGATTATAAATATAATTCTCATGAATCCATTCCTAATCACGTACAATTCCAAAGCCAAAATCCATTTCATTGTTGGTCTTTCCTTCTTATTCTTCTTCTTCAACCAAGAGAGACCAAAAATCTTATTCATTCCTTTGTTTGAGTGAGTGAGGAGAAATGGGGAAATCAATGCTTCTCCGAGTGTATTATGCAGCCCTTCTATTCCTATTGACAGAAGTGTCAAGGTGGAGAAAAGCCTCTAAGTGGTAAATAATTCTACTTAATCTTTCTACTTGTTTTTTTATTCATAAAACTTCACTACTATGATTCAAAATCTTAAACATGCATTTTAATATTTTATAACCTTTTATCCATTAAAAAAATTCAATCTTAAACATGAATGGAATATGCTACTCTTATATATTCTTTCTACTTTTATGAAAACGGTAGGGAAGAGACTAGTTGTACGTAGTAACCCTCGTACCCATTGTATTGAGGATCCAATATAGAAAGTGGAGCCTTAATGAGTTCACAAAGGTTTCCCAAATTTTAATTTTATAAGCCCCATCAATATTTTTTGGCCTACTATTTGTGCCTTTTTTTTATACAGCATTACATTTTTATTTTTGTTATAATCTTTTTGTCCATTCATTTCCTTCTCTTACTTGTCTTAAAAATAACACACTAATTATGCTTTTGTTGTAGCAAGCGTGCCATAGAGGAGGCTCAACTTCGTCTTGCTATTTTGAAGAGAAGGATGAATTCAATTATACGACAGTCTCGTGCTGATATTGCTCAGCTCCTACAGCTTGGCCAGCAAGAAAATGCCTTATCTAGGGTATGATTTCTTCTCATTTATGTATAGTGACATTAATCACCAAGTTTTTGTTATTGGAATTATATGGTTGAAATTCTTTTCAAAATTAATTTCTTTATTAAAATTATGGTCCTTGCACAAACTCAAGATCTATAAGAGAGATGTTCATTCAACCTAACAAAATTATGAGACCGATCTAATCCAATCCAAAGTAACTTGACACCTTTGTTGGTTTTTATGGGTTGGGTTGGGTTGTGATTTTATTTTGAACATCAGGTTGGGTCAGGTTTAGGCTAATAGTTTTTCTAACCCATTCGTTCCACAATATGTATATTAGTTTATATTATTGTTCTTATTATAATTTTTAGTATGACTTATTTTGATATTTTGAGAATTATTTATTTAAAATTTTAGAATATAATTTAGACATGTTAATTTTTTTTTTAAAGCTTAACTATTTTATGAAAATCCAAATTTTTATAAGTCATTAGTATATAAATATAATCCACCTACTCAACCCGACCAATGTGGGTTGGGATGGTTTGGTTTCTACTCATATAATGAGTTGGAAAATTTTCAACCCTACAAGGTTAGATTGGGTTGAAAAAATCCTTCAACTTGACCCATGCACATCTCTAAAATTTCTTCAATTTATAGTTTATTAATAATTATGAATTTCAAAAGCTAATCGGGGACAAAATTACCATTTAAGTATACTCTAAAATATTTGTACGTAGGTCAAGACTATTTTCTTTGGAGGTTCGGGCTCATGAATGCTTTTTCTAACCTTTTAAAATTATATTTAGGTCAAGAAAGTCTTCAAGGATCAGAAAATATTGGCAGCATATGATGAAATAAATTATTTTTGTGAATACGTACTCACCAATTTCTCTCATATTTGCCAACAGAGGTACATATCTTGGACTCAAAACTTTACTAAATTTCAAAAGGTTTGATTACATGTGATCGACATTGATTAGTTTGTTGAGTATTCATAATTTCATAAACAATAATAAAATGTTGCTCTAAGTCCTAGTTGATATTTGCAAAGTGACATACGATCCTTGCCCATTGATGTTCGCCAAGCTTTGGCAAATCTGATATTTTCTGCGTCCGGACTTGGTGAATTGCCCGAGCTACGTTTATTCAGTCATTATTTCAAAGGGCGCTATGGTCGTAAATTTGAGACTGTCAATGTCCAATTAGGACAAGGACATCTTGTGTCATTCCAAATGAGGCAGAATCTATGCGGATATGTGGTACCTATTGATCAGATTGTCACATTGATGAGTGAAATAGTCAAGAACACACATTTCATCCAAGCACTACTACTCCTTTAGCTAACAAAAGTGACATTCAATCATGCCCTTTCTCTTGGGATAGTGAGAGAAAGAAGACTCCTAGCGTGGTCAAAAATCATCACCATTCATTTCATACTTCTAATCATGAAGAGCTAAAGGACAGCCTAGCTCGCTTGAGTCATGTCCATCCAAAGCTTCCCAACTACGAAGATGTGGTGGCCAAAATGAGGGCTATAAAGGAAGAGCATAGGCGATGTGCTATGTCTGCGACACACGTGGAAGAGGGAACAAGAGATGCAGCGAAGTTGGACTCTAGAAGTGGCCAAGATAAAGCGAGAGCGGTGAAGACAAATGCCTCAAGTGTCGTATTTGAATTAATTGATAGTTTCGTATTTGAATTAGGATGTTGTCATTAGTTGTTGTTATCAATAAACTTCCGGAGATAGGACTCATCCTATTATCTTGGATAGACTTAGCTATTAGGTTGGTTGTTATCTTTTTAATTGTGGTTATCCCTTTATTTAAGTTGGTCTTGGTTGATGTATTTAAATTAAGAGTTATGGAATAAGAGGCAAGGCGATAATATTTACAGAATTCCTTTCTTTTCTCTTTGTTCTTGGAGGGTTGTCGCCTCGAATACGACTAGTTATTTCTATTCATTCAACCGGGTCACAAAGACGATGTAATGATAGTTTCTAATTGTTGAATATTACAAAAGTACGAATAAATTTTATGTGAATGTCATCTGATATTTGATAATTTGTAGGATCGGTTTTAACACTTTTTCTTAGTAGGTTATGGTGGATGTCACTCCTTTTTGAAAATTTGTGCTCTTAACTTTTACGTAGTATTGCTCAATAAAGTTTGATTTTCTTCCCTCTCCTTTTTTTTTTTTTTAATTATTTATTTTTGAGATCATTACTGTGCTAATGATTTTCTTGGTTGAATAAATATAAATGGATAGGAACAATTGATTTTCTATGGATGTTTAACTTGGATTGTTGAGTTGTCCTACCATTTACTAGAAATGTTGTGTCGATTTCATATTTAATCACTCTTGTGACCCAAAAGCATTGGATCGAATTTGACCAATAAGGCATTTATAATTTTATTTTTATTGCATTTTTACTTGGGTAACATCAAGGATTGGATAATTGAATGCTATAAATACCACAGATTGGTGAATGAGAGACTGTATTTTTTGATGAATGAGACTGCATTTTTCCACACCAAAAGAGCATGGTTTATAGCATTGAGCAACTTGCAATATAAGTGAAAAATTAGTCTTTGACGCAAGTTCAAAGAGTACTTTCTATCATACATCATATAAATACATTAAAACCTACACCTACATCATATAAATCCAATATTATACAGAGTAGAGCCTAATCCTCGAAAATGATTGGAACCCGTTCCTTTCATCTAACATCTGCTTCCATTGCTACTTCCGCGCCCACAGCGGCTGCTTCTTCTTCCTTCTGCCGATCATACCCATTTAACTCGCCTTTGGGTCAGGGATCTTAAAGCTATGCTAATCTATGCATTCTTGGTGCATCAAATGATACCCCAGTAAAACGATCTCAAAACTCCGTTGCCTTGACCCGGCACTCGAACCCGAACTAGACCCAATCGATGACATCGACGTTGCGAAATTGGGAATAAGGGGCAGGTTTACTTTAGGGTTAGTGTTAGGAATTAAGATGAGAAGAGTAACTTAGGAAATCATCGCTAATTCCTTACAAAATAAGATCACTCTTTCAAGTAAAAAAATCATCTCAAATTTCTTAAAAATAAGATCACCCTTCAGTTAATTTTTCAAACTCAACTCTCACATTTCTCTTATATTTTATTCGCCCCAAGTTTTTAATTTTTTTTTTTCCCCTTTATCCTTACCTTAGTCTCATGGTTCCCCCCCAAATCTCCTCTTTTTTATTTTGAAACATCTTGTTTGGCAAGCCATCTCAAACTCACATTTTAAACAACATTACACACACTTTTTCACCTACACGTATTTCAAAAAACTACAAACAACATTACTCAAACTACTCTACCAAACAATCTCTAAAAGCCCCTACTATAAAAAAACCGCTACTATTCTATATCCTCAACTCTCTTATCTCTCCCATATTCCACTCACCCCACGTTTTTATTTTTTCCTTTATCAAGACTTATTTGTTTCTACCTTAAAAAAGAGAGATTTATCTGTTTCTTTTGTCCCTTTTTATTTTTAATAAAATTTTCAGTTTTCTTACTCCAATCTTAAAGTTATTTTTCTTTTTTCCAAATCTCTTCTTTATTTTGGAAAAAAAAAAAAAAAAACTATAAAATCACTACTATAACTTCTCATCCATATCCTTAAATTTAGGCACCACCATTTTTATATATATATATATATATATATATATATATATATATATATATATATATATATATATATATATATTCCTAAATGGCAAGCCAGTTGCCAAACAGAACAAAACATAAATAAATATTTTTCGCTCTCGGCCCCCTGCTCCCGCATGGCATTTTATAATGAGTTCCGGATAAGAATGCTACTATACAAATCTACGGAAAATTATTAGATACTCCCGGAGTACCATAAATGCGTACTCCCTCCTCTCACGTAAATGGTGGGTTCCACGTGAGACCCACCATTTATGTGAGAGAAGAGAATACGTATTTATGGTATTCCAAGAGTACACAATAATTTCCCCAAATCTACTGGCACTTTATTTAATCTTATTGCTTATGGCTAATTGTTGTGACCATATTAACCATACGTACTAATTGGGACTGACTCATTAAGGGATAACATAAATAATTTTAAAGAAAGAATCACATTTACAACAATAATCACACTCAATGAATGAGAAATACATAGTTGAGGCATCCATTATCAACAAATTTGCTTATACGAGACCACGAAAATAAGACTAAGCTTCATGCTTACCACTTTCATTCAATGAAATACCAGTTTTTGGATCAATGAGGAAAGGAAACCTGCATGGATAATAAGAAGCTCAGTAAATAGGCAAAATTCTGTGAATGTGAAGAAGCGAAAGAAGGAAGAAACCTTATCCTTAAATGTCCAAAAATGACATGATGACCTAATACGCATAACGATTGTTATAAAACAAGTTGAATTATGAAATCCGGTAGAGATTTACTTATTGCTCTTTGCCACGGATCTTCTAACTATTTCTCGTATGTCTTGGAGAGCCTTTTGGACCGCCAATGAGTTCAAATTAGGAAACTAAATGACAAAAGGGCATCAATAAGAAAATAATTTCCAAGTTTTACAAACAGGGCTGAAATATAAAGGACATAAAATAGTTAATCCACTAATATACTACACATATTGTCTTCTCTAAAAAAAAAAATTACATCCAGCCATACAAGACAGTTTTAACAAATTATCAAGATTTGCTTGAATGAGTTTGAACGAAGACTTCCACTAGGTATGTAGGATAATTATCAGCTTGAACATATATATATATATATATATATATGAATTTGGTTCAAGTTACACCTGATATAACTCTAAGTAATATAACATTACTCAATATTTTTTAATAGGATGACAATTTTGACAAATCCACCATTGAATTACATTATCTTCATATATTCTCCATATTTCAAACTTCAAATGATATATCTTGTTTTCAAACTTCAAAAAAACCTAGGATTTGCAATGCGGTTTTGCCTACATTAGGCCGCATTATCTTCAAGGCTCATCGTTGATGGTATATGTTATATATTATATCGATAAGTGGGAGTCGATAATTTGAAGTTTGAAACAATGGTAACTGTTTTTTTAGAATATTGTTACCATATGTGGTACATATGCTTGTTTATTTTAATGAAAATAAATATATAAAGTTATGAGACTTTGTATTTTTGCTTCGACTTATAAGAATTTCCTTTGTTATGATTTTTTTGGTTATAGATAGCATAGTACTTCAAAATTTATCAAATATATGTTATTTGCTTCACGTTGATTGTTTTTATCATCAAACTAAGACACTAATTAATTTTTAGTGTTGATTAGAATTGAACCCAAATTTCTTATTAGATAACAAAAACTTTATCAATTGAGATAACTAACACCCACTCCTTGTTATGATTTAAATAAAGTAGATTAGGTGTGTCATATGACATGCACAATGAAAATTTTGTGAAAAATTGTATCAAAATCTGAATGAGCAATAGACATGCAATATTTAATTGAGAACATGTTAAAAGAATATAAAAGAGCGCCGCATTACCTAGTAGTAACATATTGTTGAGGTCTAAAAAAGGTCATAATAAAATAAGCCCAAAGCGGAAGAACAAGTCAAGCCCAAAAGGAAAAAATTCAGGCTAAGCCCAAAGCAATAGATACGGATGACCCATGGGGGAATAAAAGGAAGGCCCAAAGGATCCTGAAGCCCTTAAAAGAAAGAAGCATCCAAAAAAGAGACCACGGCAAAGTATAAAGAAGCAAGGATCCTCAACAAACGCAGATCCCTCCGAGCACAAATAAAAAAGGAAGACTGGGACAGATCGATAGAAAGAAGACAAAGAAAAAAAAGAAGAAAACAAGAAAACAAAAGAACGCAAGCGACCTCTCATGGCACAGACAGAAGAGGCCTCGGGGAACCAAGACAAAGAAGAAGAATGATAACAAAACGATTTTTAAAAAGGCGAACAGATTCCGCCCAAATAGGAAAGAAACGGAAAAGTAGAAGGCGCGCGGAAGTGGGGATGCCGAGAAGGGCATACCTCGGCCGCGTCCCAAAGAGGATGGCCAACCAGAAGCTTTGAAGGAATCAGAACCAAGAGAAGGAAAGAATGAGAGAAAACGAAAAAGGGACTTACCGAGACGATGGGGACAGAACATGCTCTGTTTGCAAAAGAAAAAACAGGGGAACCAACGGTTCCCGGGGCCGCTGAGAAAAACTCCATTATAAAAGGAGGGTATGGGTTGTGAAGAAGAAGGCAAAAAAAAAAAAAAAGAGTGAAAAAGAAAGAAGAAATTCTCCAGAAAAAGAATTATCAGAAAAGAAATCAAGAGTGAAAAGAAAATATTAGGGAAAAAACAAATATCGCTTCCCGATATCCCGTAAAGGCCACTATTGCACATACTCGGATTCAACGAGAATCAAACTTTGCAAGTTTTGAAGGCTGAAATAGCCATTCAAGACTGCAATTTTTGAGCTTGATTGGACCTTGTATCACGTCCTAGTGAGCTTTTCGTAATCAAACAGATAATGTATTAATGAAATACTTGTTTCATAATTCCCGTGATCCCCACAAGACCTTTTTTATCGTCTTGCTAATCCTTTTTTTTTTTTCTTTCCTTCCGAACTTACGTTGTTAATAATTTTTGGCACTCTTCGATATCCTTGTTTGTCATTTTTCTGTATATTGTCAGAAGTATTCTCTGCATTTACTTGATTCTTAAACAGCCCGTTAGCTGCGGTGAGTCAAGGCCCGGTCCACCAAATCCTTCCTTTTCATTCAGGCCCGGGATCCTTGGGCCCGAGTATCCCGAAAAAGGCACTCTCACATTTTGGCGACTCCACTGGGGACTGGGCAAATAAGAAGGAAGAAATAACCCCTTCGCAGAGGATGCCTCCAAGACAAAGAAACAGTAAAGGAACTAATGTGCCACCTACGGCCTCCGAGCCTGTAGGAGAAAACGAGGAAGTCTCCAGGCAAGGAGGTGGGATACCCTTGGTAGAACAGGAGGTTGTGTCAGAACAAAGACACGCAAGACAAGAACCAGACCTAATGGCCAGGATGACAACAATGTTAAAGGATCTGGAGCAAGAAGTTCGCCTTCTCAAAGAAGGCGGGACACAGAAATTAGAGACAACATTCCCCCCACGGCCACCAAGAGGGGACACGGCCCAGAAGGAGGGTCGGCAGTGGGAGGAAGAGCCAACCCTCAGTACTTGACACTTTGGCGGGGACGTCAATGCCCTCCTGGAGCAAGAAAGGGAAAAACTCTCGGGGATCCCCAAGCAATTCTCTCGGGATCCCCAAGCAATTCTCTCGGGATCTCCCGTTCCCTCCAGAACTTCTTGGCAAACCATATCCTAAGGGATACGAACCCCCAAAGTTCCATCCTTTCGATGGGAGGAATGGAAGTGCCGTGGAACATGTGAGCAGGTTTGTCCACACTATGGGCCCCTATGCGGGGAGACAAAGAATTATGTCTAAGGGAATTTGCCAAATCCTTAGTGGATAGGGCATACACTTGGTACACCACGCTTTGAGACCCGGGTCCATCAAGACCTGGGATGAGATGATGGAAAAATTCTGCGCCAAATATTACCCTGGTGAAGACAAAATCACTTTCCGAACCCGCAATGGTGAAGCAGAGACACGGAGAAGATCCTGTTCAATTCATTAAAAGATTCAAGATGTGTCCCTAGACCGCTATGGAGACCATGAAGAAAAGGAGCTCGTGGAAACCTGTATAGCCAACATGCTTTTTGATTACGAGGCTCAACCTTGAAAATTTATTTATCACACGGTTTGCTGACTCGCTCTGAGAGAACCGAAGGACGGCGCAAACCATGAGAACAAAAAGGCTGCCCGCGTCCCAAGCTATGACAAAGATCAAGAAGAGAGAAAAGGAAGAGACCGGATGGGAAGGTGTTTGAGGAACCACCGGTGATCCCATGCACAACTGAGGAGTTAAGCCATGTCCTAGACAAATGGATTGGAGATGGGGTTGTCAGGCCATTCACCGTGTCCAGGCCACCAACCGAAGAAGAAAGGAAGAATTCTTTATTTTGCAGAATCCATAACTATGTGAAGCACTCCACTAAGGACTGCTGGACCCTTCGTAGACTCTTCCACAAAAAGTTGAGAAAAGGAACCCCGGAGCTCACTCGGAAGGAGCCGGAAGTGCAGAGGAACCCCTTGCCTAACCACAAAGGAAAAGGGGGGTGGTAAGCGTAGTAATACATGGGAACCCGGCAGAGGCGGGGAGAATCGAAGGATCCTTCCACCCGAGTCTGATCAGGACCCTCCAGAAGAATCCTAAGTTCAGGTCACTATTCAATCAATTAGGATTCGGACCGAGAAGCAAGAAGAGTGGCCACAGAGTCTCTCATGAGTATAGCAGCAGATTCGGGGATGGAATGCTTTACATTGGTGAGTCACATGCTAGTCGAGCTTTTCCGGAGACAACCAATGCAATAACTTTCACCGATGAAGACATGGAGATTGAGCACCTAGACCACTTTGAGACCCCTTTATCTAATGGCCACCATAAACGGCGTTCAAGTCGAAGGGCCTTTGGTAGATACAGGGCATCACTCAATCTCATAGCCTTAAGTACCCTGGAAGTCGTTGGCTTAGCTAAAGAAGGATCCTGGGGGCTCCCATGGAAATAACAGATTTGGAGGATCGGTGGAATCATGAAGGATACGTGCAGCTAGCCTTAAGGGTAGGGCCAATAGTAGCTTTGACAAGATTTCATGTGATTAATGCGAAGTTTCTTATCACGTGTTCTTGGGGACGCCCATGGCTTCATAAACATCGCCTTATTCCATCCACGTTCCATCAATGCATTAAAGGGAGGCTGAATGGAAGGCCCATAAGGATCCCCGCCAACTATAATCCTTTCGGCCAGGGAGAAGTGAACTTTGCGAAACAATGTTTTATGATGAGTTGGAGCCGGATGATGAGAGCCCCCCCCTGGGGAACCCTAGGGGCACCTATCCTAGAAGAAGAAGAAGGAGGGAGGGGCACCCGCCACTTGAGGAACCTTCTAGAAAGAAAAAGACAAAAGAGGGAGCCCAGCTCTTGAGGATCCCGAGAATGTGTGGTGGTGCGGGAACCTAGGGGAAGGCTAATTTATCGTTTGTGAAGGTGCGCGGAACCCGAATGCATTGTGCGGGAAGGTCCCGGACCACCAAGCTGCATGATGGCCCAAGGAGAAATCCCGGAAGAACCAATTAAGGAGGCCAGATTCAGCTCGAGGAAGAACTAAAGGAAGTAGACTTGGGAACAGAACCAGGATCCCGAAAACCTGTTTTCATTAGCAGTCAATTGGTGGCTCAAGAAAGAGAACAACTGGTAACCTTGCTTCAAAAATACAGAGATGTGTTTGCATGGACCTATGATGAGATGCCTGGTCTAGACCGGAGTTGGTAGTCCATTCTCTTAATGTGGACCCGGGGAATGAGGCCGTAGTCCAACCAGCTAGGGTCTTCCACACCGAGGTAGAAGCTCAAATAGTCCAAGAGGTCAAGAAATTACTAACAAACTGGTTTTATCAAACCCATCCAACACCCAAGATGGCTTGCCAACATTGTACTGTGAAGAAGAAAAATGGTCAAATCCGTTCTTTGTGTAGACTTTCGCAACTTGAACAAGGCATGTCCTAAAGATGAGTTCCCCTTGCCCAATATCGACCTCCTTGTAGATTCACTGCAGGAAACTCAATGTTCTCGTTTATGGATGGGTACAGTGGATACAACCAAATCCGCATGGCAGCCAAAGATGCGAGAGAAGACGGCATTGAGAACTCCGATTGGGAACTTTTACTACACCGTAATGCCCTTTGGCCTAAAAATTTGGGGGCTACGTATCAACGGACCATGACAGCCATTTTCCATGACATGATGCATGAGGAGATGGAAGATTATGTAGACGATATTGTGGTCAAGTCAAAAACAGAACAGGACATTTCCAAGTACTTGAGCAAGTCTTTGAAAGATGCGGGAAATACAAGTTACGTATGAACCCCATGAAGTGCGCCTTTGGAGTGTCTCTTTGGAAAGTTCCTTGGGTTCTGGTACATCACAAAGGCATAAGCGTGGACCCAGCCCAAGGCCACACTATTGCCACGATGAGAAGACCAACTACTTTGTTAGGGAACTCAAAAGCTTCCCGGGAAGGGTCTCTTATATCGGGAGGTTTGTGCCTGGTTTAGCCTCGGCTCTACAGCAGGCCTATCCAAACTATTGAAAAAGGGAACTGAATTTACCCGGGGAACAGAGCAAAGCAGGAAGCTTTTCAAAGAATTCAGGGCATTATGAATCATCCGCCCACCCTCCAAGCACCAAAGACGTGGGCGACCTCTGTTGCTATACTTAGCATCAAACTCTCAAGCAATAGGAGCTTTCTTTGGCACAAGAAGATGACCAAGGAAATGAGCAGCCCATATATTATGTAAGCGAGAACACTCAAGGATACCGAGACCAGGTACCCTGAATAGAGAAAGCCCGCCTAGTGATCGTTTATGCATCCCAAAGGTTGAAGAGGTACTTCTCGGCTCACCAAATCCTCTTGGTAACCAAGTCCCACCCCATAAAAGCACTCCCGCACCAGCCCCTTCTCACGGGAAGGATGGCACAATGGCTAGTGTTTCTCTCACAATATGATATAGGTACAAGAACTCCCAAGGCTGTCAAGAGCTAGGCCATAGCAGATTTGCTAGCTCAATTCCCAGGGAAGGAAGAAGGCTCATTGAGCGAAGAAATCCCTGGTGAGGTAGCGATGATGGAGATCCCGGGGAAGAAATGGACCATGAGGTTTTGACGGGTCAGCTACAAAGAACTTCAAATGGGGTAGGAATTGTACTAAGCTGTGAAAATGGGGATATCATGCCCCTGTCTTTCAAGCTTGGTTTCTCATGCTCTAATAATGCGGTGAGTATGAGGCATACTTAATCTGGGTTGACTATAGCACTCAAAGATAGGAGTGAAACATATGAGAGTCTTTGGGAGATTCTAATCTTGTAGTCTCCCAAGTGAAAGGTGACTTTGCATTACGGGAACAAAGCTTAGCAGCCTACAGGACTTGGGCACAAAGGCTGGAGATGGAATTTCAAACCTTCAGCATAGAATACACTCAAAGAAGTGAAAACAGGTTTGCAGATGCTCTCGCCACCATGGGATCCCAAATACCATTTAATGGGAGGGATACGCTGATAAAAATAGGAAGGCGGGAACACTCTATTGTAAGGATCCTCCAAGGGATGTACCTGGGAATCCAAACAGCGGGACGGGAGGGACGAAGTTAAAGAAAGGATGAAAGAGGCGAGCCCTAGAGGGAACATCAAAGAACTAATGGATTACACTCGGATAGAAGGAGAATTGTATAGAAGACTGGTAGGAGGAATACTGTCCAGATGTATCACCGAGAAGGAATGAAAGTCGAAATTAGAAGAATTACACGCCCAAGCATGTGGAGTTGCGAGAAAAAGTCAGCCTATCTGAGAAGGATGCAACGCATGGGGTATTCGGCCGATATGGACAAGGAAGCAAAGCAATCATACGGGGAAATGCCGGGAATGTCGTTTGGCAATCGATAAAGAAGAAAGCTACGCGGTGTTTATTGCGAGAAGATTGGCGTGTTCCTTTCATAGGATACCTGGATCAGGGGATCCCGCCAACCGACAGGGAACTGGCCCACAAGCTCAAAAAACTAGCGTGCGGTATTTCTTGCGAACGACATTTTATTCAAAAAGGGATATCATGGGGATCCCCTCGGGTGCCTGGGACCAAAGGAAGCTAGAGAAG
Organism: Quercus dentata; assembly: GCA_028216015.1. Lineage (NCBI taxonomy): Eukaryota > Viridiplantae > Streptophyta > Magnoliopsida > Fagales > Fagaceae > Quercus > Quercus dentata. The sequence goes on along the minus strand of CP116452.1, from coordinate 1,122,416 downwards.
TAGTCGAGAGGTGCACTCAAGATTGCGGAAGTCACCCGGGAAGAGAAGGTCTGTACAAGCGATTCTTGTTGTTGGGATATTACTGGCCAACGATGAAAAGAGACTCTGAGGAGCTAGTCAAAACATGTCATGCTTGCCAAGTCCTAGGAGATGCAATTCACACTCACCCAAATGTCCTACAGGATATGACGATGCCATGGCCTTTTCATACTTGGGGGCTCGATCTCATAGGGCCCATAAATCCGCATCCAATGGTTATATATGGATCTTGGCGCCACAGTACTTTACAAAATGGGTAGAGGCCATCCCTTTGAAAAAAGCTACTGGAGTAGCTGTGTAGCAAATTTCATTCGAGACCACATCATTACAGGTTCGGGATCCCCGGAAGATTGATCGCGACAATGGAACCCCATTCATAAACAAAGATATGAAGGGATTAATCAAGCATACCACATCAAGCATGGAAGATCTACCCCATACTACCCACAAGGAAACGGCCAAGTCTGAAGCTACTAATAGGGTAATATTAAAAATCCTTAAGAAAATGAAGCATGAGTATGGAGGAAAATGGAGTGACCATCTGGCAGATGTGCTTTGGGCATGTAGAAGCTCTGTAAAGACAGCCACAGAATTCTCCCTATTCTCCCTGGTTTATGGAACATAAGCCATCAGCCCTGTGGAGTTAGTCATTCCTACACCAAGGGTAGTTCTGGAGGAAAATCAAGGAGAAAGTGAGGATGCAAGCAATGAAAAGAGGCTAGTAGATCCGGAGGGAGTAGAAGAAGAAAGAGAGCTGGCCAAGAAAAGGAGCCAGAGATACCAGCAAAGAATGACCGAGCATATGCACAAGCAAAGACGCCCAAGAGTGTTCACTAAAGGGCAATTGGTGCTAAGGATGGCGGAGCACGTGAGGAGGAACTGCCGGGGCCTTCCAAGTTCACCCCAAAATGGGAAGGACCCTACATCATCAATGCAGCTCATGAAAGTGGGTATTATTACCTTGCCAAAGAAGATGGAACAGTCCTGACAGAGCCCATAAACGGGAAATGGCTGAAGCAATACTATGCATAAGGACAAGGGGATCCCGGTACCTCGGGGTCCTTTTACCAGCTTCACTATCTGCTAAGTTCTTTTTATTTTTCAGCCTTTATCATGAATTCTGGTCTAAGATAATTTTGTTCAGGAACATGTGATAGATTGACACTTTGTGGTCAATACTGCACCAAAAGACTTTTTTCTTTGTTCCTTAAAAATGACCATGTTTTAATGAAATTCTGTTTCTTCAATATTTAAGTTTTTCTTTAAATATCGCAAAGACCAAATTTGGATAAATTTAAGGAAGGATACGAGTCAAAAAAATGGGAGAGTATGTAATACCCTTTTACATATGGCCCAGGATCCACCTCACAAATAATTTCAGATATCCCACAAGCAGTCCCAAGTGCATAGGTCTAGGATCACAGAATAAAAGTAAAATATCTAGGATACCTAGCCTAGCACTTGGCAAAAGGGGAACCTGTCAAAGTTCATGAACTGGGACCGTATCTCAAAAAAATATATATATACATAGGGAAGGATACCAGTGTACCCAGTTTAGTACTTGCATAATAAATTACCGGGCACCTGGACCAGAATTTTCTGATGAAGCCTGTGGAAACCATGGTCCAGGACTCAAGAAAGAAAAGAGCCATAGGAAAGAAAAGGCAATATACCAAAGAAAAAGACAGATTCACATGCTAGGAAATAAGAAGCAGTTTTGAAACACAAAAGAGAAAGCAAAGAGCAGAGCAATGTTCAAAAAAAAAAAAAACTTATACAACCCCAAATTGTTCATGAAAATCTGAAAAAAAAAATAATAATAATAATAAGCTAAGGAATGAGGCCGGCCAACAGGGAGACATCAGGAGAAATAATGAGCATAGCCAAAGTAGAAAGGATCCTCCGCCGCTTGACCTTCAAGTCTTGTAAAATCTTGTGAGCATGAGCCAAAACTTCCTCGAAGATAGACTATCTCGGTGTCTATACTCTTGAATGATTGCCTCAAAAAAAGACATATGAGCCAGCAGACGCAAGTGATCAAGCAGAAAAGACAAATTGAACTTGGCCTCTAGAAGGTCTTGCACCACCCCTCTCCACTCCAGAAGCTTTTCTTTAGACAAGGAATCTACAGAGGAATTCCTCGGGAAATCAAGACAAAGACACAAAGCAACTCCATCAAAATATTGCCTAGAAAAACGCCTCCCCTGAAGCCGCTGGTAAAATCCCCGCGACTCTTGAGCAGGCTCTCTAGCAGCGGCAGGCCTTCTACAAGAATAGAGAAGTGCAGGAAGCTGCCATAAGAAGACCCAAAAACATGGAAGTGGCTGGCGGGAAGACTGTTGAATTCCAAGAGATCAAAGCGAGCCAAGAAAGAGGAAAGCCTTGAATCAAGATCCGAGGCAGCCATCTTCGAGGCATCCCCCATCGCCGTGTCATCACTTGCAGAGATAGGAGGACTTGCAGCCTTTTGCTCTGGATGAAGGTCAGCAACTTGAACATGTCTCACAATTCCTTCAGGGATAACAGGCTCAGAACCCGCAAAGCCTGTATCAATAATCAAGAAAAAAAAAAAAAAAAAAGAAGAAAAGAGAAGGAAGAACAGATTTAGTCTTTTTTTTTAAAAAAAAAAAGGAGAAAAAGAAGAACAAACCGGTTCCAGTTTCTTGGGGCAGAGCCTCTTCTTCCCGATCTCCCGACTTCCCGAAGATTCTGGGAAGGAACATAAGGCAAGTTGAAGAAAAGGTGAAGGACCAATGACAAAGTGGCTAAAGGAAGGGATAGATGCAGGGGCTTCGCCATATAAAAAAAAAAAAAAAGGGGGGAAGAAAAGGAAACACGATGGGAGCAAAGCATGCACTCACCTTCCGAGCTTTTCGATTCTAAAGAAGAGGCAACACCGGGAGCGGATTTCTCTTTGGTTTGACCTAAAAGGAAAAGGAAAAGGAGGAACTCAAGAAAAAATGGAAAAGAAAGTAAAAATATAACGCTATTTCAAGGAAACAAGGTTTACCTGTTTGTTTGGATAAAGGAGTGTCTCCCAAAGCACCTTTATCCGACAAGGGTTGAGGAAACTGATCGATAGGACTAGGAGTGCGTTCAAGATGGGGACTCGAGATGACGGGATCCTAGAAGCTTTGGGATCTTGAGAATCCCGGGAACCTTGCATCGGTTGCCCGGTTTCCTCAGCTGGATCATCGATGAGGGGGCTCCTCCCCCATAACAGGAAAAACAACAGAAAGAGCTGTAATAGTTTCCTCCCCCAGGGCCTTGTCGGTCATAGGAGGGGATACCTCCACCTAAGGGAAGAAGAAGCGGAGAAGGTAGTGTCAAGTGAAAAAATAAATAAATAAATAAATAAAAAAAGAGAAAAACACAACAGCAGGAAATGCTAACAACACAATGTCAGAACAAAAGGGAAAGAACAAAAGAAGGGGGGGAACACACGTACCACGTCGTCTCAGGAAGATTGGCTCTTACCCTTCTTGTGATCGACTTGCGCTTGACTGCAAGGGAAATCTCCACTCGTCAGCAAAATAGAAATAAGTGCAACAAAGTGAACAGGTAAAAAAAAAAAAAAAAAAGAGAAGAAGGAAAGAAGTCTTGCCCTTCTCTCTCTCTCTACAGATTCTCTGGAAGTCTTTTGCTTACTACGAGTACGCCCAGAGGGTCCTAAAGGAGGCTGGGATACCAAACCAGAGGATCCTAAAGAACCATGGATGAAGCGATCCACGGGAACCTGGGGAAAAGAAGACTCTACCTTGGTCTTCTTCGGGTCCTTGAAACCAAAGGTTCCCCGACATCCTTGCCTTCCCGAGATGCCAAGTGTGCTTGAGATTTTCCCGTTTTCCTTCTTTTCGCCTCAGAGCCTATCTCCACACCCCCTGTACTTTCGCCAACATCGTGACTTTCATTTTCTTTGACTTGACGTCCTTACCTTTACTCGGAGCAGTGGCAGCACTTATTGTCTCTATTGCACCCTTTTTGATGGGCACCCGGAGGAAGCACCAATGATGAGACTATCACCCAGCCAGGTCTCGGGAAAATCCTGTCCATAAGCCACCCAACCTCCCCCGGAGGCATGCCACTCTGCAAACCCAGGTCTTCTTTGCTTGCGGCAGCAGAAACAATCCCAGCAGTAGGAAGGGATAAACGTCTATTGGATGTCGGGAGCGAAACAATGCTAGGATTTGGGGCTTCCCGAACTGTAGCAGTGCCAACATAATCAACAAAAGACTTTTGAACTCTCCTCCAATAATTGGTATAGCCACTAGAAGCAAAGACTCCTCTCTAGGAGTTAGGCAATGCAAATTGGGGGCTCCTCCGTGACCAATAAGAAAAGGCCTACAGCCTCAAGAAAGGATCCAAGGAAGGAAGGGATGGCACCACATCCTTAAAAACTGGAGGAATATCCCGATCAAAACCAAATTGTCGGAGCACCCGGTGTCTGAATAATAAGTATATTTTGGGCCACTTGAAGAAGGCACAGGAAGCCAGGAGGGGCTAATGCAGGCAAGGTAAGCCAAACTGCCCTCATCACCACGGCGCAAGTCAAAGGTATTACCTGTAGAAGATAAAAAAGAAGACAACACAGAATCACACGCAAAGCCAGGACCAAACTCACGAGGGGATCTCCAATATAAGCTCCCCGCTTGGTCAAACAACTCCACAAGATTGAGGCCACCACCTTTCAAGCTAATCCAACGAAAAATAATGGGAAAGGCATCAGTAGAATTGCCACAAAGACCCTTCACTATGTCGGGATCCTTGGAACTTGTCCTTCACAAATTTCAAATTCTGCACTTAGCCAAAGTAGGCGCAGAAACGGTCCCACATGAAAATCAAGAATAGTACGGTGAAGAGATGAAGTGATCACATAACAAGAATCACCCTCAGCCTCATCTCAATGAAGCTGGTCCAATTGAGAATAAACATGACCCAAAAACAGAGGGGCCAAAGGATCTGGGTACCTCGAGCCAACTTGATTGCCAACGGAAAAAACGAAGACTTAACTCCATACCCGGGGAACTCACTGAACAAAAACTTACTAAGCCAAAAAGCCAGGAAACCGGCCCACCTCACTTCCTTGTCTTTTTCACGAGAGAGGGTCATCACCCATCTCCCCATCCTAGCCGGCTTGCCACCGGAAGAGGCGGCGCGACCACCAAAATGACCAAATAATTTTTCTTCTACCACGAGATCCTCACCAGAAAGGTTAATATCAAAGGGGTTCTCTTCACCAAACACCGGGAGGAGGAAGTTATTGACCACATCCTCCAAGGTGATCGTCAATTCACCGGTAGAAAAGAAAAAAGTATGAAGGGAAGGACACCAACGATGTACCCCGGATGCCCGAGCCCTTTGGCGTCTCTGAAGCCCTCAAGGTTTTCGGAAATAGCCACTTGCCTTTAGGATACCGGCGCGCTCCAAACAACCCACAAACTCAAAGATCAGACAGTTCCTTGTCTACCCATATAGGCCAACCCGAATCTTTCCGGAACAAAATCAAAGAAAATAGGAACCGCCTCTTGGATTCCTTGTCTAATTTGGAGATCGAAAATCTCTCTAGGATCGGAACCCAGGCGGAACCAAATAAACCCGCTTGGCCGTAAAAACATCCAAACGTGAGGAGATGGAGGAGCCTCACCATGAGATATATGAGGGAAGAATAAAGGCGAGAGAATACCAAGGATCCCGTAAAGGGAAGGCCGGACGTTCGGTAACCTCGTGAGAATCACTCGGAGCAGAACCAGAAGAACCTTCACCCTCGGAAGGACTGGGAGTACGCTCTCTCCTTTTTCGAGAAGAAGAAGAAGCCATCGAAACAACACGCATTATGAGAAGAAAAGAGATTGAAAGTGCGAAAGGGAGGAAGACCAGAGTAACAGAGAAGAAGAGAAAAAGAAAGAGAAACACAAAGAGTGAGAAACTCAGAGAAGCAAAGTGATAAGATGAAACGGCTACAATAAAGGCGCAAATAGCAGTTGGGGAAAACAGTTTATGGAAAGACGCGCGATTTGCCAAGAAATTTAATTTGAAGTAGGGATTAATCAAAGATTATTAATGAGAAATAACGGGAAACGAGAAAAGTGGGTAGAGGAGTTTTACCTCAAATACCCAACTGCCACGTCCCGTATAAAGAGGAAGCTGCAAAAAGTAATAATTATAAGGGAATGCAACACGCAAAAAGGAGGTGACTAAAAGCAGCAGAAAAGGGCCGGGATCCCAAGTAAAGAGGAAGGGAACCCGGTAGAAGTTGAAAAAAGGGGATACCACGAAAATCTTAGGAAACCTAAATCACTTACGCGTGGGTTTCAGGCAACCCACGAGCTCGGGAGGCTAAATGTTGAGGTCTAAAAAAGGTCATAATAAAATAAGTCCAAAGCAGAAGAACAAGTCAAGCCCAAAAGGAAAAAATTCAGGCTAAGCCCAAAGCAATAGATACAGATGACCCATGGGGGAATAAAAGGAAGGCCCAGAGGATCCTGAAGCCCAGAAAAGAAAGAAGCATCCAAAAAAGAGACCACGGCAAAGTATAAAGAAGCAAGGATCTTCAACAAACGCAGATCCCTCCGAGCACAAATAAAAAAGGAAGACTGGGACAGATCGATAGAAAGAAGACAGAGAAAAAAAGAAGAAAACAAGAAAACAAAAGAACGCAAGCGACCTCTCATGGCACAGACAGAAGAGGCCTCGGGGAACCAAGACAAAGAAGAAGAATGATAACAAAACGATTTTTAAAAAGGCAGAACAGGATTCCGCCCAAATAGGAAAGAAACGGAAAAGTAGAAGGCGCCAGAAGTGGGGATGCCGAGAAGGGCATACCTCAGCACGTCCCAAAGAGGATGGCCAACCAGAAGCTTTCGAAGGAATCAGAACCAAGAGAAGGAAAGAATGAGAGAAAACGGAAAAGGGACTTACCGAGACGATGGGGACAGAACATGCTCTGTTTGCAAAAGAACAAAACAGGGGAACCAACGGTTCCCGGACACCTGAGAAAAACTCCATTATAAAAGGAGGGTATGGGTTGTGAAGAAGGCAAAAAAAAAAAAGAGTGAAAAAGAAAGAAGAAATTCTCCAGAAAAAGAATTATCAGAAAAGAAATCAAGAGTGAAGAGAAAATATTAGGAAAAAACAAATACGCTTCCCGATATCTGTAAAGGCCACTATTGCACATACTCGGATTCAACGAGAATCAAACTTTGCAAGTTTTGAAGGCTGAAATAGTCATTCAAGACTGCAATTTTTGAGCTTGATTGGACCTTGTATCACGTCCTAGTGAGCTTTTTGTAATCAAACAGATAATGTATTAATGAAATCTTGTTTCATAATTCCCAGGATCCCCACAAAGACCTTTTTTATCGTCTTGCTAATCCTGTTTTTTTTTTTTCTTTCCTTCTGAACTTACGTTGTTAATTTTTGGCACTCTTCGATATCCTTGTTTGTCATTTTTCTGTATATTGTCAGAAGTATTCTCTGCATTTACTTGATTCTTAAACAGCCCGTTAGTTGCGGTGAGTCAAGGCCCGGTCCACCAAATCCTTCCTTTTCATTCAGGCCCGGGATCCTTGGGCCCGAGTATCCCGAAAAAGGCACACTCACACATATCTATCTTGATAATTCAATAGTGACAATATAGGAGAGGGATTTGAATCGGGGATGTGATAGACACATCAGAATATGCCAACTAATTGAATTTGCCAATATTATGGATAATGACAATAAGCTAAAGGTGTTTATTTTGGATAATGTTACTAATGTGAGAAGTGCAAAGAAATATTTGTTTTCATTTAGTTGATTGTATTTTTTTAGTGGTCAATTGTATTTTTGTCACTCCTTTTTGAGAATTTCTGCTCTTAACTCTTACGTAGTAATGCTCAATAAAGTTTGATTTTTCTTCTCTCTCTTTTTATTTATTTATTTATTTATTATTAATCTCATTCTTGTACTAATGATTTTCTTGGTTCCAATAAATATAAATGGATAGGAGCAATTGATTTTCTTTAGATGTATAACTTGGATTGTTGAGTTGTCCTTCCAATTACTAGAAATGTAGTGTGTCCATTTCATATTTGATCACTCTTGTGACCCAAAAGAATTGGATAGAATTTGACCAATAAGGCATCTATAAATTTTAGTTTTATACTTTTATTGCATTTTTGCTTAGGTAACATCGTGGATTAGATAATTGAATCCTATGTATACCCCAAGATCGGTGAATGAGAGGCGGTATTTTTGTCTCTTTTTGATGAAAAGAGACTATTTTTCCACACCAAAAGAACATGGTTTACAGCATTGAACAACCTGCAATATAAGTGTAAAATTGATCTCGATGAAAGTTCAAGGAGTGTTCCTATCATTTATCGTATAAATCCATTAAGACCAACAACTAGATAAAATTCTTAGCTAATAGAATAATTTGCAATTTTGTATAGTTTTTATCCACACATTTGAAGCTAACATTCAAATTGTTGAGAGGAAGCATGCTCAATTTAGTTCTCAATTATCTTATATTTTTAAATATAATAATGCAAAATCATGTAACTAATTTTAACTTATTTGTCAAGAATTCATGGCGCGGACGATGAAATGTAGTTTTATGATTGACGAGGTTCAATCATATTGTTCAATAATACTTGAGTTTAATTGTAATTCTATAATCTTAATGCCTAAGACATGACTGATTTATGAAACTATGTTTTTGTTATGTTTAGTTTGAAAAGGCATGCATTCTGGTAATGAACATTCTTCTATTTGTTATATATAGAGGAATTTTCAGTGTTGGATGCACAGATCATGCTTGCATTTTGTTTGTGTGCAGGGAGACGAGAAAAGTAATGCTGAGCTTGGAAAAGATTCAAAATATGCATCATCTACCTTGTTCACCATTCACAAGGCTCCAAATCCAAAACCAGTTCCTAAGGTCATATTTCTATTCTTTCTTCTAAGGGTTTGGAAATTACTGCAGAAAATTAGGACATGATTTTATTCCTTATCCATTCTATCTTATGTTATTCTCTTTTATTAATTGGAATAAAAATCATGAAATTGTGCCATCATATAACAATTTGATCAACATTTCCAGATTACATTACCAGAATCTGCAGATATGACCCATGCAAGAAGAGAACCAAGGTACCATATGCTCCATGTTACTCTTCAATTACTATTCCCCTACTAATTCTTAAACATGAAGTATACACTTGTTTAAATTTGAGCATTTTATGAACAATTGATCATGAGTAAGATTTACCTTGGATTAACATGCCCAAATTCATCTAGGCTTTTATGTTACCTTATTGTGATTGTGACTTGATTGCAATGCAGACCGAAGATGCCAAGTTGGCGGTGAAATTGAAACTCAAGGGGATTCGTGAATTATCATAGCCCAGGAATCGAGGCTGTCACTTGTCATACTCATCACATTTGCAATCGAAGGTATCTGCACCGGATTTTATGAATTCAGGGAAAGGTTTCAAGTCTGGCACGAATTATGGTCTCAAGAAATTGCAAGAAACCAAAAGGAGAACCTTAGAAGGGGTAATTCAAGCATATGAGATACATATTTTGTAGAAGCAGCTACAAAAAAATGTAACATTTAGGGCTTAAAATATGTGTGAGAAATTAATGATTGTATATAAAGTTCATGCTTGTATGGATCATAAGGCTGTCATCAACTTCAGAAGATAGACCGAAAGTATTTCAAATCTTCTAACATTTCAAATTGAATAAAAACATGAGATCTTATGATGCTTATTAGTTGATTTTGTATATATACTCAAAATATATTTGAGAAATATATATACACAAAATATATTAATGCTTATTAGTTGATTTTGTATAATATCTTACAAAATAATATTAAGGTAACGTAAGTATGCATGCATGCTACTAAATTGGAATATAGTAAAAGATATAACTTAACCAAGAGTCATGTAATTTAATGGCATTGTTTAGTCATTTTCATGTGGAGAACATGGAATAAAATTAAAGTTATCAATTCCATTCCATTCCGGTGAAAAAATTATGTGGTAATTAATCAATCGGTAAGAATCAACCAAATTCCATCTCAACCTAAATTCCTACTCCATTTTAGTCTATTCCACCCGTTTAGGTCCATTTCACTCAATTTTCGATAAATGTTGATATGGGCCAATATGTGAACAAAATATTGACATTTTATGGGTACTTTTTATTAAATTTGAAATTTGAAATTTGATTTGATATTGTATATTGTCATGAAAATTTTGAGAAATTAATTTGATTCTTCTTAATTTTTCTTGATTTGATCTTTGAAATTTAGTCCTATTAGACTCAACTATTGATTCATCCTAAATTAATGGACTCCTTGTTATCTTGTTATGTAACGAAATATTTTAAATTATCTTTTCATGTAATGGTGATGTTAAAAAACATGTGAATAATTGGTTTTGATTTGATAGTTTGATATGATATAATTATGCGATATATATATATATATATTTATATAATAGTATACTCATGATTGTCATATAAACTCTTTTATGATATTTCACTTTTGGGAAAAAGGTATCAAAATCAAATCTTTTTTTTCCATTGCGAGAGGAAACAATCCTAGAAAATATATAAAAGTATATATATATATATATATATATACATATATATTTAGAGGAATAAAAGTATGTTTACTTGAACAATTTGCTTTATAATACAAAATAAAACTTCCATCTCTTAGCAAAAACATTTAATAGAATGAAAAATCCAATTGTACAATCAGCAAGACGAAATGAACAGTTAGTCTTTTAATTAGCATGTTTAAGAGAAGTTTGAATGTTTTTTAGCAGTAGAATTTAAAACTTAATCATCGAGTCCCACTGCTAATGAACTCTTCTCTAGATTTTATCTAGTAATTACTCAACCTGTATGAGAATGAAAATTACATGAGCTAAGAGTTGGTAGAGTGCTCATAGACCTTGATTTTGTTTTGCCTTGCCAAAGAATATAAGGACCCAAAACCCTACATAATCCTTAATTATATACCTATTTAATTTTTCTCAGACAAAAGAATATATCTATATCTAGATATATAAATATATATATATATATATATATATATATATATATATGATCTTATTACGTTAGCATCCAAATCACAATGATCTTTATAATAGGTAATTTTTATGCCACTTTTCCACGCAATATATAGGACTTGACCTTACGTAGATCAAATATTGCAAATATATATATATATATATATATATATATATATTTTTTCACCTTGTTAAAACTTAGGAATCTCGATCTACATGAAAACAAATGGTGTGTCTTTTTTGGGCAGTATGGTGAATGACACAACGAAGATACTTTACCGTGCACATTGTACCGCATTTCAATGTTATAATTAGATTATAAGTATAATTCATGTATCAAAAAGATTATAAGTATAATTCTATTGAATCAATTCTAAATCAAAATTCCAAAGTCAGTGGTCTTCTTCAGTTTCTTCTTCTTCAACAAAGAGAAGTTGACTTTATATATATATATATATATATTCCGAATATTTTATTGACTTGTATGTATTTGTTACTGTATTGTATACACTGTACAGTATACTCACGATTTTCCTAAACATTTTTTCAAATTTTTTTTTGGAAAGGGGATTAAAATCAAAATCTTTTCTTCATGAGAGGAAACAATCCCAGAAAATAATAAACTAATATTTTCTTGAAGATTGTGCTTTATAATTTAAAATAAAACTTAAGCAAACATTTTGCTTGATATGTTAGAATCCAAATTACAATAAACTTGTAAGATCACATGGTGATTTATGCCAATTTTTCACACAATATAAGAATCGACCTTACTAGGTCAAATATTACAAATATTTTTTCAAAATATTTGCATGATCATATTATTTGTCAAAACGTAGGAATAATGATACGGTGAAGATATTTTACCATGGACATTATCACATTACCGCATTACAAATGTGAGAATAAGATTATAAATATAATTCTCATGAATCCATTCCTAATCACGTACAATTCCAAAGCCAAAATCCATTTCATTGTTGGTCTTTCCTTCTTATTCTTCTTCTTCAACCAAGAGAGACCAAAAATCTTCTTCATTCCTTTGTTTGAGTGAGTGAGGAGAAATGGGGAAATCAATGCTTCTCCGAGTGTATTATGCAGCCCTTCTATTCCTATTGACAGAAGTGTCAAGGTGGAGAAAAGCCTCTAAGTGGTAAATAATTCTACTTAATCTTCCTACTTGTTTTTTCATTCATAAAACTTCACTACTATGATTCAAAATCTTAAACATGCATTTTAATATTTTATAACCTTTTATCCATTAAAAAAAAAAATTCAATCTTAAACATGAATGGAATATGCTACTCTTATATATTCTTTCTACTTCTATGAAAAGGGTAGGGAAGAGACTAGTTGTAGTAACCCTCGTACCCATTGTATTGAGGATCCAATATAGAAAGTAGAGCCTTAATGAGTTCACAAAGGTTTCCCAAATTTTAATTTTATAAGCCCCATCAATATTTTTTGACCTACTATTTGTGCCTTTTTTTTATATAGCATTACATTTTTATTTTTTTTATAATCTTTTTGTCCTTTCATTTCCTTCTCTTACTTGTCTTAAAAATAACACACTAATTATGCTTTTGTTGTAGCAAGCGTGCGATAGAGGAGGCTCAACTTCGTCTTGCTATTTTGAAGAAAAGGATGAATTCAATTATACGACAGTCTCGTGCTGATATTGCTCAGCTCCTACAGCTTGGCCAGCAAGAAAATGCCTTATCTAGGGTATGATTTCTTCTCATTTACGTACAGTGACATTAATCACCAAGTTTTTGTTATTGGAATTATATGGTTGAAATTCTTTTCAAAATTAATTTCTTTATTAAAATTATGGTCCTTGCACAAACTCAAGATCTATAAGAGATGTTCATTCAACCTACCAAAATTATGAGACTGATCTAATCCAATCCAAAGTAACTTGACACCTTTGTTGGTTTTCATGGGTTGGGTTGGGTTGTGATTTTATTTTGAACATCAGGTTGGGTCGGGGGTTTAGGCTATTAGTTTTTCTAACCCATTCGTTCCACAATATGTATATTTGTTTATATTATTGTTCTTATTATAATTTTTAGTATGACTTATTTTGATATTTTGAGAATTATTTATTTAAAATTTTAGAATATAATTTAGACGTGTTAATTTTTTTTTTTAAAGCTTAACTATTTTATGAAAATCCAAATTTTTATAAGTCATTAGTATATAAATATAATCCACCTACTCAACCCGACCAATGTGGGTTGGGATGGTTTGGTTTCTACTCATATAATGAGTTGGAAAATTTTCAACCCTACAAGGTTAGATTGGGTTGAAAAAATCCTTCAACTTGACCCATGCACACCTCTAAAATTACTTCAATTTATAGTTTATTAATAATTATGAATTTCAAAAGCTAATCAGGGACAAAATTACCATTTAAGTATACTCTAAAATATTTGTACGTAGGTCAAGACTATTTTCTTTGGAGGTTCGGGCACATGAATGCTTTTTTTAACCTTTTAAAATTATATTTAGGTCAAGAAAGTCTTCAAGGATCAGAAAATATTGGCAGCATATGATGAAATAAATAATTGCTGCGAATGCGTCCTCACCAATTTCTCCCATATTTGCCAACAGAGGTACATATCTTGGACTCAAACTTTATTAAATTTCAAAAGGTTTGATTACATGTGAACGACATTGATTAGTTAGTTGAGTATTCATAGTTTCATAAACAATAATAAAATGTTACTCTAAGTCCTAGTTGATATTTGCAAAGTGACATACGATCCTTGCCCATTGATGTTCGCCAAGCTTTGGCAAACTCGATATTTCTTTGCGTCCAGGCTTGGTGAATTGCCAGAGCTACGTTTGTTCAGTCATTATTTCACAGGGCGCTATGGTCGTAAATTTGAGACCGCCAATGTCCAATTAGGACATGGACATTTTGTGTCATTCCAAATGAGGCAGAATCTATGCAAATATGTGGTACCTATTGATCAGATTGTCACATTGATGAGTGAAATAGCTCAAGAACACACATTTCATCCAAGCACTACTACTCCTTTAGCTAACAAAAGTGACATTCAATCATGCCCTTTCTCTTGGGATAGTGAGAGAAAGAAGACTCCTAGCGTGGTCAAAAATCATCACCATTCATTTCATACTTCTAATCATGAAGAGCTAAAGGACAGCCCAGCTCGCTTGAGTCATGTCCATCCAAAGCTTCCCAACTACGAAGATGTGGTGGCCAAAATGAGGGCTATAAAGGAAGAGCATAGGCGATGTGCTATGTCTGCAGCACACGTGGAAGAGGGAACAAGAGATGCAAATGAAGTTGGACTCTAGAAGTGGCCGAAGATAAAGCAGAGCAGGTGAAGATAAATGCCTCAAGTGTCGTATTTGAATTAATTGATAGTTTCGTATTTGAATTAGGATGTTGTCATTAGTTGTTGTTATCAATAAACTTCCTGGAGATAGGACTCATCTTATTATCTTGGATAGACTTAGCTATTAGGTTGGTTGTTATTTTTTTAATTGTGGTTATCCCTTTATTTGAGTTGGTCATGGTTGATGTATTTCAACTAAGAGTTATGGAATAAGAGGCAAGCTGATAATATTTATAGAATTCCTTTCATTTTCTCTTTGTTCTTGGAGGGTTGTCGCCTCGGATACGACTAGTTATTTCTATTCATTCAACCGGTCACAAAGACAATGTAATGATAGTTTCTCGAATTGTTGAATATTATGAAAGTACCAATAAATTTAATGTGAATGTCATCTGATATTTGATAATTTGTAGGATCGGTTTTAACACTTTTTCTTAGTAGGTTATGGTGGACGTCACTCCTTTTTGAAAATTTGTGCTCTTAACTCTTACGTAGTATTGCTCAATAAAGTTTGATTTTCTTCCCTCTCCTTTTTTTTTTAATTATTTATTTTTAAGATCATTACTGTGCTAATGATTTTCTTGGTTGAATAAATATAAATGGATAGGAACAATTGATTTTCTATGGATGTTTAACTTGGATTGTTGAGTTGTCCTACCATTTACTAGAAATGTTGTGTCGATTTCATATTTAATCACTCTTGTGACCCAAAAGCATTGGATCGAATTTGACCAATAAGGCATCTATAATTTTATTTTTATTGCATTTTTACTTGGGTAACATCAAGGATTGGATAATTGAATGCTATAAATACCACAGGATTGGTGAATGAGAGACTATTTTTTGATGAATGAGACTGCATTTTTCCACACCAAAAGAGCATGGTTTACTGCATTGAGCAACTTGCAATATAAGTGAAAAATTAGTCTTAACGGAAGTTCAAAGAGTACTTTCTATCATACATCATATAAATACATTAAAACCTACACCTACATCATATAAATCCAATATTATACAGAGTAGAGCCTAATCCTCGAAAATGATTGGAACCCGTTCCTTTCATCTAACATCCGCTTCCATGCATTGCACACACACAGTTGCTTGCTTCTTCTTCCGCCGCTGATCATACCCATTTAACTCTGCCTTTGGATCAGGGATCTTAAAGCTATGCCAATCTATGCATTCTTGGGGCGTCAAATGATACCCACAGAAAATGATCTCAAAACTCCGTTGCCTTGACCGGACCCTCGAACTCGAACTTGACCCAACTGATGACATCGACATTGCGAAATTGGGAATAAGGGGGCAGGTTTACTTTAGGGTTAGTGTTAGGAATTAAGATGAGAAGAGTAACTTAGGAAATCATTGCTAATTCCTTACAAAATAAGACCACTCTTTCGGTAAAAAAATCATCTCAAATTTCTTAAAAAATAAGATCACTCTTCCGATTAATTTTTCAAACTCAACTCTCACATTTCTCCTATATTTCATTCATCCCAAGTTTTTATTTTTTTTTCCCCTTTATCCTTACCTTAGTCTTATGGTTCCCCCCAAACCCCCCCCCCCCCAAAAATTTCCTCTTTTTTATTTTGAAAAATCCTGTTTGGCAAGCCATCTCAAGCTCACATTTTCACATTTTAAACAACATTACACACATTTTCACTAGAGGCATTCTGGATAGTTCAAAAGATGCTACCAAAGAGGAATTAGGTTGCTGTGGTAATGACAATGACAAAGCTAGCCTGACAGATGAAACCAGTGTGTCCTTATCTGCCGTTGAACTCCAACATTTTGTAAAAGAGGCTTCCTCCACTTCATCAGTCAGTAAGAGCTCAGAAACTGCCCAGCATGACTGCTCTGTCTCTGACAGAGCCAAGCATGATGCCAACAAGCAAAAGAAACAATCATCGAGTCTAAATGCTAAGGTAAAATGTTGGATTTCTAATTTGTGTCTCATTTCCCTTAACTGATGATATCAAAATCTGTGAAAAGATTCTCACTTTGCTTGAGGACTATTTACTAATAATCCTTTCAAGTGGATGGTTTGCTGAAATAATCTATAGAGCTCAGGGTGGCGTAACTTATTAACACTGACTTTAGAGGCCAACAAATTTTTTTTTTTTTTATGTATTGCAAGGTGGTTCTCATGTTTGCTGATCCATAAAATGAGGGTCTCCCTTTTTTCGGTTCCATTAATTACATAGGAGATTGAAAAGTAAGAAAAAATATTTAAACACTGTAAGAAGAAGATTTTGACAGCCTCATAGTCATGGTGAAACTCTGCCAAAAACAAAATTCTTAGTGTGTTTAGACCTGATTACTAAATAGCTGTTATTCTGCTGTATGCATTGTCTTGTTAATTGGAACTCTCTTGCTGTATCAAGTTATGGTCCCGTTTATATTTTGATTGCACTTGTGGTTAGTTGCTAAAGTTTGCTAATGTGCAATAGATAGGTGATTTTCTGTTACTCAGTTTGAAGTTGTTCTACCAGGTGACAGTTGCGTCTGCTGAAAACAGAACACATTTGGACTACAGAATTATCAAAGGTGCCGTTAAGCTATCTGAGAATCCGAAAGTGTCTATCAATGATAAAATTGCTGGCAAGAAAGATAACGGTCTTGTTTCAAGCAAAAGAAGTACACCTAAGATTGCAAAAGACATTAGTTCCAACAATGTTTACTCAAATAGACAAAATACGGAAATACGCCCCAATGCCGCTGTTCTGCGCACTTCATTAGTGAGGGCTACCTCAGTGACAACTTCACCCATTGGTATAGTTGGTCAGGTGAAGGCAATTTCAACTTCCAAAGGGTCAGTAGACAAGTTCCCAACAAAGTTGCCACTCCATGAACGATCCACCCAGGTAGACTATCATGGTTGTATTCATATTGAATTTTAGTTCCTCTGCTGATGGCTTTTCTTGCTGGTTGCGTGCAACTATATATGCAGAGCACTACAAAGGAGGCTTCTGTTACTGGTGGTTTTAGAAAGAAAGCTCTGGATAACAGGAGGTCTGGTTTCACCAATTAGAATGCTTCTCTCTCTCTCTCTCTCTCTTAACAACCCCCTTTTCCCCCAAACCCCTCTCCCTCCCCTCACTCCCTCACTAATCTGAATTGTTTGTTCATTTTTAGGAGCTGTGATGGAGTTGGTAGAAAGCCTTTAGAGCCTAGTGGCTGCCAAATTAGAGCCAATGGCGGAGTATCCGAGAACCAAAGACCGAAAATAATGTAATGTGCTATATCCATTTACATTTGTTGTCCTCAGATACTGTCACTACCATTTTTTTTTTTTTTCTGATTTTTCTTTGCTTGTGTGATATTCTAATGGTTTGGAAATACAAAAGGTCTATGAACCTTCGTGCTCAGAATAATGTAAATCAAAATTATGGAGTTGAAGCTGAGCGAAAGAGTAATGTCAAAGGACTGCAGAAAAAGGTAATTCCTACTGGATATGATTTAGTTAAGCATGCATACATTTGCGTATGTCGGTTTCTGCATTTTAAAGATGTGATCGTTTTAACTAGGTTCCTCTAGGAAGCTTGGACCATTGGACTTAGAATTATCCTAATCTCAGCTTCCATTAGCTTGAACACATTGAAATGGTCAAAAGATCTTGCATACACTAGGAATCTCAGAATCATAGAGAACTTTGGTTGTAAGGATTGCATTTACAAAATTAGTTCGTGAAGCATCATTTTAAAGTATTTATTATAGGTTCATGACATCTCTAATGGTTTCTAGGCTACTACCTAGTATAGGATCTCCAATTTGGAGAAGGTGGGCAAGTGATTTTCTTATCCATCTTTACTGATTTTGTTAGAGATTTGGTATTACTGACGGTATGTTACACCTCCATCACCTGGATCACAAATGTGGCCTACCAAGACATCAATACAATGACAATGAAAAGTTGTTCTGGTTCTTGCTAGAATTTTAGGCTTGTTACTTGAAGAGATTTATGGCGCGGACGATGAAATGTAGTTTTATGATTGACGAGGTTCAATCATATTGTTCAATAATACTTGAGTTTAATTGTAATTCTATAATCTTAATGCCTAAGACATGACTGATTTATGAAACTATGTTTTTGTTATGTTTAGTTTGAAAAGGCATGCATTCTGGTAATGAACATTCTTCTGTTTGTTATATATAGAGGAATTTTCAGTGTTGGATGCACAGATCATGCTTGCATTTTGTTTGTGTGCAGGAGACGAGAAAAGTAATGCTGGGCTTGGAAAAGATTCAAAATATGCATCATCTACCTTGTTCACCATTCACAAGGCTCCAAATCCAAAACCAGTTCCTAAGGTCATATTTCTATTCTTTCTTCTAAGGGTTTGGAAATTACTGCAGAAAATTAGGACATGATTTTATTCCTTATCCATTCTATCTTATGTTATTCTCTTTTATTAATTGGAATAAAAAATCATGAAATTGTGCCATCATATAACAATTTGATCAACATTTCCAGATTGCATTACCAGAATCTGCAGATATGACCCATGCAAGAAGAGAACCAAGGTACCATATGCTCCATGTTACTCTTCAATTACTATCCCCCTACTAATTCTTAAACATGAAGTATACACTTGTTTAAATTTGAGCATTTTATGAACAATTGATCATGAGTAAGATTTACCTTGGATTAACATGCCCAAATTCATCTAGGCTTTTATGTTACCTTATTGTGATTGTGACTTGATTGCAATGCAGACCGAAGATGCCAAGTTGGCGGTGAAATTGAAACTCAAGGGGATTCGTGAATTATCATAGCCCAGGAATCTGAGGCTGTCACTTGTCATACTCATCACATTTGCAATCGAAGGTATCTCGCACCGGATTTTATGAATTCGGGGAAAGGTTTCAAGCTGGCACGAATTATGGTCTCAAGAAATTGCAAGAAACCAAAAGGAGAACCTTAGAAGGGGTAATTCAAGCATATGAGATACATATTTTGTAGAAGCGACTACAAAAAAATGTAACATTTAGGGCTTAAAATATGTGACAGAAATTAATGATTGTATATAAAGTTCATGCTTGTATGGATCATAAGGCTGTCATCAACTTGAGAAGATAGACCGAAAGTATTTCAAATCTTCTAACATTTCAAATTGAATATAAACATGAGATCTTATGATGCTTATTAGTTGATTTTGTATATATACTCAAAATATATTTGAGAAATATATATACACAAAATATATTAATGCTTATTAGTTGATTTTGTATAATATCTTACAAAATAATATTAAGGTAACGTAAGTATGCATGCATGCTACTAAATTGGAATATAGTAAAAGATATAACTTAACCAAGAGTCATGTAATTTAATGGCATTGTTTAGTCATTTTCATGTGGAGAACATGGAATAAAATTAAAGTTATCAATTCCATTCCATTCCGGTGAAAAATTATGTGCTAATTAATCAATCGGTAAGAATCAACCAAATTCCATCTCAACCTAAATTCCTACCCCATTTTAGTCTATTCCACCCGTTTAGGTCCATTTCACTCAATTTTCGATAAATGTTGATATGGGCCAATATGTGAACAAAATATTGACATTTTATGGGTACTTTTTATTAAATTTGAAATTTGAAATTTGATTTGATATTGTATATTGTCATGAAAATTTTGAGAAATTAATTTGATTCTTCTTAATTTTTCTTGATTTGATCTTTGAAATTTAGTCCTATTAGACTCAACTATTGATTCATCCTAAATTAATGGACTCCTTGTTATCTTGTTATGTAAACGAAATATTTTAAATTATCTTTTCATGTAATGGTGATGTTAAAAAACATGTGAATAATTGGTTTTGATTTGATAGTTTGATATGATATAATTATGCGATATATATATATATATATATATATAAAATAGTATACTCATGATTGTCATATAAACTCTTTTATGATATTTCACTTTTGGGAAAAAGGTATCAAAATCAAATCTTTTTTTCCATTGCGAGAGGAAACAATCCTAGAAAATATATAAAAGTATATATATATATATATATATACATATATATTTAGAGGAATAAAAGTATGTTTACTTGAACAATTTGCTTTATAATACAAAATAAAACTTCCATCTCTTAGCAAAAACATTTAATAGAATCAAAAATCCAATTGTACAATCAGCAAGACGAAATGAACAGTTAAAGTCTTTTAATTAGCATGTTTAAGAGAAGTTTGAATGTTTTTTAGCAGTAGAATTTAAAACTTAATCATCGAGTCCCACTGCTAATGAACTCTTCTCTAGATTTTATCTAGTAATTACTCAACCTGTATGAGAATGAAAATTACATGAGCTAAGAGTTGGTAGAGTGCTCATAGACCTTGATTTTGTTTTGTCTTGCCAAAGAATATAAGGACCCAAAACCCTACGTAATCCTTAATTATATACCTATTTAATTTTTCTTAGACAAAAGAATATATCTATATCTAGATATATATATATATATATATATATGATCTTATTACGTTAGCATCCAAATCACAATGATCTTTATAATAGGTAATTTTTATGCCACTTTTCCACGCAATATATAGGACTTGACCTTACGTAGATCAAATATTGCAAATATATATAAATATATATATATATATATATATATATATATATATATATATATATATATATATATATATATATTTTCACCTTGTTAAAACTTAGGAATCTCGATCTACATGAAAACAAATGGTGTGTCCTTTTTTGGGCAGTATGGTGAATGACACAACGAAGATACTTTACCGTGCACATTGTACCGCATTTCAATGTTAGAATTAGATTTTAAGTATAATTCATGTATCAAAAAGATTATAAGTATAATTCTATTGAATCAATTCTAAATCAAAATTCCAAAGTCAGTGGTCTTCTTCAGTTTCTTCTTCTTCAACAAAGAGAAGTTGACTTTTATATATATATATATATATATATATATATATATATATTCGAATATTTTATTGACTTGTATGTATTTGTTACTGTATTGTATACACTGTACAGTATACTCACGATTTTCCTAAACATTTTTTCAAAATTTTTTTGGAAAGGGAATTAAAATCAAAATCTTTTCTTCATGAGAGGAAACAATCCCAGAAAATAATAAACTAATATTTTCTTGAAGATTGTGCTTTATAATTCAAAATAAAACTTAAGCAAACATTTTGCTTGATATGTTAGAATCCAAATTACAATAAACTTGTAAGATCACATGGTGATTTATGCCAATTTTTCACACAATATAAGAATCGACCTTACTAGGTCAAATATTACAAATATTTTTTCAAAATATTTGCATGATCATATTATTTGTCAAAACGTAGGAATAATGATACGGTGAAGATATTTTACCATGGACATTATCACATTACCGCATTACAAATGTGAGAATAAGATTATAAATATAATTCTCATGAATCCATTCCTAATCACGTACAATTCCAAAGCCAAAATCCATTTCATTGTTGGTCTTTCCTTCTTATTCTTCTTCTTCAACCAAGAGAGACCAAAAATCTTATTCATTCCTTTGTTTGAGTGAGTGAGGAGAAATGGGGAAATCAATGCTTCTCCGAGTGTATTATGCAGCCCTTCTATTCCTATTGACAGAAGTGTCAAGGTGGAGAAAAGCCTCTAAGTGGTAAATAATTCTACTTAATCTTTCTACTTGTTTTTTTATTCATAAAACTTCACTACTATGATTCAAAATCTTAAACATGCATTTTAATATTTTATAACCTTTTATCCATTAAAAAAATTCAATCTTAAACATGAATGGAATATGCTACTCTTATATATTCTTTCTACTTTTATGAAAACGGTAGGGAAGAGACTAGTTGTACGTAGTAACCCTCGTACCCATTGTATTGAGGATCCAATATAGAAAGTGGAGCCTTAATGAGTTCACAAAGGTTTCCCAAATTTTAATTTTATAAGCCCCATCAATATTTTTTGGCCTACTATTTGTGCCTTTTTTTTATACAGCATTACATTTTTATTTTTTTATAATCTTTTTGTCCATTCATTTCCTTCTCTTACTTGTCTTAAAAATAACACACTAATTATGCTTTTGTTGTAGCAAGCATGCCATAGAGGAGGCTCAACTTCGTCTTGCTATTTTGAAGAGAAGGATGAATTCAATTATACGACAGTCTCGTGCTGATATTGCTCAGCTCCTACAGCTTGGCCAGCAAGAAAATGCCTTATCTAGGGTATGATTTCTTCTCATTTATGTATAGTGACATTAATCACCAAGTTTTTGTTATTGGAATTATATGGTTGAAATTCTTTTCAAAATTAATTTCTTTATTAAAATTATGGTCCTTGCACAAACTCAAGATCTATAAGAGATGTTCATTCAACCTAACAAAATTATGAGACTGATCTAATCCAATCCAAAGTAACTTGACACCTTTGTTGGTTTTTATGGGTTGGGTTGGGTTGTGATTTTATTTTGAACATCAAGGTTGAGTCAGGTTTAGGCTAATAGTTTTTCTAACCCATTCGTTCCACAATATGTATATTAGTTTATATTATTGTTCTTATTATAATTTTTAGTATGACTTATTTTGATATTTTGAGAATTATTTATTTAAAATTTTAGAATATAATTTAGATATGTTAATTTTTTTTTTTTAAAGCTTAACTATTTTATGAAAATCCAAATTTTTATAAGTCATTAGTATATAAATATAATCCACCTACTCAACCCGACCAATGTGGGTTGGGATGGTTTGGTTTCTACTCATATAATGAGTTGGAAAATTTTCAACCCTACAAGGTTAGATTGGGTTGAAAAAATCCTTCAACTTGACCCATGCACATCTCTAAAATTTCTTCAATTTATAGTTTATTAATAATTATGAATTTCAAAAGCTAATCAGGGACAAAATTACCATTTAAGTATACTCTAAAATATTTGTACGTAGGTCAAGACTATTTTCTTTGGAGGTTCGGGCTCATGAATGCTTTTTCTAACCTTTTAAAATTATATTTAGGTCAAGAAAGTCTTCAAGGATCAGAAAATATTGGCAAAGATATGATGAAATAAATTATTCTTTGTGAATACGTACTCACCAATTTCTCTCATATTTGCCAACAGAGAGGTACATATCTTGGACTCAAAACTTTACTAAATTTCAAAAGGTTTGATTACATGTGATCGACATTGATTAGTTTGTTGAGTATTCATAATTTCATAAACAATAATAAAATGTTGCTCTAAGTCCTAGTTGATATTTGCGGTGACATACGATCCTTGCCCATTGATGTTCGCCAAGCTTTGGCAAATCTGATATTTCTTTGCGCCCGGACTTGGTGAATTGCCGGAGCTACGTTTATTCAGTCATTATTTCAAAGGACGCTATGGTCGTAAATTTGAGACTGTCAATGTCCAATTAGGACAAGGACATCTTGTGTCATTCCAAATGAGGCAGAATCTATGCAGATATGTGGTACCTATTGATCGATTGTCACATTGATGAGTGAAATAGTCAAGAACACACATTTCATCCAAGCACTACTACTCCTTTAGCTAACAAAAGTGACATTCAATCATGCCCTTTCTCTTGGGATAGTGAGAGAAAGAAGACTCCTAGCGTGGTCAAAAATCATCACCATTCATTTCATACTTCTAATCATGAAGAGCTAAAGGACTGACCCTAGCTCGCTTGAGTCATGTCCATCCAAAGCTTCCCAACTACGAAGATGTGGTGGCCAAAATGAGGGCTATAAAGGAAGAGCATAGGCGATGTGCTATGTCCTGCAGACACACGTGGAAGAGGGAACAAGAGATGCAACTGAAGTTGGACTCTAGAAGTGGCCGAAGATAAAGCAGAGCATTTGAAGACAAATGCCTCAAGTGTCGTATTTGAATTAATTGATAGTTTCGTATTTGAATTAGGATGTTGTCATTAGTTGTTGTTATCAATAAACTTCCTGGAGATAGGACTCATCCTATTATCTTGGATAGACTTAGCTATTAGGTTGGTTGTTATCTTTTTAATTGTGGTTATCCCTTTATTTGAGTTGGTCTTGGTTGATGTATTTAAATTAAGAGTTATGGAATAAGAGGCAAGCGATAATATTTACAGAATTCCTTTCTTTTCTCTTTGTTCTTGGAGGGTTGTCGCCTTAAATACGACTAGTTATTTCTATTCATTCAACCGGGTCACAGCACGATGTAATGATAGTTTCTCGAATTGTTGAATATTACGAAAGTACGAATAAATTTTATGTGAATGTCATCGATATTTGATAATTTCTAGGATCGGTTTTAACACTTTTTCTTAGTAGATTATGGTGGATGTCACTCCTTTTTGAAAATTTGTGCTCTTAACTCTTACGTAGTATTGCTCAATAAAGTTTGATTTTCTTCCCTCTCCTTTTTTTTTTTTAATTATTTATTTTTAAGATCATTACTATGCAAATGATTTTCTTGGTTGAATAAATATAAATGGATAGGAACAATTGATTTTCTATGGATGTTTAACTTGGATTGTTGAGTTGTCCTACCATTTACTAGAAATGTTGTGTCGATTTCATATTTAATCACTCTTGTGACCCAAAAGCATTGGATCGAATTTGACCAATAAGGCATCTATAATTTTATTTTTATTGCATTTTTACTTGGGTAACATCAAGGATTGGATAATTGAATGCTATAAATACCACAGATTGGTGAATGAGAGACTATATTTTTGATGAATGAGACCGCATTTTCCACACCAAAAGAGCAATGGCTTACGACATTGAGCAACTTGCAATATAAGTGAAAAATTAGTCTTGACGCAAGTTCAAAGAGTACTTTCTATCATACATCACATAAATACATTAAAACCTACAACTACATCATATAAATCCAATATTATACAGAGTGGAGCCCGATCCTCGAAAACGATTGGAACCTGTTCCTTTCATCTAACATCTGCTTCCCTTTGCTACTTCGCGCCCACAAGTGGTCGCTTCTTCTTCCTTCGCTGATCATACCCATTTAACTCTCGCCTTTGGGTCGGGGATCTTAAAGCTATGCCAATCTATGCATTCTTGGTGCATCAAATGATACCCTGAGAAAATGATCTCAAAACTCGTTGCCTTGACCGGACACTCGAACTCCGAACTTGACCCAATCGATGACATCGACGTTGCGAAATTGGGAATAAGGGGGCAGGTTTACTTTAGGGTTAGTGTTAGGAATTAAGATGAGAAGAGTAACTTAGGAAATCATCGCTAATTCCTTACAAAATAAGATCACTCTTTCAAAAAAAATCATCTCAAATTTCTTAAAAATAAGATCACCCTTCGGGTTAATTTTTCAAACTCAACTCTCACATTTCTCCTATATTTTATTCACCCCAAGTTTTTAATTTTTTTCCCTTTATACTTACCTTAGTCTCATGGTTCCCCCCCAAAATCTCTCTTTTTATTTTGAAAAATCCTGTTTGGCAAGCCATCTCAAACTCACATTTTCACATTTTAAACAACATTACACACACTTTTTCACCCACACGTATTTCAAAAAACTACAAACAACATTACTCAAACTACTCTACCAAACAATCCCTAAAAACCCCTACTATAAAAAAACCGCTACTATTCTATATCCTCAACTCTCTTATCTCTCCCATATTCCACTCACCCCACGTTTTTATTTTTTCCTTTATCAAGACTTATTTGTTTCTACCTTAAAAAAGAGAGATTTATTTGTTTCTTTTGTCCCTTTTTATTTTCAATAAAATTTTCAGTTTTCTTACTCTAATCTTACAGTTATTTTTCTTTTTTCCAAATCTCTTCTTTATTTTGAAAAAAAAAAAAAACTATAAAATCACTACTATAACTTCTCATCCATATCCTTAAATTTAGGCACCACCATATATATATATATATATATATATATATATATATATATATATATATATATATATTTTTTTTTTTTTTCCTAAATGGCAAGCCGGTTGCCAAACAGAACAAAACATAAATAAATATTTTCTCGCTCTCATTACTGCTCCCGCATAGCATTTTATAATGAGTTCCAAACAAGAATGCTACTATACAAATCTACGGAAAATTATTAGATACTCTCAGAGTACCATAAATGTGTACTCTCTCCTCTCACATAAATGGTGGGTCCCACGTGAGACCCACCATTTATGTGAGAGAAGAGAATACGTATTTATGGTATTCCGGAAGTACACAATAATTTCCCCAAATCTACTGGCACTTTACGAATCTTATTGCTTATGGCTAATTGTTGTGACCATATTAACCATACGTACTAATTGGGACCGACTCATTAAGGGATAACATAAATAATTTTAAAGAAAGAATCACATTGACAACAATAATCACACTCAATGAATGAGAATACATAGTTGAGGCATCCATTATCAACAAATTTGCTTATACGAGACGTGAAAATAAGACTAAGCTTCATGCTTACCACTTTCATTCAATGAAATACCAGTATTTGGATCAATGAGGAAAGGAAACCTGCATGGATAATAAGAAGCTACGTAAATAGGCAAAATTTCGTGAATGTGAAGAAGCGAAAGAAGGAAGAAACCTTATCCTTAAATGTCCAAAAATGACATGATATACGCATAACTAATTGTTATAAAACAAGTTGAATTATGAAATCCGGTAGAGAATTACTTATTGCTCTTTGCCACCGGATCTTCTAACTATTTCTCTATGTTTTGGAGAGCCTTTTGGACCGCCAATGAGTTCAAATTAGGAAACTAAATGACAAAAGGGCATCAATAAGAAAATAATTTCCAAGTTTTACAAACAGGGCTGAAATATAAAGGACATAAAATAGTTAATCCACTAATATACTAGACATATTGTCTTCTCTAAAAAAAAATTACATCCAGCCATACAAGACAGTTTTAACAAATTATCAAGATCTGCTTGAATGAGTTTGAACGAAGACTTCCACTAGGTATGTAGGATAATTATCAACTTGAACATATATATATATATATATATAAATGAATTGGGATCAACTTACACCTGATATAACTCTAAGTAATATAATATTTTTTAATAGGATGACAATTTTGACAAATCCACCATTGAATTACATTATCTTCATATATTCTCCATATTTCAAACTTCAAATGATATATCTTGTTTTCAAACTTCAAAAAAACCTAGGATTTGCAATGCGTTTTGCCTACATTAGGCCGCATTATCTTCAAGGCTCATCGTTGATAGTATATGTTATATATTATATCGATAAGTGGGAGTCGATAATTTGAAGTTTGAAACAATGGTAACTGTTTTTTTAGAATATTGTTACCATATGTGGTACATATGCTTGTTTATTTTAATGAAAATAAATATATAAAGTTATGAGACTTTGAATTTTTGCTTTCGGCTTATAAGAATTTCCTTTGTTATGATTTTTTTTTGGTTATAGATAGCATAGTACTTCAAAATTTATCAAATATATGTTATTTGCTTCACATTGATTGTATTTATCATCAGACTAAGACACTAATTAATTTTTAGTGTTGATTAGAATTGAACCCAAATTTCTTATTAGATAAGAAAAACTTTATCAATTGAGATAACTAACACCCACTCCTTGTTATGATTTAAATAAAGTAGATTAGGTGTGCCATATGACATGCACAATGAAAATTTTGTGAAAAATTGTATCAAAATCTGAATGAGCAATAGACATGCAATATTTAATTGAGAACATGTTAAAAGAATATAGAAGAGTGCCGCCTTACCTAGTAGTAACATATCTATCTTGATAATTCAATAGTGACAATATAGGAGAGGGATTTGAATCGGGGATGTGATAGACACATCAGAATATGCCAACTAATTGAATTTGCCAATATTATGGATAATGACAATAAGCTAAAGGTGTTTATTTTGGATAATGTTTCTAATGTGAGAAGTGCAAAGAAATATTTGTTTTAATTTAGTTGATTGTATTTTTATTGGTCAATTGTATTTTTGTCACTCCTTTTTGAGAATTTCTGCTCTTAACTCTTACGTAGTAATGCTCAATAAAGTTTGATTTTTCTTCTCTCTCCTTTTATTTATTTATTTATTTATTATTAATCTCATTACTGTACTAATGATTTTCTTGGTTCCAATAAATATAAATGGATAGGAGCAATTGATTTTCTTTAGATGTATAACTTGGATTGTTGAGTTGTCCTTCCAATTACTAGAAATGTAGTGTGTCCATTTCATATTTGATCACTCTTGTGACCCAAAAGAATTGGATAGAATTTGACCAATAAGGCATCTATAAATTTTAGTTTTATACTTTTATTGCATTTTTTGCTTAGGTAACATCGTGGATTAGATAATTGAATCCTATGTATACCACAAGATCGGTGAATGAGAGGCGGTATTTTTTGTCTCTTTTTGATGAAAAGAGACTATTTTTCCACACCAAAAGAACATGGTTTACAGCATTGAACAACCTGCAATATAAGTGTAAAATTGGTCACGATGAAAGTTCAAGGAGTGTTCCTATCATTTATCGTATAAATCCATTAAGACCAACAACTGGATAAAATTCTTAGCTAATAGAATAATTTGCAATTTTGTATAGTTTTTATCCACACATTTGAAGCTAACATTCAAATTGTTGAGAGGAAGCATGCTCAATTTAGTTCTCAATTATCTTATATTTTTAAATATAATAATGCAAAATCATGTAACTAATTTTAACTTATTTGTCAAGAATTCATAATCAACCTCAAAAATTTGGGACTAAGGTTTTGACGTTTGTTGTTTGCTATTGTACAACAATGCAAAATCATTGATAACCTCAATTTTTTTTATCTTCCAAAACAAATTATCATAGGTCTTTATGAATTTAATATCAAGATTAATTGTAGCTGCCCACCTTAAAACTATAAGGGTAACTTTCAATTATTAACCCTAGATTAGTCTCAGTTATTTTAAAACCATATAAATTAAACCCTAGATTTTTCGGGTTTGATTTGGGAGTTTTTAGGATTTAATTCGTGACATTCTTGAAATTTAAAATCTAATATGAAACTTTTTAAAATCTATTGAGTTTAATTGAAAACTTTACTAAAAAAATATATATGATAAAGTTACTAATAATTTTTTGTTTAAAAAACCTTATCAATTAAGGTGACAATAAATATGATTAGTGTCATGTCAATAATATAATAATAATTCAAATGGTAATATCCTAACTAGGGGTGTTCACCAAACCGCACTAAAACCGCCCGCAAAGTGGCATAACCGCACCGCACCGTAAGTAATAGTGTACCGCACCGCATTGCATGGTGCAGTGCGGTTTCTTGTTTTATAATAAAAAAACTGTACAAACCTCACCGCACACTCTCTATATATTAATATATTTATTTATTTTTAATATTAAATATATTATTAATAGTTTAATAATCCTAGTTTTCAAAAAAAAAAAAAAGTTTAATAACCATAGCAAGTGTTGACTAAAAAAGTCAACCCAAAATAAAGAAAAACTAACTCAATAATTTAAAACTTGGCCCAAAAAAAGGGAAAAACAAGTTTTGGGCTAAGTAAGAAAAGCCCAAAATTTGAAAAATATATCGATTTCAAACCGCATCTTATACGTAGTATTGCACATATGATTGCAAAAATGAGTTGTGGGCGGTTATGATTTGGCTAAACTCTAAACCGCACCATACCGCATCGCACCGCACATGTGACATAAAAATAAGATGCGGTGCAATTATGATTTTAACTAAATCGCACCGCAAAGTACGGTGTTAAAAATGGTCCAAAACCATACCGCACCGCAAACACCCCTAAATTCCTAACACTACTCAGATTTAAAATATAACTATAAGGTAACTCGTGGAATGCACCATAAAACGATTTCTCACTTTTACTTTTTTAAATCTAAATATAAAATTTAATAATTATTAATAGAAATTTATTATGATTTTATTTATATATGGAATGATGTGTATCAAGCAAACACAATCAAACAATATACATTCAACCATATAAAGAAAGTACATGTACTAAAAATTCTAATTAATCGAAGTTTTAAATTGACTAAAAAATATAAATTGTCAAACGCCTTTAATTTTATAATATTTTTTAGATTTTTTTATAAAAAAGTAATATTATAGATTATAGATTATAGATTTATCCTAATTTTACTCATAAGATGGATTTATTAGGAAGACCCTTTTGCAAAAACAATTAAAAATTAAAAAGAGTTCATCGTGAGTCACGCCACTGATCTTTGGTCTTGTAGATTTTGGTTAATTATATAAGCTTGTGTATATGTTTATCCAAAAGAGCTTGTGTATATAATCCAACTTTCCATGAAAACCCTAATTTGTCCTGAACGCTAATATTCTCTCCAGCCCTAACCATAACCATGAATCCCTTTGATGAAAACGAGCCTTATTGCCACTTAAATCAGTTAAATGTGCCTACGCTTCATGTGCCGAAAAACAAAGCCGCAAAAAACCCAGACCCTTTAACCCTCCCTGAAGATACAGAAATCTTGGAAGCCACGGAAGCTTTGGAGGTACCTGTGGAACCAGAGTTTGAGTTGTTGGCTGCCATGGATTCAGAGTCTGACAAGTACTTTTGTGGGGATTCAATGTCTGACTTGGAATGTTATTATGCCCCCAAAAACGATGATATCACAGTGCCTCAAAATCCCAACATGAGTGGTGTTTGTGACATGTGCTTGAATAGGCTGCCTGAGAAAGGATACTGTAATTATGGGTAAGGACTCAATCAAAGAGAAAATTGCAGTTTTCTCTCTAATTTAGAATGAGACACTTACATTAGTCAAAATTCAAACTATTTACATAGACTTTCCTCTTTTGGAGGACTAAAATAGCTTTAAAAATTTTGAATTTTTTATTTTACCCTTCACTTTGTGTCGACATCTCGAAAACATAAAGAAGATTCGTGCGATTTTCCCCTATAAATGAAACATATTATTGATTTCGAGGTTGAGTTGAAAAAAAAAAAAAAAAAAAAAAAAAAAAAAAAAAAAAAAAGGAACTTCTTGTCAAGACTGATGGATTCAGAGATATTTTAATATAATGCTATAATTAATTGTTTGATTATTTGATCTTCTCTTGTTCAATTCGTCTAATATTTTAGTCAGTCTGCTGTTTCTCAAGTTTGTTTTGGTGGTGTTTCGGGTCACTTAGTGCAGAGCATTCATTCTGCAAAGTCAGTCTTCACCTGCTGCTCTTTCGTTCATGTGAGAAGAGATTGCAACAGAGCTGCTCACGAGCTAGCCCAATATGCTAAGTGGAACCAAGCTTCTAATCTCTGGAGGGGTGTTGTTCCGCCCTTCCTAGCTCATTTAGTTCATAATGGCCTAGGATGATTTTCTGTTATTTCCTTTAGCTCCAGCTCTCTGTTGTACTCTGTTTCTTCTCTTAATGAATTGAAGTTTTCTTCTCAAAAAAAGTAGTTATTATGACTGATCAAGTAGAATAACTTTATTGTTATGTTTTCGTAAATATTTCCAGCATTTAATTTTTCATCATTCTTTCTCTCTTGAACGCCAGTAATTTGCTATGTTAAAGATGTTATTCCTCATTTTGTTCTTTTTTTTTTTTTTTTCCCATTATATTAATAACTATATATCTATATCTGTGTGATGGGATTTGATGTTGTTTCATTAATATTTGACCATAACTATTCACAGTCTACACAATAATTCTTGTCAAAAAAATATAGAAGACATCAAAAAAGACTCGATCCCTAAGAAAAAGAAAATTGGAAATATACTGGTAATTATGTTCTAAAAAATACCTTGGAACTTCCATTAGCTAGAGCTGATAATATTGACTTTGACACTTGGATTGATTAATTAATCTACAACACAAGATAAACTTATTTACCACGTCTTTAAGGTGAACTTAGGTTAACTTTATTCAGGGTAGCTTCGTCTAACTTCGATTTTATCTATAATTTTCTTGTTTTTTTGCTTGAGAATTGTACAGGTCATAATTTTATGTCCAATTAAGATTTATTATATACAATTCTATCAATAATTTTTCATGCATTAGTTGATAAATGAAGTCACGTGTATGTGTATATATACATCATCTTATTCCTCCTTGAGTGAAAGTCAATGATAATCATATAATTCTTTCTGATACTTTTAGATTAGCAAAAATATATCATATATGTGTACTTGACACTGAAACTTGATTATGTAAATGCAGTTTTGATAATCAAACATTTTGTAGCATTGAGTGCTGTGACAAACAGATTGTCGTTGACAGGATGATATCAACAGAGGCCAATTTAGCCAAGCTAGATCTTCGTGACGAGCCAAAACAAGTGAAGTTGTTTGGTGTTTGTTTAAAACACCCATAGATTGGCAGTAACCTAAGATTTGCTATGCAGTTTTGCCTACACTTGACATTATCTTCAATGCTCATTGTCGATAGTATATATTGTTTATAAGTGGAAGATGATGATTCCTTGATTATCGGTGAGTTGATAAGACTTGAACGTTGATCTTCAGGCTATCTCCTGTAATACCAAAGACACAGAATCAGAGGGGACCGGTGTGGACCGGCCAAAAATCCTCCGATGATTGAGTTAGTTACTTTGAACTTTTCAGAACGAAGAAATATTCTCTTAGAAGTAAGAAAAATGTTTTTCATACCTTTTTCCTTCATTGAAGAAACCTTATATAGTGTGTGGAACGGTTATCTATTTGGTAACCGTTCCCAGTCGAGGAGTCCGGAGAATTGGGAGTAACCATTTGTGGGAGTTACTTAGGTCGGATGGGCCGATGAACTCGTCCATCCATAGTGAGGATGGACGAGACCTTCATGAGGAGCTCGTCCACTTTTAGTCCATCCATAGCACGGATGGACGAGACCTCAGGATGATCTCGTCCACTTTTAGTGAAAGACGGACGAGATCATCCCGAAAGGCTTGTCGTTCATAAATGACAAGTAGATCTTGAGATATTAAGCTCGTCCATATATGGACGAGGGTCATTAATGCACGCTTGTTGTTGCTTCCGTCGTTGGACGATACATATGGACGAATTATGAACTTCGGATTATTTGTGACACCATCGATTTGCCCCTCGTCCATGTGAGTCGTCCAAAGGGTTTGAACGTTCTTGGACAATTGGTTAATAATTCTTGTACCACGTGTCCTTTTCTTATTGGAGACGATTCGCCGATTTATTTTTCCGAGGTGGATGCCATGTGTCGCCTCCGTATTGGTTGGGTCGTTTCGATTACCCTGTGTCAAGCATCCTATAAATAGTGGAATGCCTCCCTTAACCCTCCTCATTCCAGAAATTTTCTTCCCCGACATCCGTCGTCTAGAGCCTCGTCTAGGAGTTCTCTGCGTCTAGAGTCCTCTTCCGTCTAGAGCCAGGTACTCCTCTTCTCCTCGTCTTTAGGTTTAAGTTTCTTGTTAGAATGTCTATGGCTTCCTCGTCTACCGATAGCCTTAATAGGGTTATAGACGAAATTTGTGACGATACTAGTGATAGATCTAGCTCTAGCGGTGCGAGTGATGAGAGTGGAGGAAGCACGGACGAGAAACTCTTCTTCGGGGCCCCTGGACTCCCTATTGAGGTCGTCCCAGGAGCAGCTTAGGAGAGCTTCGGCTCTCAAGCCTGGTTCTCCAATCAATCCTACGGACGAGGTAGAGACTGTTTTTAGTTGTCTTTGTAGGCGTCCATTCTAAGACGGACGAACAAAGGCTAGGTAACCTTAGGTCCTCGGTATCAAATCCCAGGCACGAGTTTAACCCTAGGCTACCCGTCCGTGGAGAGTGGTCTTTGTGAGCCCCGTTTTGGAATAGGCGTCTACGAATCTTATTTCTTAGGTGGCCTTAGGTTTCCTTTAAATGCCTTTGCTAGGGAGTTACTAGTCAAATTAGGTTTAGGTGTTTGTCAATTCAATCCCAACGCATGGAGATTAATTATCTCCATGCAAATTTTGTGGAAGGAGGTTTTGGTGGGGACCGTCCTCTTCACGGTGGACGAGTTCCTTTATCGCTATAAACCTTCTTCCATAAGTCAATCTGAAGGTTTCTACCAATTTCTTGCTAGAGGGAATGATTGTAGGTTGATCAAGTCCCTAGCTTCGTCGATAGGAAGTGGAAGACGGAGTTTATTTTTATTTCGGGCTTCAGGCGGGGAACCCCGTGGACGTTGGCGGGGATCCCTTTCCTCCTTACACTGGGACCTGGGGAACCTTCGTCCGAAGGTACGTCCCTTCCCTCGTCTACTTTTATTTTCACTCCTTTTTAGTACATTTACAATTTCTAACCTTTGTTTGTTCTTTATTTTGCAGCTATCAAACGTCCGTCCTTGAGCAAATTTCACCGTGACCGCGTCCACGGGGCTCGTCTACACGCAGATAGGAGCTTCCACTCCCTTGTCACGCTTAGACGTCTAGCCAGGTGGGGTTTAGGTCCCGAGCCTTCGAGACGAAGCTATAGCCCACGAAGTTATTGTGCGAAAAAGTAAGTCTTTAACTAAACCTTCCTTTCTTTTTCTTTTTTATGTATACATTCCTCATTTGTTCTTCTCGTCCTAGGAATGTCAACAATGAAAGAGAACCGAGGAAAGGAGATCGCAGGAGAGGGGAAACGTCCCGAGGGTCAAGCCCAGGATCGTCCAACGGCCGGGGACAAGAGAAAATTCTTGCCTAAGAACATTGACCTGGAAGGGCTCCCGGTCGAAGAGATAAAAGGGTTAAACAAGGCTTGTCCAAGGTGGTCAAGTCCAAACCACCCTCGTCTCAGCCCGCCATCCAAATAGTTGATGTGGACTCGTCCACTCCGGTTGAGTCCACCCCGTCCAAGACTCCTCCCAGAACTCCTGCACCCGGATCTGCTATGCCTGGCTCGTCCCCACCTTCTACGAATATTATTGCAAATGAAGACCTGGCTTGGGAACGTTTCCGGATAGCTGTCAAAGACGAGGATATAAACATGTGCTATAACATGGGCTTGAAGGAATTTGAGCATTCAGGCGTCCATGACCTCTTCAAGGTATGCTAGTATCCTTCGTCCTTGTTCAGTTATTAAATTTTCCTCATCTAATCATTTTATGTTGTTCTCTGTTCACAGGCCATGTCGAAGTTTATAGCGGCGTCTAGACAGGTAACGGAGCTGGACAAGACGAGAGTCTTGTTGGAGACGAGGATTCAGGAGGTGAACGCCGATCGCAAGAAATGGGCCGGGTTTCTTTGAGAAAGCTAAGGACGAGGTCAAAGAGCATAAGAAGTTGATTGAGGAGCTAAGGACGGACGCATTAGAGAAGGAGACGCGCATTGATCACTTACAACAGGTGAACAATGAGTTGAATGCTCGTCTTTCCAAGGCAAGAGAGGACGCTGTGGCTGAGTTTAAGTCGTCCAAAGAGTATACAGACACTTTGGATCGCAATTATGCACTGGTTTTGAAGATTTGAGAATGGACGCTGTTGAAAACTTTCTGAAGTTGACTTCAAAGACAATCAAACTTAACCTTCTTCTGCTGCCACAAGCTCTCTCCTCCGTGATCGGCTCGATGACGTCAACGTGGAAGATGACGCCAAGATTTCACTCGGCCCCCTCGGGACGAGCTCTTTGTGAATGCTCCCCCTTCATAGGACGAGACTTTAACCTTTGTAGCTTTGCTTTTTCTTTCTTTTTGTAACTTGTGTTTGGTCCTTTGTTTTTGGACCTTCTTTATGTAACAAGAATACATTATACTCGTCCATGGTTTTAGGACGGGTTTCTTAAGAATACTATTTCTGCTTTTCAAACTAATCAGGGGTTTTTTGGACGTAGGATGTCCACCCTTTGAATGAAGTTTTATTTTCTTTGCATGAATAAATGATTTCATTTTCTTTGAATGGACGAGTGATTTCATTCTCTTTGAATGGACGAGTGATTTCATTTTCTTTGCATGGACGGATGCTGCTAAGCTATTTTACTCTTAGCTCGTCCATGTCGAGAATACATATTTTTCATGTAGTCTAACTCGTCTTAGCAGGTAGTATTTTTAATTAGCTTGACTCGTCTTAAGACTTGCAAACTAATTTTACATACCGTCTACTTATTTTACCAACTTTTTGTCTCGTCCCGAATTTGGATTGTTTCAGTTGGCTTTTCCTCGTCCATGGGTTGGACGAGTATGGATGTGGTTTCTTTTATTCAAGAAAATTTAGACGTTACATCTCTGCGTCCAGAGATTTTGTTCGTCTTGGATCTTTCAACCCTCTTGAGGATTGAATTGGACGACAATATCACGGAGAATTCACACAACATTTTGTACATAACATAAATATTGTTTACAGACAAGGCACATGCACACCGATGCCTTTTTATTTAATAAATACATACTTCATGACTTCGTCCATAACCACACCGCAACTATAAAAAGTAAATCATAGTTTTCAAACTTCACACACAAACAATACCAAACATAGTAGTATCAAACAGCATCACTCATAATAGTACGCTAGTAGACAGATAAGACCCAAGTCTCGTCCATGGGTTCACTCCCCACTTGGTAGTACCTCCTCGGGTGCTCTACATTCCAAGGATGTTCCAATTTTCTCCCGTCCAGGGCCTCCAGGTAGTAGGATCCTTGTCTTTTACAGTTGATTACTCTATAGGGTCCTTCCCGATTTGGGCCCAACTTCCCATGTGTTGGGTTCTTGGTTGACAAAGAGACCTTTCTCAGGACGAGATCTCTTATATTGAAACGCCTAGGCTTCACCATCGCATCATACCGCTTAGCCATGAGGTTCTTATACTTTGCTGCCCTGTATTCTGCGTTTGCCCTTACCTCGTCTATTAGATCGAGGTTCGCATTTAAGCTGGTCCTCATTATCCTTGTCTTGATACGTCATCACCCCGTGATTAGCCATATGCACTTCTGCAGGTATGACCGCATCGCTTCCATAGGTCAACTTGAAAGGGGTCTCCCCTGTAGGGGTCCTCACGGTGGTCCTGTATGCCCATAAAACTCCTGGTAATTCATCCGGCCATATCCCCTTTGCCCCCTCAAGCCGAGTCTTGATGATTTTCAACAAGGATCGGTTTGCTACTTCAGCCTGGCCGTTGGCTTGGGGGTGTGCGGCGAGGAGTAATGGTTCGAATTCCAAAGTGTAAGCAAAAGTCCTTGAAGAGTGCATTGTCAAATTGCCGTCCGTTGTCGACACCAATACCCTCGGCACTCCAAATCGCAAACAATGTTCTTCCACACGAAGTTCTTAACATTCTGTTGTGTGATATTTGCCAACGGTTCTCGCCTCCACCCATTTGGTGAAGTAATCGATGCCCACAACTAAAAACTTCATCTCGCCTTACTCCCAAAGGGAAGGGACCCAAAATGTCCAATCCCCATTGTGCAAAGGGCCACGGTGCTACCATTGGGGTGAGGTATTCGACGGTTGCCTGGGGACATTGCTAAATCGCCGACATCGGTCGCAGACTTTAACGTATGCTTTTGCATCGGCTTGCATGTTCGGCCAAGTAATATCGCACGGACGACCTTGTGGACAAGTGATCGGCTCCCGAGTGATTGCCACATGCCCTTCGTGAACTTCTCTCAAAGACGTAGTTCGCTTCGTCCGGAGCAAGGCACCTAAGGTAAGGTTGAGAGAAGCCTCTCTTGTATAGCACTTCATTCATAAGGACGTATCTAGCCGATCTCACCTCACCTTTCTCGGCCTCGTCCTTTTCTTTCGGTAGTCGTCCGTCTTTCAAATATGATATAATGGGAGTCATCCAAATTTCTCTCGTTATCCACCGTTGTACTTCCCGGGCATCTATACTCGGCATATCTTGAACTTCATTTGACTTCTCTAATGATTCATCTCTTTGAGGCCTCTTTTGCTATAGTATCGCCTTCCACGTTCTCTCCCCGGGATTTGAACGAAGTCAGCCTTTTTCGAACCTTTTCACAAGGCGCATCACCCTACTAAGGTATTTCTTCATTCGTCCTTCCTTCGCTTCATACATCCCATTCACTTGCCCCATGATCGGTTGGGAATCTCCCATAACACATATGGACTTGGCTTCCACGGACTTCGCCAATTCTAGCCCTTTGAGGAGAGCTTCATATTCGACTTCATTGTTTGTCGCTTGGCATCGTAGACGAACTTTATGTTTCATTTGTCTCCTTCTCGGGACTGCAGACCACACCAATTCCTCCCGCATGCCGTGTAGACGAACCATCCACATGGACGATCCATCTCTTGCTTTCTCTCGCCTCATCATGACTTGGGGTAAACTCTGCGATAAAATCTGCTAGGGCTTGAGCTTTTATGGCATGCCTTGGTTGATATCGATATCGAACTCACTTAGCTCCATGACCCCACTCGGATTAATCGTCCTGCAGACTTCCAATCTATTCATTGCTTTTTTGAGAGGATGATGTCATAACATTAATGACATGTGCTTGGAAATAATGCCTCGGCTTCCTTGAAGTCTGTGATCGATGCGAAGGCCAACTTCTCCATTTGTGGATATCGTCCTTCCGCTCCTTTCAATGCCTTGCTTGTATAATACATGTGTCTTTGGACTTTATCTTCCTCTCTTATCAATGCCGAGCTCACAGCATATGGGGTTACCGCTAGGTACAAATATAGTTCCTCTCCTTCCACCGATGGACTTAGCGGCGGTGCCCTGGTAAGGTATACCTTCAAATCTTCGAAAGCTCTCTGACACTCGTCGGTCCATTCGAATGCTTTTTTGAGAACCTTAAAAAATGGCAAACATTTATCAGTAGCTTTAGAGACAAACCGTTAAGCGCGGCGACTCGTCCGATGAGGGATTGGATTTCCTTAGTATTTTGCGGTGGCTTCATGTCCGAGAGATTGCTTGAATTTTATCCGGATTTGCTTCAATTCCCCTGTGGGATACCATAAAGCCAAGGAATTTCCGATGATACTCCAAAAGCACATTTGCTAGGATTGACTTCATGTGATACCGCCTCAATGTCTCAAATGTCTCCCGCAGGTCGTCTAGATGTCTTCCTTCGTCTTGACTTTTCACTAGCATGTCATCTACATAGACTTCCACATTCCGCCCTATCTGCGGACGGAACATGTGGTTGACCAACCTACGATATGTCGCCCCGCATTCTTTAGACCAAACGGCATCACCTTATAGCAGAATAAGCCTTGATTTGGTGACAAAAGATGTCTTCTCTTGATCAGCCTCGTCCATTCTTATCTCGATTGTATCCGAAAAGGCATCCATGAAGCTAAGCAATTTGTGGCTGCGTGAGTTGAGTCTACTAACTGGTCAATGCTTGTAACGGATAATCGTCCTTGGGGCAAGCCTTATTCAAATCGGTGAAGTCAACGCACATTCTCCACTTTCCATTCGCTTTTTTGACCATTACTACATTGGCCAACCAATCCGGGTAGTACACTTCCCGAATGAACTTTGCTACCATCGCTTTTGGACCTCGTCCTTGATCGCACTATCTCTTTCTGGGGCAAAGACCCTCTTCTTTTGCCGCACAGGCTTGGAGGAAGGACATACATTCAAACGATGGGTAATGACACTAGGGTCTATACCCGGCATATCATCATGACTCCATGCAAACACGTCGATGTTGTTCTTCAAAAATTGGACGAGGTCCGTCTTAATCTTCTCTTCTAAATCTGCTCCAACCCTGGTACACCTCTCGGGGTTATTTTCATCCAAGGGAATATCTTCCAATACTTCAATAGGTTCTGCTACAACCCTCTTTTCTTCAATGTTCATTGCTTGAACTTGTTCATCCATGGCCAGCATGGCCAAGTAACACTCTCTTGCTGCCAGTTGGTCACCTTGTACCTGTCCTACCCCGTGTGTTGTTGGAAACTTGGTGATAAGTGGTAAGTGGAGGTAATGACTTTCCAACTATTCAAAGTTGGCCTCCCAATGATGGCATTGTAAGAGGATGGGCGAGTCTACCACAAGGAAGTTCACATCCTTGGTAATCTGTCGTGGATATGCCTCCACTATCACGGATAAGGAAATCGTACCCACTTGGTTGCACCTTCATCCCACCAAAGCCTACTAGGGGAGTTCACCGGACGGAGCTGGTCTCGTCCTAATCTCATCTCTTTGAAAAGTGGATAATATAAAATGTCTCT
This sequence comes from Quercus dentata, assembly GCA_028216015.1. Lineage (NCBI taxonomy): Eukaryota > Viridiplantae > Streptophyta > Magnoliopsida > Fagales > Fagaceae > Quercus > Quercus dentata. The sequence continues at coordinate 1,081,840 of CP116452.1, read as the reverse complement.
TTGAGCTTCCATTGTCCACAAGCACTCTTCGGTTGTGTGTCTCGCAATTAGTAAGGAGATGACGAGGGCATCATCATGAGGGTGATGAATTTCTGCCGGCATCCTCGCCCGTGAAAGTAATTGCCCGCTCGTCCGTGGATCTTGATATTGGTGACCGCCCGTAAAGCCGGACGCTTTGTACTATCTTCAAGTAAGCTTTCTTGGACTTGGACGACCGCCGGTTGTACTTTCCCCAATGATGACTCTTATCTCCCGAGTGGTGGTCGCGATGAATCTTCCATCTTTCCCTTCTGTTTCTCGTCCCTCGGGTCTCGCCCAAGGAAACCCCTCGCCTTCCCTTGCCTTATGAGATTTTCAATTTGTTGCTTCAAGTCAAAACACTCGTCCGTGTCATGACCATGATCCCTATGGAAACGACAAAGACTTGTTCTTGTTGCGCTTGTTGGGATCACCCTTCATTTTCTCTCGGCCACTTCAGGGAAGGATCATCCTTGATTTGCATAAGGACTTGCTCAAGTGGGGCGTTTAAAGGGGTATGCTGGTTCCCATCTTGGAGGGCCTGGCTTCTTACTTTCTCGATCTCTCCTTTCCTCCATCCGTCCCTTCTTTGGACAAGTACCTTGCTCGTCTTGACGATCGGGATTTGCGTCCATTCTCTCGGACCTCTTCCTCTTCTTAGCAATGATTGCATCTTCTCGCATTCATAAAATTTCGAGCCGAATGGACGAGTTCGGCCATGGACGGGGCTCTTTTTCATAGAGCTTGTGTATAAACAGATCTGAATTCACCCCATTGTGGAAGGGCCGCCAAGAGAAGCTTATCATCGCGCTTCGTCCACACCGAGAGCTTCTCTGTTAAAACGGGTGATAAATGACCGAAGGCTCTCGTTCTCTCCCTGCTCTATTGTCAACAAACCGGACGAGGAATGCTTGTGCCTTTGTCCTCCAATGAAATTGTTAACAAATAACTTACTCAACTCTTCAAAAGAACTCACCGAATTCGGAGGTAGTTTGCTAAACCAAACTCGCGCCGAACCCTTAAGGGTGGTTGGGAAGGCCCTACACATTATTTCATCAGGCACTCCTTGAAGATGCATGGTGGTCTTGAAAGTGGCTATGTGATCAAACGGGTCACGTGTTCCATCATATGAATCCAGAGAAGGCAACTTGAACTTTGATGGTAGTGGGTGACCGTTGATGGAAGTCGTAAAGGAGAATGTCCTGTGAACCAAGTCTTCTATCGGATTCGCCTTTTTCATATTCTCCTTCATTTCCTCCATAACTCTCTTCATTTGGTCCATTTCTTCCTTCAAGTATGGTACCGTTCGTGAAGTGGTGCCTCCGAATTGACTTCCAACTTCGGTGTTATCTCTTCCACCGTGACTATCTGCTTTTGTCTTCCTTCACGTTCTTCTTGTGTTTGCCTCCTCATATTAATCTCCATTCGCAATTCTTGGTTTTGGCGAGTCAACTCCGCCATAGCGTCCGCCATAGATTGTGCTTGTTGGGGGAGATGATCGCATGACCCGCGCAGATCGGGCGATCGCGATGCGGGTTCTTTGCTACTGTCGGCTTTACCTGGGCTAGTAGCCCGTGATCTAGTCCGAACCATCAACCCTTTGTCACGAAGAAACAAAGCGTGAAACAATCGCTTCCCACAGACAGCGCCAATCGATGATTCCTTGATTATCGGTGGGTTGATAAGACTTGAACGTTGATCTTCAGGCTATCTCCTGTAATACCAAAGACAGAGAATCAGAGGGGACCGGTGTGGACCGCCAAAAATCCTCCGATGATTGAGTTAGTTACTTTGAACTTTCGTAACGAAGAAATATTCTCTTAGAAGTAAGAAAAATGTTTTTCATACCTTTTTCCTTCATTGAAGAAACCTTATATAGTGTGTGGAACGGTTATCTATTTGTAACGCGTTCCCAGTCGAGGAGTCCGGAGAATTGGGAGTAAATTTGTGGGAGTTACTTAGGTCGGATGGGCCGATGAACTCGTCCATCCATAGTGAGGATGGACGAGACCTTCATGAGGAGCTCGTCCACTTTTAGTCCATCCATAGCACGGATGGACGAGACCTCCAGATGATCTCGTCCACTTTTAGTGAAAGACGGACGAGATCATCCGAAAGGCTTGTCGTTCATAAATGACAAGTAGATCTTGAGATATTAAGCTCGTCCATATATGGACGAGGGTCGCTGGTACGCTTGTTGTTGCTTCTGTCGTTGGACGATACATATGGACGAATTATGAACTTCGGATTATTTGTGACACCATCGAGAAGACAATGATTTGAACTTAATGGTAGTAGTTTAGTAAAATATAGTTACCATATGAGTACATCTGCAGCCTTTTCTTTTAATGAAAAATAAATATATAAACTCATGACACTTCGTAACTTTTGGTTCATTCTATAAGAATTTTATTTGCTATGATTTATTTATTTTTAGTAAATACTATAGTATTTCAAATTTATAATGTCCACTTTATGATAATTGTTCATTATCATCAAGCCAAAATATTAATAGTTTTGGTATTGGTAAGAGATATTACCAATTTAGCTAATTGAAACTCACTCTTTATTTTGATTAAATATAATAAATTAGGTATCTCATTCGCAATAAGAGTTGTCAAAAATTGTATTAAATTCGACTATAAGATATGCTATATTTAATTGAGGACATGTTTGGGCAGTTCAAGCATTCCAACCCTGTAAAGCATTCCAAGATGTCTAATATGCTCCCACAATATGTACTTTTAGCCATTTACTTCTTCTTTTTTTATAAACTTCAATATATATAAATCAAACGGAAATAGGGGCACTACAGTATAAATTGTTCTTAAGACATCTAAAAGACTGAGTTTATTTAAAAGAAAATGACTTAGAAGATAAAAGGGAGAGCCTTGCAGCAGCTCACGCTGCTGAATTACAATCTCTCCTAACCCAGCTGAAATTACAATTAAAAAAAAACTCTCTTGAGACTAAGGATGCTAATGACCCATTGCTGATACTAGTTCAAACAAAAATCTGATATCTTTGCCTTTTGACCTGTGAGAAAATAGAAGCTCCAGAGGACCATCTTCCACAGCTCTCTCTGACAACTCATTTCTAATTCTAATGGCATTAGTTATCAATTAAAGAAGGTAAAGCATTCCTTGTGCGCAGAACTCTCACAAATATATCAGAGAGTCTTAAGCATAGTATTGTAATTTGATATATAAGACAAGAAGACCATACTTCAATGTCTTGGTATAATATGAACCATCTCATTGTTGAAAGAACAGATTAAAAATAGCAAGAAAAATCTTATATTGAAATGCAAAACTTGTTTGTGAATCTTCCCAATGCATGGTTCCATGTTCACTAATCATGATTCAAACATAGAAAAGTAAGTCTAAATCGTCAATAAGCCGAACACAAGATTCAATTAAATTCCCATGATAAAGAACAACTGAGATTAATGCACACGTCAATCACATGTTCAATAGAAAGTTCTACCAAAAATAAGGAGCAGATTCTTACAATTGGTAAAAATCAACAATATTTCCAATGCTTTTCCTATTTTCCTTAATCTTCTTGGTAGCCAAATTTTGCATAAAGATATATACAAATTAATGTGAAGAGAAATTAGGGTGCTAATATTAAGTTTTACGAAACAAAACAAAAGAAAAGTGAGCACATTCTTAGCACCTATATCTAATGTAAAATTCCCATTGAGATCCCAAACTATCAACCTTCCATCATCAGTAGACAATGCCAACAGAGTTTCATGATCAGGATCCCATTCTTCCTGTAAGAAAAAATCCTGATTGAGGCATTTCAAACAATCTGGTTTTAACAAATTTATCTTAAAGCGAAATGATAAAGAGCACAATTTAGTATGGGAGATATCACAGGAAATTGCAATTAAGCATTACAGGGAGCAGGATAGCCAGAATTTAAAAATAAAAATAAAATTAAATAAATGCCTGCCTTTTTGTGCCTGTCAGATATATGAAACAGCTAAAACAATACAGAGTATTAGAAGAGAAGATGGGGAAAAAAAGAAAGAAACAACATACGAATCAGAATCCAAAATAGCTCAACTAATTAAAAAAGTGACTTTTTTTTATGACAAGGAGCCTCTTCAAGGCCGGCCCACTTCGTGTACCCAATCCTGTCGAGTAAACCCCAGATACACCACCCTGCCCGCAAGAATTGTGTATCAGGAAATTTAAAAAGTGACTATATTCTATATATGTTAAAAAGTCCTTCAACAACAACAATTTAAACTTATGTAACATACAGACGCATAAACAAATTAACATAGAGCTGAGACTAGCAAGCAACACTTAAGTATTCAATAAGAGGGATGGACTTGATTGTATCTACAAATTCACAATGCAATGACTCAATCATTGCTTTAATAACGATTGTAAAAAATTGATTGACAAAGAGAATTTACTTGTACAAAGTTGCAGCTTGGTGTAAAGCATCAGAATTTAGTTATTGAAAATAGACTAACTTGCTAGGCCTAAGCACCAACGGAATTTTACACATTATCTATCCAAAACATACGAAAACCTAAGTCCACTTCTATTATTACCTTTATTGGCAAGGTTTAATGCAACTTTACCATTGCTTATGCTTCAACAATTCCCTTAGCCTCCATCACCATTCTCCCCTTTGCCAAATTGATTAGGCTAAGGACATGAACTGAGCACAAAACAACAACCAAGTACTCTTTAGTAGCAGGGCTTTTACAGTTTTGTTTAATAAAAAAAATACTTAGATATAAACCATATAACAGATTTGTGGAAAGAACTTACCTTCTGCAGCTTCTAGAATACACATGGAAGTAGGATATTTCTGGTATAAGGAAGAACTTTGATTCAAAAACCTTGGAAAATGAGAACTAATACTCAAGAAACACCCATAGCTGTAAAATGAATATTAAAACCTGGAAGTGACTTTTAATTTGAAAGAGGGTTAATTCCCGGGTTTCCATTAGCCATAGGATCTCCAAATTGCTTGTAATGCTACTTTTGAAGCAATAAAATGATCTTAAGGGAAAAAAGAGCATTGCATAAGAAACACATGAATAATTATGTGGTTCAACTTTTGGGCTACACTCATGAGTCAAAGATGGAAACAATTATTTGACAATGATAAGATAATGATAATACAATGTCTGTCCTCTCCCACTCTTAAACTGTCACCCCTGTTATACTCAAATTTAGATTCTCACAGATGTAATACTAGTTCTGAGAAACAATACCCTTTTCCATATTACATTGGTTACAAAAGGTGTCTAGTATATTTAAGTGGATGATGCTGTCTAGTGTCTACTACACCATGCAAAAGGCTTGGACAAACATTCAGGCTTATACAAACAAGTCAAGCTGAATTCCATTCAGCCTGGCAACCAATGTACAAGAACAGAAGGTCCCAGTAGGGCCAGTACCAAAAAATGTCGCTGCAGGAAACGTCCCAGCAGACTGGCAAACCCTTCTACCGATTGCTGGGAGCAAAAATCACAAAAACAATAGAGGTGGACTAGCATATATGGCAAAAGATAGAGATGGAAGCCTAATGTTCGAAGGATGCCACACCAAATGGGTACAAATCCACCAGCATATAAGATAGATAGCTGCAAGAGAAGCCATTCACTAAGCATGGACCAGAGGAATCCAAACAAGACAGTGCTGACTCAATGCAGCCACACATTGGCTGCACCAGAAGAGATGAGAACAGCACCTTGCTTCTGCTCAGTTCTACAGGAAGACATGGACACATGGAGGAATTAGGGTTTTGCTTTTGGCTGTAGGATTATAAATGATGGCATACTGGCAGTGGTTTCCAGCTGGGCTGCCCAAGCCTCAGCTTTTTTTGTAAATCACTTAGAGCCCAGTGTTTGAATTCTTTTCCTATAGTGGTATTAAAAAAAAAACTTTGTGTATCCCAAAAAAAAACAGAGAAAAGAAATTCTGAGTTTCATGCTTCAGCCTACTCTCAGAACCCTACCTTGCTCTCCTCATTAGTTGCTGCCTTGTCATGCAGAAACCTTGACAAGAATCAGAAACAAATACCTGTGAATATTTTTCTTTTTACAGTCAGATGATAGTTTCATCAATTGAACTAGTTTTATAATGCTCTACCCAGGATTTCAGGGATACACCATGAGCAGGAGCCCAGAGTCCAAGTAACTAAGAGAAATCCATTAGACAAACACATACATAAGTGCAAGGACATGAACACTATAAGCAGCTTGTTTATGTCTCTAATTCTGAAAGAAATGCAGCATAATTCGTAATCTTATGACATAAGAAGTAAATATCTTCTTAAAATGATAAATTCAGTGAGCAAATTGCATAAATCTAATCATGAAGTTCTGCCCCTTGTTTTTTCTAGTTGATTGTGAAGGTGTGACATAATAATTTCACTAAGAATATCCCACTCAGTTGTGGTATTTCTAAAGATTGGTAGTAGAATCAATGATATTAAAAATTTAACAAAAGGCATCAAATTTGAAATAAATAGCAACAATAAATAAGCAAGCTCCAGGTCTCATAATATCAATCACTTGTAATAGTAATTGAGAAGTCAATTAACAGTATGGTTGAACAACATAATGTTCTGAAGGTAGAACTTGCCACTACAATATATATGCGGAAACAAATTGATAATTTGTCTTTTTTTCAGTTTGTGTAGGTGTCCTGAAAATAAAATCATTTAACTCAAAAGAACAGTATATAGTTATCACCAAAAATGAAACCTCAAGCTCAATATAACTCAATTAAAAAAATTGAAGCTTACATGAAACAAACTTAGAGGAGAAGAACTTCATTACTTGTTCAATTAAAGTGAGAAATAAAATCCACTGGAAATGCTCTAATGTGTTAGCCTACAGAACTCATCCAGTTTCTGAACTTGGCTGTAAACTCAAACTAGAGAAGCTGCTCTTTAAGTCTCTGGCCAAGTCTTCCCTGCCTGCATTCTTTAGATGACGCAAAACCCTCATATACACTGCAAAGTTTGGTCTGAGACCCTTTTTAATCATTTCCAAAAGAATATTTCGTGCAATGACCACATTTCCTTTCTTCTGATGAAGGCTTGCAAGCAAGCTGTAATTTAGATTGCTTGAGAACCTAAGCTTAATACTTGAATCAACCACGTACTTATATGCTTCCTCATATTTCAGTAAACTGAAATAACCCTTGATAAAAGCAGCATGTGTGCTATGACGAGGTTCAACGCCATTTGACACCATCCTGTCAAGAAACTGGGAAGCAAGATCGGGCTTTCCAAGCCTAAACGAGTAACAAATAAATATCTCAAAGGTTAATGCATCAGGAAGCCAATCCCTTCCTTGTATTTCTTCCAGTACCTGACTAGCTTCAACAGTTTTATCATTCTTGCATAAACTACTAAGTAAATAATTATAACCAATGACAATTCGATCACAACAACCCCTTAGCCTCATCTCATCAAGCACTTCTCTAGCTCCTTCAAAATCGCATCTTCGACACTTCTCCCTAACCAAAACATTGTAATAAACTGCCTTCCTCTCTGTTATTTCCATCACAAATTCTGCCATTTCAAAGGAACCCAAAGAGACAAACATCTCAATCAATGAGTAAATCCCAGAGTTCCGGCATGACCCCCCAACTTCCTTCAACACCTCTACCACTCTTCTTACAGAGTGCATAATGGATTCCTTGTTTGAAACCAAAACAGGTAAGAACCCAAATGCCTTCTTGTTCAGACAAATTTTTCTTTTCCTTAACTCATTCAGAATACAAAGCATGGCCTTGTGGTCATCTAACCAACCACAATTATCAATAACCAAACTACAAATATCAGAATTGCAGTAAAGATCCGGCCGCGAACCTCTAATCCAATTAAAGAAACGCAATGCGGACACTCTTTCAAAATTTAAAACCCGAAAAACCTCAGTAATTGAATCAATAGATAAGATTACATTCATAGAATCCAACTTAGACTCCAAATCGTTTTCATCCCTCATAACCAAGCCAATAATTTCCGAAACTTGCTTTCGAGTAGGTTTTGGCCTAATCCCATCAACACCCATTTTTCGAAATTTAACATTTTTAATAGAATTCATCTCACTCAACCCAGCTGAACCCGATGACACATCCTTAGAAGACACTGAAAACCAACGAATGCATCTATTAACACAAGGTTTAACCAAACCTAGATTCCAAAATTGATGTCTATACTCATTATTGTTACAGCTATAGAAATGTAAATTTTGTGAAGATTGAGGAATTGGGCAGGTTATGGCGGAAAATAAGGATGACCCAGATGAGGAAATGAGTGTATACAGAGAACTGAAAGTGGGTTTTGTGTGAAAATGAAAATGATTGGAAAGGAAGAAAATTTCTGGAGAGGAACTGGGTGAGACGAGGGTTTTGGGAGAGAGAAATGGGTGTGGGGAGTGAGAGAAGAGAGAGTAAACAGAGCAAGAGTTTGAGAAGTACCTGAGCTTCTTGTAAAGGCTTGGGATTTCCATGGTGGATTCTATGGTCTCAGAGTCAGAGCACACATTACTGACTGAGCTCACACACAGAACAAAGGCTAGCTGAGCGGCGAGAGTTCAAGCTGATTTTGCTGAGAGAGAAAAGTTTTTGACATTTTTTTTTTTTTTTTTTTTGGGTTGGGCTGGTGGAGCTTTCTATATGGGCTGTATGGACAAATGGGGTTGGAATTGTAGTACATATCATGGGCTTCTTCACAATAAAATGCTGTGGGCAAGTGAAGCCATGGTGCTATTTGGAAAATTTCTAATTATGGATTATGGTTTGGTGGAGGTTCAACGCAAGTTTTTATAAATAATTTTGATAGTTATACTCTGAATTTTTTTTTTTTTTTTTTGATAGTTATACTATAGGAGGAGAGATTTGAACTCGTCTTTATTTGTCATTTGTGTTAGAATTGTGTGGTTAAATAATTAAATTTATCATACCTTAATAATTTAAATTTTTGGGACAACCAATAATTTAACGGTTTATATTATAAAATTTTTAATAAAATATTTTCTTTCTTAATATGATAACATAAATATTTGCATTTTATTGATTGTGTTTGTTTTATAATAGAAATGACCATGTGCTTGTTCAGCATTATTGTATAAAAAAAAAAAAAACAACAAAAAAAGGCTTTGAATGTAAAAGGCAAAATTTTAATTGAAAAAAACTCTAACGTTTTTTATGGTAGTTTTAAAATATATGGACATTAAAATACGTTTATTTATTTTTATTTTTTAAACTCCTAAAAATTCCAAACTTTAACTATAACTTTGAAGTTATTTTTCCCTTTTTAAAAACCTCCTCAACGAATCTGTTGAAAAATTATGTTAAAAGAACTTAAAATTCTTAAAACACCCTTTTGTTATAATGCTCAAAACACACCAAATTTTTCATTCAATCATATAAAACAATTTATTATTCTTTTTTTTCAATGAACATTTAATTGCCATGAGTGCCATGAGTTTAGCAAAGCTCCGAACAGGTGAAGCCATTTTTTGGTATATCAATCACTAAAAAAAGCTAGAACCCAAACAAAGAAACCATTCATTGACTCGAGACTATAAAAAATAACAAAAAAACAGGAATGGCACGTTCAGAAAAGTCATGCATAACAAAATTGAAAGGAAATTTTGACCAATAATACCACTAAACGCATAGATATTTTGACTAATAATATTAGTAAGTGCACATTTTGTCATAATTATCCTACAAAATCTACAATAAACAATTTTTTTTTTAAAAAAAAACTAGTCTATACAATTGTATTAGATTATTAATCACGGTCGATCACGTAGAACAATTACGACAAAGTGGCTCGAGTCGGAGTAATATAAACCCGCCACGTGTATGACAAAAAAGCTAGGGCTTATTAGAAATACTTGTTGTCAAATTTAATGCGTATAAAAGAGGCAATAACCGCGTGGTCTGTGGCACACCACGCTCCTTTTCTAAGCCACCTCTTCTCGAATATTCTTCTCTTCCTAGAAATTTCAGCAATCTCTCTCTCTCTCTCTCTAATTTTTTAAGCTTTTGCTCTTAAAAACCTCTCCTTTTCACTTCAACTTTCTCAGCCTCTAGTAGAAGAACCGAAAAAAAAGAGAGAAAAATGGCGTCGTTTTCTGAAGCTCCACCTGGCGATCCAAAGGTCGGAGAGAAGATCTTCAAAACCAAGTGCGCTCAGTGCCACACCGTTGACAAAGGCGCTGGCCACAAGCAAGGTATTCACTTTTTTTTCTTCCTCTGATTTTTTATTTATTTATTTTTTATATATATTTGATTTGGTTGCGGCGTGTTTGGATCTGAGTGATAAATTGAAATTCAAAGTTTGTGACTTTAGCTCATGTATATTGGATATTTGTTGTGTGGTTTTGATCTGTTGAGATCTGTTTGGGTTGAATGAACTGTTTTTTTTTTGGTTAATTATGAGGATGTAGTTGAAATGAAATTTGAATAGATCTGACTGGTTTTGATTCGAGTGATCTGTTTGGCTACTTAGAAAGTTGAAGAAAAAAATAAAAAAGAAGAAAAAAAAATTTTTTTTTTCTGTAATGTTATTCTCTGAATAGAAACAGTTTTTTGAGCTGGAATTTATTTTTGAAGGCTGTTTAGTGATATGAGAATTGTCAAGTAGTCTTAAAAATATAATTTTGAAAGAGTTGGAGAAATATAAATATAATTTTGAAAAAAAAAAAAAAGTAAGATTGCTTTTTTGTAACATGAGAAAGGTTTATTGTGTAAATTATGAAGACCCTAGCTTAAAGGTGGCCACTTTCGCTTGTTGATGAAGAATGTTTATCGATCTTTGGACACGAGATTAATGATTAAACTCATTATGTTTTGTTGTTATACATATTTTATGTTATAACTTAAGGATATGTCACTTTATGGGTGTGTAAGACTTTAGATTTGGAGTGATTCTTACCCGCAAAACTTACTCGTTGGCGGGTGTGTAAGGCTTTAGATGCTGATTTTAAAAGATAATGGACTGTTTTCCATATTTGTTTTTATTTATAAGTAGAAATGAATTATGACACTATTTTGTATGTTATTTGGATTTTTAAATTGTTCTCTGATTTGTTGTTTAATGAGAAATTTCTTGTCCGAGCTAAGATTGTTGGACACTGCATTATTGGACGTTGTGATGGGTGTTGCGGAGAACATGTTTCAAGGTTGCTAAAATTCACAATATTTTGCTATTTCAAGGATTTCATTACTAGGTTGGGCAATGATTTAAATTGTACAAAAAACAAACTATCTTTGGCTTTTTCTTTCTTTAGATGAATGCTCTGAGAAAAGTAACGTGTCTTATGGATATAACTTCATGCAGATGCACTTGTTAGTTTATTAATAAGTTTTGTAAATATGCTTTAGAATTTTTTGTGCTGACTTCTTTTTGAAAGCTGTTGAGATCGTTACTCTCTTGAAAGTTTTGGAGTTGTGTATAAAACTGTTCTAAATTTTCAGGTCCCAATCTGAATGGCTTGTTCGGAAGGCAGTCTGGTACAACTCCTGGGTACTCCTATTCAACTGCTAACAAGAACATGGCTGTGAATTGGGAGGAAAAGACATTGTATGATTACTTGCTGAACCCCAAAAAGGTATGAATCAACTCAATATAAAAGACACTTGCCATAATGTTAGAAAATGCAATGATCACCTTGCACATGTGTGTATGCAATAGAGAGAGTAAACTGAAGATAGTTTATCTTACTTTGGGAATATCGCCTTGCAATGTTTTAGAGTGCGGTTTTTCATTGGTGCAAGTATGCATTTGTGTGTGCAATAAATTCTTTTGGTGTGAGTGTTTTGTTGTACCTTTCATTACAAAATCTTCTGATTTTTGTTTTTGTTTGTGCAGTACATTCCTGGGACTAAGATGGTATTCCCCGGGCTGAAGAAGCCACAGGATCGGGCTGACCTCATTTCATATTTGAAGCAATCTACTGCATCTTAATTACTCCCAGACTTCTATTTTAGTTCCCCGATTCCATTTTGCAGTTGTTGGAGATTCACACAGTGCGGATAAAAGCACTATTTTTTACCAATAAATTAGACCATTTAGGTCTGCAATGCTCTTTTGTTTGTTGAGCTTTGCTTAATCATTGCGTTTCAAGGAAGAGGTTGCTGTAATTGGCAAGCGGAACATTCATTTCAGTTAGTTTTTTACTAATATTTCCCGAATATACTGGGCTAATGATAATTTTATTTTGATTCTTGATAATGTTCGTCTGTGCTTGAGGATTAGTTTCTGTTGTCATTTCCCTTGAACTGAAAGTGATGAAAAGAATGAACATGTGGTTGGTTGCTTCTTGGTATCATGCCCTTTTTCCAAGAGGCCCTACGATCTAGAATATGAAACTTTGCCTTGCACGTATATTCGGCAAAGTGGGTGATATGGTTGGAGCGAGCAAAACTCGTTCTTGAGGAATATTTTTTTATCTCTATTTGGATAGGTTTAGACAAAATTTTCTCTGTTTGTGCTCTCTGTTCAATGGTTGTCAAATTAATTTATGGATAACCTTAGACAAAATTTTATCAATAGTTTTTCTATGCTTTCTTACTGTCCATGATAGCAAAGATGGTAGGAGGAAACAAAAACTTGAAATTGAAATGATTTCATAAGTTTAGAACTTTAGATGATCTAATTAAAAAATTGCAAACTAATCTGGATTTTTATATATAATTTATCGTTTTTTAAATAAAAAGAGTATACACAACCACGCAAAACACACACATGGTAATCGAATGATCAACATGTATAATATTTTTTTTTTTGTATCCTTAATTCACTAGTTATAAATACCCTTTTAAAAGTGAGTCTAATCTTGCTAAAAGGTTATTGCAAATTACAAATTTACACAAACGAGGTACCACTGGGTCGTTACTTGAGAGTTGAGTAGGATCTAAATGCTTTGATTAAGGCAATATCATACTATTTGTAACTTTGATCCTCACAGTTTTTAAGGAGATTATGATGTTAGCAGACCTTTGTGAAATGATTTGCTGTAGGCTATGATTGCAAATTAAGCTAGAACCTCTAGTAAAGAAAGCAGCTGGAAATATTTACTAAAGCTTTGGCAAATCTCAGAAAATAAACAACCAAACATTGTCTGCTTATCATTATTTCTGACTCTCCATTAACTACCTCCACCCCAAGAAAACACCCCCTCCCCCTCAAAACACCCAGAAAGAAAAAGAAGCAATAACCGAGAAAAGGCCGAAGTCATGGAAAAGGTTGCTCATCGTGGAGGAGGCTGTCATCATTTGATTTTCCAACATCAGATTCAAGGTTGAGGCTGGAATGGCCGGCGGAGTCCTGGTATCTGCAGAACATTTAAAAAGAAGATTGAGTGCTAAACTGAAGAATAACTTATAACTTAAAAGTTAAAACTGACAGATCATTGTTCATTGTCCTAATTTCCTGTGCCAGGTTAGACATCTAATTCGAAAGACAACCTAGATGACAAAATAGAATTGTAGAATACTATCTTCAAATCTTGCACAATGCTGCACCAGCACACTATGTAATTTCTTGCCAAGTTTGTGCAAAAAAAGGGACTTGCAAGGAAAAAATACAAAGCACATGATGAGAAGTTGAAAACATTTCCTAGCAAGGCACGGAATAGATTATAGATGACAATCAGGAGTGTAACAATAGGCCTAAATTAAGCCCCTCAACAAATAAGGCAAGTGTCTCACAATGATGAGGAAACTCCTCAAGGTATGGGCCAGTGGGACACCCCTAAGAGTAAAACCCCGAATGCCTACACACCTCTACCGAGCAGGCATCGGGTAAATCATGAAATGCCTTGGCCAAGAGTCAAACTAGAGACTTTTGGGATTAAAATTAGTCTAGGCACTCTCCGCTGAGGCATTCCAGGTGGGGGCTCACAAGAACCAAAAACTTTGGAGTTCGAAGCCTCAAATAGATATGCCAAGCCCCGTGGCATTTCACCAAGCATTGCTTCTACATGTGAAACTTTTTTTTATTGGTAAGTTGCACACACACCCAATGCGTCTTGAATCCACAACCTCACCCTCCACCAAGAACTTTTAGGTGGAGGAGGTAGGCTCATTGGCGCTTCTTCACATGAAACCTTGAAGTCAATGATCTCTAAGGTGGAATGCACAACTCAGGTTTTGAAGAAATTAAACAAAAAACTAATTCCTACAGAATACCAGAGGTCCAGAATCCCTTTCCTAGATATCATGTTAAGGAAGAGAATATGGATACCAACCTCAACTCCATGAGGTCCTATACGGTTGCGAGAGATAAAATTCAGTACCAGAGTAGCAAATTCTTCAGGTACATCTTCCTGCAACAATGTGCAAAATAAAAGTTAAACAACTTTTAAGAAAAAAGACAGAAAAACAAAAAGAAATTCACCATGAAAAAATAACTAATATGGACCTGTATTGCATGCCCAGTATGTCTAACAACCACCATTTGAAACTTGCCTTGCATTTGACCAATTGTGAGAGCTCTGTCACAAAACAATACAAAGAATTCCTTAGAAAATCAACCAGACCAATTTCAATTTTATAAGACCAGCCAGCCAGTTGTTAAAAAGGTCCAATAACTGGGATAAAATACTGATGATCTTGTTAAACTTCAATGGATTATATAAGGCAAGTTTAGTGGAAAGAACCTGTCCAGTCTGTCTGTTCCGGCTAACAGCAATAACTTTGGGGCAGTACATGACAGATATTTTTCTGAAAGGCCTTCATACCTGTGTGTAAATAATTTCAGTAGTTGAATTGATGTGAAAATTCCTTACATAACAAAAGCTATCATTGTTACATGCATGGATGTAGCATTAGGACAGTTAAACCACAGTATCCAAGAATACAAAATGAGACAATCCATCTCATATATACACTGAAGAGTTAGGTATCAAATCTAATACCCACAAGCACCAAATTAAGCATCATCGCTAGGTATGTTACAAATGTAAATACTAATAATAATCATACCAGCCCCTCCAATATTGTTCTGTCTCTACAAGACGAGCTCGGTGAGTATAACTGCAGCAAAGAATTAGAACAATGCCTGTTAGGTGCTGCACCACGGTCTACACTGACTAAACCATAATAGGCCCCAACTGGTCATGTAAATGGATAAAATTGGGGAATCCAGGACACTTGAAATATTCACAACATAAAATGTATAGTTACATTACAGAAGCATTTACCATTTCTTTGAATCATCATACTTCAATGTAGCAGGGATGGACACACGGGCTGAATCCACATTTCTTAAAGAGCCTCCTTTTATGCTCCATTCAATCTACAAACAAATATTTCAATCCATTATGACTGACAAACTTCAGCAGTGAAAATAGGCTTACACAAAAAAAATATCACTTAAACTTAGAACTGCTACTCCAACATCGTGTGAAAAATTATGTTGGCCCATGAGGCAGCAGATTAGTGCATCACCAATCTGAGATTTCTACGTACAATTTATAGAAAAAAGTAGCTCAAGACTTAATTTTTTCATCCTCCAGATAAAATTTTTTTATTAGTTTTTTTAAAAAATTAATAAGTAAAATTTACAAAGCTAAGATGTCCTCTCCCCTGTTTTGCTCCACATGTCATTTGTCAAAGACAAGCAAAGCAACAATGAACAAGCAAAGATATGATTTCTGTTGCACCATGCTCGTACAGTCTGAGATATAAGTGCATAACAGACTATGAATTTTGGTGCAAAATTTTCTAATGTTTAGACCGCAGCTTTAAAAGATGTCAAAAATTATTGTTTGACTTTCAAGGGATAAACCCATAAAGAAAAAATTATGGCTTGTGGATAAAACTTCTACAGCTACACACAGTCTCCATCATAAACCAAGTAACATAAAATACTAACCCCAAGGGGTACCACAATTGACTAGGAACCAGGCATCATGAAGCGGAGATCGCTAGTTTGAATTTCCCTTTCCCCTCCCCTTGGGATCAAAACCCACTTACCCAAAAAGAAAAAGAAAAGAAAAGTAAAATAAAAAACTAGACAAGAAGTACCGCTTTTTCAATGCTTGAAAAATGCTGCATCCGGGTTGATAAGATTTTCTGCATATGAATCAATGAAGCCATAGCTGTTCCCTGAAAATTTTGTGATTGTCAACATAGCTTCAATGTGCCACTGATAAGAAAATAATCACAGGCAGCGGCGACAAGGTCATATTGTAGAAAGCAACCTCCACAACATCCACAACAATAAGTCCAGCCAAGCTAGGCAATGATTTCTTTGCAGCAACATGCACGGCAACTGAGCCTCCCATGCTGTATGATGGTTAAGTTAGTCAGATCAATGATAATAATTAGTTAATGTAGTAAAGGAAGTAAAGTCTAATCAAAAACAGAAGAATTAAGTAAGATTTTAAGTTTCGTTAATGAGAACAAAGCAAAATAAGAGTACAAATGCGTCACAAATACTCTCCACTCTGCGAAGGGAAATCTTAAGAGAAATGTAAAAGTCTACATTCAATATTAAAATGACAGCACATAAAAGCTAAGCAAATTGTGCAAATTCATATTCTGCAAGCAACCAATAAAAATTGTAATCCTACTGATCCAAAAATAAAAATTGTAACTCATCAATTGAATTGTTCCATAAATCTCCTATCTCCAACAAACCCTCACAAACCCTCCCTGATGCTTTATTCAATAAAACTTGTTGGAAAACCTTCTATCAACACCAAAACATCCATCCTGTAATAATATCTTTTTACCAGTTTACATAGTTCAATTACTCTTCATTCCACCAAATTTTAGTATTTGATAAACATTTATTTAACACCTCCTTACACAACCCCTGAAAATTTTAAAATTTCCCTCTTTTCCCCCTCTCTAAAAGGACTAATTACCTCCTTCCCTGAACTAACCCTCTACACAAAACTATCACTAAAACATGACTCCACTTTATTCTTAAGGACATGAAATGACGTCAGCAAACTATCACTAAAACATGAAATTGTACATAACACCATCTCCCTATCTCTTCTTGTATGTGTCCACATACTTTATATGGATTAATTGCTTATACAAAACTACAATTTTAACTTTGTAATAAAATACTAAAACATCTTACTGAAGAAACAGCAATCAGACCTAAGGCATTAAACACTTTTGACTTGTAACTAAATTGTCACTTCATCAATGTAACCATGTATGTAAACATCGCCCCCCAGCCCCCCACCCCAACCTCCGTTCTTAAAGGATTTCCACTAACCAAGAGAACTATAAAATACAAGAACATTAGATGGAAGGAGCTCAACCTGTGGCCAACAAGTACAATTGCAGGGGGTGAATCTCCATACATTTCTTTCACCACAGAGACAACATCATCGCACATAGTCTGCAAATATGAAAGTACCAATTTTCATGAGACTATGACAAAAAAAAAAAAAAAATTAAAAATTAAAAGGGGGCAAAAAAGGCCTAAATTACATGACCAGCGGAATAAATTTTATGCTGTTTATATTTACACCTCAATAGAAAGGTCAAGTTCATTTTCTGCTGATGACTTCCCATGTCCTCTCATATCCATTGCCACTACCCGAGCTTTCTCCTTGATTATACTTGCTGCCAATGCAAATGAAAGCCTGGCGAAGGTACAACATGAAATGTAATCAAATCACATTGCCATAGTTTAGCCAACATTACGTATAGCCAATGAGCTCCAACACAAATGACACCTCCTTCCCTTATAACAGTAAGGTAGACGACAAGATCATGGATTCAAAACCCACTGTATATACACAAGCACACATGCGCGCGTGTGTGTATTAAACAAATGCATTTTAAGCACCCAGAAAAAAACACACAAATTTATAAAATCCTCAAGATCAAATTTTTTTTCATAAAAAATCAAAACCCAAATTTTTTTATTACACAAAAACAAATATTCAAACTTTTTTTTTCCTATGAATGGCAAAACAAACAATCATTCTAAAGCACACACATTACACAACTCAGAAATGAATTAAATCAATCAAAGCTCCAATTTTAACATTAAAAATGAAAGCAATGACATACCCAGAATAGCCACCTCCATGTAAACAAAAAACTACGGGGCCTTCTGTTCCCGCCATATATACATGAAATACCTAAAATTACAAAACACACACAAAAAATAAGCTTTTTGTATTAGAATAAACAGTGCACCAATTGCTGAGACTGAGACTAACGTTTTCTGTATCTTTGATACGAATGTCATCCTCACGATCAAAATAAGCGGACCAATCCAACGGTGCGTATTTCTGCAACGAACTCCTACAACAACAAAAAAACCATTGAAATTTAGAGAAAAAAGAAACGAGAGCAGTGAATGGGGAGAGAGCGAGTTAGGGGAACTCACTGAGTTGGGGGGCGAATTGGAACGGAGGCGGAGGCGGAGGCAAAGGCAGAGATAGGTTGTTGTTGTTGATGTTGATCTTCTGAGCCTGAGGTTTCTTCTTCGGAAAGCGTGGTGAGGTTTGAGGAATCCATTTTCCTTAGAACTGAGGAATTGGAATTGGAATTGGAATTTCGAAATCCGAAGGAATTTGCTTTTCCTAGCGATCGATCAAAGTGCTTTTCAGCTATCAGTTCTCTTTATTTAATACATTCGGTTCTTTAAAATTAATATATATATATATATATATATATATTTTTTTTTTTTTTATAACATATATATCTAATTTCTGATATAAAATAATTTAAATATTCAATAGGAACGGCCCATCTTTGTTTTTGTCATTGATTAATGGGCCGTAAGCCCAAAATAGAGGCCTTGTCTTTCATGCTCGGCCCATAGCACTAAAAGTTAAACACTCCTACTAAATACTTATAATCCTTCTTCTCAAAAAAAAAAAAAAAAAAAAAATACTAATAATCCTACTCAGTTTTATTTTTTTATTTTTTTTATAATTTTTAAATATTAATAATCCTACTAATAGTAGTAGTTGGCAATCCAATCTATCGAATTATAAAAATAAAAAAAATTGTGCTAGTTTTTTTTTTTTTAAGATTCATAATATTTTCTTTTTTTAATAGATGATTCATAATTATACTTTGTATTATAATTCATACTTCGTAGTTGGCAACCCTATCTATTCTACGAAATTTAACAATTAGATTTTTATTTTTTTGTTGGGAAAAAAATTATATTTTTACATACTAAATTATCAAAAATTTCATATAATATTATACAATGTCGGTTAAAAAAAAAATTATAAGGTAAACTATGTTTTTTTTTTTTTTTAAAAGAGTTTTAACTTATGGTGTCCGTTCCTAATGATAACTCTTTATCATCGGACCAAGATATCAATCAACTTTTGGTGTAGATAAACTATGTATTTGGCTCTTATCATTTACACCATATTTTAATTTAGTCTTTAATTGTGTCAATTTGATCCCTAACATTTTAGTATTGTGTCAATTTAGTTTTTCCCATTATCTCTTAGATGAAAATTGCTAACGTGACAAACAGTTAAAATAAAAAATTTGTTTCCGTTGATATAGCAATAAACTCTTTTTTTTTTTTCTTTTTTTTTTTTGGTGTGGAGGTTTGTCATTTCAAGATCCCCATGTAGGATCGTGGGATCAGTAGGATTGTACCGATCCTAACCCAAATCTGCTTTGAGTTGGTATTAAAAAAAAAAAAAAAAAAAACTCACTTTGAATTAAAAACTTATTCACTAAACCCCTAAAATCAACTTGACAACACTCTCACTCTCTCCATCCTCTCCAATTGGATTTTGCTTTTGGATTTTGTACTATAGTTAGCTACTTAGCTAGTTGTCATTTGCAAACTTATTTTGGATTTTGAACTTGAATTTAGAGTTGGAAAATATTTTCCAATTGTGTTGATAATAGTTATTTTGGCACTTAATGGCTAATTAAAACTCTTGGTGAAATTTTTGGATACATTAGGTTAAAATTCAAAAATATTTGTTTCATTAGTATAAAGTATAGGTATATAGCAATAGCCACGAAAATCACGCACAATTCATGGTATAAATATGGCATAATGTTGATGCAAATCTTTGTTTTGTTTTGTTTTGTATTTTTTTTTTTTAATGAATGAATGTGTACATTATGAGATTATTCAACATAAAGGCACTATCAATGTGTTTTTTGCTTCTTCTTTTTTTAAAAAATATATATTTTTTCATCCAACAATCCACGATCCCACCAATCTTTTATAATCCTATGTAGGATTCTGACTTTGACAACCTTGATAATATGGACTAAATTGACCCAACACTAAAATTTTAGAGACCAAATTGACATAATTGAATGGTTATGAACCAAATTGAATGGACCATAGTGGATCGAATAGGACTAGAGTGGACAGAATGGACCAAAGAGGACCATTATGGACTGAATAGGAACAAGATAGACCAAATGGACCAAAATGGACAGAATGGACTGAATATGACCAAAGTGGAACGAATATGACTAAAGTAGACGGAATAGGACTAAAGTGGACAAAATAGGACCGAATAGAACTAAAGTAGATTGAATAGGACCGACGTAGACCGAATAGGACCAAATGGCTAGAGTGGACCAAATGGCTAGAGTGGACCAAATAGAGGTGGGTGCTTTAAATCATATATCGTATATCATATATCATCATGATTCATTATTAAATTTTGAAGGAAAAGTAAAGTAATGTACAAACTGGAGGAAAAAAATCTAGGTTAATACTATCTTAAGGAAGAGAGGTTTGAAAGTTAAATGAGAGTGGTGATGGAAGAAGTCTTGCTACATTAGAGTTTGTGGATATCTTTTAAGAGACCATCATTTGCTTAGGGCCGGTTTTTTTTTTTTTTTTTTTTTTTTTTTTAAGAAAAAGAAAAATGTTGATGTATAAATTTGTGTTTAAACCAAATTTGTATCCCTGGCAAAAAAAATTAATTATATAAGATTCAATCATATAAAATCTTGGTATCGAAAACATACAATTTTTTTTTTTTTTTTTTTCCATCAGGGAGTTTGATCATGTCCTTTTGAAAACTATATAATACCAACCGTAAAAGTTATCTGATTTAATAGTAGGAAAAAAGTGAAAACAATTTTAATGGTTAAAACGAAGCTTGTAGCATATAATTCTTTACATTGGAGAGATAAATCAATAATTTTTTTTCTTAATAAATATTTTGCAGGATGAGCATGAGAAAATTAATCCTAATGACTCATAGCAATAAATAATTCTAGAAAATAGATATAAATCATACAAGGACGTAGCATAAATCAATAAATAATCGCTATTAATACTCCAAATTAATAAATAATGTAAGGACATATATAATTGCTATCTTTATTGGGGCTACAATATATGTCCTAAATGTGTAGCTTGATGAGAAGGTCTTCGGTGGTGACTATGAATACTCCAAATTCAAAACCAATAGAGATATATGCACAGGCTAGAATCTCTTTTTAGTGAATCGCAAGCGAAAAACAAAGCATAAATCAACTCCATGAGGGAAAAAAAAGCTTCCAACCCGTGTTTTATAATTCTTCCTAAGCACGTGTCAACATATTATAAGTTCAACAAATGGTAAACACTTTGGTTTAATATTATATATATAAATATAGACTATATGTAGATACGTATGTATGGAAAAAAAAAAAAAATCTCATTTACCAAATAAAACAAAAATAGTTTGCAAATACACATTATTTTTTCTAATTAAACGTGTAAAACACGTATTAAACTCTCTCTCTCTCTCTCCCTATGTGTATATATATATATTATTCCGTATATTACAAACTATGACAAGTCATGATTAGTTGATTACATATTTGTTGTAGTGTTTTGTCCCTTTCGTTGCAAGTGTGATGACAAAGGCATGGAGGAATCATAGTAATGATATTTTGACATACAAATTTTAATTCCTCTCGTTATATATATATATATATATATATTTTTTTTTTTTTTTTTTGAGAAACCTCTCGTTATATATTGGTCATGAATGAATATGAGATCATAATTAATAGGCCTTCGAAGGCCATTCTATAGATAATTAGGCATTCTTTCTTTACACTAGTTTGATCGATTGACCTAAAGCTAAATGTAGAATACACGGTGGTTATCATATCACAAGTTCACAACCTTTTGGGCCATTGAAGCCGTTTATCAAGCAAGCTTTGCCCTTTGCCTGTGTACTAAGAGCTTATGCAAATTGGAAAACAACCCAGATAGCAATTCAATTAGATCACTTGAAATTATTCAGCAAAAAAGCCAAAAAAAAAAAAAAAAAAAAAAATCACTTGCAATTTATATAACAAAGAAACGAATTCATTAAGACGCAAATAAACCTTAATAATAGGCTAAAGAAAGATAACCAAGACACTACCAACTTGAATAAAAAGACTAAAGGCACTGCAAATTAAAACATTCCATAAACATTCAAATTACCAACTAAATTTAGAGCAAACTAATTAGTGTCTAAACTGGGACTGCCAAGGATTGAACGTAGGTGCCGGAGTCTCGAGCGTCTCGTCTGGAATCCCAAGTTTTTTCTTGTACATGCTCATGCAATTCAGAAACTTATTCACAATCAAAGTTCCAGCATCCAAAGAGTTATTTTCATTCTCCGTCATAGAATAGTCATTGTCATAGTTTTCAATTTCAATTCTTTTTTTCTTTATATCCTCTAATACCACGCTCTTTTCAGTGACCATGCCCTCCAACTCTTTGCCGCTTCTCTATTTGCTAGCGCTTTCCCGCTTCTCTATTTGCTAGCGCTTTCCTCTCCTTTTTCTCATCCATGAATCGATCAACATTAGGCCCCGACGACATGTTTTTTCTCCCAAATTTGAAAGAAGATGAACTCAAAAAGGTGTTAATAAAAGTAGTAAAAGAAAATTCAAGAGTAGATGTAGTAAAAATATAATAAAAAGACGGATATAGAATGCAATAAGAGAAGGGTATGAATATGACTGTAGTTCATTAAACAACTCGAGAGAACTGAGGTTGTTCTAGCGAGATATCACTTAGAACAATGGAAATATGAAGACTTCGCTCAAGGATGAACACTAAAACCCAAATAACATATGAATGCAAAGAGAGAGAATAACTGGAGCAAAAGAAAAATATGATGGTAGGTTTGAAGGTTGAGGACAAAGAATATTTATACTAATTCCTATGTATAATGTCGGTTAAAGAAAAGCTTTATAATGTACCATGGCCTGTCTTTGTATTTTTTGTCAATAATTATCATAAATATTTATTTTTTAAGAATAATAATCCTATTCCTATTTCTACTTGTATTTGTATTTGTAGTTGGAAAAGCTATATACAATGTCGGTTTATTAAAAAAAAGTTTTCTTTTACCGCATGGTGATAGAATTTTGATTTACACGTAGCTCGTTAGGTATATTTTGATCCCTATCTCTCGAATTATAAAAATAAATAAATAAATATACTAGTTTTCTTTTAGATTCATAATATATTATATTAGTAGTTGGCAATTTTATCTATTCTACGAAATTTAAAAATTAGATTATTTTTTGTAGGCAAAAGTTAGTTTTTTTACGTACAGAATTGTCATAGATAATAAATTTCTTATTATAGAATTAACAAACTATATTCAATGTCGGTTAAAAAAAATTATATATTGAACCATCACTTGTCTTTGTTTTTTTATCAAGAATTTCCGTAATATTTATCTAGATTACTAATCCTACTAGTGGAACTAGTAAGAGTAAGTTGGCCTTCCTATTTATTCGAGGTCGGTTAAAAAAACCTATATAATTGACCACTGACCTTTTTGTTTTCTGTCAATAAAAGGTATTCTTGAAAACTCATGCAAGAACATTGTGTCCCTGATTACAAACAAGAAAGAAGGTTCTTATTCTCTGTGTTTCTGTGTGGTTTTCTTGGATATTTATCACGATTTTGTTTGTGATGTTCTTAAGCCTATTCAGAAGGTAAGCTAGCTAGAATCCAATGGTTGCTTGACTAGCCTCTCTCTCTCTCTCTCTTGAAAATATTGCTCTTCCTTTTTTTGGTTTATATTTTACTCTCTCTCTCTATGGTGATAGATATAGAAAATATTGCTCTAATATTGCTCTTCCTTTTTTTGGGTTATATTTTACAGCTAGTTGAACAATGGACAATCGGGATTCAATAAAAAAAAGAATCTGTCATTCTCGGATCATATCTCTTCGACTAAAGGTAAATTCACAGATTAAAAATCAAATATTTTTTTTCTTTTCAATACAATTGAGGTTGTCATCGATTAACTTCCTTGTCATCAATTTCTTTTTAGTTATTGTTAATTATTTATGGATAAAGTAATACTTTTAGTTCGTTATGCAAATTTTACTTATATTTGTGATGCATTTACTTCATGTTTCATGAACATTGTTGCTATATATGTATAGTGTCGGCCGTGTGACCATCATTGTAATTTACATGTTGTACTATATAAATAAACAAATTTAGGTAAAACTGTATATATTGGTTTGGTCTATGCGCAATACATGCAAAAATAACCTTTAGGTACCTAGGGTTATTTAAGTTGATCTAATTAGCTTTTTTTTTTTTTTTTTTTCCCTTCTTTTTCATACCTTCAATCAGAGAGATTATCATACAAGCCTGTCTCAAACCTCTTAAAATACATGAGTTAAGTTCCACATATATTTTGAAAGAGATTTTGTCTTATAATAAAATACATTTTTCCTAGATAGAATTGCTACTTTATATGGTACAATATTCATTCTTCTATACATTATCATATTGACTCATATCTTGTAAGAACTTAATTACTTTAAAGCATGTGGTGGCTATTAATATGATGGTAGTTTAAATTTTAAATGAAGCATAGATTATCATGATATTAGAATAGGTGGTTATAAATTTGAAGACATGTTAGTTTTTCATGTGTTTTGAATTCTTTGTTTCCATGCTAACTACGAGGACTAATTACAGGATCGAATAAGCCAATTACCGGACGAGATTCTTACAAATATCTTATATCTCTTGCCAGTCAAAGAAGCAGCAAGGACTAGTGTTCTTTCACGTAGATGGAAAAATCTATGGACATATGTCCCTAGTCTAATAATCAAGGATTATATGTCATCACCTGAAATGGAATTGCGTCCTGTGAGAAAGTGTAGGTTCATCCTTGATGTTTTTTGTACATATAACCCTTCAGAAGAACTGACCATTTTACTTGATTTCGATGGAACAACATCTCGTGATGTTAATGAGTGGATAAACTTTGCAATGGAAAATTGGGTCAAGATGCTTGATTTGAACTTGGAACAATATTACACTATTGAGAAAAAATTCCCTGTCATGAAAGATTTTCCTCTAACAAAACTTTTTTTGACTGAAGTAAATGTCATTGGAGAGGTTCTTGAGCATTATGTATCAAATTGTCCATTTCTTGAGGAACTATATGTGAGTAGCTCCAATAGTTTGGTAAATCTGAGGCTTGTTGATCAGCCACCCAAATTGAGTAGCTTTCAAGTAGCTCACTGCTCAAATTTAGAAAATCTTGAAATTTCAGCACCAAATCTTGTCTCTTTTGGGTACGATGGACCGAAGATTAAAAATATGACTTTAAAGCATGTACCTCTCCTTTCAAAGGTAGCATTTGGAGGGAAATATTGTGAATCAATTGAGTTTGATTCTGACCAACATGCAAGCTATCTCTCTCAACTTAAGAAGCTTGTATTATATTTTACCAAAGAGGTTAGTGAAAAGTTTTCTTATAACGCTTCCCATTTTGTTTTTTCCTAACCTCTCCTTTAATTTGGAATATCATTTACGTATATTGAATGTGTTTTTCTTTCCTCTTAATTAGGTAGTTGACAGAACTTCATTGTTCCCATACAAGCTTCCAGTATTTTGTAACCTCAAAAAGTGGAATTGAAGGTTTACACTTATCTAGGTCAAAGCCTCCATCCGTTAATTGCTCTTATAATTGCCTCTCCTTTGTTGAAGATGTTTTCATTGGAGGTTAGTTTCTTATTTTGCAGCCCACAATTGAGAAGTGTATATTGTTAGAATAATTATACAGTTATGAGTGCCATATAAATTACGGTAGTATATATTTGTGCATGTATATATACAACTTAATTTGTGCTTTAATATTAATTATATCTTTTAAATCAAATTGCATGCTGATTTTAATACATAATCACATGATTACTATAACAGTGATATATGTATACTTTGAGTTTTGAGTAGGATCAAGATATTTATTGTATGTTTTTTTCTATAATATATTAACTTAGTTTGTGCTTTAATATTAATTATGGTTAAAATCAGGTTGGCATGCTGATTTTTCAATATACTCACATGATTGCATGCTATTACAATGATATGTGTACTTATCATGTTAATATGAGTTGCAACTAGGATCAAGATATTTGTATGCTTTATTCCATGATTGTTTGATTTGTGCTGTGTTTTGTTAAATGAGACAACTTATATCCTTATGCTGTTGATACAATATTAAATTGACAGAATACCTTGACATAAAGAATGTAATCTACTTATATAATAAAAAATCAGAAATATAATATGATTGATCCATATTAATATCTCTTTTTTTTTTTTGCATGTGGCAGTTGGAAATGGATTATAGTCATAAACCATTTGAAAATGAGGTACGATGGCCATTCAGTCCTTACTATGTTCACTATTTATATATGTTCTTGATCCTCATCTCTTTTTTTTTTTTTTTTTTTTTTTTTTTTTTTTTTTTTTTTTTTGTGAATGATCATGCTTAACTCAAACAATTAATTACTTACTTTACTTCAATATATTTTGGTTATTAGAAGCTAGTGGAAAATTACAACATATGGAAGGCTTCAAAGCATCCCCATCAATGTCTCAAGAAGATTAAATGGGTTGGGTTTGATGGAAGTGGAAGTCATGTTGATTTTGCTAAGGATTTACTTGACATCGCGGTCTCACTTAAGACGTTTATCATTGATACTGTTTATCCAAATATAGCACTATCGGAGGACTATGCAGAATTTGTCAAAAGATGGCAAATAGCTGTTGTTGCTGCCTGTAAAATAGCAGAATCACATCCAGGGATTAATTATTTGATAGATTGTTAAGTTCAATTTGTGCTGAAATGTGAATTTAGAAGTTGATTTTAGTTTATTTCATTGTACAAGTGGGATTTGGACCCTAAGGGGGAGAGAAATTTAGTTTGATTTCTTGGTTTTCTCTAAAAAATTGCAAAAACATATATGCCATGCATTGAGATTTGCAAATTTTGTAACATCTCGTGACTCTGCCATGCCATTCATAATTAATTTTTAATTTTAAGTGCATGATGATCTTGTGAAATTTCTATTTAGACCCTAATATAACTTATCCCTTAAAAATTTAATCAAGTTGTGATATTTGATATCACAGATATGTAAAAATCAAATTAAATATACCCAATCTATCAAAGTAATGAAGATAATATTTCAGAGATTTGGTAACAAATTGGAAAACTAAAAAAGAGCTTCATAGGAAATTACTATAAGGTAGGGGCAGCGCCAGGGTGGTCCTAGGACCACCCTGACTTGAATTTTTTTTTTTAATATATATATAATAATTTAAAAAAAAATTATTTGTCTACCCATCAACAAAAATTTGGAAACACCCTTAGTTTTTTTATGCCAATAAAATTAAATTTTGTTCCATAATTTGTTCTATATTTAGTGGATGAATGATTGCTTGGTTGTGTACATTGAAAGAGATATATATAGCTTGTAGCATTGATAATGAGACTATCATGCAACGATTTAAAATATGAAAACTCGTAGAAGACAATTGTAAATTTTATGTATTTGCGTGTTTTTTATTGTTATTATTGTCAATATATGAATTTCTCTTTTTATTAGATTGTATAATTTATGTTTTTTTAAGGAACACCGGAGAAATTCCTGGAGCCACCATTGCTATAAGGTCATCCCATAGTGAGCTTGTGAACTTACACTATATGAATTCACTTCATGTTGGAACTTTGTAATTTCTTTAAAAATGGATTCGTGAAGTTTTTTTGTCAAATATATACTGCTACCGTAAGAGTGCAATTCCAAGAGCAAGAGTAAAATCCAAGGGGGTGATAGAAGCTAATTAAGTCACAAACTTTGCACATCTTGGTCAACAAGTCGTGTTTAAAAAAACAATTTATGACTTTCTTGTTCGAGAAAGATACATGAAACTTTCAAGTTGCTTAATTTATTCATTTTGAGTGGGAATGAAGTTTGCTCGATCGAGTGGCCTAACTGTTTCGCTCAAGCGAACTTTGCTAGATTGCACATCTTCCAATAGATTCAAGACTTGGTTGTTTTTTAACAAATAATCAATGATACAAACCATTGTTTGGCTCGCAATGTCAACCAATATTGCCAATATAAATTGATCTTTGTTGAACTTTCTTATTAATTTCTGTACATTTTTGTTTGCATGTAGTTGTGGTGATTCATACAACTTTCTTATTAATTCCTCTCCTTTATTGCATGTTACGGTAGTTCTACAATAAATTAAAAAAAATAAAAAATAAAAAAAGAACAACAATAACCTTCTTTTAAGAATAATGTTACAGCCATAAACTATTTTACAACATTTTTATAAACTGTTGATGTGGCCAACTTTTACTGATTTTTATTTAGGCCCACCATTAATATCACCTTTTCATTTACCAATCAATAATCACTCACCACATCAGCAGTTTGTAAATTTTTTTGTAAAATAGTTTGTATCTCTAACATTATTCTTCTTTAAATATCCCAAAAGAATCGAATTAATATATACTAACACATTCATTATTTATAAATGTTTTTTTTTTTGAAGGATTACTTATTAATGTTCTTATAAGTGGCCTAGAACCTTATATATAGCCCTATGAAATTGCAAAATACATAATTCTCTTCAAATAAAGAACCTAGGTTCAAGTCCCTTGACTTATTTTAAGGGGAATTAAATTCTTATAAGTGGCAATAATAGCTTCTAATGCAATCTTGAAAGTCAAATGTTAATGACTTTCTCTCAATCTTACATGCATGTTGAGACAACAGGGGCCTTGATACTATTTGCTGTGAGTGTAGTTACAAAATAGTGAGTTTATGGGCAATAAAGATAGAAAAATAGAAGAAATAATCATAAAAGAGTTAGTTGAAGCCTTGATAGTTGATGCCTATTTCTTGTAGTAAAGTTAAAGATAGTGGAGATATGTAAAATATATAGAAATAGAAAATAGAAGAAATAATCACACAAAAGGACTAAGACTTATGTAGGATTCTAAAAGTTGGCATACTAGGTGATGGTGTCACAAAAAACATCAACTCTTGAACTCGTCCATATGGACCGTCCAACAAAAGACAAGCTAGGACAAACCAAACAGGCTAAGTGATCTCCCAAGCGTCCTGGCTAAACTTGTCTGTCTTTGGACGGATGAGGTCCCGTGGGAATCTTACCCATCATCATTTGGACAGTGGGCGAGCCGTCCTAGATGGTCTCGTCCGTCTTTAATAAAAGATGAACGAGTTCACCATGGAATAGGCCGTCCAACCTAGGTAACTTTCATAGCGGTTATGGAAGTTACCCCCAATTCTCCGGACTTCTCGACATTAGGAACGGTTATTAAACAGATAACCGTTCTACAAATACTATATAAGGATTCTTCGATGAAGGGTAAGGGATTGAGACATTTTTACTTAAGAAAATACTCCTTCCTTACAGAGAGTTCCAAAGTCACTAATTTCATCATCAGAGGACTTTTGGCCGGTCCCCACCAGTCTCCTCTGATTCGGTGTTCTTGTTTTACAGGATATAGCCCAAAGATCATCATCGTTCGAGACTTGTCAACCTACTGATATCCAAGGAACTATCACTAGGAATAGTAGTACAAGTTGAATCAAACCAAAACACCAATCGTTTTTTAGTGTAGGAGGATTGAGTCTCAAATTTCTTAATCATTAATATATTAATTTATAAGTTCTTTTTTCAGTAATTTTTTTTTTTTTTTTTTTGAGATAACAGTTAGAAAAATTGTATTCTGAAAAAATACGTATTCCGTATACAAAGTAAAGCACCTGGGCATACTTCCCAGGCTAGGCAGTAGCAATACAAAGAAAGAGAGAAGACTTGGCTAGCTCTCGACTAAACCGAAAAAAAAACAATAAAATGCCGAGAAAACAACAAGCCTAGATCGTATACACCTGTTGCCTCATCATCATGTGTTATTACTTTTAGTATTTTCGCCATACACAATGTCAATTCCTGAATTCAAAAAAATAATAATAATAATTAATTAAGAAATTGATTTATACTATATAGTTAAAGTGGCACCAAATTAAATTCATTATCACATTACATTGTAAAACCAATACATTCAACACTTTATTTATTTATTTGTTGGGAACGCCTTTTAAAGAGTTTCAACCTATAGTGTCTGTTTCTAATGATAATATTTATTTATTATCAAATCAAGACACTCACAAATTTTAATTCCTCTCATTATATATTAATTGATCATGAATAAAGATGAAATGTAGGCCATTCTGTGGAAAATTAGGCATTCATTTTGGAATTTGTTTCCAGATTCAATATTTTGTTATAATAATTAGAACTGTTACATGGTTTGCATTCTCTTACAAAATTCTAGGAGTTTGATGAACCCAGATATTGAATATTTAGTGGCTATCATATCACAACCTTTTGGGCCATTGAAGCCGTTTATCAAGCAAGCTTTGCCTGTTGCCTGTGTACTAAGGGCTTATGCAATTTGGAAAACAACCCAGATGGCAATTCAATTATATCACTTGAAATTATTCAGCAAAAAACAATCAAAATAAAAAAGATAAATTAAGTTACATAATTTAAAAATTTAACCGATGAATTGTATGTTTTTTACGCTCTATATGATCTATATGCTTATATTTTATATATAATTTTTAACTACAAAAACTTGTAATTTAAACAATTTATTGATAACATAACTATTGATTTTTAATTTTCTAGAAATTTTGCAAGTATGGAGAATATAAGAAGAAAATATAATTCAATAGTAGATTTATCAAAATTTACCTCTAATAAAAAAATATTGAGTAAAATTGTAGCATAATGCTATAACTAATTAGTTACCATGGCTTTTTCGTGAAATTGTGGTGTGCCTTTATATTAGAACCTCTTTTCCTCTCCATGTGTGTTTGTTTCTCAATTAAAAAAAAATGGCCAAATAAAAATTCACTTGCAATTAATGTAACAAAGAAACGAATTTATTAAGAGGAAAATAGACCTTAATAAAAGGCTACTGAAAGATAACCTAGACAATACCAACTTGAATAAAAAGACTAAAGTTACTGCAAATTAAAACATTCCAATCGACTCTATCTACCTAAAGACACAAACTTGTGTCAAGCAAACTTATTCCATAAACATTCAAATTTCCAACTAATTTTAGGCTAAAATTAGAGCAAACTAATCAGTGTCGAAACTGGGACTGTCGCAATGATTGAACATAGGTGCCGGAGTCTCGAGTGTCTGGTCTGAAATCCCAAGTTTTTCCTTGTACAAGTTCATGCAATTCAGATACTGATTCCAAATCAAATTATCAGCATTCAAAGAGTTATTATCTTTCTCCTTCGTAGAATGGTCGTTCTCATAGTTTTCAATGTCAATTTTTTTGTTCTTTATATCCTCTAATAGCATGCTCTTTTCATTGACAATGTCCTCCCACTCCTTTTCTTTCTTTATACGTGAACGCTTTACCGCTTCTCTATTTGCTAGCGCTCTCTCGTCCTTTTTCTCATCCATGAATTCATCAACTTCAGACCCCAAACTTACTTCTTGTGTTGACGACATGAATTTTCTCCCAAATTTGAAAGAATTAAGAAAGTTCAAGAGTAGATGTAGAAAAAAATATAATAAAAATACAGATATAGAATGCAATAAGAGAATGATAAGAATTTGACAGTAGTTCATGACTAAGCACAAGGAAGAACTCTAAAAGCCAAATAAAATATGAACGCAAAAAGAGACTTGGAGCAAAAAGAAAAATATGATGGTGGGTTTGAAGGTTTGAGGACAGGAATATTTATTTATACTAATTCTTATGTATAATGTCGGTTAAAGATTTTTTTTTTTTTTTTTTTTTTTTTTTTTGAGATAGTCGGTTAAAGAAAAGCTTAATCCTAGCTACTAGTATTTGTATTTGTAGTTTTTTTTTTTTTTTTTTTTTTTTTTTTTTTTGAGAATCGTATTTGTAGTTAGTTGGCAATCAAATCTAGAGGGGGGGAACAAGAATTGTCATAAATTTAATAGCATTTAAAAGCTATATATACAATGCCGGTTTAAAAAAATAAATAGTTTTAATTCTTTTACCGTGATGTGGAAGTTTGATTTACACGTAGCTCCTTAGGTATTTTTTGATCCTTATCCTTTTACTCTTTTCCCCCAAGTAATTAAAGTAAAGTCAACTTTCAGATTTCTCTCCATAAATAAATATATATAAAACTGTAAAAAAAAATAAATAAATAAAATAGGGCAACATATTAAAATTAATTATGCCAATTCAAATTAATAAAAGTTATTCCATCAAAAAAAAAAAAATTAGAATCTTAGACAGATTCTATAGCGCAAGGGAGAAACAAAAATCACCAGTGAATTAAGGGAATCATCTTACGAGATAATATAATGAAAATTCAATTTAGTATCATATTACTAGAATAATATATTATAAATAAATTTAGAATAATCCTTATGAAAATCGATTTTACATCCAAATTAGCACCAGATTTGACGGTGTAAATACAACAAATCCTAGGATAACTCAACCTAGTAATCCTAAAGCAAAAATAATACCCTAATAATCCTCTAAAGTTATAAACTTTGACTATTACAATTCTAGTATTTATCAAAATTATTAATGATGTGGTAAAATCTAATCCATTCATTTAAAATGGATGGATGGGATTATAGTAACTTTAGGATAGAGTTACACTAAAAACCCTAGTAGATCTTAATCCTAAATCCTTTTCATATATAAACGCTGCCTTTGATCGCTTCCCACTCCCAAAAGCTTCACATCAAAAAATTTCTTCATCATTCTGTTTAGCCTTCTTTTTGCTTTGATCACTTTGCTCACTTTGCTCCCTCTTAAGAGTATCGTAAACATGTTTTGTCACACTTTATACCTAAAAGAAGCTCGTACGGCTTACTTCTTAGTGCTTTGTTCTGCCTCGGTTTTTATATGATCACCGTTCTTAGTCCTTTCTTTCAAGAATCCGTGTGTTTTTCCCATCTGGGTGCTTTTGTTTTCCTAGTTCTTGATTACTTTCTTTCAAAAGGGTTTCAGCGTGTGACTTTTTTTGTTTGATATATAATCAAACATGGACTTTGAGCTCTTTGAAGAGGTTGATCCAACAGGTCGGTATGGGAGATACAGTGACAAGCTTGGTGTAGGAGCAGTGAAAAAGGTTTATAGGGCTTTTGATCAACAAGAAGGTATAGAGGTGGCTTGGAATCAGGTTTTCTTGAACCGATTCACCGATGACAAGGCCATGTTACAAAGGTTAAACTCAGAGGTTCAGTTGCTGAAAATTTTAGAGAATGATAATATCATCAAATTGTTTAGTGCTTGGATAGATGTTGACCGCATGGCTTTGAATTTCATAACTGAGGTGTGCACATCTGGGAATTTGAGGGATTATAGGAAGAAACACAGGCGTATTTCAACCAAGGCCTTGAAGAAGTGGTCTAGGCAAATACTGAGGGGGTTGGAGTATTTACATTTGCATGAGCCATGCATAATTCATAGGGATCTTAATTGCAGTAATGTGTTTATCAATAATAATACTGGTGAGGTAAAGATTGGAGATTTCGGGTTAGCAGCAGCAATGGAAAAGGAACATGTAGCACATTCAATTCTTGGGACGCCGGAGTTTATGGCGCCGGAACTATATGATGAGAATTATACAGAGAAGGTGGATATATATGCTTTTGGGATGTGTGTGCTTGAGTTGGTGACAAGGGAGATACCATATAGTGAGTGTGATTGTGTGGCTAAGATATATAAGAAGGTGACCTCGGGTGTGAAACCACAGGCAATGAGCAAGGTGAAAGATTTGGAGATCAAGGGGTTCATTGAGAAGTGCCTGGCCCCAGTGTCTGAGAGACCATCTGCCACTGAGCTCCTCCAAGATTCATTCTTTGATGGACTTGATGATGATGATAATGATGAAAACTATGGTACAAGTTTATATATTGCTACTTTAGAAATATGTGATTAAGTTATTTCCTAGTACACAGTTTTCATGTATTCTAAACAAGGGATTGATAATGAATAGATAGAGATCACTTATTATTTCTATACTCTTGCAGGCTGTATATTAATTAAGTTATTTCCTAGTACACAGTTTCATGTATTATAAAAAGGGGATTAAATGAATAGATATAAATTGTTATTTCTATGCACTTGTGCTTAATTTCCTTGGTAGTTTAGTTTCTTGCTTCAAAAATTACATGGAATTGAATTTAGGTATATATTTTTTCTGTGTTGATTGTCTCTTATTGTCTCTGTGATGCAACCCAAACCTCACCCTTCTCAAATGGTCACATAGTGTGTATATAACTATTTTACTATAAAATATCATATTTTTAAATAGTACATACATCGATTCTTATCAATTAGAGTTAATAAAATTGAGATGGATGAGTCAACTTAATTAGACAATTCTTAAAACCTTTAGATTTAATAACATAGAATTGATAGTACAGACCAAAACCCTAGGGATCTTTTTGCATTCTGTCCTAAGAAATTTATCTTTAATACATATTACTAATAATGACTTTTGGCCAAAACTGTGTATTAGGAGAAGAAAGCCACCAGAAACATCAATTGAAAAGAATTTGGATCATGAATCAGCTCACAATGGAATATTACTTTGGTAAAGAAAGTGTACTATCCACATTATGCATCTTCAATAGTGAACCTCCCAATTTCAAAATTTAATGAGTACAGATTAATGGTGTGGCCTTGTGAATAAACTGGTGCATTCTTGGTGACTAAAGTTTACTGGATGCTGCTGAATCAAGCCTATCCTTAGCTTGAAGGAGTCCAAGTTCCTAAACCCTAAATCTAGAGAATTTTGTGGAAACTCCAAGGGACAATTGTACAAGTGCAGCACTTTTTTTTTGCAATAAGGGAAAATTGTTGATCATTTATTTATTGAATGTGAATTTGCTAGAGTTTAATGGTTGGGCTCACTCTTAACATTAAGAACAGATTTACTAGAGATTGCATCCTCAGTAGTAGAGGGTTAAGCTTTGGCTACAACAACTGTTGTTGTTGTCAACAACCATTCTTCTTTTTTGTTAACTTTTTCCGGACCTTCTGGTTATTATGGTATCATTGAAATGATAAAATCCTTCAAGCCTAAAAGTTTAGCCTTTTGGCAAAAATATTATTATTAATTTTTAATGCTTTTTATTTTACTTATCTTTTAATTGATCTTATGATAATAAGTAATTGGGTCAGGTCGTTTACATAGTTCTGTGTTGGGCTAGTACTTGGTTGTTTCATTTGGGCCCAGACCTTGGGCCATAGAATTTTGTTATTGTGTAACCAAAATAATAACCCTTGTAGCATTATCAAACCCCTCTTATCCATCTCACGATTAATCAATCAATTCGATTGTTCCACTTCCACCTATCTCAACATTTATCTTTGCCTATCTGTTCATGACTCGTGAGGATCCTTAGTTAGAATTGACAGAGGCTTTACTAACAATCTAATCTCTCAAAGACCAATGTGCACTTCATAGAACGTTCAATCATTTGCTTGGGTTATTATTATTATTATTATTGTTTGATTTCTTTTAGTTACAGATTGTAAGAGAATCTACTTTTGCCCTGTTTTGAGAAAAGGCAATTGACAAATCCCTCAAAATATTCTCAGGAAAATTGTTTTGATTTTTTCACCAGTCAATTTCCCGATTCCTCTGAGTGCACCAGTTTAACAAAAGCAAAATAAATAAATATTATTTATTAAGTAATGATTAATAGTACCTTTATTCATAAAAAAAAGTTAAAGGTACCTAGCAAAAAAAAAGTAGCACTGATTATAACTATGCTAAGAATGATTAAAAAAAAATTTAAAAAGCAAGCAAACTCCCCCTAGGGTGTTGCACTTCGTACCAAAACTGGTATTAACCATTTCAATTATAACAAATTTATGAATTTCACATTGTAGATAGATTTACAGCTTAAAAACTATTGATTACATGCAAACCGCACGTGACTTGCATCTGTCCATCCAAATAAGAATTATCTGTCAGGTCTTTAGAGCCCGTTTGGTTTGTCATTTGAAAACACAATGCTCAGTGTTTAAACACTGAACACTAGTGTTCAAAAACAAAAAAAAAAAAATGTTTGGTATACCAGTTTTGTCCTTATTGTTTGAAAAACATTGTTCAAAAATCAATGTTATAAAACCCACTTTTTGAAATCAGCTCCGGATAGTTTTTAAACAATAAACACTAGTACTTAGTGGCAATTATGTAATTATCTCAAACAACAAACACTAGTGCCGATCAGCTTTTTCATACTTTGTCAGTTTTTTTTTTAATGTTTTGGCTCTCTCCTGATTTATGGGCCCACCATGTTCTCTCTCCTAATTTAAAATATATTTATTTTGTACTTTGATCAGACTTTTTTATCATTCAAAACACACATACCAAACACATATTTTATATTTTTTGAATACTGAAAAATGTTATTTAAACTATGATACCAAACAAATTTTTTTGTTTTATTCACACTAAAAATATGTTTTTCAACAATACTTTTTAAACCACAATTTTCACATCTTTTTAAACAACAATTTTTGAAAACTATAACCAAACGGGCCCTTAATGTTCTACACTATATTTCTTCAATCGCATAATATCATGTATTTAATTATATATGCATTTTTTAACGGGAGTTATTTTACAAAGCAAGAAGACAAACTCCGATCGATAGAACATGAGGAACACTCAAAGTGGAATAAAAGATTTTAATTCATACCCTATGGAGTGCAGTTGACAAGTTTTGTTATATATTATGTGGTTTGTTGTAGTAAATTTTCATAATTTTTAGAATGCAAAGTGTAATTTTTGTTAATTATAAAAAAAAAAAATTGCAAGTTTTGTTATTGTAGGGATAAGGTGCCCAAGAACATATGTTGGGCCTTGGGCCTTGTCTGAGGACATTTTGCGGTTCAAAGACAGATAAACAAGAATGAATATGTAAGACTCAAAACTCCATGAGCAAGCTATGAATGAGAATGTTGAGGAAGGTAAGCCGAGGAGGAGAATTTCCTTGGCTAAACGAAGTAGAGATAAAAAAGAGTGTTCTTTCATCCAAGGTGATATTCCGAAAAATTCTATTGATAAAGATATACGTTATGAACGTATAGGACAAGCGGGAGGTGGGAAATATCTAAGGGAAAACTATTACCACCGCATTGAATGCTCTGCAGATTAACCCTCTAGCCACATTAATGAGGAAGTGATACTTGAACAGAGTTTTTCCGCCTTACGCCTACTCTCCGTAAATTTTAGGAAGGTTGATGTGACAGAGATCAACACTAACAATCTAATCTACACGTGGAGGCAAAGATGAAGACAAAAGGATAATATAAAATAGGAAGGAGGCCATGAGAGAGGGGGATCAAAAATTTAAGAAGAGAAATCTTTGTAGCACTAAGGAATCGTACTTGTAATCAAATTCAAGAAATATATACAAGAATTGATTTCCTCGAATTGTACCAAAGACTATTTTTCTTTAGTAAAAACCAAACTATCTCTACCTTATTGTCATTTGGATCTACTACAATTGCTACTCAACTCATTATATCCTAATTTTTCAACCCACTTTTTACAAATTCATTGTATTGCGCTCTTTGGGCCTAGGTCCTTTTAACTTTTGGGCCAGTGGTTCAAACTATGTCCTTACAGTTATATATTAAAATCTAAGAGCCTTGTAATCTAACAAATGCAATTTGGTGTTTCTAATGAAAATGTCTAAAATTTAAATTCTCCCATTTTTTACTATCAAATTATCATTAAAAAAATATTAATTAAAAGTTTCCTTAAGTATTTATTAAAAGTTAATGCCACGAAAAAAAAAATTATAAAAAAAAACCTTCCATATGGATTTTACGTCTGCCCCTCTCTTTTGTGGAAAAACATTTCATGCATCCGTCGCATAATATACCTCATCCTCTTTTGTTTATTCCTATAATACATTTCTTAAAATGAAAAAACATTTTCCAACCATATAATTGTTTTATATTATATATCTCACTATTTATTAGTTAGACCATAGATGTCAGATGTGACATCTCTTCCTCTCCCCCCAGCCCCACCCCCATTTTTTTATTATCCAATTCCTATTAATTTATCATTTCACAAACACAAATACTTTTCCAACTCCATGTTCCAATCAATCAAAGTTTTGTTGCATTTCGCTCCATCCAAATTGTAACATTTTTCTTTAGAAGAATCCAACTTTTAGCATATAAAAAGCGATAATGCTTAACTTTGTCATACCAACTTTTACCAAATCAATCAATAACTCTACCGCATAGAAGGGATAAGGTGCGAATGCTCCTTATAATGTCGTTACTGCCTCAAAGAATATCGAATTCCCAATCCTTCCATTCATAAAAAACTCTTATCACTTTGTTATTTTCCATCAAACTATAGTATAGGTTTGTCGATACTTGATACCATAAACCCATTATTTAAGCACGAGATTAGCTGATTAGGTATGCGTTACAATACCAAATTCATAATTTTTTGTGTCTGAAATAAAGTACTATATTACAATTCATTAAAATTTGTTTAAAAAGATAAATAAAAATTATTTAATTTGGCACAGATAAAGACAAGACATGCAAGACAATGTCAATTTTAGGTAATGGGTCTTGTCATAAGTCATGAAATACATTAACAAACAAAAGAGTACATATATATTTGGAGGACAGCCTTTCGTAATGGAGCAATGCTATAGGTTAAGCAAACAAAAAAAAAAAATCGCAATAGTTGTTGACAAAGTTTTAATAGTTTTTTTTTTTTTTTTTTAAGAAGAATTAGTTTTATCTAACTCATCATTGACATCATTTTTATTTACCGTTAACAATTTATCACATCAATAATTGTCATATTTTTGTATTTATAGACTTTCTCTCCATTTTTTGCATTTTATAATTTAATTTCTTATTAAACTCAACCCATTAGCTTCTGGCTGGTTTAAAACTTCCAAAAAAAATTTCCATTCATAGTCTAACACACCGCCAGCTAGACTTAAAACTCATGTCTCAACAATGTTCCCCTCCCATTTAATTGAAAGTTTCTGATACCAGTATAAATTCCTTGAATGCTCAGCCTCAGCCACCTTATTAGAAATAGAATGGGTTCTAGTCAGTAGTCACACCTCCTAAGGGCAAGTACAGAGAATTTTTTTTTTTTTTTTTTGAGAAAGAAGTACAGAGAAATTTGATCCCTTTAATTCTCAAGTTTAGAATTTTAGATGCATGATTGGGAACATTGATTATGACAGAGGGCACCACTTATAGTTTAGCTTTGAAGACAAGCAACAAAATACGGAAGATTTCTGGGTTGTCGTGACGTGAGTTATGAAATAGTCAGTGTACATACACTGATCTATCTAGTTTTTGTGGTTATCTTATAGTAGGCCAAGCTGAGGACACCCACCAGTATCACCCACCACACAAAG
This sequence comes from Quercus dentata, assembly GCA_028216015.1. Taxonomy (NCBI): domain Eukaryota; kingdom Viridiplantae; phylum Streptophyta; class Magnoliopsida; order Fagales; family Fagaceae; genus Quercus; species Quercus dentata. The sequence continues at coordinate 1,042,075 of CP116452.1, read as the reverse complement.
AGTTGCCATTTACGAAAAAAAAAAAAAAGGTTTTAGTCCTCTGGCGGCATGGCCACCAAAGTTTTAAAATTATATTTATATATGTATATACATACATAAAGAACATCAAAATAAAATTATAACCCGTCAAATCCCAATTAAAGTTTATATATATTTCTAAAATATACACTTTTTAATTATAAGAAAATTGGACAAAATGGGGATATACTCCTTTCGTTGAAAAGTTCTAGCAAAATGTCTCATTTCTCAAACTATTTAGAGATATGCTCCTGTTTTGAAACTCGATTTTAAAAAAAATCGAGTTTTAATGAAAAACTCGATTTGGCGAAAATCAAGTTGCTTGAAAAAAATTACATAGAACTTGAGTTCCATGCATTTTATTTATTTAATTTTTTTTTTAAGTTTGATTGCCTATAACTCGATTTTTTAAAAATTAATTAAGTTTTTCATTGAAACTCGATTTTTTAAAAATTGAGTTTAAAACAATAGCATTTTTCTAAATAGTTTCAGAATAGGAACATTTTGCTACATATTTTACTTGAAAGGGGTATACCCCCATTTTGGCCTAAGAAAATTTAAGTTGCTTATATTTATTAAAATAGAGTTATAATTCTAATAAGAGATTTTGGGTTCAAATTCTACATACACCAAACTCTAATTGGTGTCTTGACTTAATGATAATGAATAATTATTAAAAAACGGACACCATAAGTTGAAGTATTATTATATTATTATCCTATTTATCAAAAAAAGTGATAGACTTATAAATAACACTACCATAACAACAAAACTATAGTCTCAAAATTTTGTATAGTTTTCATTTTTAATAAGGTGATTAAATTTTATATTGGTTGACAGCCTACCACAACAACTGTATTTATTAATTATTTAAATTAATTATACATTCATATATTATAATGAGCATATAATATTATTAAAAAAAAAAAAACAAGTCACTTGCTTACGATTAATGGGGTTGATAAAAACTATGGACCGGGATATTTGATGCCAAGACATCAAGGAACACGCCTTCCTCCCTCTCTTTTCCAACTCTTCCCTTGGCCTTTTCCCATTCTTCGTATTCTTCTTTTTTTTTTTTTGCTGAAACATTCTTCGTATTCTTCTAAGTTCTCTCATCGTCAACGAGTACATCAAGCTTTAAAAAAGCAACTCATTTGTCAATGATGCACTATTAAAAAAAAAAAAAAAGAATATAGTAGATGTATATGGTCATCATATATATATATATATATATATATATATATATATATAGTTTTGATTTTTTATTCTTTACTTTCTACACAATATAAATTATATAATTTTGGTGGTTGGCATGCAAACAAACAACATTTTGTTTTCTTTTTTAGGCACACATGGAAGTATATAAATAAAAAAATATAGATTTCTTTATTCTTTGTAAAATATCAAATTAAATTGATTAAATATAATATCAGATATGAATCTATCGGTGCAATGTTTAATCTATATATATATATATAACCGAAACTTCTGAAACTCTTACAATTTTCCACGTCAACACTAATTTCTTTTTCTTTTTATTTTAGGCGTTATATCTTATATATTTATTATTTCTCTTTAACTTGTAATTATCTTATCGGTGTTACAATAGTTTAGTTTAAATAATACTCTATTGGATATATGTTTCAAGAACTTGAAAATTTTATTTCAACTAAAATTCTATAACATCTAAATAAAATTCCACTTTTGGTTGACCTCTTCACAATTGTACACATCAGCATTACTTAAATAAATATACAATTTTCCACATTTAAATTTTACTTTTTTATTTGGGTTTTTGCCCAATAAATCTATAAACCCTAAACGTAAGGGGACTCTGTAGCCGGATTCTCCTGTCTCCAACGATGGACTTCTTACTTTTTCCCATGTTTTACAAAACCCGAATTATGCTTCAACCCTAAACCTAACGCACAAGTGTCCACTCTCTCCTTCCGCCCATGCTTACTCCCTATGGACACCTAATAGAGGAAGCAAGAGAAGTGATTTCCAAGTTCTAAGATGTGAGGTGGCATGTTGTATCAGTTAACAGAAACAAAGGAGCAAAACAGATGGCAACATATACATACTCTATTCAGAACATGTGGCAAAGGGAACTGTAAGATTGAATTTTATCAACCATCTTATTGGCTTTATTTCGTACCAAATTTGCTTGTATTTTAGCAATTAGTAACCCTGTATTTAGGTGGGAATCATGTAAAGGTAGTATGTGAGAGAGTGTGAAGAAATGCTCAAAATTATGCAAAGAAGCAAGGACTCGCGATTGGATCTCGCGGATGGCTTGTGGCTTGCAAACCGCCAGAAATTGCACACGTGCCAAGCATGCCAAAAGTTGAAGCGTCATGCTAGTTGGAGCACTACAGGACAAAAAGTACAGATCGACCATTCGGTTACCTCGCAGCTTGAACTCGTGGCTCGGTCAAGTCGCGAGGCCAAGCCGCCAGCCAGCTCTGTTTTGAAAAAGCGACTCTTTGCATTCCACTCTCACCCTAGTATATATACCACTTATACCCACGAAATGTAGAGAGCTTCTAGAGAGGATTTTGAGAGAGAAATCCCAGAGAAAAATAAGATTAACTTATCCACAATCTTCACAAAAAGACTTTTCAAATTCCTCTACTCTCACCCTCTTCATTGTTACATCCTTGAGAGGTTCATTAGCCAAAACTTTTCTCACCATACCCATATCCGTGAGAAGGCCATTTGGTGTTTGGGAAGCAATTAGGAAGGGACCAATTTCATATTGGTTGATGCTATGGTTTATAGCGAAATCCGGTAAGTTAAAGAAGAAATAGGTTCGGTGTAACCTCATTGGAGTAGGAGTTTGGAGGGTTTAGGTACACTGGGTAGATTAGGTTTGGAGGGTCTTCTGCTATTCATGTATCCCAACTACATTTTTTAGTGGATTATTTATCGCTTGGAGGGCGGCGGAGAGGTTTTACGCCGAGGGTTTTGGTTTCCTCTTCAATAACACATTGTTGTGTTGTCCTTATATTTGTATCTCTCTTCCCTTGATCTTTGCCATTTAATTCTCTTTGTGGATGTGATTTTATTTGATTTAGATTGTTTATCAATTCTGTATTAAACTTATGTTCATATTCCGCACATTAATTGTTTGATATTAAGCTTGAATTGGTAATTTGTCAATTGGGGGTCTAAACATTCATAATGTTTTATATGCTATTTGAACTTTTAGGAACTTCCTCCCATTCTTAGCAATACCTTGTAAGACACGTTTATTATCAATAAACTTTTTTCTATTGTTTATCAATAAAATTGTAGGGTCTCGATTTACAGTCAAAACCCAAAACATATGGGATATTAGCCCAATGAGCCCAATACGATAAATTTGTAGAGAGTGGGTCGAAGAACTAGGCTCTAATGAGTTGAACAATGGCTAATGTTGAATTAAATGACAATCAAACACTAAATAAGGGATTTTGGTATCAATAGACTTTTAGTCCAAGGAGGTCACACTTGTATATATTGATCACAATTAACTACAAAAACAATTTAGATTGCTACAGTATTGTTTTCCTCTCCCTCTTCTTTCAGGGAAGGTCTCTCACATTATATAGCTCCCTCTGGGACATCTTAATTCTACACTTATAGATCATCTGAGCCTCCACTTGAGTACTTGTCCCATCAAACACCCTCTCCGGCTTTGTGTGAGTTGTGGTAGCCAAGTTAACACTGTTCAGAGATCTTCTCCACATAAATGCGGCTAGAAAAGTAGCTGTCATGCATTTAATGCGGTGGCAGCAGCTTTTCCCTAGATATTTTTGGGTTTTCTGTCTTCTTGTATGTTCATGAAACATGTTCCTATCATTGCGACTTCTTAGAGGGTCATTCTATTTGCTGGAATACATATTTGAGCTGCACATGCCACATCCGAGGAGTAATTCCTCCTCGGACTACCTTTCATTCGTTCCTTATTCATGAGACTTTAAATTGGGACCCTAAATGACTATTTGCCCCTCCTCGGATCATTCAGCGTCCTCGGAAAAAAGGTCAAGGCCCAACATATTATCCTAGGCCTTTATCCCTACAAAAACTTTTTCTAAGATTTCCCCTGCATGTTTCTATGTTGTTATAGTGAGCTTTTAAAATATATATATATATATATATATATATGATTTATTGAATAGTGATTAAATATTTAGAGAAATATACTATATCAATTACTATTGCATTATAATTCTTATTTTTAGCTAACATTAAAAGAAAATACTTGTGATGTCTATACTTTGGAGCTCAAAATTGGTGAGAAACAAAAGAATATTATAATATTTGATTCAGGAACAATTTTGTTTCATTTAGTAGGTTGTGCATTTTTGGGTTTCTAAGGTTTTGCTTGAGTTTTATTGACAAAAAATAGTTTCGAAAATTCAGAGTTATAGTGTTATGATCTATGGAAAGTAGTATAAATGCTGATTTTCATATAAATATTTTTTGGTCTTTGGTGAATATAAGTTTGAATTTGTAGAGAAGTGAAATCAAATTAATTAAGACTATTTGGTGTCAAAGCATATGTGATAGTGATTGTTGGTACATGAATGCATTTATAGATTCTTGAGAAATCAAAAGGCATAAATTAAACCTTTATGCAAAGATTTGAATTTACAAAATTAGGTAAGGCTGGTAGAAGTGCAATAGGATATCCAAATTTTTTATTTGATAGACCTGCAATAGGATATCCAAATTTTTTATTTGCTAGACTTATATCAAATTGGCATTTTTGGGACAATGCTTTGAGAATCTTTTATACAGTATTACAAAAGGTTGACTTTTTGATGAAGAAGTATATATGATGCTTTGGTTTGTGGTAAATGAGTTTCCACAACTTAAAGGCTAATTTTTGGTTTGCTTTTTATGTTAGAATATGCTCATAAACTTTGAGTTTTTTGTGTGGTAAGTAATGGAACTTTATTGATGAAAATTTAAGGATAACAAAGAAAGCTTCTTAGTGCATAGGAATCAAGAAAGTACAAAAATATGAATAATAGCTAAATTTTCAGAAAATCAAAGATCAATAACTATATCATCAATCAAATATTTAGATTTCAAGTTTTTTATAGTTTAAAATTATGCATAAAAAATAAGTTTATGGATTTAATAGTAAATAACATCCAATTAGTATGAAATTTGATATGTGTGTTAAGAACATAAAGAACTTGCAATCAACGATTAGATTTTCAAAATATGTAGTTATGTTAAACTTTGTCCTATAATAAATTTTCAAACTATTACAATAGAAAATATTGTCAATAGCAAAAACAAATTAATAAAAATATTTTTTAAAAATCATATTTAACAGTTTTCCCATGCATCGCACCGGTTAGCGACTAGTTATTTGAATGATTATACTCCTTGTTTTCCTTCCTTGATTGTTTCTCTTTTTAAAAAAAAAATAAAAATAGTCTTTTCACTTGATGGAGATGAGTTTTTTTAACATATCTAGTACTTTAATAATAATAGTTGAGATAAAAAAATTAAATCTTTTTATCCATCCTTAATTCAAGTTTATCGATTTTAATAGATATACTATTTGCATTACATATATTAAGTTGTAAAGTATTTCAATTCTATCTTGAATTATTTTTATAATACTTCTTTTATATATCTATATATACATATTCCGAATTGTATATACTAAAAAGAATACCTACTCATCTCATCTAATAATCATATTAAGCTTTCATAAATAAATAAATAATCATATTAAGCACTAAGGACAATTTTCTGGCTAAGTCAGTTCAATTTAAGATAAGATTGTTTAAGACAATAGGAAAAGGTTCCTTGTATACACCTATACAAGCTGACCTTACCTTCTAAGCCATGATGGATGTATTGGAATCTCTTTCAACTGTTGAAAGCAAAAGTAGCATTGAAAAGCCATGATGGATGTGTAGTCTATTTCAATAAAATTACTTGAGGTTGCTTCCTTCGCACAATAACATATAGGAGAAATACTAATTGTAACAGTTTTGTTTTCGACCACACAATGAAATAAAACAAACTTTTGTCTAGTCTAGATTTACGGCCCGGACTAGTCATGCAATCAGGCATTTATGTAGGCCACATCTTTGGAATTTCTCTCCGACTTATGAGATGGACTAAGATTTGTGGCCCCTTGTGTGAGAGAATGGTCTTATGAGACCGTGAGGTATCATCTCATTACACTCAACCATACTATTCAAATCATAAATGCTTGTAATAGTTGATCAAAGATATGTTATACCATCTTGTAACATTCAAAGAGCATATTTAGTATTTAAATTGCAAGCAGTATATAAAACAGATCGCATAATAATCATATGCATAACGAAAACAAACTAGAGCTAGAGGTGATGTTTGTTTTTTGTAGGGTGATGCTATGGTCATGGATTCTATTATTTGCTCTAATTTTGATCTTCCATGAGAAATCTCTCCCATCTTATTTGACATTTGCAACCTCCTTCCTTGTTTCTCAGTTGCAAATTACAAATTTTATTACAAATCATCTAAAGAGATTGCTCATCTTTTAAGCGATTGGGTTTCTTTTTCTTCATCTTGGAGAACCCTTCCTATCTCTTCCATTCCTTGGTGGGTTTTTTTTTAAGGATATTGATAATTAAGTCGATTATCTCATTGTTGTCTTTGCCCTCTTTGGGCCCTAGGCCTCCCCTTTCTCAATAAATCTTTATATATATATATATATATATATCAACGTATTGCGATTTGATAAAATCTTCAATTTATTTGTAAACAATTTCCATGTAACTTTGTATTACTAATACAAATACGACAAATTAAATAATTAAATTTATTATTTTATCAGTAATTTGTTATGTCTCTTTTGCAATATATAATGAATGGTGTGAGACTCTCGTGAAAACATATAGATGCCCATTGCAATCTTTCATCCAACCAAAATCTCAGAAAAAGTTCCTTATCATAGCCTACAATTGTTCATTACAATAAAGCATCCATAAAAAAAATAAAATAAAATAAAAACCTAACTATTAGAAGTTTCTGGTTAGCCCCTGTGGCTGTCCTGTCTACTCAGAAACATCCCATTTAAAATGCCATAGCCTATAGAAACATCAGGGCGGTCCAAATGGAGATATGTTTGATCAATAAATAATGAAACTGTGCAAACCATGGAAATTGAAATTCCTCTCTTGGGGCTTTGCTGAAAATGACCGTGTCATGACTCATGACTTGTACAACATTATATGCAGACTTATATATCTAGGCTTTATGTGTGTGTATATATATATATATATATATATATATATATATATATATATATATATATATATATATGACTTCTGCTCATGTGGAAGCTTATTAATCAACTTCTGGACCGGTTCCAAATTAGGATCTGAAAAGTTACAGTCAATCAATACAAAATGAAGAGTCAATTCTTTTTTCTTTTTTTTTTTTTTGGTTGTGTGTGAAGAGTTTTGGACCTTTTGGTAACCAAAATAAATAACAAGAAAACTAGCAAGAAATTTCAGTTTCGTCCAACGAAAGAAGAGAAATTTAAATTAAAGACTCCTTGGTTTATAAGGGTTTTTTTTTTTTTTTTTTTTTGGTAGTTTATTTCTTATGTACAATCTTTTAAGTGTCATTTTTTTCTATAATAAAGTACTTTCACTCACTTTTAGTTAGAGAGTGTACATGGGTTGAGTTGGGTGGGTGGAGAGCAATATTTTTAACCAACCCGCCAATGACAAGTTGGAAAAATTCCAATCTGCTGCCAACCCACCAATCTATAAATCCGGTGGGTCGGTTGAAAATCTTAACGGTTTCAACTTGGCGGGTTGAGTGGGTTGGGCAGGTTGCCAATTTCAATTGACTAGATGAAATTATTTAAATTAAATTGGATAATTGTTTACTCTCTCAAATAAAAAAAATGCAATTTTTATTAAAAACAATTACAAATACTACATAATTTTTATTAATGACTGAAATTTTATCACACTAAAAATGAAAAACATTTCAGAATGCAAAATCAAAGGTGTACATAGAGTAAGAATGACAACAAAATCTTTGAGTGAGCCGTTGGAGTCTATTAGGGAAGAGAAATGTGAAAAAGAAAAAGATAAAGATGAGAAAAATCAAATGGGTGCATATGTAAGATAGAGTTTTGTGACATGAAAAAGTGTGTGTGTGTGTGTGTGTGTATAGGCAAGTGGGTCGGATTGTGATGGGTTAAAAATATCTCAACCCGCTATTCAATCCAACCCCTTATTATTTACGATATAAGGGGTAAAGTAAATTATTTACGATATAGTCACACTCTCTTTGTGTTAAGTGTATCAATATTTTAAAGAATTAATCTCCCCCCAAAAAAAAAAAAAAAAAACCCAATTGATTAATATGGCTCCTAAAAGTTGTAGTTGTAGTCGTGTCAAGGGAAAACTCGCTTTTCACTAAGTTTTAAGAAATTCAAATAATTACTCTAACCAAAACTTAAATATTTAAAAATTTAGAATAATTATAGTTCTAATAAAAAAATTATCAAAATTGTTATGAAATTTCCAAAGAAGTCTCATCAATCTTTTTAAATTATTTTAATCAACTTTTATACTTTTTTATTGATTAAATATGAGTCTTGCAAACCATGCGTGCTCTATACAACTCAATATAAGAGTTTTTAATAAATATGATATAAATATAACATATACCGTCCACTTTATGATAATTGTTCCCAGTCATTAGGCCAAATCACCGACTCATTATAAGAGTTATACAATGTGTTTTCACCATATTTCTAACATTTTAAAATAATTAATATAATTTGTTTCAAATAAAATTCTATTACCTTTATTTTTTTATTTATTTTAAAAATCCAATGGGACCAGGACCATGAGAGAATCTTAACAAACGCGTTTTTTTTTTCTCCCATTCCTTTTATTTTGATATTACTTACAAGACAATTTGACTAAAGAATTATAAAACCAATCATTTTCATCACTTTATTAGAGCACCGCATTTTAGCATGCTAAACTTAAAATTCACTCACATTTGTTTATACAGAGTTGTAAAAAAAATATATGATTGTTAATTGTTACAGTACGCTGATACCATTAATTTGGTATTTAGTTTTTATTTTTTTTATTTCTTTATACATATTGATGATTAAAAAAAAAGAAAAAAAAAAGAGTGAATGATGATTGTTGTGTATGAAAAAAGAAAAACAACTAAAAAAAAAAAATAAGAAAGTTTAATATTTTAATGAAATTTAGTATAAAATAGATAATAATGTTTTGAAAATTGAATATAAAAATAGGTTATTATACTAAAATAAAAGGAAAGCTTTACATTTTAATGAAATATATAGTATAAAATAGATAATAATGTTTTGAAAATTGAATATAAAAAGTAAATTATTATACTAAAATAAAACGGAATTTTTGCAAATGCCAATGAAATGCTCTAAAAAAAAATGACAAAATTTAGTTGCAAAATTGGTTATAGCTTTAGGCTACAATCATACTTAATATATTTTCATTAAATGTGAATTTTAACAAATCTACCGTTGGATTACACGTTCTACTTATATCCTCCATACTTGCAAAATTTCTAGAAAATTAAAGATTAATAACTATGTTATCAATAAATTGTTTAAGTTGCAAGTTTTTGTAATTTAAAATTATGCATAAAATATAAACTTATAGATCATATAGTAAATAATATCCTATTAATACAAAATTTGACATATGTATTATAAGCGTAAAGAATATATAATTCAACAGTTGGATTTTCAAAATATATAGTAATATTTATTTTATTGAGTAAAATTGTAATCTTAAATTATAACTAATTTTGTAACTAAACTTTTGTCTAAAAGAAAATATCTTTAATCATTTTTTTTAGTAAAGCTTTTTTATATGCAAAATGTGCCAATTCTATGTGATTTTTTTATTTTATTTTTTTATAAGAGCAGAACTTTCAACCTTTATTGAAGGGAAACCACCTTCTCCATTATTTTATTGGCTTAAAAGGGAAATATTATTGAAGAGAAACCAGACACGTATCATGCTGCCAAAGGAGTAGTTTTTCATGAGGACAGAGATTACACATGGTCCACGACACGTATCATGCTGAGCAGCCGTACCCTACCTTACTAGGTGTGCTTGTTTGTCACAACCGTTTGAAACCGTACTTTTCAATCTACAATAATTAGGCGGTTTAGTATGTTTGTTTAAATAACAATTTTTAATTTTTTTATTAAATATGTATGGTAAAAAGATGTATAATATTGTTTAAAAATTGAAAACATATGTTTAGACATATATACTAAACATATTTATTTATTTTTAAGTTATATATTTAAATAACCTCATTTCAAATAGCTAAAATATAAATTGTATCAAACCATATATGTTATAACAAAAAATTGGGTATCAAAAATTATAGTTGCATCACTTTGCGTGAAGAGTACCCATATTTTAAAGAATTTATATTTGTCTAAAACCTAGCAACAAAACAAATGGATTGATTTTCTCCAAAAAAAAAATAATAATAATAATATGGCTCCTATAAATTGTAGCTGTGTCAAATTATTACTCTAACCAAAACTTAAATATTTAGTTATTCTGAATAATTATAGTTCTAATTAAAATCAATTATTTATAATAATTTTTCATACTTTTTTGTGTTAATAATTAAATATGAGACTTACATACCATGCATGCTTTGAATACGGCTCAACTCAATACAAGAGTTTTTAATAGATATAATGTAATTTTAATATATATATATATATATATATATATATTGTTTACTTCATCACGTTTATTTTTTCTCAACAGATTAAAATACCAACTTAGTTTAAGAGTTGCACAATATGTTTTCATCATATCTTGTATGTATTAAAATAATTTGTATCAAATAAAATTTTATTACCTTTATTTTTTATTTTTTATTTTAAGAATCCAATGGGACCATGAGAGAATCTTAACTAACACGATTTTTTTCTCCCACTCTTTTTTATTTTTACGTTACTTTCAAGACAACTTGATTAAATTATTATAAAATCAATCATTTTCACCGCCTTAAACCACCACATTTTAGCCGATTAAAACTTAAAATCCATCATGATGAGGTCATATTGTGTAAAAATATATAGGTGTTAGATACAATTAATTTTGTATTTAGGTTGTGTTTGACATTAGCTTAAAAAGTCAACTTTTATTATTATTATTATTATTATTATTTAGTTTATTTTTGTTACTATTTATGATTCTTATTATACTATTTTAGCTACATTTTAGTTTTATCTACAATATTTTCAGTAAAAAGTTTTTAGTTTTAGTTAAATAAGTTGTTTCCAAACGGACTCTTAGTATTTTATTATTTCTTTACACGTGTACGATGAAGAAATAGATTAAATGATGACTGCGGTGTGTGAAGAAAAATAAATAAATAAATTTTATTTCCTTATAATAGAGACTGAAAGAAGAGAGTGAATTATAATTATTGTGTGTGAAAAAATATAAATAATTTAAAAAATAAAAAAATATTTTAATAAAATATAGTGTAAAATAGATAATTATATTTTGAAAACTGAGTATAAAAAAAAAAAGAAAAAAAAAAGTAAGTTCTTATATTAAAATAGACTAAAATTTTTACATAAGAAATTTTTCTATTTGATTATATAGTTTATACCTACTATGTAATGCACACAGTACAAAACATATGGTTATTCTATTTTTATCATAGAATGATTATTAGAGTTTTTTTAACCTTTGGGTCATATCAATTAATCTTTCTATAATTAGCCTCATCGGTAAGCTAAATTCTTTAATTCTCCAACTTCGATGAAATCGAAATAGTTCCTTTCATTCTTAAACAACTACATTTGGATTAAATTAAATCAAATCTAATTGGATTCAAATATTTTCTTCTATTGATTCCTTTCAGACCGAATGCTTTAAAAATAAGGAAACTATCATTATTTATTTATTTTTAAGTAAAACTTTTTATATGCAAAATGAGCCAATTCTACGTGACTATCTTTTTATTCTAACAGAACTTTCAACATTCAACATCCTTCACCATTTTATTCTTAGCTTTCAAACCACAGAGATATCTATAAATTAGAGCCTCTCTCTGTCTTTGCCAAAGGAGTTAGTTTCACTCTTCCAGGTTAGACTTTTCTCATTTTCAGAACTTGGTTTAATAATCTTGTCTTGATTAATAATTCTTTTGTTGTTGCTTTTATTGTTGTTGTTGTTGTTGTTGTTTTTAATGAAAATCCTTAAAATTAGGATACCCATTAAAGTTTAAGCCTTTCAAATGTCTCTATTTGTGAACGTGATGAAGAAAAATCTTTTTTTGAAAGGATATACTGACTCACATCAATGCATTAAGGCTATTTTAGAATCTGGGTTTGTATTGCCTTCGCACAGCATGAAAAATTGAAGCTTGATGAGAGACATTGAGTCACATTAATGATTAATGTTTGTTTCTACAGAAAATAATTCTTGGATAGACTGTTTGGCAAAACTTTCCTCTGTTTCAGTGAACAATGGTTTATGATGATTTTTACAGGTTGACATATATACTCATACGCAGCTTTTGTGAGAAGAAAAAGGATTAGAATTGAGGACTGTGTTTTATTCTAGGAAACACTTTGAATTACAAGATCAATTCAAGGAAGTTTCAAAGTATGTGATCCATTCTTATTTTGTACTTAAACACAGTTTCCTGTATGTATTATGAGGGGGTGTGAGGGAACAGTATCCTCTCCATTCCACTGGAATTGGAGAGAGTCAATTTCACGGTTAGGATTTTTTAATTTTGATCTAACTGTGTACAGAGTATCGTGTCATTTAAAATATTAAACCATTTAAAATGGAGAGGAATCGTCTTTGATGGTTGGAAGATGATGTCATATTCAATGTTGGTATTGGGTATATCTTTATTATTGCTGTTTTAGGCATGATGTCATATGACAGATATCTAGCATGTTCCATTTGGGAGGTCAGATCAAGGGTCATGCCTATAATGATTTGTTGATGTACTCCTATATCTGAATTGTTAGATTGCTATGGCAACTCATATTCTGCCTTTTTTTTTTTTTTTTTCTTAACCAAGATGGAGAATGGTTTCAAATATGAACGTGAAACGGAGCCTCCTTCCAGTTTTTCCCAGCGCAAGGTATGCTATTATTGCATAGCACAAACATACAAGAGCAAATCAACAATGTTCAGTCAATTATGCATTGAATCAAATGTGCATCTCTGTCCTTACTCAACTTGATGTCTTGGGGTATCTCAAATCTAAATACAATCCATCTTGTTGACTTGTTTTAACTTGTTCTTTCTCTGCTTAAACACTATTCAGTCAATAAAACTATGATATATTGTAATGTACTAATGTCTATAAACTGTTATCTAAAAAAATTCTTTTTTTCTGGGAATCATGAATAAATCAACCTTTGAATTCTTTCTTTTATTAAGTCTGTTGTTCTTTCTATTATTAGGTTGACCCAGGGAAACCAGCTCCACTGACTTGGCAACGGAAGTTAAATTATCTAGGAAATGTTCCTTCACAGTTTGGATTGACATTACAAGAGAAATTGCATTTGGTATGTTTGTAACTGTAACCATATTTGTACCTTCCAAAATTTTGTGGATGAGATAGTTTCAATTATAAGCTAAGTTGTGCTTATGACAATTGTCACAGAACAGATTGAGAACTGAGAAACATACATGTTTTCTTTGGAGAAGTTATCATAAAATTAGTTCTTATAAATTGTAACTCCGTTCAAGCCTTTATAGAGCCCTTACGTATGTAGATATTTTTATGTTTGTAATTCTTTAGGCTTCTTTGTGTTTTTATACATGAAGTAGCCTCTCTTCAATAAAATTATTCTTACCTATATAAGAAAAAAAGGTTCTGACTGTTCTTTCTCAATTATATGCTGAAAGTAGCATTTGCTACATGCTTTATTCTCCAACTAAATGATGTATTGTGTGGTCAAAACAGCATTAGATAAAGTCACACCTTATATCATTAAATTGAAATCCAATAAATAACATAGGGAAGTTAAGTCACTGGATGAGAATGGTAGATATCAAATTATAATCTTTTTCATTATTGTTATGTGGTTTTGAAGGCTCCTATAGGCATTCGATTATTCCGTCATGCCAAGGAAGAAGCAGCAAAAGGAAGAGTAATATATCTTACCTCAAATGATTTCTTCTTTATGAATTTGGTGATTTTTCCCCCTATTCTCTTACAACCACTTGTCCTTCAATCAGATGGCAATATTTGATTTTTTCAGTAGGCGCACCATTGCAGGTCATCATGGTGTTTCTTTAGGTGGTATTGGGTATGTGGTCAAATTTTTACAACTGAAAATAGACTTATGCTGATAAGTGATGTTGGACACTGTACATTTTTATATATATAGTGAATCAGAAATTTTATCAGCTATTATTATTTGAAATGAACTGCAATTATCTAGTAGCTCAAGTATATATAATAAAAAAATCTAGTAGTTCAAGCATATATGAATACAGCTATTTTGTTTTGTTCTTTCAATATCATTTTTATGTTTGAAAGCATGATTTTAGTGCAGGAAGCATTGGAAGAAGCTACAGAGGCCAGTTTCAACGCTTTCAACTGTTCCCTAGAATATGTGAAGAGAGCCCCATTTTAGCAAATCAATTCTCTGTGAGTTTGCAGCTACTGAAGCCATATCTATTACTTATCCCCTAAACAATGGAAACTATTTCAGGGCACCAGAATGTGTTCACATGTTTTGGGGTGAAATTGAACATTATAAACAAAAGGTTTTCATTTATAGAAGTGCCACTAGTTGCTGAAAATATTTCTGTGAGATATATTAATTGGTATGACATAGAAGAATAATTTTTATTTGGAACAGTGAAGTTTGATGGACAAGCCCAGATATGGTGATTAGAAGATCATTTACAGATTTGAATAGATTATCAGGACGGTTTATCCCTTATGTTATCGCTATTACTCCAACCAAGATAAGCACAAGTGGATATTAGTAAAAATAGTGAAATGGCAAATGAGAATTGCATAAACTAATCCACCAATCACTGGAAAAGAAGGAATCAATCAGCCAGCAACTATGCATCTATCCATTTGCACTTAGGTTTTATATGTATGTTAACACCATGCTGTTGAATTTTACCATGATCAAACTTTGTCCTTTTTTCTTTCAAAATTATATTTTTTGGTTGAATGAATAAAAATGCTATAGATTTATCTTTAGTACTTCTTATCAAGCAGTAGTGAATCTCTAGGTTTCCTTTTCTCATTTAGGTTTTTGTTTCACGCCCAAATGGTGGAAAATTCTCAAGTGTATTATGCACTGAAAGCCCAAAGGTACCCAAGTAAGTAACTTATTATCGAGGACTTGCGTTTCTCTAATTTTTTTTGAAATTAGTATATGCCATCCAAAACCGTGAGTGAGACATCACATTATTGCTTTGTCAATCACTATGTAGAGATGACACTGCTTCTGGTATTGAAACTTGGGATTGGAATTTGAATGGCGAGAAGTGTACATACCATGCTTTGTTTCCAAGGGCTTGGACAACCTATGAGGGTAAATTTTTTGCTCCCACTGGAAACAGTTCAAACTTTTGATATCACTTACAACATTCCGTATTTTGTATGGATTTGTCAAAGCAGGTGAACCTGACCCAGAACTTACAATTGTTTCTCGCCAAATTTCACCTTTTATTCCCCACAATTATAAGGAGAGCAGTTTCCCAGTATCAGTATTTACTTATACGGTATGAAAGAGAATGCAAGAAATTTCATTTATATTAGAATTGATCACATTGCCACAGTTCTAAGGTAGTGCTTTATGCCTTCTTCAGTTGTCTAATAAAGGAAGGACTTCTGCAGATGTCACCTTGGTCTTTACATGGGCTGTAAGTTAATAATTTCCAGCTGCATATTCCATTGACCCTTTTTAGGTGCTTTCTTTTAGTAATGATAATCTAGGAGCTGTTTTTCATAGAAGTTGAATGGGGAAAAGTTCTTCAATATTTTAAATAAAAGAAGGCTTGGTTATTAAGCTGACACAATGACATATTTTTATACTACATTAGGTTTCACTTGGAGTTGAATGCATTCCTCAAGTTAAAAATAATTCTTATCAAAATAACATAATGTATGAGATTTTTTTGGGATAATCACAAACTATCATAATGATCTGAGTACTACATTTGATATTCTAGTCTGAATTCAAGAAACTCCAAAACTATGTAATTTTCCTTC
The DNA here is from genome assembly GCA_028216015.1 of Quercus dentata. Classification (NCBI taxonomy): domain Eukaryota; kingdom Viridiplantae; phylum Streptophyta; class Magnoliopsida; order Fagales; family Fagaceae; genus Quercus; species Quercus dentata. Next base: position 1,025,776 of record CP116452.1, on the reverse strand, counting down.
CACTGAATATGCGTTTATAATTCCTCATTGCATGGTTTCCAACCTAATCATGGGATTCTCAGACTGTACTAGCAATTTTGTGCCATTTTTTATATGAAACATGGTTAAAATCTGGGCAAATAAGCAAAATTAATCCCTATAGAGTTATCTTACAATATTCCATAGTCTAACTGTGATGTGTGGATTCCTCATCTGGTTATCAGATTGGCAGGATTTATAAAAATTTCTGATATCTGAACTTTCTGTGCCTGAATTTTCAGAATTCTGTAGGTGGGAACTCTGGATTTTCTGGTCATCACTTCAACTCAAAGATGGTGTAAGAACAAAATAGTGGACTTTTATAAATTACTGATTTTTTAAGTATAATTAGCTTTCACAGAAAATGGAATTTGTTTTTCTGGCAGAAGAAACTTCCTACTCTAATACAACATATATTATTTATGTGCTATTCTACTTAAATTTTAATTTATCTTAATAATTTAGCAATTTACCGTTACTTAACTCCTACCAGGGCGAAAGATGGAGTGCGTGGAGTACTTTTACACCACAAGTAATTCTCTCCATTTACTCTAGAAGATAGTTTTGATTCTGCGTACATCAGTTCAAACATAGATTCTATGCGACTGATATCGTAGCTGGATGTCTGATTATCTCTAAAACGAAGTATATAAAATTTCAGGGCTGTAAATGATCAACCTCCAGTTACTTTTGCAATTGCTGCACAAGAAACAGATGGTGTTCATGTCTCTGAGTGTCCTTGCTTTTTGATTTCTGGTGATTCCCATGGCATCACGGCTAAAGACATGTGGCATGAAATTAAAAAGGTTAGATAACCTTCTCTTTTTTGCATTAACAATCAACAGAGAGGAACTATTTGTTTTAGGATCCTCTGTTTCTTGTTAGCTTGACGTATCCAGACCAAAAAAAAAAAAAAAAAAAATCTGTTATGCTCTGCTCATTATCACTCATTGTTTCCATAATGTTTACCAGTATCAATTCCAAGTATTTTGGTCAGATACAAACTTTCAAAGTTTGACCTATTATCTTAATACATTAGTGTACACAATTTAGGCAATTGAGAGGGTTTAGTCTAGGTTGAATTTGATATGGATATTGAGAATTAGTTACTTGCTAAGTTTTGTTCCAATAATGTTGCTCCACCACTGTTTCTCTAAACAAGGTTGAATGTTTACGTAATAGTGGCTACCTGCAGTCCTATTAAATGTTTTTGCAACTCTTTCATTTCTTTACCTCATCAGTTAAGAATAGTATTAGATGAGAAATACATTCGTTCCTATAAGGGCTTCTACTGGGCACATAAACAGATCAAGGATGGGGGTTATTTGTCATCCCAATAGAGACCAGGAGGGGACTTTGTAATAACATCATATTTCCTTCAATTTGAAATGAGAAAGGAATGCTTCACCTTGATGTGATTTTTGTGAATTGCAACCTTGAAAACCAAATAATGCACATGCTATAGAGATACACATACTATAGAGGAGCAAGAATTTCTATTAAAACAAATCTATCGTAGGGTTAAAATCCAATTCAGCACAATCATAATATTTTTATCCTCCAAAATCTTGATGTCTTTACTTTTATTCTTATAGCATGGGTCATTTGATCACCTTGACCACGTTGAAACTCCAATGCCTTCAAAACCAGGATCATCTATTGGAGCAGCCATAGCAGCCTCTGTAACAATACCTTCTGATTCCATCCGTACTGTCACGTTTTCATTGTCATGGGACTGCCCAGAATTGAGGTTTAGTCAAAAGACTTACCACAGGTAGGTTATCCCAGCCCTTAAAACACTTGTGTGGAAACCTAGTCCTTAAAGTATACTAATCTTTTTAACAAAATATTTTAATACCAGGCGCTACACCCGATTTTATGGCACTCATGGGGATGCTGCAGCAAGTATTGCACATGATGCTATTCTTGGTATGTCTATACAGCTTCATTAATTTTCCTGAGTATATAGTATTTTAACATACATATGTATTCTCTAGGGAAAAATTTACCTTTCTGTTGATGTAACTAGAGTTCATGAACTAGTAAATTATTTGCAGATATTATCAAGACTGACCTTTAATTATGAAAATAACCATTAAAATTCAAGATGTATTAATTTTCCTTTTGTAGGAATATTCACTAATCAACAAAATACCTCCTCTGGAAATGCCTGATATTATTTTGTAATCATCTGGCCATTTTTTTATATTACCCTTGTTTCTTATCAATTTTCTACACAAAGAGAACACGTTAAGTTCTTCAAATCTTTGTTATTGATATAGAATTACCTTTTGCAGTTTCAACCAAGAAAAAAATGACAATGGTAGTGTACTTTGACAGTTAAAGGAATACATTTGATTGAATACGTTTGTTCTTCTTTGTAATTAGAGCATGCCCATTGGGAATCCCAAATTGAAGCATGGCAAAGACCAATTCTTGAAGACAAAAGGCTTCCTGAATGGTGAGATTAAATGAAACTTGTGCTGGAGAAAGAATACAAAATCTGTGCTTTTTTGACCAATTCTGAATGGTTAGATGTTCATCCCCAGGTACCCAATCACTCTCTTCAATGAGCTCTATTATCTCAATACAGGGGGACAATATGGACAGGTACTTATGGAACTTAAAATCTATTCAAAATGTGCTTCAATCTTTTTTTCTTTTTATTGAAGGCCATATTTTCCTTTCTGCAGATGGATTACCTCCAACACAGAATTTAGGAACCATTGGTGAGAGGAAGTTTTGCCTTGATAGGCCCAAATCAAATTGTACAAATACAGTTGATATGTCCCATCAAAATGACACTGCTGTTGATATCCTCGAAAGGATGGCATCCAAACTCGAGCAATGTCATACTCCAGTAGCATCAAATTCAGCCTTTGGAACCTATTTGCTCCTAGATGGAGAGGAAAATATTGGCCAGTTTCTTTATCTTGAGGGAACAGAATACCTTATGTATAACACTTATGATGTCCACTTCTACTCGTCTTTTGCACTACTCATGTTATTCCCAAAACTTGAACTTAGCATCCAGAGAGACTTTGCAGCAGCAGTAATGATGCATGATCCTGAAAGGATGAAAATTATGAGTGATGGAATGTGGGTTCCAAGAAAGGTTCTTGGTTCTGTACCCCATGATATTGGGCTCAATGACCCTTGGTTTGAAATAAATGCTTATAACTTGTTTAATTCATCTAGGTGGAAAGACTTGAATTCTAAGTTTGTTCTCCAAGTTTACAGGGATATGGTAGCTACAGGTGATAAAAATTTTGCACAAGCTGTCTGGCCCTCGGTCTTTGTAGCAATGGCTTATATGGATCAGTTTGATAAAGATAGAGATGGGATGATTGAAAATGAGGGATTCCCTGATCAGACTTATGATGCGTGGTCCGTTAAGGGTGTGAGTGCATACAGTGGTGGGCTTTGGGTGGCAGCCCTCCAGGCTGCTTCAGCCATGGCATATGAAGTAGGTGATAAGGCATCTGCTAATCACTTTTGGGTTAAGTATCAAAAGGCAAAAGCTGTATATGACACATTATGGAATGGTTCTTACTTCAATTATGACAATAGTGGTGGTAGTTCAAGTGCATCTATTCAGGCCGATCAATTAGCTGGACAATGGTGAGTACATAGTACTCATTCTTTATGTTATATTTAAAGTAGACATTCAAAAGCACAAGGAACAAACGTCATATTGGTGATAATATGAGATGTGTGAGCTGTTGAATTGGCTATATCAGTGGTTTCATCCATAATCCATCCAAGTATCACCATGTAGCACTGGGAAGGCAGTTTATCCACTATCCAGTGCCTTTTACAAAACACATGGGATTGGTAACAAGAAAATAGTTTCCCATATTTTAGTAAGTCATGTCCTAAATTAAACCATGGGACTTTAGTACTGTCTTTAAAATATAATGTGTCCACATGTTGCATAGACCGTCCTTCTCGCCGCTCCTCTTTACTGCATCTTACACACCCTAACTCGTTATTCCTAATGTATCACTAGTGGTCCATCTAAATCTTCCTAGTCACTTATTTCTATATTGCCTTTATAGTTCTATCCTAAGTTCCAATCAGTTTTTTCTTAATCAACTGATATGCTCACCTTGCTATGGTGGTTCTAAATTTTTATGTTTGCTCATATTCTGTTAAATAAATCATGGCTGATCTACCACTGGCCTCTTGTTCTGATGTTATCTACTTTATGAAGATATTTTGAGGTTTGAACCCTAGACTGTTGGCTTCAAGAAAGACCACACGGTGTACAGATCATTTTTAAAAGATTGACCAAAAAGTTCATAGCTTGTTTTAATTAAAAATTGAATTTGGTGGGAGTCATTCTTTGGTGTTATAAAAAGTATGTTCAGGAATAACTTTTTCCATTTCTTGTTATGTGAACTTTTCAGTGACATACCTTCCTACTTATCATAACAAACTTGTTACACTGTTTCATCTTATGCATGAACCAAAGGGGCAAGTGTTTTTACAAGAAATCTCCAGCCAATCTTCTTGTAAAAGATCTATTTTTTAAAATAGCATGGGCTCTTGTATTTCATCATCAAAACCAACAGGGCAGAAACATAGCAGTATCCCTAAGATGTTATTGAGTATTGACTTTCTTATAAAATTATTGCATACTAAATTTCTTCATCAGAAAGCAAACATATTTTAGTGTGTAAAATTATTGTGAATTCAACTTCTTGAAAATTGGCTATGGACTCATTATACATAACATTATAGGTTCACTGCAGCATGTGGTCTTTCTCCAATTGTTGACGAAGGCAAGAGAAGGACTGCACTTGAAAAGATTTATAATTACAATGTCTTAAAGGTGAAGGGAGGAATGCGTGGAGCAATTAATGGGATGCTGCCAAATGGAAAGGTTGATTTGTCTGCAATGCAATCAAGAGAAATTTGGTCTGGAGTTACATATTCTCTTGCTGCTACAATGATTCAAGAGGAAATGCTGGAAATGGCATTTCAGACTGCTGTTGGTGTCTATGAAACAGCCTGGTCCCAAGAAGGTCTTGGGTGAGTAGAGTTTTCCTATTGAGCAGCTTTCTGCATAAAAGTCAAGTATTTATCCTTGCTAGTCCGCTACTCCACTAGGCAGTCTTTCAAGTAGTATTACAATTTATACATAGTAATAATGATTTTTGGAAATTTACTACATTACTCTACCTCACTACATTCGACTTATTATTACTCTATTTTCCAAATATTTTATACTTATTTTTCTATTTGTCCATGGTGATTCCCACATTGACATACTATAATCTTAACTCAAGGCGTCACGCTACCATTTACCACTGCAGAAAGCTCATTCTTCTTTTCTATGCTTACCCTCAATCTATCTCGATGCTGCATCTGCATAGTCATATACATCTTATTTGGATCCCCACTTTCTAGTTCGCTTACATTCTAGTTCTTGTTACAGTTATTCTTTTCAAACACCAGAAGGCTGGAACAACAACGACCAGTACAGAGCTCTTTCTTACATGCGGCCATTGGCCATATGGTCAATGCAGTGGGCCTTGTCAGAGCCGAAGCTCAGTAAAACGGAGTTCAGACTTGAAGCAAGCCAGGACCATAGTCACCATGCAGGGTTTGAGAAAGTTGCACGCCTTCTAAAGTTGCCAAAGGAGGAATCTGCTAAAAGTTTGCTACAAATTATTCATGAGTACACCTGCAAGAGATTGTGATTCTATTGGCAACTATTTTTCATCATGAGATTGTAATTTAATTAAAGGGTGTAGAAGTACAAGCCTGATTAAGATGTAATCATCTAATATGTTACTGCATTTTTGGACTTTCAATTTTACATAACAAATTATTTACCTGTTAGTGACCAAACATATAACAACTTCTCTATTTTAATAAGATCCATTCATGAAAAGTTATTAAATTTTATATTGGCTGTCAACTTGTTGGAACATTCATCCTGTGTCTGGTTTTGGGTCTTTGGGACTAGCAGAAAAAAAGAAAAAAAAAGACACTAGGCACAAATATAAACAGAGTGAGTTAGTGATCATAAGACAGTGATTAAATTTTATGTTGACTGTCAACCTACTGCAACCCTTCTTCTTTATTCGAGCTTGGAGCTGGCCATGGACTAAATATATGACATTAAGCACAAATATAGGTAGAGTTGCCATTCATTAGTTATCAAATATAATAAATAGAAACAATGACCGATAAATATAGCCACAATTTGAAGAAGAATGGTATTAAGTAGAAAACCCTCCAAATAAAATAAAAAGAAGACTTCAAATAAACAAATAAAGAGCCAAAGGTCAAATAAATTCTTTTCAAATTTTTACTGTTAGTTACATTTTCCTTATTCATTCTCTTATATGGGATTATAATATTTTGTCTTCCAACTTTTACATCTCCAAAAAGTCAAATAATTTTTTTTTTCTTTTATAAAATTACATTCTGTCCCTATATTTTAGGAATGTAAAAATTAATCAATTTAGTTTCAAAAATAGTAAATTGATAAACTTAAAAAAAGAAAAAAATTTATTGTAACAACAGAGTCGTCACTCGTCATAACAATTTAAAACTTCTGACTCACTTTACCTTATAAAAAAAATCCCCAAAACGACGACGCTTCCGTTGAGAGTAAACTGATGAAACGAATATGAAATAAATTGTTCAGTTAAGAGCTTTCACCGGAGAAGAAAGAAGAAGAAGAAAATGCAGGACGACTCGGCCGTGTCGAGCCCCGAGTTCCGAGTGGGCCAGCGAGTCCACTCAGCGAACGATCCAAGAAGAATTGGAACGGTGAAGTACGTGGGGACCATAGAGGGCCACGCTGGCGAGTGGGTCGGGGTGGACTGGGACACCGGAGAAGCCAAGCACGACGGATCCGTCAACGGGATCCGATACTTTCAGGCCGGGTCTGATCGGTCCGGGTCGTTTGTTCGGGCCAAAGTGATTAGCCCGGGGATTTCGGTGGTAAGAGCTCTGGAGCTCAGGTACCGAACCGATTCGACGAAAGAAGAGGAAGGTAAATAGTGTGTGTTGTTGTTATGTGTTTAAACGCATTGTTGTTTTTTGGTCTTAGTTTGTGTTTGGTTGCTGAGAAAATAGTAATGTAGAGCTTGAAATTCTGATTTTGGAATGTTAAGTTATTGATTTTACAAGTGTATGAAGTGGATTCTTGGTTTGAGTTGTTAGATGTGTGCAAATGCATTATTATTGTCTCAGTTTGTGTTTGATTGCTGACAATGTAGTGGAAAAGAAAGGAAAATGGAGAGCTTGAAATTGATTTTTTTTTTTTTTTTGGGTCTTGGTTTGTGTTTGGTTGCTGAGAAAGTGGTAGAAGGGAAAGGAAAATTAGAGGGAAATTAGATTTCTTTTTTGGTTTCCAGAAATGCAAGTTACGGTCTTTACAGTGTCTGAAGTGAATTTTTAAGTTGTTTGATATGTCTAAAGGCCGTATTATTGTCTCGGTTTGTGTTTGGTTGCTAAGAACATAGTGGAAAAAGAAAAGGAAAATGGAGAACTTGAAATTGATTTAAGAGTGTATGAAGTTAATTTTAAGGGGTTCGGTATCTTTAAATTCTGTATTATTGTCTTGGTTTGCGTTTCATTGCTAAGAAAATAGTGGAAAGAAAAGGAAAATGGAGAGCTTGAATGTGATTTTGTGTGTGTTTTGGAATGATAAGTTCTTGTTTTAAGAGTGTATGAAGTGGATTTCTGGTTTAAGTTAGTCGATATATCTAAATGCAATATTGTTTTCTAGGTTTGTGTTTGGTTGCTGAGGAAGTAGTGAAAAAGAGAGGAAAATGAGAGGGAAATTGATTTAATTTTTGGTTTCAAAAAATGAAAGTTATGGTCTTTACAGTGTATGAAGTGAATTATCAAGTTGTTCGATATCTTTAAATGCTTTATTATTGGTTCGGTTTGTGTTTGGGTGCTGAGAAAATAGTGGAAAAAGAAAAGGAAAAATGGAGTGCTTGTGTTTTGTGTGTTTGTTTTGGAATGTTGAGTTCATTTGAAGTTTGGTTTAAGTTAGTTAATAACTTTAAATGCATTATTATTTTATTGGCTTGTGTGCAGTTGTTGAGAAAGTAGTGGAGAGGGAAAGGAAAATGAGAGGGAAATTGATTTCATTTTTGGTTTGAAAAAATAGGAGTTATGATCTTTACGGTGTATGAAGTGAATCATTAAGTTGTTTGATATATCTTTAAATGCAGTATTATTGTCTTGGTTTGTGTTGGTTGCTAAGAAAATAGTGGAAAAAGAAAAGGAAATTGGAGAGCTTAAAATTGATGCATTTGTGTTTGTTTTGGAATGTTAAGTTATTGTTTTTACAGTCTATGAGGTGGATGCTTGGTTTAAGTGGTTCGATATCTCTAAATGCATTATTGTTTTATCGGTTTGTGTTTGGTTGCTGAGAAAGTAGTGGAAAAGAGAGGAAAATGAGAGGGAAATTGATTTTTTTTTTTTTTGGTTTCAAAAAATGGAAGCTACAGTCTTTTCAGTGTATGAAGTGAATTTTTAAGGTGTTCAATATCTTTAAATGTAGTATTATTGGTTCGGTTTGTGTTTTAAGAAAATAGTGGGAAAAGAAAAAGGAAAATGAGTGCTTGAAATTTATTTTGGGTGTGTGTTATGGAATGTTAAGTTATTGTTTTTACAGTGTATAAAGTGGATGTTAGTTTAAGCTGGTCGATATATCTAAATGCATTATAATTGTATGAAAAAATCTAAATGCATTATTGTTTTATCGGTTTGTGTTTGGTTGCTGAGAAATTTGTGGAAAAGAAAGGAAATTGATTTCAATTTTTGGTTTCAAAAATGCAAGTTACAGTTTTTATAGTGTTTGAAGTGAATTCTTGGTTTAAAGTTGTTTTGATCTCCAAACACATTATTATTATCTTGGTTTCTATTTGGTTGCTGTCTTGCTGAGAAAAAATAGTGAAAAAGAAAAGGAAGAGATTTTTGTGTTTGTTTAGTAAGGTTAAGCTATTTTTTTTGCATTGAATGAAGTGGATTCTTAGTTTAAGTTAGATGTACCTAATGGATTATATTCTTGGTTTCTGTTTGGTTGCTGAGAAAATAGTGGACATAAGAGGAAATTGATTTCATTTTTAGTATAAAAAATGCAAGTTACAATCTTTACAGTGTATGAAGTGAATTCTTAGCTCTAAATCTATTCTTATTGTATTGGTTTCTGTTTGGTTGCTAAGAAACTAGTGGGAAAGAAAGGAAGGAAGAGAAATTAGTTGATTTCAGTTTTGGTTTTGAATGCAAGTTATGCTACAGTGTATGAAGTAGTTAAATCGTTTGGCATTGCTAAAATTTTGAGATTAAGTGAGTTTAAGTTAGTTCTAGTTTTGGATCTATACACTATGCTCTCTCTCTCTCTTTTTTTTTTTTTGGCAAAGTATTTTATCAATTCTTTTTCTCATTTCAGATTTACGTTTCCAACCTGATTCAGATTTATAATCATGTGACATTTAGAAAAATTGCAATGTGAAGTATTTGGTGAAAGTTTAAAGACATGAGAAGCTTATGATTTGTTGGATATAAGTTACATTTAGAAAACTTTAAAAATTCTGTTTTGAATATGTGTTGATTGTTGTGTTGCAGATGAAATGTATGTATTTTCAGCTAGCAATAAGCGTGTATCAGTTCAACTGGTTGGTAAAGATAAAATTCAAGACAAGCTAAGTCGATTTGAGGAGTTAACTGGTGCATCACTATCTTATTTGGGTGTTAGTACTCCTGGAGACCCTGGTCAAATTGGTACCGCTGTGCCAAGTAAGTTGGTTTTATTTTCCTTTCCCTGAGATTTATGTTCCCTGGATACCTGGGTTTACCTTTATGCAATTGTTTTTAAATCTGGGCAGCTTGTAAAGCTGATTAGCAGTTTACCACATTACCAAAATTTAGTTTGACCAGAAAGCAATCGGAGCTTCTTGTCTTTAATAGAGAAATTGGTCAAGATTGTTTTTCCTTGATATATTTGATTTTTCTTTCCTTATTGAGGCCAAAAATAAAAATAAAAATATTTAAATGAAAATGGCTTTGGTCAGAATCAAATTATTAGATGACTAGATTGAGGTAACTTCCTATGCTTGAGCATATTTATACTAAATTGGTCTATCTGACTTTTGAGGTTCAGATTCATTAAGTTCAGGTAACATACTGAAACCAATATCCATGATCATTATACTCTTTTGAGTCTTTGTTTCGGAGGTTTTCCACTAGCTGCCTCGTGTTGATCCTTGAATCCCCTTCCCATGCTTGCTATATGAACTTAGCACTTCGTTTTATTTTTATTTTTGGTGAGGATTTTATAAGCTAGATCAAGTTTCTATTCTGTTTATTAAAAATGCGTGTGAGCATGTGCTTGAGCATCCATGTTTGCACAGGAATAGTCCTTGTGATTTGCACATCTTTAGGACATTAAAAAGAAAGGCTAAATTCACAATAAACAATTTTATTTATTTATATTTTTTATTGTTTCTCCTCTACTATAGGCCTTAAAACCAGTCAGTCAACAATAAATCTACATTGTGGATTTGACCTTTTTGTTTCTGTTACTATAAAATTTTTACATCCAGGTAATTCCTGTACTGTTATTAATTTATAATGCTCTTATCTCAGATTTAAAGGAGCTTGACTTGACCGGAAATTTGCTATCAGAATGGAAGGTACATTTTTTAAAACACTGATCAATTGCCCCTTTTTGTCCACCAAAGGCTAAATTTGAGTGCAGTAGAGCTTTCTAGATTAAACAATTTGTTGTTGCACATTGCATTTATGTTACCAAGTTATTTGTATCCTTATTACTACATTCTGATTGTTTCTAATTCTTCCTTGTAATTTACTATTATTAAGTGCTACTTGATTTCAGTTCTGGACCTCATTCGGGTTCTTATTTTCTTGCAGGATGTTAGCACCATCTGTGAGCAGTTACCAGCTCTTGCAGCCCTCAACTTATCTAACAATTTAATGTCTTTAGATATTTATGGGCTGGCACAGCTAAAAAGCATCCGTATTTTAGTCTTAAACGATACTGGCATAAAGTGGACACAGGTGCCTTGATTTTTTCTCCTTTTCTTGTCACATAAAAATGTATGTTGATGTTGATGGTCCTCCCTTTTTTGGGGATCTCCTCTGTCAATGTTGGGGTCTCATGTTCCATAGCCTTGTGGTCTAGCTTTGCTGCCATTACCTCCGGGGACTGGCCATGAGACATACAATTCTTTTTAAAATGTTGTTATCAAAAACTTATATAAGGAGAAGTACTCCTTTCTTCCCTCAATGTGATATATGTTGTTTTATTGTCTATGGCAGATTGAAAAACTTAAACATTCACTCCCAGCAATTGAAGAACTACATCTAATGGGGAATAATATCAGCACAATAGAGGTACATTATATTCCCTTTTATGATGCTGTTGAATTTGTTCAAATTGTAATCTTAAATGAAGTTACTAGGTCATATTTTGGATATTATTAAATAAAATGTACTTATCATTGTTTTTTATATACTTTTTTGTTGTGGGTTATGGTGTTGTGTTATGGATATACTCATATACTGTAGAATGTTCCTCTAATCTTTGTATCTTTATGTTTTTTTACCTTTATAAAGAAAATAATTTTTTAGACACTACAGCCCTGTTTTTATTTCCGTTTTGCTTTGCAGCCTACATCATCCTCTGTAGTTCAGGGATTTGATTCTCTGCGGCTTCTGAATTTGGAAGATAATTGTATAGCTGAGTGGGATGAAATCTTAAAGCTTTCTCAGATAAGAGGGTAAAGTGAAGTTTGTATTCTTCTGTTGGTACTTTTTACCATCTAAATTTCTCTCGATTCAACATCTTAATCTTCTGTTGAGCTACCAAGTTTTTTTGAGGATTGTTGCAATGTTGTTTCAGCTTGGAGCAGCTTCATTTGAACAAGAACAATTTGAACCGCATCTACTATCCTCATAACACTAGAATACATGAATTTCTTGGTGGTAATGAATCACAGAAAGAAAGAAAGCTATTCACAAATTTGCGTTGTCTTCTTTTGGGTAAATATATGTAACTAGTAAACACCTGACTTTATTTGACTCTCTTATAAGCGTTCTTGATTTGTTGGCTTACACATTGCATGCTTCAGGAGGTAACAATATCGAGGATCTCGCCTCTCTTGACGCGTTAAATTCATTTCCTAAATTGGTGGTAAGATTTTGTTATGATAATCATCTGTTATGCCATTAAACATGTTCAATATCTGATTAGGTGCATTTGACATGCTGTTCAGACTCCCTTTTTCTAGGTACCCAGAAAATAGCTTACATGTATATTACACTCCTTTATCAAGGACAAATAGAATCGATCCATATGTAGATAGTTTTCCTTTTGTAATTCTTTAGGCTACTTCATGATTATTTTCACAAGGTAGTCTCCTATCAATAAATTTATTTTTACCTATAAAAAAAGAAAAGAAAGGACAAATAAGAAATCTTAGGACTGGCTCATTTGTCAATTAGGTAGCATACAATGATCTTTTTAATTCTTTCTCTTGACTGACTCTTGACTTGCAAGGCTGAGGCCTTTTTTTTTCCCTATAAATTGTTCCAGCTGGATTAGTTGTGCTTACTGCATCACTCTGGTTACATAATAACCTCGATCCAATTCAAGAAGAATCTCTCAGATAGCATTTTCTTGAAGAAGCTACTAGATAGAATTCAGAACCTAGACATTTATGTATAAGCTTTCTAGACCCTCATGCATGGAGTATAGTTCAAGCTTCAATTTTATTTTGTTTTATATACGTAAGCCAAGAGCCTTGTAGCTTAATTGGTTGGCACTTCTTGGTTTTACTAACGGAGACATCCAAGGTTCAAATCCCCCCTCCCTATTGTAATTATCAATATATATATTATGTAAGTTATGTTGGTGGGCATACATGAACTTGATGGCATATTCCATCTCTTGTTTGTAACTGAAAACTAGGCCTCTTCTGCCAATTTGGAGGACTAAATAATTTGCTAAAGTTGAACTATATGATATTGATTCTAATGAACTTCAAAATACTTTAAAGTCTCAATGGTTTACTACAAAATCTTAAATGATTCTCTTTTTCCCCTCTGTGCTTGAGCCAACTCCTTTCTGATCACTACTGTTCTGATATATATAAATTTTTTTTTTCTTTTGGGTTACATTCAAAGGATATCAGGCTTTCCGAGAATCCAGTAGCTGATCCTGGAAGAGGGGGAATTCCAAGATTTGTTTTGATTGCACGTTTAGCTAAAGTTGAAATACTAAATGGGAGTGAGGTAAAATGTTGAAGTTCTATGCAGTCAACATTGCTTTCTTTACGAAGTTTATCTAATGTACTTGTCTAATTTACTTTTCAGGTAAGCCCTCGTGAAAGGAAAGACTCTGAGATTCGGTATGTTTTTCCTAGCCAATCCTTCAGTTTACCTTTACTGCACTAAAGGCATGCATTTATATAGGCAATTATCCTCACCTTTGCCCTCTTTCATATTTATAACAAGTGATCTTCTTTTATGTGTTATAGTTTTTTGATCTTTTGATGGTTTACTGTTTTTATTTTAATAAATATTAAGCATTCTTCTAATTATGATATAAAGAGAGCCTGTTTGAGTGGATAAATATGGCAGGGATGTTTTCTTTTACTGCTTTGCCTGTATTACTTGACTGATGTATGTTTAACGTTTAAATTTTATGGTCTTAAAAAAAAAAAAAACCCCTTGCTACGTATTGATTTTGAGAAATCTTTTGAATACCATAATTTCTTTTCAGTTTAACAGGGTTATCTATTTTATGGCATTATGTGCTCTATATGATGTTTAACAAAGAAAATACACATGATTCATGGTTCCCGAAATTTCGTACATTTGTGGTTTCTGATGGGAGTGGTGGAGAGAAACTAGGCTTTGATGGTATGGTAAGGTGTATTGCAGATTATTTTCACAAGATAATTTACTCATGATCTCTTTTGCAGGTATGTTCGTTTAATTATGTCCAAGTTGCATGATCCTCAAGAAATCAAACAAGTGCATCCCAGGTAAATTTACTCAAGTGTTTGCCCAATTAACCTTTACAGGGTTTTGTTATTGAGCAGGGTTGTAAATAAGTATGGAATACCTAAATATTTTGTGTCCTAATTTATGTATGTTGTTTCCTGAACTTTTCTGAACATTTTGATGTAAAGGTATTAGCGTTAGGTTTGTCTACAATGAAAAAACCATTCTGTTACAAGTCTAACTAACTGTTTAGTGTTCCTCCTTGAAACACAAATAATTAAACAAAGTAATTCAGATGGTTTAGGAAAAGTTCAGACTCTGTTGCCATGTCTTATTCCAGGGATAGCAACTATGGGTAGATTTAATAGAATAGAACACCAATCTTGATGTAAATTCCAGGGAAGTGTCACCTTATGGACTATTACTTCCTAATATGATTTCACATGGGCTTACAAAAAATTGATTTTGTTTTGACATTGTAAACTTTCATGATATGGACTTCTTTCTCTATAATTACAGGTTTGCTGAGCTTAAAAATTTTCATGGAATTGAGGATGAAAGGCCATCCGTTGGAGTAGCAAGCCTACAAAAAATGGCTTCAGGACTATTGTGTATGAATCCAACATTCTGATATCAGTTTCTCTTTTGCTCTTACAATATCTATAATCATTTGGTCTATACATATTCATGTAGCTATCACTTTGAAATGTGTGGGAGCAACTATGGGCGAGAAGCCTCCGTTGACTAAGAAATTGCCAGCAACCACCACGGTTAAATTCCAGCCTTTATCTGAATTGTGTCTGGTTGGATGAATTTTAGGATTTTACATTTAAAATGATTTCATTTACTTTAGGTTGGTAAGCTAAAGAGTCTATCTGAAAGCTTTTTCAAGTTGAAGTCTATCAAGCCTAAATTGTTCCTTCAAGAAGAGGTTTGTCCCTTCCGTCTTTTGGTTTTTGAATATCATTGATAATAACACTACACCATATATTGAGAAGTTACACATTTTGGATTTGGATTCTTATTCAAATATATGTCCAAAAGATGACATTTTGGAAATATCAATACACATGCCTTGGTCACTGCCTCCTGTGCTTCAAAAGCATAAGAACCAAGAGAATTTTGTACATCAGCAACTAATGTCTCTTGCTAATAAGTTGTGTTCCTGAATTTTCAGGGTTCTCCTTTACCGATATTGCTTGATGATGAAATGGAATCTTTGATGGACCTTGGAATTGGGAATGGGTCAACCATTCTTATTGATGAAGAGAGTTGACAAAGAAGTAATGTCGCACAATTAATATACTTATAGAGAGTATTACTGATTTTCTGCAATTTCTCCACTTGTTGATGCATGTAATGCATACTATGGTTTGCTCTAAAATTTTTGTTTATACTTTGATAGGTGTTCTGTGCAGAAAGTCTGCATAACCAGACAGAACATGTCTCTGTAAAAGCTGGTATCATGGTATTCTATTGTATTGTCAGAATTGTGCAGAAAGTCTGCATATCGATGATTAGATGCAGGTTGAATTTACAAACATGAAGCAGCTTACTCAAAAACTTGCTTATGCTGGAGATCAGCATGGTCAACCAACCAATTAGTTTCTCTTTAAATATGGATACATCCACCATTTTGAACTAAGAATCTGAGGATCCAGTATAAATTATTGTTATCAATTTGTAACAAGAAGATATCCCTTGGCAAACAGCACATAGTTCAATTGCATTATTTATGGTAATACCAATTTCCATAGAAAATCCTGTTATCAATTTACCATCCGTCCTATCTCTAACTATCCTTCCTGCTCCAGCCCATCCCAGATTTCCTAAAACACTTTACGTTCCATCAAATTTTAAGTTTAATGAAAATATCAGGAGGAACCCAGCGTATGTATTGGCTAATCTGAAGGTTAGGGCCCAATTAATACAATCCCTCAGGGACACAATTTATCGACAAAAAATATAGGCATTTCCAGCAAGCCATATATGCCAGCCTGAAAAACTATTAGACCATTCCACTTGGCGTAGTTTAGATCATGCGCCCAACAACAATCCCAGAGCACAACGGGACAGAATTGAACATGGCTACTACTAGAATGAGCAAAAACAAAACTGCAGGTTGGAAGATGATTAAGATTATACCCTCCTTTATCTATACTCTATATAAAAAAAAGGACAGTTAAGTTGCTTGTGTTTGGCAAAACGATACTAAGAAACTTAAAACGGAAGACTCAACAGATTGGTAAAATTACATTATTGCTCCTACAGATATATGTGAGCTGAGAAAAGAAACATTGGAGCTAGGAGCACTTTTTGTTCTTTGTTGGCTATGAGTTAGCCGATGCTTATTCCCCACTTTTTGGTCTTTTCCTCTATAATTTTCTGCTGACACATTTGGTCGAAATTACTTTGTTGCTTGTAATTTCATTTATTAGCTAGTGAAAAAGTGGGGGCTTTTTAGTTTTTTTCATTCTCAACTCTGTGGTGTTGCCAGCCGTTTCAGCTTTATAGTGCAGCCAGTTGTGTTGCATTTTTAGTTAAATTACCATCTTCACTCTTAAGTACATGGATAGACTAAAAGAGTCTATACCCTATATAAAAAAGGACAGTTGAGTTGCTTGTGTTTGGCAAAACGATACTTGAAACGGTAGAGACTCAACAGATTGGTAAAACTACGTTGTTGCTCCTACAGATATATGTGAGCTGAGAAAAAAAACGTTGGAGCTTGGAACACTTTTTGGTCTTTGCCGGCACAGAATCAGTCGATGCTTATTCCCCACTTTTTGGTCGTTTCCTCTATAATTTTCTGCTGATACATTTGCTGGAAATTACTTTGTTACCTGTAACTTCATTTGTTAGCTAGAGAAAAAGTGGAGGCTTTTTAGTCTTTTTGTTCTCAACTCTGTGGTGCTGCTAGTCGTTTCAGCTTTATAGCACAGCCAGTTGTGTTGCCTTTTTATTAAACCCGACTGGATGTTGAACACTTGAACCGCAGTGTCAAATAAAAGAATTCAAAAAATTAAATATATAAAAAATTAAGTTTGAGAAATCATAATCTGAATACGTAAATTAAAAGGAAAAAAAAGAAAAAAAAGAGGCATATACCTAAATTAAACTCACCATTATAATTGAAAATCAATATTTCATAACCAATAGCATTTGAAAAAAAAAACGAATTAATTTATATTTGTCAGTAAAGTTAAAGTCAGCTAAACACACTCACACTATACACGACCCAAAAAAAAACATAAAAAAAAAAAAAAACCAAAGATGCTTAAACTAAAAAGCAATTAAGAAAAAAAAGGAAGAAGATAGTTGGTGGCATAAAAATATATGGCCATACTTACGAGTGAAATTACACTTTATCATCTTAAACTATGTATTAAATTACACTTTGCACCATAAACTATTTGATTGCACACTTTACACTCTAAACTATCACATTTATTACACTTTATACCCCAGTATTATTTTTGTTGTTATATTTAATAGAATCTTGTTACATGTGACATGCTTCTTGCTTAGATGGAATAAAGTTAAAACTCTGAAATACCCTTCTTCAAAATAAATTAAAACAAAACCTAAAATTTTCCACACCTTGCACTGCATTCAAGATCCAACAAGATTCAACGTCTTGGATCCCATGGCAAAAGCCATTGCCAAACGTCATCTTCATAATTCTTTTGTTAAAATGTTCATAATATTCAATCACAAATATTAGCACTACAACAGAAAAAGCAATGACAGAAGTTGCATAGACAGTCAGACCTAAATGACCAAGCTATAATACTAGGTAAAATACCTAATACAATAACCGCCTTAAACTCAACATTACACTGAGCAAATACTTAGTAAAATACCTAATACAATAAACGCTGAACTCAACAGAACACTGACTAAAAATTTTCAACGAGGCGCACCATACATTTGAGTTGAGTCATACTGAGCATAACCAGGCTGTGGTGACACAGTTTTGCCATAAGCAACTGGAGCAGTTGCTGGTGCACTTCCATAACCTCCTGATTGTGGGACAGACTGGTCGTAACCTTGTTGAGTTGGAGCTGGTTGAGCATAACCTGGCTGACCGCTTGGTGGTGCACTATAGGCTGAAGCAGGGGCACCACTGTAAGCAGGATCTTGTGGTCCTTGGTAACCGTAAGCTGCATTGTTAGGAGCTGCCTGCTCTGGGTAACCTTGTTGTGAAGCTGCGTATGGGCCATAACCCCCAGTAGGACCCACTTGTGCATACCCTTGTGCCTGCTGTGCACCAGGCTGACCATAACCTGGCTGCCCTCCTTGCTGTGGATAAACAGGACCAGATGCAGGTGGTGGCTGATTATAAGCATCAGCAGCAGGTACAGAACCATATGGAGGATATGATTGCTGCATCTGCCCACTGGATTGATATGGGTAAGGTTGTTGAGGAGTTGCATTTGGGCCATATGATTGAGCAGGAGCAGAACCTTGGTAAGGCATTTCCCCTGGTTGAGTGGCTCTAGGAGGGGCATAGGATTGGGGATGTGGTCCCTGTCCGTATGGCTGTGGCTTACCATACTGCTGTGCAGCATAACCCGGTTGAGTCTGTGAGTACACTGGCTGAGAACTTCCATGTCCTCCATAGGGATGCTGTGTTGGAGCATGATTTTCATATTTTGGCTCATCATATCCATGGCCATAGCTCTGCTGGTGAGGTGCTGCCTGAGAATAAGGAGCTGTATGTCCATAATCTGGCCCCTGTGGTTGTCCATAATTGTAATTTGCCTGGGATGATGGTGGACCCATAGCAGAAGCATGGGAAGGGCCATGACCATGTGAAGGAATTGGAGCAGAATGTTGGGCAGATGCTGGGGCATCAGACATGTGGCCTCCTTGTCCGCCATAGTAATCATAACCACCAGTATGTGAGGGTGGACCCTGCATGCTAGGCCTTTGTTCCCAACCACCACTGTAGTTGCCCCTTGAGGGGCTTGTTGATGATAACTCCCATATCCTGGAGATGGATACTGTGGGTTATGACTTGGATATGGTCCTCGATGCTGGTAATCATATGCTGCAGGATGAGGACCCCGTGGACCCCATTGAGGTGGTCCAGTAGATCCACGAGGCCGATAGGCCTGCTGATTGAAACCACCCGAGAAAGATGATGGCCTCACAGGCTATTCCAAGCATAAAGAAATAAAAAATTAGTAATCCATTCACAGTTAAATTAAGAACATTAACAAGGTAGAAGGTAATGAAAAACTGCTGCTTGAGCTTGGTAACCAAATCTCCTGTTCAAGACGTTGGAATCATTTTGTTTGAATGAGAATATATATATATATATATTTGAATGAGAATATATATATATATATATATATTTGAATGAGAATATATATATATATATATATATATATATGCATCACATGTCATTAAGGAAAAATCAAATGAGAGAAAAAGGAGAGCAAAGACAACAACACAAAAGAAAAAAACTGTGCTATGAGTTGTACTCCTAATATTATAATTACAATAGCTACTTTGAAAGAGCAGGTACTATAACAAGCAAGACACATGTTCATTGAAGAATATATGAATATTACTATAAAAAGAAATCAAATATAAGAGATACAGTAGGCCAAGAACAAGATATAAACATATAACAAAACAAATCACATTTTACATTTTACAGACAATTTAAACTTTGCAATGCTACAAAGAACATACCATTTCAAAATTTCCTTAAAACCAATAGTAAAACTATCACAATTATTCCTTTTCAACCATGAAGAGAATATGAAAAAAAAAATAGTTGGGGGAAGGGGGTGGAGGGGCTCTGCTTCAATCAATTTTAAGCTTGCATCCATTAGATTTAAACCTGACCATAGACATCCATCAACCAGACTAATCAGTCCATCAACACTCCCACTCATCAATGGAAATCCTCTATTCATTGTACAAGGCCAGGACCTCTCCATGAATATGAGACTCCTATGTTTTGAGGACATAATGGCTGGTTTGGTCACACATCTAAAAAGCAAAACCATAATCCGTTTTTTTCAAAATATGCAAAAATTATACATCAATAGCCAATGCTAACTTGGTCCTGAAAAGAATCATCATGCTTCTAAATAAAAATCAAGCAACAACTACCAACAACACTACCGATTCTTTATATGTTTAATCTTATTCATCATTTTACCTCCTTGTCCATCCATTCAAGGATCATTCCCGGTTAAAGAGTGATTTAAATTGCTATTAGTCTAACATATATATGCTAATATGAGAGGGTAAATATATTTACCTTCATCTGGAGAGTGACTGAGGATGACATCATAGCCATGGTTTAATGGGAAGAGAACGTCCATAGAAGTTTACAGGGGGAGGGGGAAAGAGTAGTTTTTATGAAACAACAACTATTATCAACTATACCTGAACATATTAAAGTGTATTGTCAACAACGATATCAAAGTGAACTCCACAAGTTTTGAATGTTCTGTGTTGCTTTCTCTTAATGATCAACAAATTTGTAAAACAATCCAAGTATACTTTCCCATCTTGCATAATTCTAGCGTCCTAAATGGTATAATCATATTCCATAACCTAATTCTAGTTTCCTAAATGGTATAATAATACTCCAAAACTAAAAACATCACACCATGTCGCTCTCCATCACATCATTAAAGTGAATACTAGAATGATTACATGAAATAAAAGGGCACAAATGAAAAAACAAAATACTTCTATTACTATGCAACTAGTACAAAACACCAAGTCATTCAGATGACATCTCAAATTTGATAATAATAAACAGCAATCATGATCATAACATTCATAACTTAATCAAATGTTCAAAAAGACAAGATATTAGCAATTAATGCACCTTCAAAATTCCAAGTTTATCAACACAGATACATCACTGGTTAGATGCAAGGTCTCCCAGACAATTATAATTAAATAACATTCACACATATATCCTAGATGTTCAACATTAATTCAGCTCAGGTCTTATACGTAACATAATGGCCATGCTTTTAGCATTTACACTGCAGCTTAATGTAATATCAAATGACATGTACCATATTCTTCAAACATAGAATTAGACACAAGTTCTGAGGTACTCTCCCACACGCATTTTTAATCATTATGAAGCTTCACCAAACATGCTGCTTTCTTCCAACACATCTCATGCATAGAACATGGGTCTCACTAATGAGCACTAAGGTTAATATAATATAGTTTTACTGCATTATGATTTTTTTAACTTTCAAGTCTCAAAGCAGTCTTACCAACTATTAACATCCTGGAATCTTGAGATTTAATGCCTGATACCTTTCTTTCATGGTTGAGAGTGAAGAGTGGTTGTCTATTGCTACACCACGAAAGCAATGCCGACCCCATGGAAAAGGCAATAGCCAAATCTGCATTTTTAAAGCCAACCAATTCGAAATCGGCACCTTCAAGATAAATAAATCATGGCAACCGACATCTTGGATTGAATATATGATCTTCCTAACAGCATTCAAGTGACCTTGGCATGGATCATTCATCAATATCGCAAACTCTTATGAACTATTCAAGTGATCAATCTCTCACTCCCATGGCAAAATTATCAAACAATTCTAGCCTAAATAAATGAAAAGGTGACACAGACATGCAAATTCAGTTGTTTGGACAGATAATCATGTCAAGACCACAGTATATGTTGCTTTGCCAGATTTGAAGATACAGAAATGCTGCTCAAGCAGTCCAGTGAGAAGAACACATCCGCACTAACCTAAACAAGGCATGAACAGGCACTATTGATAGTTACTAGATCCTATTCAAAAGAAAAACAGGACAACAGAGGTTGATGACAATAACAACAGCACCACCATAATCATTTAATTCTTCCCATCTTCAACTACTTAAGAAGTAATAATATAAGATTAACCGAAACATCAATAGAACTTAATGTGCAAAATTCTTCTTGTACAACTATGCAGGCTTAATATGTAGCAGCTTTCTGCATAAAAGTCAAGTAACTATCCCAGCTACTCCACTTGTCAGCCTTTCAAGTAGTATTACAATTTATATACATAGCAATACTGATTGTTAGGAAATGACCAGCATAATCTCCCTCAATACATGCGAATACTATTACTATATTTTCCAAAATGTTTATACTTTTTTTTTTTTTCTTACATCGGCTTGCCCGGAGATTTCAGTAAAAGGAGATGTGAAGGATAATTTACAAAGGTAATTGTTGAGCAGAACAACCAATATCAGTGAAAACAATTATAGAATCAAAACATAATTTAACTGCATTTCTTTCCCTAGAGAAAAGCATAAGGTAAAAAACAAACCTGACTCATAACTTCCTTTATCAACTCTCTAGCCATTTCAATTTGCTTCTTGTCACCAGTCACTCGTACAGTTCTTTCTTTAGATTCATCTCCTTCTGGAAGATGTTGAGGTATCAACTAAAGGGAGAGAACAGAAAAAATACCATCAGCACACATGTTGCATCACAAAACTTCAACAAAATAAAGAAATAGGTCACACCCCCATTTAGTCTACAACTACCTGGATGCGTGCTCCTGTTCTCGTCTGCAGACCTTTAATAGTCTCTCCACCCCTGCCTATTATTAAGCCAACCTGTACCAAGAAAGCTTGTGGCTTACATAAATAATGGTTCAAATTAATTAATACACATTAGTCATCAAAAGACTAACTGTCAACCTTCTCGTTTGGAACTTGTATCTGTACTTGTTCAGATGCTGCAGCAGCCTGTGCAGTAGTGAGGCCCCTGGCTATAAGGGAAGGAGAACCCCCTGCATCAGCCTGCAGAAAAACACATCAAAATCAAGCAATCTCCAAAAGAAACAACCAAAATCCCAAAATATTGCACATTGTGAGATGAAAAAGGAGTAACAATGGGAAAATAAAACTAAAATTCAGACAGTAGGAAACCTCTGCAATGACAGCATTTATAAGCTTCTCAGCCTTAGTTATACTATCCAAAGTTCCTATTATTTCCACAGGCCTTGTTGCAGATTGTGGATCAGCATCAGCATCCCTTGTGATTTGAATTTTTGCCCCTGAATTGTACTGCAAGTAACGAATGGTATCCCCAGCCTTTCCAATAAGAACTCCAACCTGCACCAGCATGCATAATACAATATATCAGTCAGAAACTTATTCAACTCTTTGGAGGGCTATCTTTCAGAAGATGCATGATTAGTGAACAAACCTTATTATTAGGCACCTCCATTTTGCGTGATGTAGTATCAGCACCCTCTGTAAATGGTTCCTGATTCTGCTCTTTAGACGGTTCTTGAGCGTTTTCCGTCACAGAATCCTCAACAGATGGTTGTTGGGCATCACCCGTCGCAGGATTTTCCACAGAGGGTGCTTCATCACCATCGGCCACTGTTTCGAACTTCCTCAGCAAGAGGTTGGGCATCCTCTGACTGCAAACCCTCCACATTAGGTTCCTCATTGTTCTCACCAACAGGCTCATCCCCATTCTCTTCCTTTTGTTGGTACCCATTTTCATTAGCTATAACACGAAAATTTGGGCATTACTTAATCGAAAACACAAAACCAAATTCACCCACAGTAAAAATGTTGTATAAAAAACACATTAAAAAAATCCATTTTCTACCTGAGCTAAATTTTCTTTTATTTCTTTCTGTCTTAAATTTTTTTTTTTTTTCTATTGCTTCTTTCTTAAGTTCTTGAAAAGTGTGCTAACATTTCTTTTCATTTTCCTAAACTGGAATATACTTTACCCAACAATTTTCCCATCTCATTTTTCTTTAATCTAATTGGGAGACATTGATTTTCCAGCTTAAAATACCAAAATGTAATCTTTTTTTTTTCAAGAAAAAACACAAACTAAATTTAAAAATCAAATCTTTGAAAAGAATTAATCACAGACATTGATTAGAAAAAACCCTAATTACAAAAAAGAGAACAAATTCAACACCAAAGAAAAAAAAATTCACACAAAAACCAAAACCTAATAAAACCCTAATTACAACAACAACAACACACCTGAGCCGTCAGATTTCTCATCAAGCCGTTGCCGCTTCACGGGCTCCGCCACGTCAGCGCCGTCGTCGTCCTCATCATCCTCGTCGTCGTCGACGCCGTCTGCCGGAACGTCTTCGGGGTCGGCATTCAAATCGGCGATGTGGCCGTGCTCCGGAGCTCCGAGCTCCAGATCCTCAAGCTTCCGCTTGTGGTGATCCGGCTGCGAGTTCGGGTTCGGGTCGGCCACCTCCTCCGCCTCCGAACCACCAACAATAACAAACCCTTCCTCCGCCATTATAGGGTGCACGGAAACTCTGTGCTACCTGAGCTAGCTCTCTTTGATGATTTTTTTTGGTGCTTGCGTGTCAGTGATTGAGTGAGCGAGTGAGTTTTTTTTTTTTTTTTTTTTGGGAGAGCGAGAATGAGACGAGAGATTTGAGAGAGGTTTAAGGCTTTATATATAAGAATGAGATATTTTTCCGTGTGTATGAAAGAGACCCCAATTTTTGTCTGTCTTGTTTTTTTAGGGTTAGGGTTATTGGGGATGGGTTTGTGGTTTGCGGGTTGTGGGTATGGATATGGTTTAATGGGCCTTTTGTTGGGTCCCATTAGATTGGTTGTTTCGGTTTCTGAAAATGTCCATTTATTAGTCATAATATTGGGCCTTGAATGGATGTATGGGACTGTTGCTAGTTATATACTAAAAAATTATTTTTACAGATTTTTTTAAAATTGTTTTTTGATTACCAAACATATTTTGGGTTTAAAAAAAAAAATAAAAAACGATAGATATATTTATTCATTCAATGTCTCGGTTTACAATGGGAAAGAAAAATGTGGAAAATTCTTCAAGCTAAACAATGATCTCTTTAGTCTTTATTCTCTTTTAACACTAACAAGAGCTAAATAACCTAAATCAACTCTGTTGCATTTAATAGCTCACTAACAAAATAAATGAACCTAAAATTTTTACAAATTATGAAAATGTCCTCAAGAATTCAAGCGAGTTCCAAAGGATATATCTTATTAAAGTTTGGAAGTGCCACAAGTTTAAACTAAGAATTTTCATTTAGGAAATGAGGTTGAAGGACGGTCTTAGGAAACTCCAATATTTTCTAACGAAATTAATTTTTATTAGAAGGTGCAACTATAGAAGTTTTATATTTTTCATCACATTTTTTATAGAATAAGTTTGAGATTGTTATAAGTTACGTGATCAAGTTATTATTTACCATGACAACACCATGACTTTTTTTTAATCATTTTAAAAAAATTATGTTAATAATTATTAAATAAGTTATAATTAAAATTATATTCTTTGAGTTAATTAGATATTGTGGGGGCCCAGTAGTTTATGGGCCCGGCCCGATCGCTTATGAGGAAACCGCCCAAATCAAGGAGATCGGGGCCCAAGCTCGTAACTAGGAAACAAGAGATGGCCGAAGACACACAGTAGGAGGACAGTTTCGTCCTAAGAGCCTGGACTTACGGGTTGAAGTGGAATATGAGTCAACTTGAAATATCAGAAAATATCTAGGAGAGTTTGTCTCTAATACCCTTCCCCGACATGACACCGCCCAAAGAAAGCGGGATCTTAGGCTTTATGGATTATCTCCACCATTGTGGGATTAGGCGATGGGACAGATCCGTCTCTGGGAAGATCGACCCTACACGTGTACGAAGGACAACGAGCGTAGGCTAGTATAAATGAGAATGCTATGCGGACACAAAGGGGGGACACATCGGCTTCCGGAGAGAGAATTAAGGAGAGGGAATTCCGGGCGATGTACGCCGGTCCACCACAAAATCCCACTGTGGGACCACCGGGGATGACACCATTGCCCCTTAGACACGATCCGAGGAGCCAAATCCGTCGAGCTACACGGTTAAAGGGTAGGAACGTCCAGCCCAAAGCTCCTCCCTGTCTGGGCTCCCATCAGTTAGACTCGAAATAATGTCCTGTAACCCAACGCCGGCCTTTCAAGCCCACTCTCTACAAATTTTATTGTGAGGGATCTTTCGCGCGTGGGCCCGACTCCGTTGTTGGACCCTCAAAGATTTTGTGTCCCTACAATTGGCGCCGTCTGTGGGGAAGGCTTCCGCGTAGACGCAGGAGTTATTTGAGTCGACTCTCTAGCCGGTACCGAGGTTTGTGGGATTCCCTCCATCTCCCATGACACGCAATCGATGCTCCAATCCAAACTTTTGCTAGGGGCTACGCCCTGCGGTGTCAACAGCGAGGGTAGTTCTGGGGGCTTCCGGTCGCAGGCCAAATCCCCCTTACGCCATGGTCTAGGGGCTAATCTTAAACAGTTTTGGACAGAACCAAGGCATTGCATGGTCTTCGGACTCAAGCCTGTGGGGAAACCAAGTACAACAAGAATTCCTAAACAGTTTTGGACAGAACCAAGGCATTGCATGGTCTTCGGACTCAAGCCCGTGGGGAAACCAAGTACAACAAGAATTCCTAAACAGATTTTTGGACAGAACCAAGGCATTGCATGGTCTTCGGACTCAAGCACGTGGGGAAACCAAGTACAAAAAGAATTCTTAAATGATTTTTGGACAGAACCAAGGCATTGCATGGTCTTCGGACTCAAGCCCTGTGGGGAAACCAAGTACAACAAGAATTCCTAAATGATTTTGGATCTGAACCAAGGCATTGCATGGTCTTCGGACTCAAGCCTGTGTGGGGAAACCAAGTACAACAAGAATTCCTAAACGATTTTTGGATGAACCAAGGCATTGCATGGTCTTCGGACTCAAGCTTGTGGGGAAACCAAGTACAACAAGAATTCCTAAACAGTTTTGGACAGAACCAAGGCATTGCATGGTCTTCGGACTCAAGCCTGTGGGGAAACCAAGTACAAAAAGAATTCTTAAACAGGATTTTGGACAGAACCAAGGCATTGCATGGTCTTCGGACTCAAGCTGTGGGGAAACCAAGTACAACAAGAATTCCTAAACAGATTTTGGACAGAACCAAGGCATTGCATGGTCTTCGGACTCAAGCCTGTGGGGAAACCAAGTACAACAAGAATTCCTAAAATGATTTTGGATGAACCAAGGCATTGCATGGTCTTCGGACTCAAGCCTGTGGGGAAACCAAGTACAACAAGAATTCCTAAACAGATTTTGGACAGAACCAAGGCATTGCATGGTCTTCGGACTCAAGCCTGTGGGGAAACCAAGTACAACAAGAATTCCTAAACAGATTTTGGACAGAACCAAGGCATTGCATGGTCTTGGACTCAAGCCTGTGGGGAAACCAAGTACAACAAGAATTCTTAAACAGATTTTGGACAGAACCAAGGCATTGCATGGTCTTCGGACTCAAGCCCGTGGGGAAACCAAGTACAACAAGAATTCCTAAACAGATTTTGGACAGAACCAAGGCATTGCATGGTCTTCGGACTCAAGCACGTGGGGAAACCAAGTACAACAAGAATTCCTAAACAGTTTTGGACAGAACCAAGGCATTGCATGGTCCTCGGACCCAAGCCTCTGGGGAAACCAACTATTTAAATGGAAAAACTGGGTTACATGGATTCTCTAGTTTGCCCTCGGATCCTCAACACCGAAGGGACCAAGTATAGAAGGAAGTAATGCGTTTCCAAAACCACAGCCGAAGTCATGCGGCGCTCAGTCACTCCCTTGGACGAATCATTTAAAATTTGTCGCCCTCATGCAGTATTCTCGTGCTTACTACGAAACGTTCAACCGTTACCGAGGTCGGTTTCATAAATTTAACTCATTATCAATTATTATTATGCCCGGTAATACGGGTAAGTTAGAAGGCGTTAGAACAAATTGAATCGCGTTTCAAGGGGCTCCCGCCCTAAGTATCATCAGGAGAAAGCGCATACAGGGAATGCTCTCATTCACAAGGCGGTGTGCTAAAAGAACCATACACAAAACAAATATACGAACTTCTATTTTTATTGCAACCATGAGATGGTACAGTGTACAATGAAAAGCTGGAATCAGCCTGCGTCAAAGCTTACAACATGAGTACTACATGAGCAAGAAAAAGAAAAATACAAGAAAGCTGGAGAAAGCCAAGGAGGTATGTCGGAGGAGAGGTTGGCTACTGACTCCGAGATCTCATTTTTCCTCCGCGCTCCTACATGCCCATAACTCAGCAGCCAAAGAAGCCCAACTTGAACCTAACACCGTTGAAGAAAAGGTGTAGGGAGTGGGAGAGGCGAGGGGCTTTCTCTAAATATTCGCCTGCTACCTAGTAAAGGCGATGATGGCGGAGAACCTTCCTTCTGACACACCAAAATTCTGGCGTGAGCGTAACCCGCTTCGGATTTTGGCTAAAAGAATGGGGAGACAGATCTTGAGTCTCCACCACCCTTGCCCCGACCGAGCCATCTCAAGTTTTGTTAAGGTATGGTGTTTTCGGGAAAGGAAGAATTTGTTCATGGTGGATTACTATGAGACAAGTATTACCGAACAGGGGTTAACCGGATGGAAGAAGTGGATTCCGAGAAGAGTTTAAGGGATTCGCATATGAGAGAATCACCTTCTTGTCTTCTCTCTTTATATAGGGGAGAAAGACGAGGGTACGTGACACGCTCCGATCCTCTAAGAAATCTGCTAGTAAATGCGAAACCGTCTCGTTTCTCCAAACTATCCGTAATAGCTAGATTTATGAGGCCTCGTAAAAGGAAGGAATTAAAAGCACGCCACGGATAACCATACGGAATAAACGCATTACGCGTAAGTCGAGGGAAACTTCTCATAGACCGGCGCATTTCTTGGGGAGGTGAAAAGTCGCCAACGAAGATCAAGGGTCGAATTAAATGAGCCGTCATAGAGGCTCGGTATCATCAAAACCCATCTATCCAACGAGAGGAGTTGGACAAAGAAGGTTTTTGAGGGGCTGTGTGGGGGCCCAGTGAGTTTATGGGCCCGGCCCGATCGCTTATGAGGAAACCGCCGCCCAAATCGAAGGAGATCGGGGCCCAAGCTCGTAACTAGGAAACAAGAGATGGCCCGAAGACACAGTAGAGGACAGTTTCGTCCTCTAAGAGAGCCAGACCCTTACGGGTTGAAGTGGAATATAAGTCAACTTGAAATATCGAGAAAATATCTAGGAGAGTTTGTCTCTAATACCCTTCCTCGACATGACACTTTGCCAAAGAAAGCCGGGATCTTAGGCTTTATGGATTATCTCCGACCATTGTGGGATTAGCGATGGGACAGATATCTATCCTGGGAAGATCGACCCTACACGTGTACGAAGGACAACGAGCGTAGGCTAGTATAAATGAGAATGCTATGCGGACACAAAGGGGGGGACACATCCGGCTTTCCGGAGAGAGAATTAAGGAGAGGGAATTCTCGGGCGATGTACGCCCGTCACCACAAAAATCCCACCTGCGGGACCACCGGGGACAGCACCATTGCCCCTTAGACACGATCCGAGGAGCCAAATCCGTCGAGCTACACGGTTAAAGGGGCGGAACGTCCACCCCAAAGCTCCTCCCTGTCCGGGCTCCCATCGATTAGACTCGAAATAATGTCCAGTAACCCAACGCCGCCTTTCAAGCCCACTCTCTACAAATTTTATTGTGAGGGATCTTTCGCGCGTAGGCCCGACTCCGTTGTTGGACCCTCAAAGATTTTGTGTCCCTACAGATATAATATTTTTTTAATTAAAAAAATTATCAATCTTGGAGTTCATTCAACGTGACTCTTGGCTAAGAGATTTGTTTAATAAGAAAGAATATTATTTAAGAGATCCTTTGCCACAACGGCTTGTTTTCATGTAAATCCCACGCATTGAGTAAGCTTAGAGGTTTTCAATATTAAATAGTCAAATAAAAATAATAATAATAAAAAAATATAAAAGATAGTAAAAACCAAAAAAGAAAACACAGCAACCGCCATTTCGAAGTGGTGGTTGTTTATTTCCTACCTGACATTCAACACCAAGCTGTCATTCATTCTTCAATCTCAAAGCAATTCTTCCTTTCGTCTGGGTTCTGGGTTTTTCTAAAAAAGACCTTTACTTTCAATCTTGGTTCTCCAAATTCCCTTCTATTCCTTACCCAAAATCATTGCTTTTTTAGAGTTTTACTTTCTTCCATTTGCAATTCTCTTCTATACCCTCTTTTTTCTTTGTGGGGTTCCTCTAATTCTCACAAAATTTAGTCCAAGATTGGATTTTGGCCATTTTGAAAACCACCCATTTGATAAATTGCCTAAGAGAATGCATGTTCTTGGTTTAGAATGGTTTTGATGGTTGTTTTTGTGGCAAACTCAGTTGGGAGTTCATAGGAGAAGACCCTTTTGGATATTTTTGACAAATTTTGCGTTTCAACACCTAGAGTAGTTGCTTTGTAATCATGGCGAGTTCTGAGGCACACCCTGATTTGTTGAGGAATACCCCATCAAATATTAAGAGGTTGGAGGTTGAGATTGAACACAGTAAGGGCAGGCAGAAGTATCTTGCGCAGACTAGGAGTCCTTCCGATGGAGGTGATGTTCGGTGGTACTTTTGCAAGGTCCCTTTGGCTGAGAATGGTGAGATTTTTCTTATTTTCAAATAATTTTGGAAGCATATGGTTTATCTGGTGCATGGTTAGAGCCCAAAGTGCTTGATTTTGTTGTTAAGATTAGAAAATGTAAAGAACTTAAAGTCAATGAGCTCTAGCTCAAATGGGCAAATGCACATCCTCTCCTCTCCTTGTAAGAAGATAGTGATAACAAACTTACCTGGCATATGAACTATAGCTCATATGACATCACTAGTGGAGGATGGTCAATGAGCTATAGCAACTGGTATTTTCTTCTCCCATAATAACTGGTTGGAGGGTGAGGTTGTGGGGATCCACTTAATGTGTTTAATTACCAATGGAAAAAGATGTAAAGAAATTTAGGCTTAAGAATCTTACTTTTAGTTCATTACCTTCCTTATTTCATGTACCGTTTATTTCTTGGAAACGTTTAACAATGAAAAAAATAACATCTAAAATTTGATATTCATTCTAGTTCCTCAGTTGCTTGGTGTAATGAGCAAACTGAGAGATATGAGCCGGACTGTGTTATTTTTCTCTCCTTTTTTTTATTTTTTTATTTTTAAAACACAGTTAAGAAAGTAATGTGAGGTGGTTCTATTTGCCATCTGATTTGGTGGTTCTTAGAGTGGAATTAATGTTGGTTGAAAAAAGGGATAAAGTTGAAGGAGAATGTTTATGGAAAATTTTGAAGTTTGTGAAATGGCTTTGCGCGAGTCTTTATATGCTTTAGTGCATAATTACAAAGTTGTAGCTTCTGCAACTTTTTAATAAGCAAAATTCTTTCCGCAGTTTATCTAAGTTGAAGGGTTTGTTTATTTAAAAAAGAAAAAAAGGAAAAGAAAAATGAAAAATTAAAGGCGACATGTTCAGAATATCTTGAGTATAAGGTAGATTTATGGCATGCTGTAGATGTTAATGGTTTAATCCTTGCATGACATTGGAGTTTCGAGTTTCATGGCAGATGTAGGAGCTGATTGGCTTCAATTACTAGCAAGTTTAATCTTTAATGCTCAATGTAGCACTGAAATATCATTTTGTTGTATTTACCTATAAGAAGATGGTATGGATCCTCATTTTGGGGTCGGGTATGGATTCTCAACATATTAGTTAGGGTCAGCCATATGTATTCTTTGCCTTCATTCTACTCTATCTAAAGTCATATTATATGTTACTCTCTTAATTGACATATCCTTTTTTATTACTTCTAGTAATGTGATTTTAATCTTCCTCTACCTTTTTTCGTTCCCTCAACTTTGATAAACTCACTATTTCTTACTGGTGCATTAGTTCCTCTACCTTATTCAATGATTAGGGATTTTACCAATTGAGCTAACTAGAACTCACATTAGATGCTATAAGCTAAAAATTCCTATAGTATGCTTGTACATTACCTGAAAAATTCTCTATGCTCACCTGTGCAAGTGCCTTGCTTTTGTTTGATATGACCTATACATATTAATCCAGGTTTGCTTGCTTGATGAGTGGGAGAATAGTGTGGTAGGACTCCCTTTAACATAAATCATTCTGCTGTATGTCTGGAATAAAAAAGCATATATGTGTGTGTGTTGTTTAACACAAATTCACTAGTCATGCTTAGGAAAAAAAAGGAGAGAAATAATCATGGTGCTTACAAATTCATGAGAAGATTGATATTTCTCCCTTTTATTCTCTGCTAATTTATGATCAAACAACTGCATTGCTTGCTTAATAGCCTTAACATTTCTTTGTATATTTATTTTCATTTCGTTCCTTTTTTAATGTACTTCATGAGCATTAGCACATCAAGGTCAAGTATAAATCTTGACGACATTCTGGTGCTCTTGTTTCTACAGAGCTAGCTGCCTCGGTCCCTCGCACTGAGATAGTGGGCAAGAGTGATTATTTTCGTTTTGGGATGAGGGATTCTCTTGCGATAGAAGCATCCTTCTTGCAGGTAACCTTTTTAGACTTTTTAGCTAGTTTAATAATAAGCTTTTCCCTTCATGTTCATCTTGTATTGCTGGATATCTTTCAGAAACTACAGATGTAGGAAAAAAAATGCTGAATAGTATCTGTTGATGGTGATTGGTTTAAGCTGGATGATTGTTATTTGTTGAGTGGCAGCTAATCTAAATGATTTGCTCTATTAATTGAACCACTTCTTGAATATACATTTACAGCAAGAAGAAGACTTGCTCTCTAGTTGGTGGAAAGAATATGCAGAATGTAGTGAAGGTCCAAGAGGACGACCCAGCTCTAGTAAGGTGGATAAGCAACAAAGTGGATCTTCTTCGGAGGGTGCTCGGTCAGCCCAACTATATGAAGTTGAAGAAGAGAGAGTTGGTGTCCCTGTAAAGGGAGGACTCTATGAGGTATCTTTAAAAAAGAATTGTTTCTGCTTTAAGATTCTCTATCTTTCGATATATATATATATATATATATATAGTTTCAGTAAGCTATCTATCTTAATAGTTTTCTTTCTCTGGTGACTTCTTCTTTGAAAATTCCATTTTGAATTGAGACAACTACTAAATTTGATGCATATATTTGTTCTTTGATCAATATAGATGAGAACTTAATAGAATGATTGAAAAAGAGGAAAAGATTGTCCGAGTCTTTAATTTCTTAGCACCTCTCTCAGTGAAGAAAATTTAAGACCTACAGAAGGGATCCTATAGAAAATCAGAAAAAACCAATTCGGGTCTAATGCTTTGTTAACATTTGAGAAAACCATGTTGCTCTTGGGGAAAATGGCAAAAATGGAGGGGGAAAGGGAATGAATATCATGCAGAAGATTGTTTTACCTTATGATATGTCAGTGTGCCTACCTTATGATATGTCAGTGTGCCTTTTTAGATGACAAAGGCCTTGTTTACTTGACCTGTATCTTATTTGGTGATAGTTGATAGTTGTCACTTTTGAGGTTAATTGAACTTTTATCTATAATTCAAACCCTCATGAATCTCTGCAGAGGTGGAGACTCATAAATCTCACAAGTCAGCACAAAAAAATTGTTTTGGGCTCATGCTTAGAGGAAGGTGGTTGACTGAAGTGACCATGGCCATCTTTTGTAACACTGTTTTGAGTACAGAGTGACCTTTTTAATTCATAATTGAAATCAAACTTGGGTTTGTGTAATTATGTCATTAGCAATCATCAAAGATTTATATAGTGGAGATCTATTAGATGCCAATGAGAAGAGAGGACTAATATATGGCGGAACCGCTATACCTTCCTTGAATCAGGACCAAGGATCTGAGGTTTTGTTTTGCTAAACTTATTTTTAGCTTATTCGTTTATTTGGCTAGGTAAAGCTTTTTAAAGCCTAAGCTTTTTAGGTATAGTTGTAAATTTATGCAGCTCTCACATTCACCACTTTGAGGCCATGATGATATTATATGAGCATTTTGTTTGGAATAGGTTAGAAAGCAACCCTTGAACCTGTTGATTGGTTGCCTTGGGCCACCTTTATACATTTTACTAAATTAAGTACCCGCTCCCAACTGCAGTTTTGTTTTTTGGTGGGTTTGGGTGGGGTTAGAATGGGGGCAATAGGGTTCATCAGGTCACCATATTCTTCAGAGATGTATGCAGTTACATATTTTTAAATGAGCTTCGTCTGGACCCATTCTTAGCAATGGGGAATTTTGGTGGATTCTGCTGGTTATATTAGTTGTATTTTCTATTTTGGTCTGTCCAGTTCAAAATTTAAAATTGGAGTGATAGGCTTCCTTAATGCCAACTGTCTATGGCAAGGTTCACAACAGGATCCTCTCAAGAGCCATTTGCTGTCCCTCAACTCTGAGTCTGAATTTGTTTCTTATATAATTTGTAGCATCCACCAGCCTCCCCCGAACTCTGAATCTGATTTTGTTTCATGTATTATTTGTTGTTAATTATAGACAATTACCTTAAATCATATATCTTCTTTGATCCTTTTGTTAATTTTACAATTTTGATGTATTTATTTTAGTGTCTGAAAAATTTCTTAGAAATGATATTCTATGGTTTTATAGGCATTTTGAAGAACTTTGTTGTTTTTGTTTAACTTAAATCATTGTTTGTAAAAGTGAAATTACAATATTTATGCAGGTAGATTTAGTGAAAAGACATTGTTTCCCTGTTTATTGGAATGGAGAAAATCGGCGTGTTTTAAGAGGTCATTGGTTTGCCCGTAAGGGGGGCCTTGATTGGCTTCCACTTCGTGAAGACGTAGCTGAACAACTGGAGATTGCATATCGTAGCCAGGTTTGCTACAATACTGGGTTTTGACATTTTGGATTATTATGTCTTTTGACTACGAGGATTTTATATGTATTCTATTCATTACTTCTAGTTGTCTGTTATGTTCAAGCATGTATATGTACGACACTAGAGTAAGAAAATTTGAAATTTACGTGGATGTTGAAGATTGTGTTTTCTTCTTTAAGCCTAAAGAGTACATAATGTCAGGTCCATGGTATAGCTTTCAGTCGTTGCAGTCTGCATATTCCTTTTTAAAGATTTTTAAAATTTTAAAACATTTAAAGTTAATATAAGATCTTTGCACCCTTTGGTTAAGTGAAGATTTGAGCATTTCTTTGTTTGTTTGTTTGTTTTTTTTTTTTTTTTTTTTTAATTTTTAAATTTTTTTTATCTTGTTTATTAAGTTATAAACAGATGATAAAAATGAATTTCTTGTATCCAGGTTTGGCACCGTCGAACATTTCAACCATCGGGTCTTTTTGCAGCTCGAGTTGATTTGCAAGGCTCTACCCCAGTATGTCTATTGTTTTTGTAAAGCAAGAGTCCCATTTAACTCATTGTTAATATCTGGTGCATGAATACATCTTGGGGCTGTTCTTGTAGTGGTTGCATGCACTTTTTACTGGAGAAGATGATACTTGGGAGGCTTGGCTCAATGTTGATGCTTCTGGTTTTTCTGGTGTAATGGGTTTTAGTGGAAGTGGAATTAAGATAAGGCGTGGCTATTCCACATCTCACTCACCAAAACCTACCCAGGTTTCTAAAATTTCTCCTCTTTAGTTTTGTAGAAACTTTATAGCTTTCCTTTTTATTTCCTGTTATATGTTTGTACAACATATATGGCTTATGCCGATGGTGTTTTTACTCATTCCCCCTTGAAAATAAGGGTGGAGGGTCCTGTATGGGGGTGTGAGTTGTGTTTATACTTTACATACAAACACAGACATTGACAAATACCCCCCCAAACACACACACACAAACAAAAGGAAAAACCCCACATATGTTATGCTTGTATGCGTGTGTATGGGAACAGTTGTTTCCATTTATATAATGGCTGCTACCCCCTGCCTCCCCCGCCTTTATCTCTTTTAACAATCATTTGATCTTCCCCCTCTATTTCTCTTTAGGATGAATTACGTCAGCAAAAGGAGGAAGAAATGGATGATTACTGTTCACAGGTATGCACCATAGCATTCTTCTTGTTATGAGTTTGTTCATTTTTTTAATGCACTTTGTTTGTAATATTTGTATGTTTGTCCCTATATTTTCCCCCCTCTTCTAATTTAGACATGTTGTCTCCATTAAAACTTTAAGAATCTTGTAACGGTTTTGATATTACAAATATGAGGTGTGGGAGGATAAATATATGAGTGATATCTTTTAAGTAGTCTCAAGCATTTCCTCAGTTCAATGGACAACAGATTTTTTATTTTTTATGCGAATGGACAACGAATTGGGTGCGGTGTTACCATGGTAGCTAAGCAACTAGTGTTTTGTTTGTAACTAAAGAAACTGTGCATGTTTATAGTTAATGTGATTAGATGTTGAACACAATTTTTAAACCTGTGGGCTGCATATCTAATAATTTGGGCCATCCAATGTAACATAAAGTTATGTGGCCAGAACCTTATAAATTTATAATCAACTTACATTTTGGCTATTAGATAGTTTCATCTGTGTTTTTCCACAATTGTTACATAAAATTATAATTTTAAGAGATATTTTGTAAAGAATATTATCTTGGGCTTAATTTTTTCTACAGCATATTTGGAGGGCTGTTTGTATTGTCTCTTTAATTTGAAGGTAAGGTCTGTTTCAATTATTAAAAGCAACTTCAAATTAGAAAGCCAGATATTTGATTATGGCAGTACACCATGCTTGATGTTTTTTATTCGTAGATGGCCTGATCTTCCTTTGTAGGCTGTAATGGAGCTGATTGAACTTCTTGTTTAAGCTAGGCTCGAGCTCCACTTGAACACTTCAACTTAAGCTCCAGCTAGGTTCAGTCACCATTTAGGGGCCCATGTCACCCAAGGGAATTTGGTTAAGCATTTTTTCTTCCAGTATTTATCTGTTTTTATAGAAAGTGTCACCCCCCTATTATCTGCTCTTGTTCAATGTGGGTCACATAAGTATGGTGGGGGATTAGGTTAAGCACAGAAGTTTTAAGAATCAGAGGGTAGAACCTCACTCAGGCACTTCATATTTTTTGGGGGGGTATATGGGAAGGTAGTTTGAGAGCTCCCACAATTTTACATCTTTGCATGATTCTAACCTGATCAGGAAAGAGTAAGATTGAATTAGCCATTCCTTAGCAGGTTTAAGTGGACCTTGTGATCGCTTGAGCTATTGGGTTTCCTTGGGCTTTCAGTGTCACTTTCTAATATGGGGCTTGCTTGTGACTATTTATGTCCTTCTAAAAGAGCGGGTTCATAAGCGAAGTTGTACTATGTTCGAGTTTGACCTGCTTTTATTGAGCTTGGGATTTGCATGTTTTTTATATGAAATGAGACCAGCTGAGCATCAGTTGTTTGCAAATGGCTTGACTCAGTTGCAGCCTTCAATAACTCTTCTGTGATAGACAAAAAGGGGAAAGATAACGTTATTTATTTATATTCATTTTCTCTGTTTCAACTTTTCCTTTCTTCTTTTGGATCCATGGTATGGCAACCATGTCCAAAGACATGTTCCATGCAAGTGTTACCGGCTTGTTTTATTGAGACAGGTGTGTTAAGGGACAAGTCCACATGCATAACTAGATTTCATGTATTGAATGTATTGAACCCAGAAACTCATCTTCCTCTTTAGTATTCAACACAATAAACTACCATATCATTTAAATGATCTTTGTCTGACTGAAATTGTTCTAGGTACCTGTTCAACACTTAGTTTTTATGATTCATGGTATTGGTCAAAGGTTGGAGAAGTCTAATTTGGTTGATGATGTTACTAATTTTCGCCATGTCACATCAAGTCTTGCTGAACGTCACCTTACTTCACACCAACGTGGTACTCGGAGAGTCCTTTTCATCCCATGCCAGGTAAATGCTGCCAATTTATTTTGTGGATATTTTTTTGGTTACATGAATGAAGAATTCCTAGGCATTTAGTTTCCTGTGATATTGACGAGATCAAGCTTTGTTTTTTTGAGGAAAATAGGATATAGACAATATGAATGTATGGATGAGGTTGGACAAGCTATTTCTTATAGTGATAACTATCTTCCTCCTTTCCCTTTTTTTTCAAAATTTTTTAATTGATAATTTAAAACCCTGTGGATTTTGAATTCACAAACTCACCTTCCACCCATTCTTGTGGAGGAGGATGTGCAATTTGAGCCAAAGCTGTTCAATTTCTCTCTCTCCCTCTCTCTTTCTTTCTTTCTTTCTTTGGTGGGTAAATGTGAGATTATCATAATGTTTAGACTATATTGAATCAGTCACATAATTTGAGATGAATGGGGAGTGAATGTGCTTATAATCTTCTCAAACTGATATGCCATTCAAAAGTTGGAAGCTCTCTCCTTCAACTTAGAGCATTATAGCACATTTATCATCAAATTATAGGGGTTTCTTAAGCTGCAAATTCTATTATAGGTCACTTGTTACTGCTTTGTAGTATTCTACAATCTGTCTTGGGCATTGTGCTTTAAATTTATTGTAGAGATTTATGCCATTAACAAATTCACCATTAGTTTTCTATTTTCATAGAGATGGCTATGCAATTAGCATGGTCCCTACATATTTAAGCTATTCCTGAAAGGAAAACAAATTGATTCATTGATTGTTGCAAACATTGATAACAATGGTCCTAGCAATCTATTGGTGTAAGCATGTTTAAACCATTTTCTGAAAAATAGAAGCAGCATAAGAAGTAGATTGAAGCTGAAAGTATTTTTGGGTTTGCTTTTAAACAAATCTTTGGAGGACATAATTTGCAATGCTTTAAAGCCAGAAAAGTTCTTTAAATAAAGTTGTTAACTGGATAGTACCCTATGTTAAGTGGTGCAAGTTGTAAGGAATTCAAATTGTTTTCAAAAAGGATAACGGTTCTTCTGTCTCATTTTTTGAAAGATTTGAGTGCTTGAGTTGGGGTGTATATCTTGTTAATTGGAGTATTTGGTGTTTGTATGTACTCTAACTAACTTGATGGTATTTGTATTCTAGTGGAGAAAGGGTTTGAAGCTTAGTGGTGAAGCTGCAGTTGACAAAATTACTTTAGATGGAGTTCGAGGTTTGCGTGTCACGTTGAGTGCAACTGTTCATGATGTCTTATACTACATGAGCCCCATTTATTGTCAGGATATTATTGACTCGGTATGGCTCTTGCGTTCTCTTGGTAGTCATTTCTGTTTCTATTTTTTAGTTCTTTATGTATAATTAGGTTGAATCTATTTAATTTCAGTAAAATCATCACTTATTGGAAAAGGATTTTTTCAACTCCGCACTTCTAACTAACCATCCATTTTATAATATTCTGTTGGAGATATCATGTTCACTGTTGGCAATTCTTAAGCATCTTCATAATACATATTTTATCAGGGATACTTTTTTCTATTAATCTGTCTATATCATAGGAATTTTTCTCCTTCCAGTGGGGGGTAGATAGGAATTCATGTATTGAGTTAAGTTGTTGGAGGCTTAATTCATTAGTACATTAATATTCTAAAACAGTATAAAGAAGGTTAATTCATAAGTATATTAATACATAGGTACATTAACTCAGTTCCTTGCTTCCTTTTAATTGTTGGGGGGTGGGGGGTGGGGGGGGAATTTCATTATATGGAAATAATGATACTCTAATGTTGCTACATAAGCTTTTGAAAGTCTACATTTATTTTCACTGTCATTATTTTAATATATATTTTAAATTGAATTTAAATTCTACAAACCTTCTTTATTTACATCCTCCGTTAAAATCTTTCCACATCATATTTTCTTTAAATATTATAATATATTCTATATAGAAACACCATACTAATAAATATGCCTATTAATAGCTACCATAAATATCAAATTTCATAGTTAGTGAAAAGAGAGAGAGAGAGAGAGAGACAATTTTATTCTGTTTTGTTTTTCTCTACATTACATGGGTTATTGATTAGTTCTTTTATTAAAAGGAAGTTTAGTGTACATGATCATACATCAAGAACTAAAATACCATGATAAACAACTGATGGGGTTTCCTAAAAAAAAAAAAAAAAAAAAAAAAGAAAAAACCCTACTGTTTGGGCAATTATTCTTATTTAAGTAGTGGGAGAGGAAGAAATTTCATTCAATGAAAATAATGAAACATTACCTATAAAAAAAATGAAAAAATTGAAACTTTATATTCCTTTATTAGACTATTAAGGAAGGTTGGTCTACATTATCATACAGCAAGTTTTACGATACCATGATAAACACATGTTGGGGTTTCCTTAAAATAACAACACCATCAAAGCTGTAGTCCCAAAAAAACTGTTTGGGAAATTATTCTCTATTTAAGAAGTGGGACAGTGATCAGATTAAGATCCAATCAATTTAAGAGTATTCATGATATTCTAACATCCAAGTGTCAAATTGGTATCAATTGCACTATATGACTGTAGGTAAACAAGATTAGAAAGAACTGGCTGGTGCAGCATAAAGCTGATGCAATACCAGTCATGACGAGGTAGATTTACAATAAAGAAACAGATTATAGCAAAGGGTAGGGAGAGGTATAAGAGTTTGGGTCTCCAGGCTCTAGAGCCACAAGAGATTTTTGAAGTCTTAAATTTCAGATATCATATGAAAAAAGAAAATAACTGTGTTCATAAGGTGCTTAGAAGTTAGAATAAACAGTTTTTTTTTTTTTTTTTCCTGATAAACAGATTCATATCAGCCTTGTAGGATTTTTTTGGGTAAAAGGTATACACTGAAGATGTGCTCTGGGTTTGGTCTCATAGGAATTTGGTTATGATCAATGAGAGGATCATTAGAGGATTTTTATGCATACATATGTATACATATGCAACAGTTGCAAGGGATTTGCTGATCATAGTTATTGATTAAGGAATTCTTCATGCATTACCTTTTGTTGGAGATATCTTGAGCATATAAGATTACATTGATTTGTATTCTTTTTTGAAATGACATTAATAGATATATTTGTATTAAATATTTTATAACTATTTATTTTCTTCCTCAGCAACTTCAGCCGTTGCTTTGAAAAAGTAAATTTTTTTAATTAGTAGTGACCAACTCAAGCTATTAAGGACATTGGAGGTAACAGCATGATTAGTGCTTGAATTGATAAAAATACTTCCTCCTCCAGGTATCCATCCAATTAAATCGGTTATACTTGAAGTTTCTGAAGAGGAATCCAGGCTATGATGGAAAGGTTTGCAGTGGAATGCATCCCTGGTTTTTCTAATTTTTTAAAATGAAATATAAGTTACGTGCATAGAATGATATGAATCATGCTAACATTTATATAGGTTTCAATATATGGGCATTCGTTGGGAAGTGTCCTTTCCTATGATATTCTCTGTCATCAGGAGAATTTATCCTCCCCATTTCCAATGGATTGGATGTACAAAGGACATGCTAGAAATGAAGAATCATCTCCTGATGTGAACAACCAGTCTTCTCTGTGTGACTCTTTGACAAAGCTGGAGGATAAAGATTTCACAGTTGTTAATGAAACTGAGGACAGGGTGGATCACTTTGAGGACAAGATTACTTCACAAACAGATTTAGATGCTGAAAACGAGGAAGGAGATGCTGAAGATTCCTCAATAATTGTGGGTCCTATCAATTCAGATTTAGATGAACTTACTGCAAAGGCTATGGACTCCAAGCAACCAGGTGGTGAGAAAGATGTTGATGAATTACTTTGTGATTCTAGTGACATACTTTCTCAGAAGAGGGATGCCTTGAGTGAAACTATGAAGATGGATTCTGTCATCCAGATTGAGGGTTTGGAGAAAATGACAGAGGACATGTGTGAAGATGAAGGCAATAAAAACAAAGCAATCAAATTGCTGAAGAAAGAGGTGTGACTATAAAAAATGATCATTTTTCTTCATGGGTTTCTATGGAACCTTTTTTATAACATGTAATATTTGCTGCTTCAGATTGATTCGTTAAAGACCAAAATAGTGGAATTGGAAAAGCAATGTGGTGGTGGAGATGCAAGGTTGCATCAAGGTGACCTCCAATCTTCACATAAAATTTTCCCCCTTTTTCTGTGTTTATGTCTGAGATTTGATGTGTAAAATATACAGGAACCAAGGAGGATCTTACAACTATTCAAGAGCAACACATAGATGAGAAGCTGCCATCTGGGCAAGATGATGCACCAATGAATTACACCCCATATATTAAGTACACGAAGCTTGAATTTAAGGTAAAGAAGGGAGATTTCTGGATCCTTTATTGTGCAATTTCTTTTTTCCTTTTTGCATAATGGAGTACCTTGTTCTTTACTTTATCTAGTGCTTGTGGATTTTCAAAAGTAAATGCTTGCATCTCTGAAGAAGAATGAAATTGGTTCTATGTTTAGTTGCAAATCAGATCTGCTCATATTTTAGAATGGGTATATTTTCTCATATGACTAAAATCTTTTACATCAGGTTGACACATTCTTTGCAGTTGGATCGCCTCTTGGAGTATTCCTTGCCCTTCGTAATATTCGTATTGGCATTGGTAAGAGTTAATATGCACATGGATTTAAGACCCTGTATATGTATTGGTGCATGGATATCCTTTTTACTAAGAATGTTGATATCTCTCTGAAATCTTCCAAAGTTCTTAAATGGTTATAATTATCTTATGATTAATTAGTCTAGATATTTAGTTCGTATCGATAGTATAACTTTCTTTTCCAGTATGAGCTAAAGTGTTTAACATCATGTGTTTATACTTCCATGTAAAATTTCCGCTTTTTTAGAGACTAAAATGTAACTGAACTTGATGCTCAAAGTTTCTAATCAATGTTCATTCCAATACTTATTTGTGGACAAGAGCTTCTATATTTCTTAATTTTGAGTTGGGCTCTAACTATTTTTTTACTTTATTTAAATGTAATCTACCTGATAAATATGCAGAGGTCTGTGGGAAAGTTAGTTATCTATAACGCTCCATTTGTTTCAATGGAAAATCTTGTGTAAAGATAGTTTTCCGTGTTTTCCAATGTTTGGTAGCATAAAAAAAGATAAGTCAAAGGAAAACTATCTTTGGTCAACATAAAAGTATGGCTTATTTTTAGAGATTGTTTTCCACTAATTTTTTTTGGAAAACAACTCTATTTTACAGCAAACTAAATAAGGGAAATTAGGAGGTTGTTTTTCAACTCATTTAAAATTACTACCAAACATTGAAAAATGAAATAGTTTTATTGAAAATAATTCTTGAAAAATGACTCATTTTCTAGAAAACATTATTCTTGAAACAAATAGAGAAATGAGTTTGTGGTTTGTGTTCTCCTAGTAATGGGCATAGGTTTGTTTAGGATTTGGTGAATTTTGGTAGGTGTCAGTCTTTTCTCTTGGGGTTGCTAATTTGCTTTGTAGCTTTAGGCTGTGTCTTTTTCTTTAGTTTTGAATTTCTGTTTCTCTTTTATAAAATTAAGTAGTTTCAGATATGTGTTCCAGATTTAATGACTTGCTTTTCGTCTTCATCCCAGGAAAAGGAAAGGAATATTGGGAAGAAGAAAATATAAGTGAAGAGATGCCAGCCTGTCAGCAAATGTTTAACATTTTTCACCCGTTTGATCCTGTGGCATACAGGTCAGTCACAGTTCCTCTATTACATTGATGTTTCTCGTTTTTGTTTTGTTTTCATTTGCTTAGTAGACATTGTATTTTGTTAGAATTAGGGGTATGAAGGGCTGGATGTGGTTTCAACCAGCTAGTTTGTCTTTCCTCTTCTTGATTTTGTTGGTGGATTGATTTCTGTGTGCTAGTTTCTGGTTCCATTTTTATTGATTTATTCATCATTATTTGATTCCTCTTGCATACTTAGATGTGTACTTGGGTTGCAACTTGCAACCTTCCAATGAACTTATTTGGTAAGTACTTTTAATTAGATCTGTGTAAAAGTAAGTACTTTTAATTAGATCTGTGTAAAAGATGTAGTGTTGATGGCTAGAGAGGAGAGAATATAAAAAGATTGTGTGAGCTTAACTCCAGAGTGGCTGCCTTCTCTTTTATATATCATTTATGAAGTAAAATTTCAAGTTTTCTCATGTTGAATATTAACAAAAGAAAAGAGAAAATGGTACATGTAAGGCATTGCATTGCTTACTTTTAAGGGAAAATGATGTAAGCAAGACATATATTTAAGTGTGCTATTTACTAAATTTTAACTCGACTGCTGGAAATGGAGAAGGGCCCCCTTTCCTCCTCCACTCTCTTGCTCTTTCTACAAACTGATACAAATGCACACACACCTACGCCTTTTTTACTTTGCACAAACATACACATCAAACCATGGTGGTGTAAATCAGCTATAAGTTTTGTTATAGTTGTTACCATTTTTCCCTTTTATATTATTTATTTGAATTTGGTAATCTATGGCAACATTACAGCACATTAAAGAATATTTTTTGAAATTTCTTACAGAATAGAACCACTTGTCTGCAAAGAATACACCAATAAACGCCCTGTTCTTATACCTTACCACAAGGGTGGAAGGCGGTTGCATATTGGATTCCAGGTACGGCTCTTTAATAACACATAAATGTGGATTAAAGTCTCGTTCTCTCCCTGTTTTTAATATGCTCATGGTCTGTGGTGTAGGAATTTACTGAAGATTTGGCGACTCGTTCTCATGCAATCATGGATCATCTACACTCCATAAGGGTGGGCTCTATTAACCCTTCCAAAGTTAATATATCTCTCTAATTTCTTACATGTTTTATTTTTCAGATATAGATCTTAAAGAATGAGTCTAACATG
Organism: Quercus dentata; assembly: GCA_028216015.1. Lineage (NCBI taxonomy): Eukaryota > Viridiplantae > Streptophyta > Magnoliopsida > Fagales > Fagaceae > Quercus > Quercus dentata. The sequence goes on along the minus strand of CP116452.1, from coordinate 981,085 downwards.
CAAGTCCTGTGTCATAATTGGCATGTGATTCCATTCTTCTTTGAGAGTTCTCAATAGAACGGATCTTCATGAATAATAAATAAAATAAAAAAAAAAAAAATCCTAGACTTCACCACCTAAGGATGCTTAGAATCACCACCAACTTGTAGAGAAAACTCTAACTCAAATTTATTTATTCAAATTGAACTGTCTCAAACTATTCTTGGAGTCTCTTTTTAATAGGCTTCAAGGCTTACATCACATTACAATTACATCCCATGAAATCCTCAATAAAATTAAAGCCAAAATTTTAAATTCAAAATTCAAAAATGAAATCTTGTATCTTAAATAAGAAAATATTTGTAATAAATAAATGTTAGAATTATGGTTAAATGATTAAATTAACAATTTTCTAACACCTTAAGCTTTTGGGGAATTAGTAATTCAATATAGTATTAGAGAAGGAAGTCCTAAGTTTGATCATTGTCTCCAATGTACCTCCCATTTAAAATTTTAAAAATCCCGTATGTTGGGTCCCATTTATCAAGGGGGATTCTAAGCCCACATGTGAGGGGGAGTATTAGAATTATGATTAAATTTATCATTTCCTAATAGCTTAAGCTTTTGGGAGAATCGGTAATTTGACAATAAACTTTGAATAAATTTGATTGTGCTCTCTACATCACTTCTTTTGTCAGGGTCACTGGATCTTTACACACATTCTTTAACTTCTTTTCTAAGCTTTATGTCAGCCACAAGTTTTAATTTCAAATGCGTAGTAACATTACATTCTGAAGAGCTGTAAGATAATATAACTTCCTTGATTACAAATTAATAGTGGAAGATAAAGAATATTGTAGTAAATATGTGGCTATGGTTTGGAGATGCACCCTTCTGCTTCAAATTTTTTTGCTAACATCTTAATTGTCGTCTGAAACTTAGGTTTTATTTCTCTTGGTGATTGATCAGCACCTGCCTTTTGATCAAGTTTTCTATCCTTTTTGCCTGTTTTGAGCAAGCAGATTTTAGGCGATCATATGGTTTCTCTTTAGACATATTACTAGGTTAAAATTTCAGTTTAGGGTACCTGCATTATGGAAATAGGCATAGTTGTTAGTATCGTATCGTGTGTAAAAAGTTCTGTATCATATCGTCGTATAGTAAGTGCTCATGAATAAATGCGATACAAAGTGTGTGTATCGTATGAATCATATCATATCGTAAAATCGTACGTATAAATGCGATACATGGACAAATGCTTTAAAATGAAATTTTTAGTTAAAATTTGTACTTTTATTTGAATCTAACAAGTTGTTAGACTAGTTTTTAACAAAAAATTATTAGTTTACTTAGTTTACCCTACTAAAATAACATATTCATAAGTTTTTTTTGCTCTCTCTCCTACAATTAGACTACATAGTACACACTTACCCTTCACTTTAATATTTACAAATTTATTTTATATTCTACATATAAAATATTAATTGACAATATAAATTTTTTATTTTTATCATTATTGTTATAAGTCCAAGAAAGTAGAATGCCAAAAAAAAATTATTAAAATAAAAAGAACAAAAAGAGATAGTAAATGTTAATGACAAATGATGATTCAGAAAATTTTAATGGAGAAATAAGTTTGCAAAATTATAAGCATGATGATAGCATTGACTTAGATGGGGTTGATTAGGCAATTTGATGAATATGATGAAAATAAATTATTATTTTTGGGTCATTTGTAATATATTATCACTTTTGATTTTAAGGAATTTGAATGTGTATGTTATAAACACATGCTAGTTTGATTTATTTAGTAAGCTTGTTAAATATTATTACATAAGTGATAAATAAATTAGTCATTTGTTGAATATATTCAAAATTTATAATGAATATACCCTTTATATATGTATATTTATAATTTTTTATAAATTTTATTAAGTGTTTGTGTATCTTATGATACACGATACGATACGATACACAATACAAAAAAATTAAAAATTGATTCACGATACGATTCACGTTTTGACAACTATGGAAATAGGTTAAATGGTTCTTGTAAATGAAGTTGGCAGAGAGGAGTAAGAAAAGGGCTCATAAAGGAGTTGACAACATTTTGAGTGGGGCTTCAAAAAGAATCTAGATATGGAAAGCTTTGGGTGGGGAAAGTTTGCTTTAGTTTAACCTTGCCTTTGCATTTTTCTTTTTCTTTTTAATATCAATAACTGGGATTATAATTCCCAACTTATTATTGGGAAATCAAATGTCTCTTTGAAGATAAATGAGATTGAAAATGAAATAGAGTATTCTTTAGTAATTTTAAAGGGGCATGTGCCTGGGGGCGGGGTTTCATTTCTTTGAAATTGTGGCTATGCTATTTGGTGAAATTTAAAGGTGGATTTGCCAATGAGCTGTGGTCAATTGGCACTTCCTTGCCCCTTAGAATGGGGTGGACAGATTTTGAAATCCACTAGATGCATGTATAACTTGCCACTTATAAAAATAATGTTGGAGTTTGAGCTCTTGAATCTGTTGGTTTCAAGTACAATGGCACTTGTACACCACTAGTTATAAATTTAAATCTGGAAGAAATGCCTTAATCTGGAAATACCACTTTTATATACTTATGTATTTGACTTTTAAATAGTTTATTTTTGCTAAATAGTTAAAAGTAAACATTCGTCCTCTTCTAATCCTAGAAGTTGAAATATTTTCCAAATTAATCTTAAGATTGTCACATATACTAAAGCTTCTACTTGATTGGTGGGTTCGATTTTGGCTTGACCCATAATTTAGCATGGCCATTGTCAGGTTCCCATTTCTCTCAACTTTGAATGAAGTAGTGTATATGTGCATCCAAATTGACTACACTGGTTGGGCTGGTTTCCAGTTTGGGAGGATAGAATGCTAGCTCAATAAGTAATCATGTAAATATAAATAATCTCATATCGTTTCTGTTTATGATTAACTGTTCTCGTATTCATTTATAGTGCTAATGACGTTGAGCTTCAGTCGGGCCCCTCAATCGCTCTGTTATATTTTACCCTATTATATGTGTGTGGTGTTTGCTTTTTACTCCTGCAAGATGTTAAGTTCTAAGCTGTATGCTGTTTAAACAGGTCAAAGTTCTCACAGTTTGCCAATCCAGAAGCATGGATAGACTAGAAGGTAACATAATCTTTCACCCTTCTGTTTTGCATTACTTTTCCTGTTTCCCCCCTTTCATTGTTACTTCATATTCTCCTCCTTCTGTTCATAAAGGTAAGGAGGATTGGGGTAATATATCTTAACAGAGTGGTACTCTTCCAAGTATCTGCATCAACCCCCCAACCCCCTTTTTCCATGCCCCTGTTTTTTTCACAAAAAGAAACAAGAAAAACAGAGAAAAATAAATCAAACTGTTTTTACGACCAAAAAATAATTTTGATACTATAATCCAGCTCCACTGAGTGGTGGCTCAAACTAATCAGTATTTATTATGGAAATCCATTTTTTGCTATTTAAGCCTATCTACGGTTGTGTGCTGAAGTATTTTAATCAATCTTATATTGTTTGATCTATATTATTAATACGTGTAAAAATTCTAATGTTTATATTGCAGAAGAGGGAGAGGATTCCCAAGAAAAAGAAGGGAGATCATATGGTTCTCTTATGATTCAGAGATTAACTGGAAGTGAAGAAGGACGGATTGATCACATGCTTCAAGTGCGTTGTTTTACCAATTTGATGCTAAATCTTACAACCATGTACATGGTCATGCACATGCACATACTGATACTGCACATATATTTCTAATGATAACTGGGATTAGCATCTTGCATTTGTTACTTGTTAGGAGTCATTAAAAATGGATAAGGTAGTACCAGTTCAACATACAAGGACCTAATCTGATCATTGTAGCAGCTTTCTTGCTAGATTCTTTGTATGTATCCCCACCTTGTTGCATGCTAATCTTAAAACAAGGATATGGACATGGTGCTGTGTACCCAGCTCATGTAGGTCTCAGACATGGCAGCATTAAGATAAATGCCATGATGTGAATGTTAAGAGGGTTCAGATGGATGACTCACAACATGGAAAATCAAATGAGGAGTTGAGATATTGATGCAAAGATTGGCATTGCATCAATCAAGGATAAGATGCAGGAGTCACCTCAGATGGTTCATTATGTGTAATGAAGATCTACAGATGCACTAGTTTAAAAAAGTTGATACAAGTGGAAGGAGTGTTAACAGTAAGCCGGTAAGGGGATTAAAAAAATACATGGGTATTAGTAAGAAGATTTCCAAAGAGTTAGCAAAGAACATGACTTTTGAAGTGTTGAAGTGGAAAAAGACTCATGTAACTGATATCAATGTTGTGATTAAGATTAAGTTGAACTTGAGTTGTATTTGCATGTTGAAATATGTTTTTCCAATAATAGTTTGATGTTGTTCGTGCAGGATAAAACATTTGAGCATCCATATTTACAAGCCCTTGGAGCACATACGTAAGTACCCGCTTTCTACTTTCTTAAAAAAGTCATTTTATACATAATTTTGGTTCTGTCAAGTATTGCTTGTTATTGGGCAAGTACTCACTATCTACATTGTGTGCAACTATTATCATCTGCCTTCCATCATTAAGTTCTCGTTTGAACATTTGGCACAAAATGTTCATGCAATTAGCATGTAATGATTAATGTATCTGATCCCACCAAACTATGTTTAAGCAACAACTATCACTATGATTCTTCTTATGTGTTTACATTTATTGGCCTTTTTTGCATTTTTTCAAGCTATCCTATTTGGTTCTTATCTAATAATCTGTTTCTGGTTAGTTCTTATCTAATAATCTGTTTCTGCTAACCATAAGGTTTTCACAATGTCAATGATTACTATATACTTGCAGTAGCTAAAAAAATTTTCTTTTTTCGTTTCTCTTTCTTATTCTTACCACAGAAGGGTTAAAACATTTTTAACAAAATGTTAGATTGAGTTTAGGATATTTATGTTCTCAGAATTTCTTTTTCATCTGTTCATAATCATTTGATAAATTGCACTAATCTTTTTCATTTGTTTGTAATTGTTAAATTACCGATTGTTCCAAAAGTTTAAGCTATTAGTATATGGTAAATTTAATCATTTAATCATAAACTTCTTACACTCCCCCTCACATGTGGGCTGAAACTATCTTTTAAAAGGTGAGGCCAAACACGTGGGAATTTAAATTAGAGGTAGAATGGAGGAGACAAGGATCAAACTTAGGACCTCCTGCTTTGATGCCATGTTAAATTATCGTTGTCCTAAAAGCTTAAGCTATTAGGATATGGTAAATTTAATCATTTAACCATATACTTCTAACAGTAATCTTGTTTATGACTAGGAAACTGAATTAATAACATAACTACAAAGAACAGATGTAGCACCAGCTTGAATTAATAACATACGTACAACAGCAAAATCCGTAGGCAACAAAAATGGTCACAAATCCATAATTTCAGTCAGAAAGAAAGAGATTAAGTTGCAGAATTGGAGAAAAAGATTAGAGAAAATTACGTTTTACACCATATATTTTGGGGGTTCTTTCAAATATAACCCAATAATTGTGGTTCCAAAATAAATCCTATAATTTCAAAAGTTTCAATTAAAATCATGAAGTTTAAGCTTGTTACAAATTAAACCTTATAGTTTTGTTAGTTTCAAACTCTAGACTTTTAAAATCGTATCACTTTAAACTCTAGGCCTTTTGAGTTTGATTGTGGGGTTTAAAAATTTAACAGTTTTCTTCTCCTTCATCCCCATTCTCTGTAGTGGGGAATATAATAATAGACAAGTAACTTGAGCCTGCATGTTGTGTTGCTTTTGTACATTGATCTTCTTTTAATTTGTGAATCTTGGCATTCAGAAACTATTGGAGGGATCATGATACCGCACTTTTCATATTAAAACACTTGTATCGAGATATACCTGAAGACCCCAACTCACCTGTGGAATCTAGTGGGGGCAACTCAAAAGAAGAAAGTGGTTCCACAGGTTGGTCTGATCAAAGAGAGACTGTTGATGAAGAACTTCCATTAACATTCTCTGACACAGTTATGGTTAGAAATTTTTCAAGAAAAGCCAAGAAGATTTGGAGGAAGCGCTGATGATAGCAGCAGTATTCAAATTCTTGCTGCATGCCTTTAGATGCATCATGCAAGTGCAATTGATGACAATGGAAGCAATTTTTGTTATCATTATATCACTGCATTCTGGGCCAATTATCTCATATTTTTAACATTGCAGAAAAGTCCTGAAATTTATGATTGTGTCATGCTGCGATGGGAATGCTAGTCAAAGTTACAATGAAAAGTATATGCCATTGTCCACACCAAGGCTCACCCTTGAAATGTTGTTTAAGAATGAGGGGAGTGGGTTAGTTGTGCTATGTAGCAGAGTAGTAGTTGGTTAAATGGAAGTATACTTGAAACTAATCCCTATGGGATTTAGGTGAAATCAAATGGACATATACAAAAAGTGTATAGTGTTGTTCAAAAAAACATGTAGACAGTGACATACAATAGAATGATATAGAAAGGTGTTAATGGAACTCTCTCTCTCTCTCTCTCTCTCTCTCTCTCTGGGTGATGAGAATTGCAAAAGATGGTGTAAATTTGTAGCTTTATTGTATAAAAATACTCCTTTTGTGGTGATTTTTTGAGCTATCAAATGGAAAACTGTCGTGGTGTGTAACTTTAAAAATCAATTTACTATATTGAAATACTATTTAATCATGTTGATATTTTTCTACAAGCCGACAGATTGATAAATAAGGTTAAGCAAGTTGTTGCTTAAGATGATTGGCAACTAGTAGTGGTATAAATCCTAGCTACGAACCCAACGAGGCCGATTTGTGCATTACAAAATCATGGCAAAGAGATCAAGTCATGGGAATAACATCCATATAAATCCTAGCTACGAACCCACTGAGGCCGATTTGTGCATTACAAAATCATGGCAAAGAGATCAAGTCATGGGAATAACATCCATGGTTTAAACAAAAAAAAAAAAAGGTTTATTGTCATTCCAAAAATGTACTATTTTAATGTTGTCAAACCCTCCAACATGGGCGTTATGTTATGTCCTGTACTTCATACTGACAAACTGAAAATCTTTTTGCTCAACCTCACCACTCTAGCTAACGGTAATAGTTAATACCTACACTTAATACAAACTCCCTTTTGTCATTAAAAACATCTAGCTAATATTGATTGATATGTAAGGTCCATATTTAAGACTTAGTGTGTGTTCGGCAAAAATTAAAAAACCAACTTATTTTACTATTCAGCTTATTTTTGCTACTATTTATGGGTCTCACTGTACCATTTCAGCTAACTTTTACCTTTATTTACAGTATTTTTAACAAAAAATATTCAATTTCAGCAAAATAAACGGATCCCAAACAAACTTTTAAATACAATTCTTTAGATATTGTAAAATGTGTCATCTTCTTTTGATAACAATTAAATCTAACCATGTAACTTCTTCTCAAAAAATATTCAACTGTGTAACTTAGTCTTCTTGAAGAGATGGAAAAGCATAGTTCTCTAGTTTGAACATGGCGGAACATCTACATTGTCACGAAATCTTCATGCTCACGCAGACTATGTTTTTGGCAAAACGTGTTCCACCCTTCCTTGAGAACATAAACCCTGGACTCCCAAAGTTTGAACGTCATTGAGTGTTCCTTATCTTTTATGTCATACATAATGATAGGAATTCCATTATCAACATCTTTGTTCTTGTTTAGCAATGGTAAGAGAGTTTTTGACATCTAGTTTGTTCAGGGACAGCTTGCTTTGGTCACCCCTTACATAGCTAAATGCCAATTGCTTCTCAAAAGGCTTAGAGCATGCTCCTATGAGGCTGTTGAGGTGTGGGAATGGTGGGAAATCTGGGGGCTTGCAGGAATAGGCTTTCATGGACAGGGTTAATAAACCATGGTTTTCTTTGGAAACATTGAATGGGTTACGGCTTGCTAGTATTTGCTACATGTTGCTTATGCCTAATTCTTTGGTTTTTGATTTCATGCAAAGCTATGGCAAATTTCTCATCCAGCAATTGGCATGCTTTATGTGAAGAAGAATCATGGCAGCTTTGTCTTCCTCATTGAATTTGTGAAGGAAGTCATTGCCATTAACATATCCATTCAACCTTATTTTCCCCATAATTTAATTTTAGTATCTAAGTTTATATGAGGAAAGGAATACGTCTACAAGACTAATATAGTAATAGGATGAAAAATGGTTTACCCAAAAAAAGGATGAAAAAGGGTTCATCAAACTATTATTCAAATTGTGTGCTCACTATTGTATCCATGAAAAAAATTTGTGAGTTCTCCAAAAATATTATTTAATTTGTTTTAACAATTTTGCTATGAAGAGGGGCGGTAGGGTGTTAAATAATTTTTAGATAAAATGGAAACTTTATTTTATTATTATTATCGTCAATCATAAGATGTACAGAGTTGCAAGAGCATTGTTGTTTATGAAAAAAGAAAATAGAGGTGTGAATGCATTGGAATAGGTTGGATTTTGTTTTGTGTTTTTATAAAAGCCAACAATTTCACATGTTGAGAAATGTTCAACTCAACTTGATTCATAGGGAATATGTATGGTTGGATCGGATCGTTAGAACCATTTTTCCAGGCCTAAATAAAAAATTTTGGTTTTCATTCACCAATTTAAACCCATTTTTTTAAGAAATAATTACAATTTCATCTAAAAAAAATCTCAAATTACTAAGACAATCCGAACTAACAAATTTAAAGTAAGTTATGAAGTCTAAAATAAATTAATTTTTTTTAGGTATATAAAATCTAAAATAAAATAAATTAAAGAGTTCATACATATATATTTTTAAAGTATTAATTGATAGAGGGGTTGGATGGGGTTATTTGGATTAAAATTTTTGTCAACTTTGAACCCGATCCAACTCAAGTTATAAAAAAATAAGGACCCAACCAAACCCTTCAACCACAAAAAACAAACCCTGATGTGTTGGTTTGGATCGGGTTCATCAAGTTGTTAAAGAAGAATAAACAAAAGAACTATAAAACTCAGAAACAATAGAAAACAATTCACACAGATGTTAATGGTTTACACAAGCTAAATTACATACAAATTACAATCCACGGTTGAACAAGTGACAATCTTCCAACAAACTACCACAAAGGCATCTTGGAGTTCAAACTTTTACATTTATTACAGGCAAATAAGAAACAAAGTCTTGAGTATTAATTTATTGAACAATAACTAGAATACCCAAACAATACTTAGAATTAGAGCTCCAAACAAAACAGAATCCTTTTGAAGCAAACAAGGCAAACTCATAATCTTGACATCATTACGCCACGAGTAAAAAAAAAAAAGAAAAAAAGAAGAGAGATATGGCTTATTAAAATTGACAAATTCATGTTCCAAAACACAAATTATAAGACATCATAGCCAAACCAAATCTAAGAAACCTCTGTACATAAAATTGAAAGTCACAAGCAAGATTAGGATTATTGACATGCATGGAGGACACATAATGAAAAAACCCAGAAAAAGTTAGCATAACATAATTCACAATCTTGTGTCTTCCAATCACACATCATTCATAGAGGACTTTCCTAGAACACATGGTGGCCATTACTCACATATAGAACACGCCTACAAAAACACATTCACACATGCATACACACCAAAATACATATTAAAAACAATATTTTGACATAGGATCCAGAAGCTAATTCATTCTATTTCAAAGAATTTGATGTGTTTATCAGTTTATGCCAAGATGGTAACTAAATCAAACTCCAAGCAATCAAGCAATAGCAAGCATTGTTAGGCATGAACATGGTTACTTATTTATCATGTCAGAAACCATTAGTTTCAAAAACTTAAGCTATTACAAAGTGGATAAATAATATAAGTTGAGCATACATAATTTGTTAGTGAAATAACTTAGATGAAGCAAAGCTTTTTTTTTTTTTTTTGGGGGGGGGATGGGTTAGATGAAAGATAGAAATGAATGCGATAACCATTCATGAAAAAAAAAAAAAAGAAGAAGAAGAAAAACACAGAGAAGTGAGAAGCTACCTTCATGAAACATTCCCGGATTACTACCAAATGTAGATCTTTGGGATGCATTGCAACACTAAATAACAGAGAGTAACTTATGAGTTATGTCTAAGAGTATGATAACAAATTCAAATAGATTTTGCTAACTTAGGTAACACAAAGTATCAAGTTGCAGTTCCAATCACATAAAAGAAGACATAAACAAAATTGTTCAACATGTATTAGTTGGAAATTATGACTTGGATCACTCATTTCTCTTCATGATCTTATGACAACCTAACAATGAGGAATACAATAAAAATACAATTAAAAGCAAGAGATTTGCTACCCAAAAGAAGAATTGGAAAAATAGAGAAAAATTGGAAATCTCATTAAGAATTTATATCTAAGTCAAGGATTTTTAACTAGGACTCAAGAACCATAGGTTAATGGCAAAGATGCATCAATAAAGGGAAAATAATTAAATTGTGATTATACTTATCAAAAAATAAATAAACCTTAATCACATCTCATCCATATAGGAATTGCGAACTTGAGAGCATAGGGTCTAAAACAGAAACTGATAACTTTTTTCTTAACTTGGTACAACCACTTTTTCATGCATGATGCATAGATATAGAAATGGAGAGAGACTGTGAGTCTTCTGGCTATTAGTTTTTGCATCTATTGGGTACTATGGTTAAGAGTTAGTGCAAAAAGAAACTACGACCTAACTCTTAAGAGCATCTTCCTAGAAACAAGGCACTAGTCTCCCTCCCCTACATGATCTCCTCAAAATAATATTGTCTCAACCTAAATGGGAAGGGAACACCTATGAGGAAAATACGAGGGTACATAAAATCAAGAAAATTATTTCTTAACTTATATGCTGCTTCTCAAATGGATAGCAGTATGTATAAACGAGTACAAGGGCAATCAATGAAAAGACATAGGCAGCATGTGCCAAGCTAAAAAAAAATTACCGAAGACATCCTATCTTAAATTAGACTATAAATCTATGTTCTCAGTGTGGCAGACTAACAATGTGAGCACTTAAGAGTTAAAACATCCTATTATCAATGGCAAAATAATAATAATAAAATATAAAAAGGAGAAGCTATTATTAATAAATGTATTTCATGAGGACTAGTTCCCAAATTATATAAGAAGCAAAGTATGCACTTAAAAGTTTGCAACACAAAGATTTATATATAAACAAATCACAGGCTAACGTGTGCTCACTATAACGGACCAATAAATTATATGCAAGCTTAGGATTATCAACACCCATGAAAGACGCATAATGAAAAATCCAGCAAAAGTCGTGGGGGTTACATAAGTCAAAATCTTGTGTCTTCCAATCACGCAACATCCACAGAGGACTTTCCTCAAACATATGGTGGGCTTGACATACCCACAAACAGAATACACCCAAATACATTTATATAAACAATATTTTGAGTCAGGCCTAGAAACTAACTTTATCTATTGCAAGGAATTTATTTTATTTATTTTATTTTTCTATGCCAAGATGGTGGATAAAACAAACTCCAAGCAATCAAGCATGATTCTGCCGTGGGTAAAAAAACAGAGATAAGATTAAGTACAATTAATCGTTAGAACGGATTACTTATTTATGATGTCAGAAAGACAGAAACCATTAGTTCAAAGAAATAACTTAAATGATAAAATGAATGCAACCATTCATTTAAAGATTAAAAGTGGAAGAAAATTTGGATAGAACTGAGAAGCTACCTTTGTTAAACATTTTGAATTACTTCGAGATGTAGATCACTGGGATGTGCTGCACCTTTGGAGAATCCACTCGCGAAATGCAATTTTCAAGTTCCATTGAGACAGATTTCAAATACAGTTCTTGGAGATTTTGAAGGTATTCAATGCCCTTGGGCACTGTCTTTAACTCCATGCAGCTGAAAATATGTAGGGATTTCAGATTTGGCATCACCCCCCTTTCTATTATTATCTCATTCAATTGAGGGAAATTACAAATCCACAACAGTGTAAGCTTAGGAAAGCCTGTACTGAAACATAGCTGTTTTCCAACATAGACATTAATAAGTTTAAGACGTCCCAAATTGGGCAAAGCAGCAATATGAGGGAGTAAATCTTCTTCCAGTCTCGACCAATGCAGTCCCAAAGATGTGAGGCTTTCAAGTGAATGAAACCACTGTGGCACCTTTTCTAGTTTTCCAGCCAAAACAAGCTTTTGAAGGTTGGTAGGAGGAGATGAAAGTGCATCCATACGGAGGGTTTCCTCCGCATTTGTAACCATGATACTCAAGTAGCGCAAAAGCTTCATGTTATGAATTGAATCACACAAGTCCATCTCATCTGCTGCTTTCACATTTGTAAGACCGATTGTGGTAAGCTGAGTCATGCACCGAATCTGTTTCAACAAGTCACCTTTTATTTCTAAACATGTCACAACTTGCAAATTTTTTAATCTACAGATATTTGATGGAATTCGCGGCCCAATAGCAAATTTGAAATCATTCCAATTTCCAACGAATTGGTGTAGAATTAGATGCCGCAAGTTTTGCAACTCTCCTATTTCACAAGGAAGGACCTCTAGTTTTGTGTCTCGGACGTCCAAGGTTTGAAGGTTTCGGAGCCGCCCTACAGATTTTGGAAGCTCCTTAACTAAAGTTCCCCTTAAATTCAAATATCTTAAGTTAAATAATTTGAATAGTTCATCAGGCAAGTCATCAATAGGGGCATATTCCAAATCTAGGACCCTTAACATTTTACTTCCAAAAGGCAATGTTTTCAACATCTTGTTAAAAACAAGAAAAGAACGGAGCTTTGACATACTCGTAAATGATTTGACTTCTCCATCAGTTTTGTGAATTGAAATGCGGCGTGCTTCGCATTCTATCATTTCTTCTCTTCCAACGTGTACAACACCAATCTTCTCTCTCTCTGATATTGATAGAGCAAGCTCCCGCAGAATATCATGCATTTTACATCTCTTTGGCCTTCCAGATTCGTTCCTTTTTACAACTTGAAGCATGCTTCGAAAAATGAGTTCTAATAGGTAGCTCTCTGCTACTTCCTCTGGCATGGACCTTTTATCTTGTTCTACAAATCCTTCTGCCATCCATAGCCTTATGAGCCTCTTTCTTCGAATCTCATGATCTTCTGGGAAAAGAGAGCAATATAGGAAACAATGCTTCAATTGATAAGGTAAATCGTTGAAACTAAGCAACAAAATGCTCTTCACTGCTTCTAGCTTAGGATTTTTACTTAGACTCCAATTCAAGCTGTTGTAAATTTCGTTCCACTCAGACATATTCTTGGAGTACATAAGACCACCCAAAGCCGCAATTGCAAGAGGTAGGCCTTCGCATTTTCGCACAAGTTCTTTAGCAAAAGATTTAAGCTCCAGTGGACAACTTCCATTGGTACAATTTATGAATGCTTTCTTGCAAAAGAGCTCCCATGCCTCTTCGTTTTGCAGCAACTGAATATGATGAATATGATGTTTACCTCCCAAATGATAGCAAGCTACATCTTCTTTTCGAGTTGTAAGGATGATTCTACTACCAATACAACTATCTTGAAATGATACCTTGATTTGATCCAAGAGGTTTGTGTCCCAAACATCATCTAGGACAAGTAGATACCTTTTCTTCTCCAAATAATTCACCAATGTATTTACTAACTGTCTGTATTTCATGGAATTCAAGTCTGCTGGATTTATTTCCTTCCTTGACTCGTGGAATTCCATAATCAAGCACCTCAATACGTCTTCTAATTCATATGCTTGGGAAATTGTGATCCATGCACAACAGTCAAAATGTTTCTTTACATCATCATTGTTGTAGGTGTTGGCAGCTAGTGTGGTCTTGCCGGAACCTCCCATCCCAACTATCGAAATGACAGTCAGACGTGGTTCTCCATCCATCAACCAATCCATTACCAATTGCCTTTTCTTTTCAATCCCAACAAGTTCGTCTTCTTTAAAAAAAAGAGATGATTCAGCATGACGCACCACCCATTTCTGATTATCTTCAGAACTAGTTCCCTCTATATGATCAATACCATATCTTTGCGGCATGGCGCCCTTTATTTTTGCGTTAATTTTTTGTATCTTGGTGGCGGTTTGACGTCTCACCCAGACATTTTTTGGAAAGTTAATGGTGTGCTGAAGGTTCCAGGAAGATTGACCGCCAATTTGTTGGTGATTCATGTGATACATGTACTCATCAATAATGTCTTCAACATCATACACCCAGTCCCTCACATTTGCCACCCAAGTTTTCTCTCCTTCCCTCCCTACTCCCTTTCTATCAGCATCTTCTAAGAATGATCGCATGCTTATTAACTCATCTTTGATATCTTCAATTGCATCACGAGCCCCCCACAACAAAGATGCTTCATTTGAAAGGATTGAATTGATATTTCCAAGCAAGAGTTCCACTACAGCCTGATCCATTTTTAACTTCAAAGTTCCAACTCCCTTCTAGCTTTAGTCACCAAATTTTTATGCTCCCTTTCTTCCAATTATATCACATCCAAAGAGAAAGAGAATGCCATGCTTTGACTTGTTGCTTGCCGGTCCTAGAAGACCTGCACAAAAAAAGAAAGAAAAAAAAGAATAGAGGTGAGAAATATAATGCATGAAAGTATTCTAATTCTCAAAAAGTGTACCAGTACGTCAGTTAAGTTGAAGAATGATTTTTTTGGGGGGATAAGTAGTGTAGATACAGTGATTTTTTGAATTTATTTAAATTAAACAATGGTCGTTGTACTTGTCTAAATTAAACAGTGAGAAATATTTCTATTTGTCGCTGGCAACATTTTCATTTTTTTTAAGGAACTTGTAATATATATATTTTTAAACAGAACATTTCAATAATTAAAATATCATTGTTTCCACATGGTTTCTATTCATGACACCATATGTTGTCTAATATGTGATTTGTACATTAAACAGAATACTAGAAGGATGTGATTCGTGAACTTTCAAAAAAAAAAGGAGGATGTATACATTAGTCTTTATATTAGATTTTTTTTTCCATAATAATGGTAAGGAAAGGCGAGGTACCAATAAATGTTTATAAATATTTAAGGAGTAAGATTCTAAAAAAAATAAAAGATTTAAGGACTAAAATGAAATAATGATAATTTGATAAAAGAATTAAAAAAAAATTATATAATTTATGGACCAAAATTTTGACTTTTCTTTTTATTTCTTTCGAAACAAAATAATTGAGTCTTTCTAAAATATCATTCTTATCTTAATACGAAATTTAAAACTTTTAAACAAATAAATACATGATAATAATTGCATTTATTCTCAGGTAAAGACAGTAAAAGACATCGATAAAATTATGAATTTTCACATATTAATCTTGTTCAAGTGACAATTAAATCATAAAATAAGAGATGAAGTTTAACACATTTGTTTGATTTTCCATGTTTAAGAGATGCTTTACAATTCCTTCTCAAAAAAAAGAAAAAGAAAAAAGAGATGCTTTACAATTTACATTTCAATTATCCTTGATCTATTTTTTTTATATTAATAAACCATAGAGTCATGTTTCCATAAGGGACCAATTTATTTTAATTGTTTCACTTTATAGTAGAACACCCAAAGCATGACTGAGGGTTTTTATTCCTCTTTATCATTAATTGGTCAAACAATTTGGCCTTTTTTTCTTTTTTTTTTTTTTCAAATCAAACATAAGTTTCATTGATAATAAAAGCATTGCAATTTTCAATATAAACTAATACAGTTAGACAATAGGTGACCAATGAGAGAGAATAGAAAATACTAATACATAAAATGAAGTGATTCCACCAACTGAAAAGATAAAAAAACCCTTATTTATTCCTCATGAAATACCCCCACACTTACAAATGAAATTTACTAATAAATGTACAAACTAATTGATTAAAAGCAGCACAACTAGAAATTCAAACTCCCCTAAAAAAAAAAAAATAAAATAAAATAAAAATTCAAACTGACCCAATCTCAACCTCAACCTCTTGAAGTGTGGTCTCAATAATTAATAAAGAATGAATATATGATATAGACATAAGTAGAATTGAACTAAATTTACAATATTCAAATTAATAAAATAAAAAATAAAAATTTCAACTCCCACCTCCAGTCCTGAGCCCACTAATCGAAATTGGTACCGAAGATTTACACCATCTGATATTCAACTTGAAGATAGATGTAGGAACCTAGGGATGATCGCAAACGAGAGAAATAAATTAAATAATATAAAGATGGTTTTTCTCCACTCTGTATTTCACTTGAGAATAAGTAGTATTTTCTTTCTTCTCAGCAAAACAGAGAATGAGTAGCCTTTTACTACAGACTTGAAGCAGCCATTGCTGACCAGTCAACCACTTTCTTCTTATTTTGTTTTCTCCAGTTCACACTTGAGATTGACAAATATCTCCTATATTCCTTTTTTCGTAGGAGACTTTGAAAATAATATCTAGATGATTTTTCAACCGTCTTTCATGGTGAGAATAAGTGGCCTTAATGGAGTAGCCCTTCTCGACCACTTATTACAGAGTCACAGCTTTATCTATTTTGTTTTCAAATGGGTTGTATGCATCTTTTAATTATTGTGGTCTATGGTTTGGTTTCATCTGAATTATTGTTTCACATTTAAGTGGGAATTCGTGATTTCGGGTTAAGGGAAGTGCTTAGGGATTAAGGGTAATTAAGTTGTGTAATGGTGCAGCCTAGTCTATAGCTGTGGCTGAGGGGGCAATGATCTAGAGAGTCCTTCATTTTTGCTACTTCTTATTGTACAAAATGACGTCACTACATTGATAAGCAGTGCCAAAAATTGTCGCAAATCAATAAGTTTAGTCACCAAGAATGAGATTAAGTTGCAGAGGAGGAGAATAAGATTAGGGAAAATTACATTTTAAACCATATATTTTAGGGGTGGTTTGAAATCAAAATTCTATAATTGTCGTTTTAAAATCTCAAAGTCTAAAACTTATCCATGAAGTTTTAGATTATTACAAATTAAGTGTCCGTTTGACAAAAATTATTTTTGCCAAATTATTTTATTATAATCTCAAAGTCTAAAACTTATCCATGAAGTTTTAGATTATTACAAATTAAGTGTCCGTTTGGCACAAATTATTTTTGCCAAATTATTTTACTATTCAAATTATTTTTTTTACTATTTATGTGTCACACTGCACTTTTTGTATTATTCATGAGTCTCATTGGACTATTTCAGCTAACTTTTACCTTTATCTATTATTCTTTTGCAAAAAGTTTTTAATTTTAGTAAAATAAACGGATTCCAAATAGATCCTAAGCCTCATGCTTTTTGTTAGTTTCAAATTGAAATCTGGACTTTTAAAATAGTATCTCTTTAAATTCTTATCTTTTTGAGTTGGATTTAGGGCTTTGATTGTGGAGTTTTAAAGATTTAGGTTGCCTTTGGATAGATTATATTTAGCATTTTATTTTACTATTTAACTTATTTTTGTTACTATTTATGGGTCTTATTGCACTTTTTGGTACTATTTATAGGTCACACACTATATTATTTCAACTAACTTTTAGCTTTATCTACAGTGACTTTCGGGGAAAAAAGTCTTCAGTTTTTAGCCTGTGCTCCTTATGTGAACTTTGCGGGTTGCACCACTCGAGCCAAGTAAAGAGATCAACTTCTCAAGCATATCTTTACCGCTTAAGACTAAACCCTTTACAAAAAATTCCCACAAAATACAAGAAAATAAATTAAAGAAATTACAACACTTTTTTTCATGAAATAAGCCAACATAAATGTTTCGTGAAAAACTATAACATAACAAAGGTGATAAAAAATTACAAATAGGGAGGATTGCAAATGAGAAATAATATCAAGATGGTTAGAAATAATATCAAGATGGTTTTCTCCACACTGTTTTCACTTGAGAATGAGTAGCCTTTTCTCTCTTCTCAGCAAAACAAAGAATGAGTAGCCTTTTACTACAGACTTGAAGTAGCCCTTTGTCGACCACTTTCTTCTTCTTTCGTTTTCACTTGGCTTTTTTCCTCTACTAGTCGCATACCAGCGCGTTGCGCGTAATAATTTTTTTAGGATAGTCTCATTAAATATTTTATTAATACTATAATTTTAGTTATTAACCATTAGTTTTTAAGTAGATAAAAACCTTAAATATACATTTTTTTTACCTTTATACACACATATATATAATGAATCTTTACACATATTTTTAAAAAAAACTTTATATATTCCATTTTTTTGGGTGCCTAAAATTATAGAATATTACTCCATAATGATAGTGACTAATTAATTTTATATTTTTTTTAGTGATCTCATTTGTAGCGCTTTTTATCATTATCATATATTTACTAACTGATGATTTGCATAACAAAGACAATAAATAAGAGGTAGCATTGTTCATTAGATTTTTGAAAGTAATAGTGTATGAAAAATATATATCTATATATATATATATATAGATATATAATAAATAAGGTTAAATGAAATGTCAAAAAATGGATTTTTAAATTTTCTAACTTTATTTCTTATATAATTTCTACTACTATCAGAGAACATCTCTTTTTTAGTTATGATTAATATGGTTTCCATAGTTAGAGTTTGATTAGTTTTAAATTTAAATTTAGTACTATGATTGTATTTAATTGTTGATTGTTGATTTAATTTTTTAAGTGAATTTAAAGGTTTATGTTACTACACTGTAAAGTTTTTAATATTTTCCACATAGTAATCTCTATTTTATTTTTTACTTCCCCTTACAACCTTTTTGTTTTCCAATCAACGATTACTAATTGACGTTTGGTTTTTTTTTTTTTTTTTCTTTATCTACTCTTTATTACTTTGTATTGGTTTTTTTCTATACCATCTCTCTCTCTCTCTCTCTCTCCATTGGCAACCTATCATTTTCCAAAATTTGATGATGATTCTATAACATTAAATATGAATTATTAGTTTTTTTTTTATTATTTAGTGTTTCTAACTTGATTTTTTTTTCCTTCCTTTGATGCATTGGGTGTGAGAATAAGTGTTTCCCTAGCATTACTCCACTTAATGTGGACAATTTTATTTATTTAATTTAGGCAAAATATTATATTTAATTTTTTTTTTTAAATGAGTGGAAATATAAATAATTTAATGATATATATGGGGATGTGGCTGAATTTAAATGCTAAATAAAATTATATGAGAAAAAAATAAAAATAAAATACATAAAATAAACACTAACTTATCCAAATAATTCTATGTAATATAATAATAGTACATTCTTATATACTATCTTTAATTATTTATAATGCAATATGATAATATTTAACAATCAAAGTCATAAAAAATAAAATAAAAACTTAAAACACAAAACTAAATCCCATCAACCAAAATAGAGTTCTAAAGAATACAAAACTTTATCAAGCTAAAATAGAGATGGAAGAAAAATAAAAATAAAAATCCACCAAAAAATTGAGGGAGAAAGAGTGGAAAATAAGAACTTTTTTGTGAGAGAAAATTATGTAAAGAATGGAAGAGTGAATGACAAATTTATACTAAGAGGATGATAATAAAAAGAAAAAAAAATAAATGAAGATAAAAAGAAAGAGGAAGAGTGATATCAAGGTAGAATGTTTGGAAAGATGAAAAGGTAAAGAGAATGAGAAAGGTTGGAGAAAGTGTAAATGTTAAAAAAAAAAATTAGTACAATTTGATGAGCATAATTTTCTTTTATTTGAATTTAAGTAAAATATTACAGTTTTTATTTTTAAAACAAAAAGAGAGAGAAAATATAAATAATTTAATGATAAAGAGGATGTGGTTGAATTTCAATATTGAGTAAAATAGAAGAGAAGAAACAAATAAGAAAAATTAAAAAATATAACAATAAACACTAAAATATCCAAATTATGCTATGTAATGGAATACTATTTTATTTTTATCTACTATCTTTAATTTTTTTATTATGTAATCGGATAAAATTTAACAATCAAAGAGAAAAATAATAATAATAATAATAACATAAAACATAAAATTAAATCGTATCAACCTAAATTAGAATTCTTAAAAACAAAAAAATTTATCAAACTAAAGTGGAGATGCAATAAAAAATAAAAATCCACCAAAACATTGAGAGAGAGAGAGAGAGAGAGAGAAAAAAAAAAAAACCTTTTTGTGAGAGAAAACTATACAAAGAATAGAAAAGAGTGACAAATTTATAGTATGAGGGAAAGGATAAGAAGAGACAAATAAAGGAAGATGAAAGGAAAGATGAATAGCAATATTAAAGTAGAGGGTAGTGGGGAGATGAAAAGGTGAGGGAAGAAGAAAAGTTGAAAAAAGTGTAAATATTTAAAAAAAAAAATAAGTGAATGTAAAAAAAATTATAGGAAAATTGGAAATAAAAAAGAAATATATATAGATGTTAAAACCGACAAAGATGAATATGTAAAGTCAATAATCTATTTATATATTTTTTTGTAAAAAAAAAAAAGAATAAATAATAATTATTTGACAAAATGCGTAGCGATGAGGTGGCATAACAGGAGTTTAGCAGCAATAAATGCCACGTTTCAGCTTTTAGTAATATATAGATTTGAAATAGTCTTCAACAATCATATTATTAAGAAAGATTGTCACCATGTTCACAATTAAACGTGGACAATTATCCCCTATACTCCTTTTCGTATGAGACTTTTGGAATAATTGTGTTTGGATCTTGGCTTTTTCGATGAAGGTTTGGTATTGATGACTTGGACTTAACAATTAATTTTGAATATCAGATCAGCGAGTATGAGGCAATGTTTGGTATCTCTAACAAAACTAACTTTTACAGATTTCAATTTGTATCCCAATAAGATCAGAAGTTCTAATGTCCGTTTCCAAATCCCCTATTTTTTGTAACTTATTTGTATAGTATTTAAATAGTATTTAATAAAAAATATAATTTTTGATAATTTCTATATTAAATGTATTACCCAAAAAAATAAAACCAAAATATAGTTTATTTCAAAAATAGCCAAAAGCTAAATATTTGCCAAAAAAAAAAACTAGTTTTCAACAATTTCAAAGGCAAAACTAATATTTCCAACAGAAATCCTTTTCTTTTTTTTTTTTTTTTTTTTCAGTTTTGATAATTGGTAAAAAAAAAAAAAAAAAGAAGTAAAGAAAAATGCATGAAGCACTTGATAAATACTAGCTCGAATGAGCCTTCATTATTGAACTCATTTTTCAAAATACGTTAAAGTTTATCAAGCTTTTGTTTTTTTGTTTTTGCTCAGACTCTCCTGGGCTTCAATTCTCACGGATTGAGCCCAGCCTCAAATTTCCACATATTGAAGATAAATAGAAAAAATTATAACGATATCATAATAATTTAGGTTGAAAAGGCTGAATCCTTCTTTATTTCTATGGAATTGATCATATTCACTACCTCCACGTTTTAAAACATGGCAAAATTTTCATCATATAATAAACAGCACAAAGGATAAGAGTTGGACATATAAGCCTAAAAGTAAGCATAAGTTTAAGAGCTTCAACAAGAAATAATTGCCAAAACGGGGAACCAAATGTTTCTTACCACAGCGAAGAAAGTACTCAATATAGAGGAAAATTTTCCAATCTACTTGCTTAGAATTACTGCAGAACTCAGCTGACACAATGGAAGCAATCTTATGTCGATCTTCAGCAGATTTGGAATAAACTACTCACAGAAACCCTCTATATAGAAGTGCTTGCTTCTGCATTCCAGAAAGCCTTGGACCCTTAGAGGTTCTCATGGAATCTTCTCATTAAGTTCGCAATTGAAGATGCTTTCTGAGCAGCAAGTAAAGAAATCTATGAACTTTCTTCTATCACACTGCAGAGCAACATTAAATAATACTTATTTGTAAAACTTGAACAAAAATAACTTTAACTACCTTTTGAGGAAAACGAAAATGCAAGCATGTTTGTAAGCAACGACAAAAGATTTCTTGCTTCTTACTTTCAAAATGATTAAAAGATAAAAAGAGATGCATATGATAAAGGAGAAAAACTACATAAAGTGCTGTTGTACAAGTATATGGACATGCAACAGAGAATAACAAAAGAGTATCTTATGAGTCATGACTATATGAATACAATCCCAAATTCAAATAGATATTGCTAACTTAAGTAACACAAATTATCAAGTTGCATTCCCAATAACAAAAAAGAAGATATAAACAAAATTGTTCAACATGTATTAGTTGGAAATTATGACTTGGATCACTCATTTCTCTTCTTGAGCTTATCACAACCTAACAATGAGGAGTGCAGGAAAAATATGGTTTAAAGCAAGAGATTTCCTACCCAAAAGAAGAATTGAAAAAACAGAGAAAAGTAGGAAATCACATTAAGGATTTATATGTAAGTCAAGGACTTTTAACTAGGACTCAAGAACCATAGGTTAATGGCCAAGATGCATCAATAAAGGGGAAATAATTAAATTGTGATTATACTTATCAGAAAATAAAAAATCCTTAATCACATCTCATTCATATAAGAATTGTGAACTTAAGAGCATAGTCTAAATCAGAAACTGATAACTTTTTTCTTAACTTGATGCATGGGTATAGAAATGGAGAGGGACTATGCATCTTCTGGCTAGTAGTTTGTGCATCTCTTGGGAACTATGGTTAAGAGTCCGTGCAAAAAGAAAGTACAACTAACTCCTAAGAGCATCTTCCCAAAAACAAGGCACTAGTCCCCCTCCCCTACATGATCTCCTCAAAACAATAATGTCTCAGCCTAAATGGGAGGGAACACCTACATAAAGTCAAGAAAATATGCTGCTTTTCAAATGGATAGCAGTATGTACAAACGAGTACAAGGGGCATCAATGAAAAGACATAGGGAGCATGTGCCAAGCTAAAAAAAATTTACAGAAGACATCCTATCTTAAATTAGACTATAAATCTATGACCTCAGTGTGGCAGACTAATAATGTGAGCACTTGAGTTGAAACATCCTCTTATTAATGGCAAAATAATAATAATAAAATACTAAAAAGAAGAAGCTATTATTAATCGATGTATTTCATGAGCACTAGTTCTCAAATTATATAAGAAGCAAAGTATGCATTTAAAAGTTTGCAACACAAAGATTTATACATAAGCAAATCATAGGCTAATATGTGGCTTACTAAAACAGACCAATATGTTGTCCAAACCACAAAAAAGACATCATAACCAAACCAAATCTAAGAAACCTCTGTACATAGAATTGAAATTTATATGCAAGCTTAGGATTATCAACACCCACGAAAGAGGCATAATGAAAAATCCAGCAAAAGTCGAGGTGTTACATAAGTCACCATCTTGTATCTTCCAATCACACAACATCCACAGAGGACTTTCCTCAAACATATGGTGGGCTTGACATACCCACAAACAGAATACACCCAAATACATTTATATAAACAGTATTTTGAGTCAGGCCCAGAAACTAATTTTATCTATTGCGAGGAATTTATTTTATTTATTTTATTTTTCTATGCCAAGATGGTAGATAACACAAACTCCAAGCAATCAAGCAATAGCAAGCATGATTTTGCTGTGGGTAAAAAAACAGAGGTACAATTAAGTACAATTAATCGTTAGAATGGATTACTTATTTATGATGTCAAAAACCATTAGTTCAAAGAAATAGCTTAAATGATAAACTGAATGCAACCATTCATTTAAAGGTTAAAAGTGGAAGAAAAAATAGCTTGAACTGAGAAGCTACCTTTGTGAAATCTTCCAAATTACTTGCAGATGTATATCTTTGGCATGTGTTGCATTTTTGGAAAATCCACATTGCGAATGTGATTTTTAAGTTCCATTGAGACAGATTTCAAAGTCAGTTCTTGGAGATTTTGAAGGTATTTAATGCCCCTGGGCACTGTCTTTAACTCCATGCAGCTTTCAATATTAAGTGATTTCAGATTTGGCATCACCCTCTTTTTTATTATTATCACATTCAATTTAGGGAAATTACAAATCCTCAACCTTGTAAGCTTACGAAAGCCTGTATTGAAACATAGCTGTTTTCCAACATAGGCATTAGTAAGTGAAAGACATCCCAAATGGGGCAAAGCAGCGATGTGAGGGAGTAGATCTTCTTCCAGTCTCGACCAATGCAATCGCAAATATGTGAGGCTTTTAAGTGAATGAAACCACCATGGCACCTTCTCTAGTTTTCCAGTCAAAATAACCCTTTGAAGGTTGGGAAGGGGAGATGAGAGTGCATCCATTCGGAGAGTTTCCTCCTCATTAGCTACCTTGATAGACATGGTCCTAAGACGTGTCATGTTTTGAATTGAGATACATAAATCCGTCTCATTTGCTGCTTTCACATTTGAAATACCGAATGTGATTAGTTGGGTCAAGCTCTGAATTTGTCTTATCAAGTCATCGTTTGCTACAATAGAACGCACAGATTGCAAATTCTTTAACCGGGCGATATTTGATGGTGCTTCTATCCCCACAGAACTTATGAACTCACCCCAATTTCCAGTGTAGCGAAACATAATTAGATGACGCAAGTTTTGCAACTTTCCTATTCCAAGAGGAAGGGCCTTTATTTGTGTCCCCACAATGTCCAAGGTTTGAAGATTAAGGAGCCGCCCTATGGAATTTGGGAGTTTCTTAAGTAAAGTTCCCCTTAAATTCAAATATCTTAAGTTGAATAATTTGAATACTTCATCAGGCAATTCATAAATGGGGTTTTTTTCTAAATCTAGAACCCTTAACATTTTACTTTTGGAAGGCAATGTTTTCAATGACTTGTTAAAAACGAGAAAAGAACGAAGCTTTGACATACCCGTAAGTGATTTGAGTTCTCCATCGGTTTTGTGAATTGAAATGCGGCGTGCACTGCATTCTTTCATTTCTTCTTCTCCATCATGTACAACACCAAATTTTTCTTTGACTGATATTGATAGAGCAAACTGCCGCAGAAGATCATGCATTTTACATCTCTTTGGCCTTCCAAATTCATTTCTCTCTACAACTTGAAGCATGTTCCGGAAAGTGAGTTCTACAAGATAGCTATCTGCTACTTCTTCTAGAGTGGACCCTTTTTCTTGTTCTACAAATCCTTCTGCTATCCATAGCTTAATGAGCCTTTTTCTTCGAATCTTATGATCTTTTGGGAAAAGAGAGCAATATAAGAAACAATGCTTCCAGTGATATGGTAAATCATTGAAACTACGCATCAAAATGCTCTTCACTCCTTCTAGCTCAGGATTGTTAGTTGGACTCCAATTCACGTTGCTCTTAATTTCATTCCATGGTGACATATTCTTGGAGTACATAAGACTGCCCAAAGCTGCAATTGCAAGTGGTAGGCCTTCGCATTTTCTCACAAGTTCTTTAGCAAAAGATTTAAGCTCCAATGGACAACTTCTATTGGGACAATTTATGAATGCTTTCTTGCAAAAGAGTGTCCAGGCCTCTTTATTTCGCAACAATTGAATACGATGAATATGATGTTTACCTCCCAAAGGATGGCAGGCTACATCTTCTTTTCGTGTTGTAAGGATGATTCTGCTCCCACGACAACTATCTTGAAGTGCTACCTTTATTTTATCCAAGATATTTGTGTCCCACACGTCGTCCAAGACAAGTAGATACCTTTTCTTTTTCAAATAGTCCACCAGCGTTTCTACTAACTCCATTTGATTCATGGAACTCAAGTCTGTAAGATTCACTTCCTTCATTGACTTGTAAAACCTCTTTTTTTTTTTTTTTTTTTTTTTTATAAGAGACTTGTAAAAGCTCTTAATCAAGCTCCTCAATACGTCTTCTAATTCATATGCTTGGGAAATTGTGAACCATGCACAACAGTCAAAATGTTTCTTTACATCATCATTGTTGTAGATGTTGGCAGCTAGTGTGGTCTTGCCGGAACCTCCCATCCCAACTATCGAAATGACAGTCTGATGTGGTTCTCCATCCATCAACCAATCCATTATCGATTGCCTTTTCTTTTCAATCCCTACAAGTTCGTCTTCTGTAAAAAAAAGAGGTGATTCAGCATTACGCACCACCCCTTTCTGATTATCTTTAGATCTAGTTCCCTCTATATGATCAATACCATATCTTTCGTTTCTCTCTGGTATGGCGCCCCTGATTATCCCATTAATTTTTTGTATCTTGGTGGCTGTTTGATGCCTCACCCAGAGAATTTTTGGAAAGTAAGTGTGGTGAAGGATCCAGGAAGATTGACCCCCAATTCGTTGGCAATTCATGTGATACATGAAGTAGTCGATAATGTCTTCAACGTCATACGCCATGTCTCTCACATTTGCCACCCAAGTTTTCTCTCCTTCACTCCATACACCCTTTCTATCAGCATCTACTAAGAAGGATCGCATGCTTCTCAACTCATCTTTGATATCTTCAATTGCATCATGAGCCCCCCATAACAAAGATGCTTCATTTCGAACTATTGAAATGATATTTTGAGTAAAGGGTTCCCCTACAGCCTGATCCATGTTTAACTTCCCAGTTCAAACTCACCTTCTATGCTAGTCACCAAGTTTTTAGGCTCCCCTTTTACGAATTATATCACATCAAAGAGAAAGAGAGTGCTATGCTTTGGCTCGTAGCTTATCGATCCAGGGATACCTACACAAAAAAGAATAGAGGTGAGAAACATACTGCATGAAGGTATTCTAATTCTCAAAAAGTGTAGCAATACGTCAGCTGAGTTTAAGAATGATTTTTTTTTTTTTTTTTTTTTTTTTTTGGGGTTAAGTGGTGCAGACGCGTAGATTTCACTCGCCAGCGTTGACTTCACTTAGGAAAGGTCATAACTCATAAGGCCATTAGAATTCCATAAATACAATGACCTTTGTATTTATCTAAATTAAACAATGAGAAATATTACTATTTGTCGTTGACAACATTTTCAATAATTAAAATATCAGTGTTTCCATATGGTCTGTATTTATACACCAACATGTTGTCTAATTTGTCTGGTCAACAATGGAAGAATGTGTACAACTGCACAAATTGTTTTTCTTAGAAGAGTGTACAGCTGCACATTCATATTTGAAACTGTTTTTTCTTTATACCATTGGGTTCAGAGTCCAGATTCTTATCTTTGGCTAAATGATAAAGAAATGCATATTCCAAGCTTAGTTGCTTAAAGAAAACCCCTTAAAAGAAATGGATGTTCCAAGTAAATTGTTCGGACCCTCAAAATTATGTCAAAAACTTAATTAGTAGGACTTACTATAATACTATGAGAGAAAGGAGTAATGTTCTCAGCGTTTTAAAGTACAATACTAAAATAACAATATCATTGTCTCCGTATATGTTTTGTGATTATAAGAACAGCATGTTGTCGAATGTATCATGTAAGCATTATTAGGAACTGTACAAAAAAGTCTTTTAAATTAGCAAATTTTGTTTTGCATAATAATGGTATGGCAAAGCGAGGGAACCATTAGGTATTATCAAAACTTCAAATGAAGGATTAAAATGAAATAACTGATAATTCGATAACTAAATTGGGAAAAAGGATATAGTGTGAATGTCAAGAGGAGTTTGAGCTTACCTGGTACGAGATCCAACAGCTTAATTTCGGGGTCAGCTCTGTGTCTTGTATTAAGCAGCCAGACTGGAAACTCTATAGCTCACTCGCTGGCTAAGTTTGCCAGAAATCTGGCAGATGCAGTTGTTTGGATAGAAGATTCCCCTGTGAAATAACATCAATTTCTTCTCTTAATATATATTTATATATATTAGGAACTTTGAAGAACCAAAATCATATTTTGACATTTTTATTTTCTTCTAAACATAAAAGATAAAGGTTAAGACTTCCTAAAATATCATTATTAAAATTGTTGAACAAACTAGTTCTTGGAACAAGTACATTGATTCAAAAGCAAAGCAAATTAGATTTAGAAGACACCAACAAGGATTATCTCATTCGTTAAATAGCAAAACCATTAGGAAGAAAAAGAAAAAAAAAATCGAACTGACCCAACCTCAGCCGACAAAATCTGATCCAGATTATTAATAAAGAATAGCACGTATAATTAAGAACAATTTACAATCTTCAGATTAATATAATAAAAAAATACAAATTTTATAAATCCAACATGCAACACTCGAAAATGGTTCCCTAGGGCCTAGACTTACATCACTTGATTTTCAATTTGAAGATTGACGTAAGAACAGAGCATTCACATCAGCTCTTGCATAATTGTGTATAAATGTGTAAAATACACATTTTGAAGCAAAAAACACACTACATCAGTCCATCTAACATCATGCATAATCATCTAAAATTTTCAACGAGCTACAGTACCCGTGTAAATTTACACGGGCACTGTAGCATGTGTATTTAGTTTTTTATTAATTTCCGTTCGCACCAATTTTTCTCTCTCTTCTCCGTGCACAACGACCTCAACGGAAAAACAAACAAACCCAAACAAAAAAAAAAAAAAAAAAAAAAGAGACAGATCGGTGCTAAAAATTTAAAAAAAAAAAAAAAAAAAACCCAAACGGAAAAACAAAAAAGAGACAGATCGGTACTTATCGGAACGATCGGAGCTCGTGGGTCTCGCTTGGTCGGAGCTCGTGGGTATGGGTCTTGCCTGATAGGAGCTAGGAAGATACAATAACTGATCGGTGCTTGTGGATCGGAGCTAGGGAGATCTCGGTCAAATCTGATCCGGTCGGATCTGATCGGTGCTTGTGGATCGGAGCTAGGGAGATCGGTGCTTGCCTGATCGGAGCTGTGGATCGGAGCTATGGATCGGAGCTGTGGATCGGAGCTATGGATCGGAGCTGTGGATCGGAGCTATGGATCGGAGCTGTGGATCGGAGCTATGGATCGGAGCTAGGGAGTTGTGGATCGGAGCTAGGGAGTTGTGGATCGGAGCTGTGGATCGGTACAGACCGAGAGGGAGAGTTGATTCAGAGAGAGAGAGAGAGAGCTTTATCGGATAAATGAGAAAGAAAATGGGTTCAGAGAGAGAGAGAGAGAGAGAGCGAGAGAGAGCTTTAACAGAGGTGTTAAGGAAAGAGAGAGAGAGAGAGAGAGAGAGAGAGAACGCGCGCGTAGGTTGTTGAGGGAATAATAAAAAAATTGAGAACATCGATTATTTTAATAAAAAAGGTGTTAAAATAGATGAACGGTGGGTATTTTGTAAAAGTAAAGGTGTAAAATAGAAAAAGTAGGATTTTAGTGTAAAAATGAATGTGTAAAATGCATGGAACGATGTGGTTGCTAAGAACCCACCATATACAATAAAGCAAAATTATCTAATATTGGAAAAAAAAAATAATGTTAATGAAATGTCTTTAAATATATACAATATGAAAAATTCAATAGTGAAATATTTCACTATACAATGTGAACTATTTAATAGTGTAGTCAATTCCAATTAAGTTTATCTTCTAAATATTAATATTTAGAAGATAAACTTAATTGGAATTGACTACACTGGATTTTTTTTCTTCAGGAGAATTGTATACTTAGAGAGTTTACAAGAGGAATTTTCAAATAAAGGCGACAAAGAATTTCAAATGGGGAGGATTGCAAATGAGAAATATATCTTGATGGATTTTTTGGTCTTTCACTTGAGAATATACATTTCTTTGATAGGTTTTCCTTAGCAATTGAGCTTGGAATATGCATTTCTTTAGCATTTGGCCAAAGAAAAGAATCTAGACCCAATGGTATAATCCAATAGTATTTATTTGGTTGGCAATTAAATGTGCTTTATTTGGTAGAAGCTATTAGTGCAGAATTAGCTTAAGTTACACGACAATTAAGTTGGACTATTTATCAGGGAGGGACAAGTCAAATAAAAATTCTACTACACCGGTTTGTAAGTTTTGCTAACTGCAAAGGTCTTGAATCTCTCATAAAAAATATTGAACTTTCCAAGCTTTTGCCTGATTGGTTTTGTTCTATTTTTTATTTTTATATCTTTAATTGATATTTTTTCTTTCTAAAAAATAATGATTTTGTTCTATTAGAGAATTTTAATATTAAATTATTATTTTATTAAACAACTAGTCGAAAAATATAAGAGTATTATCAAATTTAGAATCACACATTAATTTTCAATCAACTTTATTTTATTCCCTCCTAGGGATGGCAATTTTTCCCTGTCTCGCTTGACCCGCCCCTCCCCGCTTAGCCCCGTGCGGGTTTTCCCCGTCCCGCAAAGGTGGTGGGGCGGGGATGGGGCGAGATTTTAGACCCACACCACGGGGCGAGGCGGGGATGGGTTTACACTTTTTAGACCCACCCCGCCCCATCCCCACCCCGCCCCGCATTAATAAGGGTTAAATTGTAATTTTATCGCACCCTAAAACCCTACTATTTAAACAAGAATATCATCAGCTTATTTTATTCTACCTAACGTGGCTCTACCTCTTTTTTCTCTCTAGCAAAGTTGGAAATAAGGTACCAATTTTAACTTTTTTTTTTTTTTGTCTTTATTATAAACAAATTTATATACTATTGAATTGCTTATTTCATTCATGATTCATACGGTCTTTCTCAACTTACTTTTCATCATGAACATAATATAATTTTTTTAATGAGTTACGGGTCTGTGGCTCTAAATATGTGTCTGTGTCATTGTTTTTGTAATTTTGTGTAGGCATTTGGCTGCTTAACAACACTGCTTCTTTATGCTTGTTAAAATCCATATCTATTTTACAAGCTGGGTTTTTGTTTATAATTTATTTATAATTTCAAGTATATTTTTATTATTGAAACATGTCATTTTATTTGAAAAAATAGTAATAGTTGTAGGGAAAATTAACAAGAAATAAAGGTTTACGATGTAGGGCGGGGCTTCGCGGGTCTTCGCAGGGCCTTAAGGGGCGGGGATGGAGCAAGAAATTTTCCCCGTCATGCGGGACGGGGCGGGGATGGGGCAAGAAAAATCCATGCGGGGCGGGGGCGAAGATCTCATCTTTCGGCCCCGCCCCGCCCCATTGCCATCCCTATTCCCTCCAAGGGAATTAATTTCGTACTCGAGACTGTTTCAGTTTGACTAAAGGAATGAAATATTTGAATAATCTAAGTACATGTATGTGAATATATTTGATTTATTGGGCTTAAATGTAATATAGTCTTTTCTCAAAAAAAAAAAAAAAAAAAAAAACGTAATATAGTCTTTTTGGAGAAATATGTAATATAGTCTTTTAATATTGGATAAATTATGTATTTGATTCTTAGCCTAACTGACTTATTTTAAAAAGTCAATACTCATAATTTTTTTCTCTAGAGTTTAAATAAATTTGAGCAGTTTTGGAGCTTGTAGCTTTTTAAGCAAAAAAAAATATATTAAATGATGTTCCCTTAAAAATTGAATTTTCTAAATAGAACTAACAATATCGGATAGGAGAGAGATTTTTGATATATTTTTAGTGAATTATTATCACTAACACACTATAATATGTAAACCCTCTTCACCATATTTATGTTTTTGAGAAATTACGGGCAAAAGAAAGAGTCCTGGAATCTTAGAGCAACCTTTTTAACCGTAACTGATTGTAATTAGATTCCAAATCTTCTAAATATTTGGGTTTTTATCTTCACCACAAATTTTGCTTTGACTGGGAAAATTAATTATGCAATACTTCAAAAGCAATGCTCTCTCTCTTATATGAATTTTGGTTCTTTGTTTGAAGCACAAACTAATTCGATCTACACCGTTGAAGCTAGTGGCCTGACTTTTCAATTTTCCATTATAGGTATTAGGTAGTATGAAAATCACATAAATAATTACAAGCCACAGAAAAAATGCACTTATTGGCCCCCTTAGATTTAGAATTTAGGTCGTAACTCCTTAAAATTTTTTATTCAGTCCAGAAATCCCCCCCAAAAAAGACCATACAAATTTATAATTACTCCTCAAAGTATTTGAATTATTGGTTGGTCTCAATAATTAATAAAGAATGAATATATGATATAGACATAAGTGGAATTGAACTACAATTTAAAATATTCAAATTAATAAAATAAAATATAAAAATTTCAACTCTAACCTCCAGTCCTGAGTCCACTACTCGAAATTGATACCCAAGATTTACACCATCTGATATTCAAATTGAAGATAGATGTAGGAACCTAGGAGATCCAAAAGAACAAATTATCAAATATAGAAACAAAAGCTAATTAATGCTTTTAAATATTTAAAATATGCCAATACAGTGGTGAAATATTTGAAACAATAGACTTACTTGAAAATTAAACTCGAATATTTTCTTGAGAAGAATTGTTCACTTCGAGAGCTTACAAGAGGAGTATACAATTGAAGGTGATAAAGAAATACTAGTAGGGAGGATCGCAAACAAGAGAAATAAATTAAATAATATAAAGAAGGTTTTTCTCCGCTCTGTATTTCACTTGAGAGTTGAGAATGAGTTGCATTTTCTTTCTTCTCAGCAAAACAGAGAATGATTAGCCTTTTACTACAGACTTGAAGTAGCCATAGCTGACCAGTGACCCACTTTCTTTCTTCTTATTTTGTTTTCACTTGGCTTTTTCCTCTGCTCACTGCTTTTATGACTTTCCCTTGTCTGTTTCTTGAATGGTTACCATCGCACAGCCTTTTAAAGATGACAGCTAATGTGCTGTCACTATTATGTTGGAAAATATGTCACCAGTTCACACTTGACATTGACTAGAGTAATATCTCGTATATTTCTTTTCTCGTAGGAGACTTCAAAATAATATCAAGACGATTTTTCAAACATCTTTCACGGTGAGAATGAGAGGCCTTAATGAAGTAGCCCTTCTCGACCACTTATTTTCTGTTCACTTGTCTTTTCCTTCTTACAGTCACATGGCCTTCATTTATTTTGTTTTCAAATGGATCGTCTGCATCTTTTAATTATTGTGGTCCCATGGTTTGGTTTCATCTGAATTATTGTTTCACATTTAAGTTGGGATTTGTGATTTCGGGTTAAGGGAAGTGTTTAGGGGTTAAGGGAAATTAAGGTTGTTTGGTAGTATATTTTAAATAATAATTTTTAATATTTAAATAATATTATATGTATTTTTATATATTTTTTATCTATATTTTTAAAAGATATAAATAACATTACTAGAACAATATTATGACCCTAAATTGTATAATGGTGCAGCTTAGTCTATAGCTGTGGTTGATGGGGCAATGATCTAGAGAGTCCTTCATTGATAAGCAATGCCAAAAATTGTTGCAAATCAATAAGTTTAGTCACCAAGAATGAGATTAAGTTGCAGAGGAGGAGAATAAGATTAGGAAAAATTAAATTTTAAACCATATATTTTAGGGGTGGTTTGAAATCAAAATTCTATAATTGTCGTTTTAAATTAAACCCTAAAATCTCAAAGTCTAAAACTTATCCATGAAGTTTTAGATTATTACAAATTAATTGTCCGTTTGACAAAAATTATTTTTGTTGAATTATTTTATTATAATCTCAAAGTCTAAAACTTATCCATGAAGTTTTAGATTATTACAAATTTAATGTCCGTTTGGCACAAATTATTTTTACCAAATTAGTTTACTATTCAAATTATTTTTTTTACTATTCATGTGTCACACTACACTTTTTGTATTATTCATAGAGTCCCTCACTGACTATTTCAAATTTAACTTTTACCTTTATCTATAGTTCTTTTGCAAAAAGTTTTTAATTTTAGTAAAATAAACGGACTCCAAACAGATCTTAAGCTTCATGCTTTTTGTTAGTTTCAAATTGAAATATGGACTTTTAAAATAGTATCTCTTTAAATTCTTATCTTTTTAAGTTGGATATAGGGCTTTGATTGTGGAGTTTTAAAGATTTAGGTTGCCTTTGGATAAAATATTTTTAGCGCTTTATTTTACTATTTAATTTATTTTTGTTACTATGTATGAGTCTTATTGCACTTTTTAGTACTATTCATTGGTCACACTATATTATTTCAACTAACTTTTAGTTTTATCTATGATACTTTAAGGAAAAAGTCTTTAGCTTCTAGCATGTGCTCCTTATGTGACCTTTGCGGGTTGCACTACTCGAGCCAAGTAAAGAGATCAACTTCTCAAGCATATCTTTACCACTTAAGACTAAACCCTTTACAAAAAAAAAAAAAATCCCACAAAATACAAGGAAATAAATTAAAGAAATTGCAACACTTTTTGTCATGAAATAAGCCAACATAAATGTTTCGTGAAAAACTATAACATAACAAAAGTGATAAAAAAATTACAAATAGGGAGGATTGCAAATGAGAAATAATATCAAGATGGTTTTCTCCACTCTGTTTTTCACTTGAGAATGAGTAGCCTTTTCTCTTTTTTCAGCAAAACAGAGAATGAGTAGCCTATTACTACACACTTGAAGTACCCTTTGTCGACCACTTTCTTCTTCTTTCGTTTTCACTTGGTTTTTTTCCTCTTGTAATTTTATTTCCCAAATGGATTTTCATGGACTGAAGAATCTTCACCTTTTTCACTTCATGATTGTTGCTTCACGTTATGACTTTTGCTTCCACTGCTTATATGCTTTTCTGAATTATTATTGTCACACAGCTTCTTTTATAGTACTTTTTAGATTAGTGCTTCACTTTTTTTACATTTATTTAGGAAAAAGATAACAGCTCACTTGCTTTACCATTTGAGATTTTCCCAAATGGATTTTCATGGACTGAAGAATCTTCACTTTTTTCACTTCATGATTGTTGCTTCACTTTATGAATTTTGCTTTCACTGCTTGTATGCTTTTTTGAATTATTATTGTCACCCAGCTTCTTTTATAGTACTTTTTAGATTAGTGCTTCACCTTTTTTACATTTATTTAGGAAAAAGATAACAGCTCACTTGCTTTACCATTTTTACAATTATATTATTAAGAAAGATTGTCACCATGTTCACACTTAAACGTGGACAATTATCCCCTATATTTCTTTTCGTATGAGACTTTTGGAATAATTGTGATTAGATCTTGGCTTTTTCGATGAAGGTTTGGTATTGATGACTTGGACTTAACAATTAATTTTGAATCTGCATTATGAGATCAGCGAGTATGAGGTAATGTTTGGTAACTCTAACAAAACTAACCTTAATTTACAGATTTCAATTTGTATCCCAATAAGATCAGAAGTTCTAATGTCTGTTTCCAAATCCCCTATTTTTTGTAACTTATTTGTATGGTATTTAATAAAAAATATATTTTTGATAATTTCTATATTAAATGTATTACCAAAAAAAAAAAAAACCAAAATATACCAAAATATAGTTTTTTTTCAAAAAATGCTAAAAGCTAAATATTTGCAAAAAAAAAAAAAAAAAAAAAAAAACAAAAAAAACTAGTTTTCAACAATTTCAAAGGCAAAACTAAAGCTATGTTTGGTAATAGTTTTTATTTTCTATTTTCAAAAACTTATTTTTGGGAATATATAAAAAAAAAATTTTCCTATATTTTTGAAATCAAAAACATGTTTGGTTAGTTGAAATTAAAAAAATAGCTTTTCGAAAAAAATAGAAAATACTAAAATACATTATTACTAGGATTTGAATTCTAATGCTAACTCATTAAATGAGACAGATTCGTTAAATTAAATTCGTATTTTTATTGATTTTTGAAAATTAAAAATTGAAAATAGTCTTTTGCATATTTTCAGTTTCCTTTATTTAATTGAGTTTTGAGAACAGTTTTTGTTTTCTATCCATTTTGGGTTGCCAAACAAGTTTTTTAGTTTCAAAAATAGAAAACTGTTTTTGGAAACAAAAAATAAGGGGAAAAAACAGTTACCAAACATACCCTAATATTTCCAACAGAAATTTTTTTTTTTTTTCATTTTTGATAATTGGTTAAAAAAAAAAAGTAAAGAAAAATGCACGAAGCACTTGATAAATACTAGCTCGAATGAGCCTTCATTATTGAACTCATTTTTCAAAATACGTTAAAATTTATCAAGCTTTTGTTTTTGCTCATACTCTATCACGATTTGAAGTTGAAAATCGTATATTTCATTAATTGATTCTTGAATACAAGCAATACATATATACACCAGTGTATGCAGGTGTGAACACGAGAGCTAATCGACTAACAGAAAATAACAAACCATTACACGTGCAAGCTACAGAAATAACTAACTTCCTACGTGCTAACACTTAAGTGAGTACTAAACTACAAGTCGTGTACATCAGCCTTCACTTATACATTGCCGTTTATGCTCTGTTATAGAATCTTCAACTCGTGAGTAAGTCTTTGATCCTCTGTGTTGCTTGATGCTTCTCTGCTCTTGCCACTAGTCTTGGTGACTTCATCCTTACTTGGATTACGATACTCCCCCTTAAGAGCAAAGCAGAGCATGTATATTAATCATCCCCATTTTAGAACTAAGAATGGAGAATTGATTATAATTTGAGCTTTAGTGAGCAGATCGACCTAACCGACAATTTGATCTAACATGATTCAACTTAATCACCCTTTCCAACACCTTATCCCTAACCACATGACAATCGATTTCTATATGTTTTGTCCTCTCATGGAAGACTGGATTGGAACCAATGTGCAATGCGACTTGGCATCCACAGAACAATAAGGCCTCCTTGTCATGACTCACACCAATATCTTTGAGAAAATACAAGATCCACACGATTTCACATGTTGCAACCGCCATGGACTGTATTCAGCCCTCGGTGATGATCTTGACACTTGTGGACTCGCTTCTTGGATTTCCAAGATACTAAAGAATCACCAATGAAGATGCTATAGCCAGATCCACAGATCTCCTAGTGTCGGGACATGCAGCCCAATCTGCATCGCAAATCCTTTCAAATGCAAGTCTGTCTTGGAAGAAAACATAAGTCCTTTGCCCGGTTCACCCTTCAAAAATTTTGCAACACTCTATGTAATCGCATCCAAATGGGGTCTCCTTGGCTTGGACATAAACCGACCGAGTTTATGGACATCAAATGTAATGTCAGGTCTTGTGATTGTTAAGTACAAGAGCCCGCCCACAAGCCTTCTGTAATGGTGGGATCCTTCAATTCTTCACCTTCAAACTTGCTAAGTCTTAAGTTGTGCTCCATGGGGTCTTAGCATACTTATTGATAAACCAAAGCATCATTGAGCAGCTCAAGGGTGTATTTTCGTTGACAAAGAGCAATTCCTTTGTCGATCTTGCAACTTCCAAACCAAGGAAGTATTTCAAATTCCCCAAATCCTTAAGCTTGAACTTATCATCCAAAGATGATTTTAAACTTGTCCACTTGACCTTGTCATTGCAAGCTATCAAAACATCATCTACATAGACTAAGAGAATCATGAAAATGTTGTCATGTCTTCTAGTAAACAGAGAGTAGTCAGCCTTGGATTGAATGAAACCAAGCTGAATTAGAGTGTTTGAAAACTTTGCAAACCATTGCCTAGAGGCTTGCTTGAGACCATAAATGGATTTGTTAAGCTTACAAACAACCTCTCCCCGGGCCGTGAAACCCCCGTGGAAGAGCCATATACACCTCTTCATCCAAATCTCCATGCAAAAAGGCATTATTGACATCCAATTGACTAAGAGACCAACCCTTAATGGCAAAGAACAAACAAGAAGGACCTTTGATGGACACCATTTTAGCCCTTTGGAGAGAATGTTTCAAAGTAGTCAATGCCTTCCTTTTGAGTGAATCCCTTAGCCACCAGCCTAGCTTTGTATCTTTCAATGGTTCCATCAGCCTTATATTTGATTTTGTACACCCATTTGCAGCCAATAGACCTCTTACCAGGAGGTAAGGGTGTCAAGGTCCAAGTATGGTTAGCCTCAAGTCTTTGCTATCTCATTTGCCATGGCGACTGCCATTGGGGATCGGAGACTGACTTGATAGTAAAAGCGAGGTTCAACAAGGGAAGAAATGGCACTGTGAAGGTTTTATAGGATGGAGAAAGGTGCTGATAGGACACATGAGAAGAAAGAGGATGAGATGTACCGATTGGGAAGAAAGCAAAGGTCGGATGAAGTGACATTATTGCGGTGGAACTCCTGTAGGTATGAAGGTCTTTTAATGGTTCTAGTAGACTTTCTAATGGGAATAGGATCTGCAATAGGATCAAGGGGAGCTTCTGGGACATCATCAAGTAAATCATTATCAATGTTATGATGAACCTGAGTGATAGAATGAGGAGAAAAGACAGAAGTGGCAGGTTGAAACAGGAAAGTCTCATCATATAAAGGAGGAACAGGTGAAGCACAAGGCAAGGGCAAGGAATTAAGAGGAAAGGAACCATTGGCAGAAGACACAAAAGGGAATACTGATTCATGAAATAGGACATCCCTGGATATAAAGATAACATGAGAATCAAGGTCATAAAGCTTATAACCTTTGACATTACACGGGTAGCCAAGGAAAACACATTTTCTTGCCCTTGGGGAGAATTTGTTTCTGGTATGGACAATGGTAGAGGCAAAACACAAGCAGCCAAAGACTTTTAGGTGATTATACTCAGGGGGCTTATGAAACAAGAGCTCAAAAGGTGTTTT
Source organism: Quercus dentata (assembly GCA_028216015.1). Lineage (NCBI taxonomy): Eukaryota > Viridiplantae > Streptophyta > Magnoliopsida > Fagales > Fagaceae > Quercus > Quercus dentata. The sequence goes on along the minus strand of CP116452.1, from coordinate 942,556 downwards.
ATCATGTAGCAATGGAGAAGGGAGCCTATTGATGAGGTATGCGGCAGTTAAAACACAATCACCCCAAAAAGACAAGGGAACTTGGGACTGAATCAGTAAAGCCCTAGCAATGGAGAGTAGATCTTTGGTGTTTTCTCTCTACAATGAGTTTTGTTGTGGGGTATAGACACAACTAGTTTGGTGAATAATGCCATGTGAACTAAGGAAGTCATTCATGGCAAACTCTTTGGCATTGTCAGTCCTAATGGCTTTAATGTGTTGGCTAAATTGTGTAACAATCATAGCATAAAAGGATTGAAATAAAGGTCGACATCGATTTGGATTTCATAAGAAAAAGCCAAGTGGCTCGGGTTGCATCATCTACAATAGTCAAGAAATATTTGTGACCATCCAAAGTAGGAACTGAATAAGGACCCCAAACATCCATATGAACTAAATCAAAAGCACAAGCACTGATTTTATTATTAAAAGGAAATGGTAAACGTTTAAGCTTGGCCATAGGACAAATATGGCAAGTCTTATTACAAAGAAATTGTAAAGAAGGAAGACTAGGACCTAAAGTTTTAAGCTTCATATCTCGAAGGATGTCCTAATCTGGCATGCCAAAGAGAAGATGATGCGAGAACTGCGAGAAGTTGCTTTGCGAAAAAGGAAGAAAAGAAGCGAAGAGACTTATGACTGCTGAAGTAATCAACAAGGGAAGTAGGAGAAACATTTTGGAGATCTGTCACACTTTGCAACAAATACAAGCCATCAATGACCTTGCCCATCCCAATCGTTTTCCAAGGTAAAAGGTCCTGAATAAAAAAGTAATTGGAAAGGAAAACAAGGCAATAAGGTGAGATAATGTGAGTGAACTAATGGATAATAGATTGAAACTAAATGAGGGAACACAAAGAACATTAGTGAGTGTAAGGGAAGGGGAAAGAACAACGAGTGCCAATATGAGTGATTTGAGCTGATTCCCCATTAGGCAAATGCACCAAGGATTGTATAGTAGTAGTGATTGAAGTCAATAGATCAAGCGAGCAAACAAAATGGTCATGAGTCCCGAGTATCTAACACCCATGTCCATTGATCATAGATCCTTCTATTCACTACTTGGGCGGAAAAGACACTATGAGATAGGTCAATACCTGACATTGGAGTAGTGATAGATGTAGAACAAGATGCTACATTTGCCATTGAAGCATCCCTGATTGGAGCAGAAGGTAGAGTGGATGAAGAGGAAGCCCCAAATAAAGCATGAAGTTCTTGATCTTTTGTTCGAGAAGTGAAAACAGATTGATGATGCATTGGTGAAGCAATTGGAGTAGGAGCAACTAACATATCTGAAGAGACTTGATGAGCCATAAATGGCTTGTTTTTGAACTTGAAGCCGGTGGAAAACCATGCTTTCTATAGCATTTATCCCTTTGTATGACCCGATCTTGCCACAATGTGTGCAAATTGGTCTTTCCTTCCCTCTCCCAACGGCACCACCAAGGAATGAACCAAGATGTTCATTGGTCAATTTAGCGACTAAAGCAAAGTAGAGTCAACCTTGACAAAAGCTGAATTAGGTGCGATCTTTGTGTCTCTTCTTGGATTAGCAAGGAGTACACCTTACTAAGAGATGGAATTGGATCCATAAGCGGAACACGAGATCTAACTTGGGAGAAAGAATCATTCAATCCCATGAGAAATTTCATGTGATTCTCTCATTTGTAAATCGGTGAGTTTCTTGTTGACATTGCAAATGCACTTACCACATGTGCAAGTAGGAAATGGACTAAGGCTCTGTAATTGATCCCAAAACACCTTTAGTTGAGTAAAGAAGTCGGTGATAGACAATTCACCTTGATGAAGCTCGGCTATGTCCTTTTGAAGGTTGAAAACTCTAGGTCCATTTGTTTGAGCAAAACGATTCTTCAAGTCATTCCAAATTTCTAGGCGTATTTTCATAAATGATGCTTGATTGGAGCTTTGGTGAGACCGAGTTGGTTAGCCATGTCCCAACCATATTATCACTTCTTATCCAAGCTTGCACATTCGAAGGAGTTGATACCAATGGTGATGAAAGAGTCAAGCTTCCATCAATAAACCCTAGTTTGTTCTTAGTGAGTAAAGCTTTCCTAATCGCACGAGCCCAAGTCGCATAGTTTTCACCACCTAACAATGGTTTTGTGTAACAAGGACTAAACTTGGATTCTCTCGCATGATGTAAAAACAAAGGGTTATCCATAGGATTGTCCATTGATGAAGAAGATGGATTCACAGATGTGGAAGCATCTCAGAGAATCATTTGTATTTGTAGTAGAAGCCATAATGACAATTGGCGATTGAAAAATTAACCTCAATATCCAGAAGACAAAATTTTCTCAAGAAGCAGAGAGAGAAATTTTCTCGGAAAATTGAGAGAAACAAGAAAGAAAAAAATCCTATAGGAATTTAGGAATTTTGCTCGATACCATATCATGATTGAAGTTGAAAAGCGTATATTTCATTAATTGATTCTTGAATACAAGCAATACATATATATACCGGTGTATGCAGGTGTGAACACGAGAGCTAATCGACTAACAGAAAATAACAAACCATTACACGTGCAAGCTACAGAAATAACTAACTTCCTACGTGCTAACACTTAAGTGAGTACTAAACTACAAGTCGTGTACATCAGCCTTCACTTATACATTGCCGTTTATGCTCTGTTATAGAATCTTCAACTCTGTGAGTAAGTCTTTGATCCTCTGTGTTGCTTGATGCTTCTCTGCTCTTGCCACTAGTCTTGGTGACTTCATCCTTACTTGGATTCTGATATACTCTCCCGGGCTTCAATTCTCACGGATTGAGCCCAGCCTCTAATTTCCACATATTGAAGATAAACAGAAAAAATTATAACGATATCATAATAATTTAGGTTGAAAAGGCTGAATCCTTCTTTATTTCTATGGAATTGATCATATTCACTACCTCCATGTTTTAAAACATGGCAAAATTTTCATCATATCATAAACAGCACAAAGGATAAGAGTTGGACATCTAAGCCTAAAAGTAAGCATAAGTTTAAGAGCTTCAACAAGAAATAATTGCCAAAACAGGGAACCATATGATAAATAATTAAAAGTATAAGATTCATCTATATATGCTGCTCTTGAAAAGGATGGAATAATCAACAGTTGGGAAGATTTGCAACTTTTAAAGCAGTAGACCATGTCTTAATTTACTAATACTAAGAATTTGGGACCAAGATATCGTTTTAATCAAATAATCATTTAACTAGTGAATAAAACAAATTTCAGCTTATGTCTTTGTTGAAGGTTTAGGATTTATGGCTTCAGAGACACAAACATTTAACGACAACCCAATAGTATCAGGGCTCTTGAGCTGATCCAAATGTTTCTTACCACAGCGAAGAAAGTACTCAATATAGAGGAAAATTTTCCAATCTACTTGCTTAGAATTACTGCAGAACTCAGCTGACACAATGGAAGCAATCTTATGTCGATCTTCAGCAGATTTGGAATAAACTACTCACAGAAACCCTCTATATAGAAGTGCTTGCTTCTGCATTCCAGAAAGCCTTGGACCCTTAGAGGTTCTCATGGAATCTTCTCATTAAGTTCGCAATTGAAGATGCTTTCTGAGCAGCAAGTAAAGAAATCTATGAACTTTCTTCTCTCACACTACAGAGCAACATTATATAGTACTTATTTGTAAAACTTGAACGAAAATAACTGTAACTACATTTTGAGGAAAACGAAAATGCTAGCATGTTTGTAAGCAACGACAAAAGATTTCTTGCTTCTTACTTTCAAAATGATTAAAAGATAAAAAGAGATGCATATGATAAAGGAGAAAACCTACATAAAGTGCTACTGTATATGGACATCCAACAGTGAATAACAAAGGAGTAACTTATGAGTCATGACTATATGAGTACAATCCCAAATTCAAATAGATATTGCTAACTTAAGTAACACAAATTATCAAGTTGCGCTCCCAATAACATAAAAGAAGACAGACACAAAATTGTTCAACAGGTTGTACTTGGATATTATGACTTTGAGCACTAATTTCTCTTCATGAGCTTAAGACAACCGAACATGAGGAATGCAATGAAAATACAGTTTAAAGCAAGAACTTTCTACCCATAAGAATAATTGGAAAAAAAAGAGGGGGAAAAAAAGGACTTCTGGAAATCTTATTTAGAATTTATATGTTAAGTCAAAGATTTTTAAGACAGACTCAAGAACCATATGTTAATGGCCAAAGATGCATTAATAAAGTTAAAATAATAAGACTCTGATTATACTTATCCAAAAATAAATAAACCATAATCACATCTCATTTATATATGAATTGTGAACTAAAGAGCATAATGTGTAATACAGAAACTGGGAAACTTTTTTCCTAACTTGACACAAACACTTTTCATGTGCTAATACAGAAATGGAGGGGGAAAGCATCTATTGGCTAATCGTTTGTGCGCCTACTGGGTACTAAGGTTAAGAGGATGCAAAAAGAAGGTTCAACCTCTGAGCATCTTCCTAGAAACAAGGCACTAGTGAATATGCTCCTCAAAACAACCACGTCTCAGCTTAAATATGAGGTAAATACTAGTATACATCAAGAAATTTATTTCTGATCTTATATAACGCATCTCAAATGGATAGAAGTACGTACAGGGGCCTCAATGATAAAACACAGGCAGCGCATACCAAGCTGATATGCAAGTACAGAAGACAGTCTAATATTCTGTCTAAAATTAGACCATAAATCTATAAACAGTGTGTAACACAAACAATGTGACCACTAAGCAATCGAACATCCTATTATCAATGTAAAGGAAAAAAGCTATTAGAACAGATAGTCAAATCTATTAACAAGGATGCCAAACCTAGAGTTGAAAGCAAAGGCTCCAACTGTGATTCTATCCAATATCGAGTATTATGATGTAACTGGGACATGAAGGAATCTGTCCAGCCCAAGAATGTTCAAAGATGGTTGGTTGAAGTTGATGATTGCCTCAGGTGCTGCTCTGTGTTGAAAGCAGTCGGTGTTAATTAGGCCCTAAGATGTTTCCAATCTGGTGGAACTGTCATTGGCAGATCCTAGAAACTATCCCTGTTTATAGCCTGGCTTTAATAGTTTTGGTGTCAAATTGTTAGTCTTATTGATTTGTAGGCTAGCAATCTCAGTTAGGTGGTCTATAAAGGACTTTTTGTGCGTATCAGAGTGGTTGTACTCTGCTAGCTGTGAGCTTTTGCTCTTTATTTGTTATGTGTTTATTCATCAATAAATTTTCTTAAAAAAAAAAAAAAAAAAAAAACCTACTATTAATCAAAGTTTCTCATTATGACTAGTTCTCAGATACAAGAAGCTAAAAAGCACTAAGAAACACGAATATATATATATATAAACAAATCATGGGCAAACACGTGGCTTATTAAAACAAACTCATGTTCCACAGACCACAAATAGATATCATAACCCAACCAAATCTAAGAAACCGTTGTTCATACAATTGAATGTTGCAAGCTCAAAAACAATCGACACGCATGAAATACATAATGAAAAATCCAAAAAACTAAAGTCTTGGGGTACATAATATCTTCCAATCAGACAACCTCCACAGAGGACTTTCCTCGAATAAATGGTGGGCTTGACATACCCACATACAGAACACACTCACAAACACACTAGCAATCACGCATGCACACCTAAATACATATATAAACACAGCATTATGGGTCAGACCCAAAAACTAATTTGATCTATTTCAAGGAAATTGAAGTGTTTATGCCAAGATGGTGGCTAAAACAAATTACAATAAATGTAGCGGTAGAAAGCATTAGTTGGCCTGATTCTACCACGGGTAAAACCGAAAAACAAAGATTCAATAAAGTCAAATTAATCATTAGAAAATATTACTAATTCATCATGTCAGAAAGCATTAGTTCCAAAACCATAAACCATTTCAAAGTGAATTAATAATAAAATATAAATCAAGCATGTTACGCACTTATATAAATTTATTGGTGAAATAGCTTAAATGATGCAATTTTTTTTTTTCTTTTTAGGATAAAATATAAAATGAATGCAATGACCATTCATTTAAAGATAAAAGGAAGATGAAGAACAGATACAATTGAGAAGCTACCTTCATTAAACATTTCAAATTACTACCAGATGCGGATGTTTGGGATGTGCTGCACCTTTGGGAAATGTACGCTACCTTCTCCCTCAATGCTATTTTGAAGTTCCATTGAAACAGATTCCAAGTACAGTTTTTGGAGATTTTTAAGGTATTCAATGCCCTTGGGCACTGTCTTTAACTCCATGCAGCTGAAAATATATAGGGATTTCAGATTTGGCATCACCCCCTTTTCTATTATTATCTCATTCAATTGAGGGAAATTACAAATAATCAATCTTGTAAGCTTAAGAAAGCCTGTACTGAAACATAGCTGTTTTCCAACATAGGCATTAGAAAGTTCAAGACGTCCCAAATGGGGCAAAGCAGCAATGTGAGGGAGTAAATCTTCTTCTAGTCTCGACCAATGCAGATACAAAACTGTGAGGCTTTGAAGTGAATGAAACCACTGTGGCACCTTTTCTAGTTTTCCAACCAAAACAAGATTTTGAAGGTTGGTAGGAGGAGATGAAAGTGCATCCATAGACAAGTAGCGCATAAGCTTCATGTTATGAATTGAATCACACAAGTCCACCTCATCTGCTGCTTTCACATTTGAAAGAGCGATCGTGGTAAGCTGAGTCATGCTCCGAATTTGTTTCAACAAGTCACCTTTTATTTCTAAATATGTCACGACTTGCAAATTTTTTAATCTACAGATATTTGATGGTGTTCGCGGCCCACTAACAAATTTGAAATCATTCCCATTTCCAGTGTATTGGTGTAGAATTAGATGCCGCAAGTTTTGCAACTCTCCTATTTCACAAGGAAGGATCTCTACTTTTGTGTCTCGGATGTCCAAGGTTTGAAGGTTTTGGAGCCGTCCTACAGATTTTGGAAGCTCCTTAACTAAAGTTCCCCTTAAATTCAAATATCTTAAGTTAAATAATTTAAATAGTTCATCAGGCAAGTCATCAATAGGGGCATCTTCCAAATCTAGGACCCTTAACATTTTACTTCCAAAAGGCAATGTTTTCAACATCTTGTTAAAAACAAGAAAAGAACGGAGCTTTGACATACTCGTAAATGATTTGACTTCTCCATCAGTTTTGTGAATTGAAATGCGGCGTGCTTCGCATTCTGTCATTTCTTGTCTTCTAACATGTACAACACCAATCTTCTCTCTCTCTGATATTGATAGAGCAAACTCCCGCAGAATATCATGCATTTTAAATCTCTTTGGCCTTCCAAATTCATTCCTTTCTACAACTTGAAGCATGCTTCGAAAAATGAGTTCTAATAGGTAGCTCTCTGCTACTTCCTCTGGCATGGACCTTTTATCTTGTTCTACAAATCCTTCTGCCATCCATAGCTTTATGAGCCTCTTTCTTCGAATCTCATGATCTTCTGGGAAAAGAGAGCAATATAGGAAACAATGCTTCAATTGATATGGTAAATCATTGAAACTAAGCAACAAAATGCTCTTCACTGCTTCTAGCTTAGGATTTTTACTTAGACTCCAATTCAAGCTGTTGTAAATTTCGTTCCACTCAGACATATTCTTGGAGTACATAAGAGTGCCCAGAGCCGCAATTGCTAGAGGTAGGCCATCACATTTTCCCACAAGTTCCTGAGCAAAAGATTTAAGCTCCGGTGGACAACTTCCATTAGGACTGCTTGAGAATGCTTTCTTGCAAAAGAGTTCCCAAGCCTCTTCCGTTAGCAACAATTCCATTTTATGAATGTGATGTTTACCTCCCATTTGATGGCAAGCTACATCATCTTCTTTTCGAGTTGTAAGGATGATTCTACTCCCAAAACAACTATCTCGAAGTGATACCTTTATTTCATCTAAGAGGTTTGTGTCCCAAACATCATCTAGGACAAGTAGATACCTTTTCTTCTCTAAATAATTCACCAGTGTTTTTACTAACAGTCTGTAGTTCATGGAATTCAAGTCTGCTGGATTTGTTTCCTTCGTTGACTCGTGGAACTCCTTAATCAAGCTCCTCAATATGTCTTCTAATTCATATGCTTGGGAAATTGAGATCCATGCACAACAGTTAAAATGTTTCTTTACATCTTCATTGTTGTAGGTGTTGGCAGCTAGTGTGGTCTTGCCTGAACCTCCCATCCCGACTATCGAAATGACAGTCAGGTGTGGTTCTCCATCCATCAACCAATCCATTATCAATTGCCTTTTCTTTTCAACCCCTACAAGTTCGTCTTCTTCTTCAAAAAAGAGATGATTCAGCATGACGCACCACCCATTTCTGATTATCTTTAGAACTAGTTCCCTCTATACGATCAATACCATATCTTTGGTTCCTCTCTGGTATGGCGCCCTTGATTTTCCCATTAATTTTTGTATCTTGGTGGCTGTTTGACGCCTCACCCAGAGATTTTTTGGAAAGTAAATGGTGTGGTGAAGGATCCAGGAAGATCGACCCCAATTCGTTGGTGATTCATGTGATACATGAAGTTGTCAATAATGTCTTCAACATCATATGCCATGTCTCTCACATTTGCCACCCAAGTTTTCTCTCCTTCACTCCCTACTCCTTTTCTATCAGCATCTACTAAGAACGATCGCATGCTTTTCAACTCATCTTTGATATCTTCAATTGCATCACGAGCCCCCATAACAAAGATGCCTCATTTGAAAGGATTGAAATGATATTTTCAGTCAAGAGTTCCACTACAGCCTGATCCATTTTTAACTTCACAATTCAAACTCCCTCCTATAGCTTTAGTCACCAAGTTTTTAGGCTCCCTTTCTTCCAATTATATCACATCCAAAGAGAGAGAATGCCATGCTTTCACTTGTTGCTTGCCGGTCCTAGGAGACCTGCACAAAAAAGGAAAAAGAAAGAATAGAGGTGAGAAACATAATGCATGAAAGTATTCTAATGCTCAAAACGTGTACCAGTACGTCAGTTACGTAGAAGAATGATTTTGTTTTTGGGGATAAGTGGTGTAGATACAATGATTTTTGTATTTATTTAAATTAAACAATGATAGTTGTATTTATCTAAATTGAACAGTGAGAAATATTTCTATTTGTCACTGGCAACATTTTCATTTAAAAAAGAATTCATTTTCTCACAGTTTGCCTTGGCCACCCTTGTGTACTCACCCGACTTCTCCGGGAGTGATTTATAATTCTCTTGAAAATTGGCTGTGCTTTCATCTTCTTGAAAGATCGATTCTTTAATAACTCCCAATGATTCTTCATCACTATGTTCTCCAAGTTCTCGTACAAGCAAATTCAACTCGTCTCAAGACTCAACATGGGCAATAATCATAAAAGTTGAGTAATTCCCTTCTCCGTCACAGACTTTCCTCAAAATCTAAGTTGGATGAATCCGAGTCACTCAATGTCGTGGCATACACTTTGCCTTTCGATTTCAAATAATTTAGACATTCTTTCTTAAAGTGTCTATGCTCGTTGCATTCAAAACAAGTGACACCTTGTGTAGATTGGGATTCTTTTCCATCTTTCTTTTTGAATTCCCTTTTCTCCTTCCGAACTTTGGAAATTTCCTTTATCACCAAATTTACCATTATTCTTGAATTTCAAGAATTTTCTGAAATTTTTCACAAGATATGCAACATCTTTGTCAACCACATCTTCATCCGATGAGTCATGGACCTCCACCTTCTCATTAATGGTCTTAAGAGTAAGATATTTGCTCTTAGTTGATTGGGCGACATTTCATAAGTCCGAAGAGAACTAACCAGCTCTTGGACTTTGATGTCATCAAGGCCCTTGCTCTCTTCAATCGTTTGTCACTTTGGCACGAAAACTTTCTCGGCAATGATCGAAGAATCTTCCTTACAATTTTAGAATCCTCTGTTTTCTCTCCCAAATTGAACTTGCTTACAACTACCTCATTGACTTGCTATAGAAAGAGTTAAAGGACTCATCCTCACTCATTTTTAGCTCCTCAAACCAAGTGGTCAAGCATCTACTGACTTGGTATCTTTCACTTTCTTCGTTCCTTCATAGGTGGTTTCCAATATCTCCCATGCTTCTTTGGGAATGTGAGAAATCCTATGAAACTCATCCAAGACACACCACGAGAAAAATTGCATTAAGTGCTTTACTATTAGCATTAGATGCGTGAGTCTTTGCCTTATCCCATGTGGATTTGGCTTCCTTAGGCCTGATCCAACCTATATCAATAGCATCCCAAATTGATTCATCAATGGAACATAGAAATGTTCTCATGTGAACCTTCCAAAAAGCATAATTACTACCATCAAAATATGGAGGTGCATTTAGGGATTGTAACCGATCCATCTTAATAGGGGGTCAAGGATCACACTATGGTAATAAAACACTATAAGTGTACCCGTTCTGATACCAATTGAAAGTTCAAATAGTGTATAAAACACCCTTGAACGTTTAGACCCCCAAATATAAAATAACCAATTCAAGCTTTATGACAAACAACTAGTGTGTGGAAAATGAACATAAACTATAAACAGAATTGGAAATCAATCTAAGCCAATTATAAATCACATCCATAGCAGAAAATAAAAGGCAAAGATAAAGGGAAGGAAGATGCAAACACAAAGATAACACTCGATGTGTTATCGAAGAGGAAACCGAAATCCTCGGTGTAAAACCTCTCTGCCGCCCTCCAAGCGGTAAGTAATCTACAAGAAAATGTAGTTGGGATACATGAACAACAATAGAACCTCCAGCCTAATCTATCCAGTGTACCTAAGCCCTCCAAGCTTCTTGCTCCAACGAGGTTGCGCCGAACCTATTTCTTTTCTAACTTCCCAGATTCCGCTACTTGACCATAGCATCAACCAATGTAAATTGGTTCCTTCCTAATCGCTTCCCAGAACACCAAACAGCCCTCTCACAGTAATGGATATGGTGAGAAAATGTTTTGGTAAAAAGACCTCTCAAGGGTTTAACAATGGAGAGGAAGAGAATTGAGGAATTTGAAGAGACTCTTATGTAAAGATTGTAGATGAATCAATTTTGTTTTACTCTAGGGTTTCTCTCTCAAAAATTCTCTCTGGAAGCTCTCTTTCTTATGTGGGTATAAGGGGTATTTATCTTTGGGGTGAGAATGGAATGTGAAGAGTCAGGTTTTTCAAAACGGGGGTGGCTCGTGGCTTGGCCTCGCGGCTTGATTGAGTCACGAGATCCGCCGCGCGAACAGAAACGGCCGAGTTGTCCTATTTTGTCTGTAGTGCTCTAGCTAGCATGATGCTTCAACTTCTAGCATGCTTGGTACGTGTGTTGCTTCAGCGGCTTGAAACCATGAGTCACCCACGAGATCAAGTCGTGAGCCTCTGTTTTCTTGCACACTCTTAAGCATTTCAACACTCTATCTCACTCACTACCCTTACAACAATCTCACCTAAATACGGGGTTACTAAATCTTTGAAATACAAGCAAATTTGGCATGGAATAAAGCCAACAAGTTGGTTGATTAAATTCAACCTTACATTGTCAAACCCGAGGTTGATGGCTCTTCTTTCAGCTCTTCCTCTATGAGCCATCTGTACCCCGACCTGACAGAGTAAGAGCCATCCGGGTTATGCGGCCAAAACAACTGATCCTCACAAGTTCTAAGGCTGAGTGGAATTGATAGGATTAACGCACTTTGTGGGGCAAGAATATGTTATCAATTGTTTCTTTCATCTAGCAACGATGATCCTTATCAATTAGCACGAGAGACCCTTGCATCACCGCCAAGGAAATCCCTTGGAGATACCACACTTTTGTTATAAAGGTCAAGGAGCCAGTTTTCATGGTAAATCCGATTCAAGGACCCAATACCCATTCTCCATTGCACACCTTTCTTGATCACCTCTCTACCCTTCAAAATGCTCTTCCAGGCGAAAGAACCATTGCCTTCTTTGGCATCAAGAATGGATCCGTTGGGAAAGAATTTTGCTTTAAAAAACCTATGAAATAGAGAGGTTTTATTGTCTAGCGGTATTTGCCAAACTTGTTTAGCTAGCATGGCATCATTAAACTTCTAAAGTTCTTTAAAACCCATACCCCCCAGGCTTTTTGGATGGCAAAGAGAGCTCTATTTGGTCCAGTGCATCTTTCTTTGATTACCTCTCTGACCCTACCAAAACTTCCTATTTAGGACCTCAATATCATTGCAAAGAGTGGCTGGGAGCTTGAAGCAACTCATGGCGAAAGTGGGGATTGCCTGAATCACGACTTTGAGGAGAATTTCACGACCCGCTTGGGAGAGAAGCTGTTCTTTCTAGCCTTGGAGCTTAGTCTCGACCCTTTCTTTGATGTAGAGTAAACTTGCTTTCTTATTTTCGCCTACTAGGAAAGGAAGGCCGAGGTACTTTTCGTATTGTTTTATCTCCTGGACACCCAAAGCAACTTTGATCTGTTTTGTGATGAGTGGGGGCATTGATTTCTTTGAAAAAAGGCCGGTTTCTTGTGATTCATTTCTTGCCTCGATGCCTTCTCATAACACTCCAATAACTCTTGAATTCTACGGCATTCAACAAGGGAAGCACTACAAAAATCACACTATCATCAGCAAAAAATAGATGGGTCAAACGAGGGCCCTTCTTGCAAATAGACACACCTCGAATCGATTGGCCTTTTTTTCTTTGTAAAAAGGTGTGGAGACCCTTAGAGCATATAAGGAATAAATAAGGTGACAGTGGGTCACCCTGTCGAAGGCCTCTAGAAGGATGAATGATCGGAGAGGGTTCGCCATTGATATGGATGGAATAAGCGGCGGTTGTAATGCACTCCATGATAAGATTAACCTATTTTACATCAAACCCCATTTTCTTTATAACGCCTCTAAATAAGCCCATTCAACTCGGTCATAGGCCTTGCTCATGTCTAATTTTAGGGCCATGAAGCCAGATTTGCCGTATTGATGGTGTTTCATGTAATGGAGCGTTTCAAAGGCCATTAGGATATTGTCGGTGATTACCCTACCAGCCTGGAAGGCACTGCAGTTCTCGAAATTATCGAAGGGAGAACATTTCGAAGTCTATTGGCAAGGAATTTTGATACTATTTTGTACACAACATTACATAGGCTGATCGGCCTAAAGTTTGTGATAAGCTCAGGGGATTTAACCTTAGGAATCAGGGTGATATTGGTCTTGTTAATTTCTAGAGGAATTTTACGATTATTCGGACAATCTAGCACTGCTGAGCAAATATCCTCATCAATTAAAGACCAGAAAGATTGATAGAACAAGGGAGGCATACCATCGGGGCCTAGGGCAGAGATAGGTTTCATTTGCTTGATAGCCACCTCCACCTCTTCTTTGAGAAAAGGTCTAAGAACACAGGCGTTCATCTCCTCGAAACCGAAGGTTTGATAGCATCCAAGACCCCTGTAAAATCCAAAGGTGGGATGAAGTGAATAGGGATTGGTAGTAATCACACGCAATATTTTTAATCATGTTGTCCTCGATTGCACCACAAATTGGAAGAGTCTCTCAAACCCGAGATTCTGTTTCTACGAAATTTGTGGGAAGCCTTCTTTGTGAAAATAGCTTGTATTTCGATCCCCACATTTGGCTTTCCTTGTCCAGGAGATCGTTAACCTCTGTTCTTAGAACTTTGACCTGCTCATAGTCGAGTTTCCCAATTGTAGCATCAAATTCGGCTTTGGAGAGAAGCTTACTTTTCTTTTCAACTTGATGCTTAATGTTGCCAAATGATCATTGGCTCCAAGTCGTGAGCTTCTCCCCGCAAGCTTGAATTTTCCCAACAACCTGAAGCATATTTGCACTATGGGAAGATGATCCCCACGACTTAACCGTCGTGTCACTACAACTGCCCTACCTAAGCCACATTTGTTCAAATTTGAAAGGGCGGTTTGGCCTAGGAGATATACCATCTGGTTTGACTAGAATAGCCTTGTGGTTAGAGGAGTGGGTGCGGAGGTCTTTGGACCTTGGAGCTCGGGAAGCGAGAGAACCACCCATTGGAGGCAACCGCCCTATCAAGTCTTTCCAAAACTAGACCTCCAGCTCTTTTACCTCGCCAAGTGAATTTATCCCCAACATATCCGAGGTCCATGAGGCCATATTCATCTAATACATCACGAAATTCTTTCATCTTACAATCCTGTCTGGGAGCTAGGCCGAGCTTTTCATGAGACCAAAGAAGCTCGTTAAAGTCACCGGCACACATCCAAGGCAAGGAGGACCTACGGTGAAGGCTGCGGAGAAGAGACCATGTTTCAAGTTTCCTAGAAGAATCCGCAAAGCCATAAAGCCCCGTGAATCTCCATTGGTCAATTGGGTTAACACTAACTAAGGTGTCGATGTGGTTCGGAGATGACGAAACAACATTAACACATACCGAGCTTTTCCACAACAAAACTAGACAACCCGTTTTCCCCCGCTTGGACCAACCTAGCGGTGATCAAATTTGAGATCAGCACACAACCGACGAAGCCTAGCATCTTACGCCCACGTTTCGGCTAGGAACATGGCAGCGGGGTCTTGTGCTCGAGTCACTACCTCGAGCTTTCAGAGTGTGCGCAGGTTCCCAAGCCCACGCACATTCCATCAGAGTCAACTCATCTTCCCCGACGGGTGAAGAAACGACCTCCGCCGATGGTGGATCGTTTTCATTTTGAGCGGCGCGGTGAGGGCTGCGTTTAGATGGAGTGGATGATTCTAGAGAGATGAGTGGAGAGCGTTTTACCTAAGACAACTTCAGAGATATTATTTTCATTGGAGTGGATAGGCCTTTGAATTCTAAGCCATTTACCTTCGGATTGGGTTTTGAAGTCATTGTGATCCAAGACCATATTTGATCGAGTCATTAAGTGGGATGGGCTTAGTGAGTGAATTGGGGGTCCTAGAACTTGGGCCAAATACTAGAGATGTCGGGCCGAGTGGCTTTGGACGATAGCGGGAAGAAAGTCTTTTGAAATCAAATTATCTTCCGTGCCTTTTTCAAAACCGTGAATATCTCTATCCAAATCTTGAAGTGTCTTCTCAAAGTCACCAGGTTTCAAGGAAATCAGCGCTAAACCCTCCTCAGATTTTTGTAAAGCATCTTGGTGAATGGGGATTGATACTCTGACAAATTCTATCCCTTGATTCCTGGGGTTCTCATTTAATGCTCTTGGGGAAGGAGGATTGAGTCCCAATGTGGCCAGTGCACCGTCCTTTGGTGGGTTGGGAGGTGGGTCTGTGATAGGAGTGGTGGGATTGGTCACCTTCTTCTTCTCAAAAAAACCAGGGACAGAGACCACTTTCTTCCTTACGGAGTTGAAGGGAGAAGCTCGGAGCCAGGAACCAAATTGCTGATCTTTGGAGTTATGGCCTCCCTCGCTTTCGATCCAGGTTGTACAATCTCTGTCTCCATGTGTGAGACAACCACACCAATAGCAGAGATTGGGGAGCCTTTTGTATTTGAAAGAAACCCAATGATTCTTACCATCTTCCAGTGTAATGAGCCTACCTCTGCAGAAAGGCTGAGAAATGTCCAACAACACTCGGACTCATATGAAGCTGCCGCCGTCATACTCCATCATTTCGTTAGGAGGGAGAATCGTTCCTAAAAGGTCGGCAGATTTGTTCTGCAATCTCCTTGTGCCTAAAGCATAGTGGGATGTCAAAAATTTGGATCCAAAAAGGAACCTTTGTTAATTCAGAAGCTTTGATCGTGATGTCCTTGTTGTAATTGCGAGAACCATAATGTGCTTATCGAAGCTCCACGGCTCTGCGGAGAGAATATGTTCTACTTTTGACTTACTATCAAACGAAAAAAGGATAAGATGGTTGCCAATATTTTTGATTTTGAAGCCCGATTTGGATCTCCAGAGTGGGGTGAAAGTATTGGCGATGGCTTCTATATTTAACGAACGTTTGGTTAGGAATCTTGCAACGATACCATGTTCGGTGATGGCTTAGTTGCTTCTCGGACTTAGACCAGGGCCCTCTAACTCCAAAAGAGATAGCGAACTCCAGTGTTTTGTCGGGTCTTCCATGCCAAGAATAGAATCCTAAATGCTAACTGAGTGTTTCCCAAGTCCCTAAAAAACAAACCATTGGCCTTGCAAGAATGGGGTTACTACAAGGGACACACTCACCTTTCGGGGAAGGGACGACAATGCTACGTTCTGGAGGAAGTTTTCCTAGAGAGAAAACTCAACACAGCAACGAGAAACCTTGTTCCGTTTGGTAGCGTATTTTAAACAACATTTTTTAAGGGGTGTTTGGTAGAAGAGTTTGAGTAATATTGTTTGAGTATTTTTGATATATGTATGAGTAAAAAAATGTGTAAATATGTGTGAAATGTTGTTTAAAATGCTCAAAAGTGTATTTGAAATGATCAACAATATTTAAAGAATATTACATGTAGGGAATTAAGCTGAAATTCCCAACTTGTGAGAAACAAAAAAAAAATAAAGAAAACACACGCCAAAGAAAAACAATCACACGCATAAGACAGTATTTACGTGGTTCGGCAATTTGCCTACGTCCACGGAGTTGCGGGGATATCACTATTATCGGGGAAGAATACAGAGTACAACATGCAGCTACAATATTTTCTCTCGATAAAAACACGGCAACCAACCCACAATAAAACCCTAATCAAAGTCGGTTTCTATTATATAAAATGGTCCAATAAAACCCTAATCAAACCCTAATCCATAAGTGTTCTACATGGACTAAGTCTTAGTAAATCTCCCATTAAAAATCACGCAATATTATTCGGGTCGGGTCGGGTTGTTGAAATGGATCAAACAAAATTAGGCTCCACAAAGCTCAACATTACATGTATTTTTACACATTTTTTTATCTCTACATATTTTCTAAAAATGCAAACCATGTCACTAAAATAATATTACCAAACAAAGACTGTAAGAAGAAGTTCAATGAGATTAAAAATTATAAGAAGACTCCAAAGATGAGTGTTGGGATTAATGGGAATAATGAGTGTTGGTGAGCAAGTTCTAACACATATTTTCACATTTTAAATAACCTTACACACATTTCAACACA
The DNA here is from genome assembly GCA_028216015.1 of Quercus dentata. NCBI lineage: Eukaryota > Viridiplantae > Streptophyta > Magnoliopsida > Fagales > Fagaceae > Quercus > Quercus dentata. The sequence goes on along the minus strand of CP116452.1, from coordinate 925,444 downwards.
CTTTTTACCCACACGTATATCAAAAACACCCAAACAACATTACTCAAACTCCTCTACTAAACTGACCTTAGTTTTTATGATTCATGGTATTGGTCGAGGTTGGAGAAGTCTAATTTGGTTGATGATGTTACTAATTTTCGCCATGTCACATCAAGTCTTGCTGAACGGCACCTTACTTCACACCAACGTGGCACTCAGAGAGTCCTTTTCATCCCATGCCGGGTAAATGCTGCCAATTTATTTTGTGGATTTTTTTTGTTACATGAATAAAGAATTCCTATGCATTTAGGACCGTTTGGTAACGTTATTCTAGTAATGTTATTTGTATTTTTTAGAAATATATGTGGGTGAAAAAGTATGTAAAAATAAGTGTAATCTATATCTATCATATTATATATAATAAAAGTTGGGCTTAGACGCCGTGGTTATGCCAAGTGGCTTCACCAAATTGCAGAAATTTTAATAAATTTTTAGATTTTAAGAATAGATATATACATATTTTTTGGATAAATATGACAAATCAAGTAATGAAAGAAAATAATATTCGATTTACAACTATAGCAGATTTATGTTTATCTAAAATGTTATCAACAAAGTCTAAAATCAATAGACTCTTCATTTAATCCTTTTTTTTTTTTAATTTAAATTATCTTATCACGTGTAACAAAAGAACAATATAGTACATGTAAAAACAAAATACGTACATAGCACATGTTAAAGTTGAAAAAATAATCTTAATTAAAAAAAAAAACCAACAACATAGTACATGTTTCTATGATATATATATATATATATATATATATATATATATATATATATATATATAAAAGAAGATATAACTACACTTAAAAGAAAATAGCAAAAAAAAAAAAAAAATATATATATATATATATATATATATATATATATAATACTACACGTAAAAAGAACCTTATTTTTCATAAAAACAAAAACCAACAACATAGTACACATTTATATGATTTTAACTTCTCCTATAATTTCTAAGTTGATAAAAATCATAATTTGATTACAATCCAAATTCTATCATAATTTGATTACAATCCAAATTCTATCTTAATTTGATTACAATCCAAATTCTTCTTCTAATCCTTTATAAAAAAATTCTTAATTAAAAAAAAAGTAAAATCTAAGTTGATAAAAATCATAATTTAATTACAATCAAAATTTTATCTTTATTTAATTTCAATCTAAATTCTTTATCTAATCCTTTATAAAAATAAAAATAAAAATTTACTTAAAAAAAAACCTGCAACATAGCACACGTTTGAGTTGAAAAAAAAAATCTTATCAAAAAAAAAAAAAAAAAAAGAAAAGTTGAAAAAAATCTTAATTAAAAAAAAAAAAAACAGCAACATAGAGCACGTTTTTATGATTAAAAAAAAAAAATCGATATAGCTACACTTAAAAAGAAAACAGCCAATAAAAAAACATATAATAATACACGTAAAAGAAAATAGCTCTACCAATTAAGTTTGAATCCAAGAGAAATCGAGTTGAACTAAAACTCTTGAATCCAAGAGAAATTGAGTTGAACTAAAACTCCACTAAACCTACTCCACTCTACTATTTAAGAATGCTAAAATCAATACATAAAAAACCAAAATTAATTAAGTGAAGAACTACTAAATGAAGGATTTGGCTTCTTCAATGAGAATAGCAATCTTCTTTTTACTTTTTTACTTTTTGCATTTTTCTATTAATGTAGTTCAATTATTGCTTAAATTCTATGCTTTTTTAAAAATATTTTACATAATGCAGTTCATCATAATTATTGATGTATTTTTTTGATTTAGTGTTCTTAATTGATTGTGCAGATTATTTCCTCACTTATAGCAATATCAAGATGGCTAGATACAAATGACAACATCAAAATAGTTAGACACGGGTAATTTATATGTAAACTTTTACACATTTACATTGCAATACAATTTTCCTTTTTCTTTATGTACTTTCATTTATCTATTTTTTAAATTATTTTGATTGTGATACTCTAGAAGGTCTAGATACTTTTTTTTTTTTTTTTTTTTTTGTAATTTATGGAATATTTGTTTCAGTCAAAATATTATCATTGAATCTATTTGGGATGGAGCTCATCTACAATATGAAATTATGAGATTTATGTGAGAAGAGCTATCTTCATTTTTTTTTTTCTATTTTTCTATTAAATTAGTTCAATTATTGCTTAAATTATATGATTTAAAAAAAAAAATTAGATAATGCAATTTATCTTAATTATTGATACTATTTTTTTATGTGGTGTTCTTAATTGATTATACAGATTATCTCCTCCCTTACGGAAACATTAAAGTGGTTATGATTGGTAATTTATAGATAAAATTTTACATTTATATTGTAGTCTAAATACTTACATTTTTGTAATTTATGGATTATTTTTGGTAGTTTATGGAATTTTTTTGGCCATATATGAAAGAAATTTATCTATAATTAGAATGGAAAGATTTTTAAGTGCCACACACACACACACATAATCAAATTACAATTTTAATACTAAGATCTTTTAGAAATTTAAAACTTGCCATAATTTTTAAAAATATTTTATAATATCTTTTTTGCAAAAAAAAAAAAAAAAAAAAAAAACTTACATAATATACATTTTCCATGTACTTAATTTTAAAAATATATTTACCATTTTATTTGTTATTAAATTTGATTATATTATCAAAAATAATAATAATTTATATATAAGTTTTTTTACTAAGCCGTGCATCGCACGGGCATAATACTAGTATATTACTAAAAGCTGAAGCGTAGCATTTAATGTTACTACTCTTACATTGAGCCACATCAGCAATCATGTCATTTCTATCATCTTTTCTAAATTTGTCTTACAATTTTAAAATAGTTTTTATCAATTTTAAATACAGATAATTATAAAATAATTATCATCCCTATCTTTACCATAATGCCCACTTCTTACAAATTTAATATCCATAAAGCCCAAACCCAAAGCCTTTTCAACTTAAACCCTTTGCTTTCACGGTTTCAACTTTTTTGTTTTTCCTTTCCTTTTGTTGCACACGGTTTTAATTTCCTGTCTCCCACATTTTAGTTCTTTCCCCTTCCCCACCTTCTCTGTTCTATGGTTTCACATTTAATCATCACCAGACCCTCTCTCCCTTCTAACGGCAGCGACCCTCTCTTTTTCCTTCCTTCCTATCTTCCTCTCTCCTTACAATATATAAATATGTGCAGACTAGACGATTCGGTTGAGGTATCTCTAAATCCAAGTTTCTTTTGTGCTCTATTCTTTTGCATGATGTTTTTTTTTTTTTTTTTTTCCTTTTTACTGCCTCTTTCGTGCTTTGTGGTGTGGATGATTGTTATGTTGAATTTAATTACTTTATAAATCATTTTTCTTAATGTGTTGAATTTTTGATTCTTTGGGTCGTATCCTGTGTGATTTCAACTTAGTGTGACTACGATTTATTAGTGTAGTGTCTTTGTGGTGTTTGCTTCCATTGTTTGTTTTGTATGAGATGCGAAACCAACAATTAGTATCAAAGCCTAATTCAATATCATGATTGTATAACATATTGATTAGGTTTTAGAATCAAAGAAAATTGTTTTCCTGGTGTTTGAATTTTCTGCAATAATTTTTCTGCAATAATTTTTCTGCATAATTGTGTTTATCATGGTCTTTGGTTTAGACATGGTTTAATATTCATGGTTTTAATTTTAAGAATTTGTGAAGTTCTTTTATCAAATTCGTGAAACTCAAGTCACTGTGCAAGAATTTTTAAGTTGTGCTAAGATTGTGTGCATACTTCTACAGTTCTACCTAATAGTTGGTTTTTAGAGTTTTCCAGATAAGTTATACAAACTAGACGTAAGCCTATCCATATTAAGTATTAATCTCTTAAAAATAAAGATAAAGATAAAAGAAGAATTGAGCATACGACTCTAATACGACCCTAAGAGACTTGATATATATATATATATATATATATATATATATATATATATATAAAAATATATATATATATATATATATATATATAAGTATAAAACTATCCCAAACCCAAATTATTGTTAGTTACAGTAACTATTCTTTTCTCATTCAACACCTCTTGGAAGAAAGAGTTTGGAACATGTATTACTCATCATAATTGTATGCTTGTGTGAGAATGTTCATGCCTCAACATTGGTGGGAGGAGATCAAAATATGACTTGGATCCACACAAGATTTAAATATTAAATAATTCCATTCTTTTAGTTTTTAGAAGAACCATTCTTTTAGTTAGTGGGGTTTTAAAATGTGAGTGATGATGATTGATAGATTTATTTGAGGGAGTGTCAGTAAATATCTCATTTAAGTCCCGCTCCTTAAACACTCCTTAAACAGTGAGGGTTTAAAAAAATTTATTTATTTATTTATTTTAATAAGGGCTCCAAATTTCCAATAAACTCAACCCGACCTGTCCAATAAAAGACCTAAAATTGAATTCCATTTTATATATATATATATATATATATATATATATATATATATATATATATATATAAAGCTAAAGTGGAGTATTTATTATTGTTACATTCCTGTTGAGCCACATCAGCAACCCTATCATACTTGTTTTTTTCCTTTTTCTATTTTTTCCCTTTTTCTTTACCTCAAATTCAAGAGTCCAAATCTTCTATCACACTCTTCCTATTCCACTATATACTCCACAAATAAAAATATGCCACATGTCCATCTAATTTATTAAATGCTAAATTTATGCCTTCTATTATTTCAATTTCCTAAATATGATGGGTTATTTATTTATTTATTTTAGGAAATTGAAATAATAGAAGGCATAAATTTAGCATTTAATAAATTAGATTGACATGTGGCATATTTTTATTTGTGGAGTATTTAGTGGAGCAGGAAGAGTGGGATAGAAAATTTGGACTTTCTCTGTCTCTCTATTTAGTATTAATTGTGCCTTTTCAGTGTCCTTCCTTGTCCCGATGTTTGCCCTTAAGTTTCTGTTACTAAATGAATCAGATTGAAAGTGTAGAACCATAAAAAATTCAATGTTATGACAGAGAGTTTCAGATGACGATTACTTTTGAAGTAATTTAGAGACAGTTTGTGTCCATCTCCCATAATTGCAGCACAAACATGGTATTGTTCCACTTTCAATCAGTATATTATATTTAGAAATCTATTGAACTCGAGTTCACAGAAAGAAGTGGGTGGAATTGATCGGAAAGAACAGAACATAACGTAAGACAAGAGAAGCTAGGACAAGAGAAGCTTAAAGACAGTAGTTGGGATTTTGGAGTGGCATGTTGGAGAAGACTTACAACTTAATGTTCAATTTGTTGTATAAAGCTCCAAACATCATTTTTTTTTTTTTTTTAACATTATCATTTAACCTTTTCAATTTAATTGTTATGCCATAGTTCATGGATTGCAGGTGTTAAAAACTTACCCCATTTTTGCAAAAAGATTGTGTAGAAAATCAAATGGCTATATCTGTTATGTCTTTGACCAAAGGCCTCTAAGAGATTTGCATGGTGTGAAAAGCTTACCACCATTTGTGTAGTAAGATTTCCTCTATTTTTGTTTCCTTCTTTTTCATTTTCCCAAAATACAATGTTCCCATATTGAAATAAATTAAGCATGGAAAGTCAAAATTGTTCCAATTGAATCACTAATACACCGGAGAAACAATTATTGCAAGAAGATTAGGTATTCAACCCCACCTTTTTCATAAGCAAGGGGCCTTCGTGAATTGGGTTACACATGTTAGTTGATTTGGTTAATTAATGATGGTTGTTATATCTATATAGATATGAACATCTACCTCTAGATTGATTTTTTTTTTTTTTTTTTAAAAACCTTTGCATCCTTGCATATGCAGGGGAAGAGTGTTGACCTACAACCATCAATGAAATAACCCCTACGTACTCTAAGGACCTACTAGAATATTGGAACCATCAAATATGTCATTCTGATGTGTCACTAATGTAGTAAAAATGGACTATAATAGGAATCGTGGCCAAGGATCACTCAGGTGTGTTTTATTTCCCATAAACAAAGCTCTTCTAGGGAAAATAGAAGCAGTGATGGCAACTGGGTGGGTGATGAGGGAAGTAGCTCAATTGGCAATCTGAATCGGGCTAAGGAACATTATTATAAAGGTGATAATCAAAGAGTAGTCCAGGCTTTCGATAGCAATCTCCCGAATCTCACTTACCTTGGTTTGGTTGTTCAATTCTCAGTTTAGAACTTTTGCTTTTGTATACATCATCGGGTTAGCGCAAATATGGTTGACAAAGTGGAGGGTGTTTGGATGGGTTGCCCCCCTTTATTAGCACATTTAATTTGTTTGAACCATTGTACATTGTTATTTACATAATAAAAATCTATCATCTATATATCTATATATATATAAAACCGAAGCCTTTGTTGGCACCACAATTTTCCACGTCAGCACAATATTTAAAAAAAAAAAAATAATATATATATATATATATATATATATATATATATATATATATATATATATATATATATATATATATATAAAACCAAGCCTTTTCTTTGGCACCACAATTTTTCACGTCAAGTACAATATTTAAAAAATAAAAAATAAATAAAAATTATAACTCCTCAAAACCCTAGCAACCTTACCCCTCTCTCAAGTTAAGAAATATAAAGCCACGGTTTTCGCAAACTCTCTCTCTCCGGACGTAGGAAGCCCTAAATAATATTTTGTCCTCTGAACATTTATCTCTTTGATTTTATTATATTGTGTTTCTTAAGCTATAGAGAGATTTTCTTTAGTTTCTGCAAACTCTCTCTCTCTCCGGATGTAGGAAGCCCTAAACGCACGGTATAGTATTCAAGATCTACACTCACGGTATAGATTTTAGCTTATAAAGTTCAGTTTTTGTAAGGTTAGTTTGTTTATATATTTAGTCCTTACGTTTAGGTTTAGGTTTAGGTTTTAAGAGATTTATATATTACTACTATGTGGCTAAATTTTTCGTGACATCGGTTTTATGTTTTTAACCAAATACATCAGGAAAGCAAGAGAAGGCGCATAAATATTTAGTCCTTACGTTTAGGTTTAGGTTTTAAGAGATTTATATATTACTACTATGTGGCTGAATTTCTGTGACATCAGTTTTATTTTTTTTTTTTTTTTTTAATTTGTTTTATGTAAGGTTAGTTTGTTTACATCAGTTCTTTATCTCAAAGATAAGGCTTTTATTTCTACCGCAAGAACTATTTAAGTATGTATCCCTTGCAAGCACACATGAACTTAAATTGTCTTTTAATATATGCATGCTTTATTATTTTCTAATAGTTTTTCCGTGCATCGCACGGGTTAGTGACTAGTTTTCAATAAATAAAAAAGAAAGGTTTAATATAATATGTAGTTCAAAGCTTTCACCTCCATGCTTTTATATATATATATATATATATATATATATTATTCTTTTCAACAATGCATCAATTCTGATATTACTAAACGTAAAATTTTAATATTATTTTGTAGGAGTTATGTTTCAAATGATCATTCTTTAATAGTTTTACGAGCATCCTTTCGCATTATATTTTATTAAACTCCAATTCTTCAGCCTTTTATTTTTCCCCCCTTTGAAGTCAATTGATGGGTTGACTTGATTCTTTGTTTTTCTATCGACCCATTAATTTCTCTTCCTGAATTGGCATGTAAAATTTGAAGCTAGAGAGCTTTTAGGCAGAACTTAGTCAAGCTTCCTCTTATCCATCTTAATTAAAAATTTTATTAATTTTATTATAATATTGACAATGATAAGGTTATGCATTATGCCTGTTATTATATGATTTAGCTCATTAGCATTGTCTAAAACAGTAAAACTACATTCTTGAAAAATATATATTAAAATTGAAACTCATATTTTCTCTCAATGTTTGTAGCTATATATTCTTACTTTATTTATTAAAATTTTGCCTTTGTTGTTTTGTGATATAAGGCAATAGGTTATTGACTCAAAGAAAAGCTGAAGCAAAAATCTTCTCAAAATGTTTCCTTTTATTTATTTATTTAATTTTTTTCTAACTCTCTAAATTTAATCGAAGCAGATGATTAAATGGTTTAAATATTTTCTAGGCAATTTCACACTTCACAAGAGAAAAAAAATCATGTAATGTCTAATTTCTTATATATCAATAGTATCATACATTTAAAAATTGAGTTCAAATTGAGTTGGAAAACTTATAAATTCAATGTTGTAAAAGCAAACTTTAATGTGCAGTGTTCTTTAAGGAAGTCTTGGAGTAATTATCCGAGATACAAAGAGAGCAACATAATTGAAAATTCTTCTCCAACTCCAACGGCCACTGTTGTATTGAACTCTATTTAACATAAATGAAAATTTTTCTCTTCATAAAAAGAATCAATATTTTTCAAGTTCTTTATTTAATTTCCATTTGCATCACCTTGCTTTTACTAGAAGAGGAAGTGTCATTTGAGCTAAAGCCTAAACCTCATTGGCTCATTATATGATTTTTTTTCCCTTTGTAAATATTATATAATCTTTAATTTTTTTCCCATTGTAAATATAATATAATCTTAATTTAAACTATGATAAAAAGGGAAAGAGGTGACTAGGGAAGTAACTCAAATTGTGAGGGTTGGCCAAATGATAGTTGACAAGAGAAAAACAAAAAGACAAGGAAAATGGAAATATGACATTCATCTAGATCATTTGGTCCAACATCTATTTCTTGGAGGTGAGAGTTGCGATAAAACAAGAAAAATGAGTGATTGCATTTTCTTCAACATATAATTGATTATTTCAAGACTTATGCTTTGTGTGGGAATTTTTTTTTTTTTTTTTTTTTTTTTTTTTTTTTGTCGATTGTATTCTTGAAGAAAAAGACTTCTCTCATACCAACTAACATTAGATGATGTTGTGTTCAAAGGTTAAAAGTTGTTTGTAATTTATGCCAAGACTATGGACATACATATATTTTGGATGAGAATAGGTGATGTCGTGTTCATAGGCTAAAAGTTGTCTATAATTTTTGTGTTAAATAAACACATGTCGTGTGGAACTAGAATCTTTACACAAGTTAAATTCAAGGCATATTGTCTAACAATTAAGAGAGCCTAATAGTTTGCATTGTATTAAAAGGAATAAATATCAAAAGATTTATCAAGAAGAAATATTTTTGTAAAATTTGATTCTGTTGCACTTGTTCATAATTATCAAAATACAAATTGTTACACTTGATGGAAGTCAAAAGTAGATAAGACGTTACATGTTGCTTGTAGTATAGAAAATAATACTTGGAAATTCTTTGGAATTAGTGAATTTGAATTGAGTGTGTTTAATGGACTTTGTTTGTAATTTGAGGACATAGAGAGTGGTAGAGTGGCTTAATAAAATATTTAATTGGTCTAGGATCATTACTTTACTCTTAAATTCAATCTCTTTTTAAATCATGTTGTATTCAAATCCTATAAATGTATAATAGCTCATTGTTGTGATTTATATAATTTTGTTAGTATTTATCCACCATTATTTTCAGTCATATCATTTTTATTGTGATAATTAGTAATAATTTCTAGGTAGTATGGAGTTTGCTTCTTTTTTTTATTTTTTATTTTTTTTTCTTTTTATCTGGATAATTTAAAAAAGAGAAAGTATTACAATGTTTGATGTGGATAGCTCATTATTTCTTGGGGACGAGGTTTCATTCTAGAAATTGATATATTGTAATTATTTGAAATGGTTTTTATTGGAACATGCTTGAACCATATCATTGTGGCTTTTAGATGAATGTTGTTTATTTGACTAATCTATTTATACATATTTTCAATGATTGTCTTGAATTAGAATTATCAAATCTGATTGGTTTCACCAATAAAAGTGAATGTGTATAACTTTCGTTCAAATATCCAGTGCATCGCACGGGTTAGCGACTAGTGTTATTTAAAAGCGAAAACATGTGTTTAAAGTTTAGACACATGTACCAAATGCCCCTTAGTTTCTTGTGATATTGACAAGATCAAGCTATGTTTATTTGATGAAAATAGGATATAGAAAATATGAATGTATGGATGAGGCTAGACAAGCTATTTGTTATAGTGATAACTATCTTCCTCCTTTCTTTTTCTTTTTTCAAAATTTTTTTATTGGTAATTTAAAACCTTGTGGGTTTTGAATTCACAAACTCACCCTCCGGTCCACCCATTCTTGTGGAGGAGGATGTGCAATTTGAGCCAAAGCTGTTCAATTTCTCTCTCTTTCTTTCTTTCTTTCTTTGGTGGGTAAATGTGAGATTATCATAATGTTTAGACTATATTGAATCAGTCATGTAATTTGAGATGAATGGGGAGTGGTCTCTCAAAAAAAAGATGAATGGGGAGTGAATGTGCTTATAATCTTCTCAAACTATTATGCCATTGAAAAGGTGGAAGCACTCTAGTTCAACTTAGAGCATTATAGCACATTTATCATCAAATTATAAGGGTTTCTTAAGCTGCAAATTCTATTATAGGTCACTTGTTCTTTGCTCTGTAGTATTCTACAATTTGTCTTGGGCATTGTGTTTTAAATTTATTGTAGAGATTTATGCCATCAACAGATTCACCATTAGTTGTCTATTTTCATAGAGATGGCTATGCAATTAACAGAAAACATGGTCCTTAAATATTTAAGCTATTCCTGTAAGGAAAACAAATTGATTCATTGATTGTAGCAAACATTGATAACAATGGTCCTAGCAATCTATTGGTGTAAGCATGTTTAAACAATTTTCTAAAATATAGAAGCAGCACAAGAAGTAGATTGAAGCTGAAAGTATTTTTGGGTTTGCTTTTAAGCAAATCTTTGGAGGAAAGAATTTGCAATGTTTTAAAGCAAGAAAAGTTTTTAAATAAAGTTGTTAACAGAATAGTACCCTATGTTAAGTGGTGCAAGTTGTAAGGAATTCAAATTGTTTTCAAAAAGGATAATGGTTCTTCTGTCTCTTTTTTTGAAAGATTTGAGTGCTTGGGTTGGGGTGTATATCTTGTTAATTGGAGTATTTGGTGTTTGTATGTACTCTAACTAACTTGATGGCATTTGTATTCTAGTGGAGAAAGGGTTTAAAGCTTAGTGGGTGTTTGGTTCATCAATTTCCATAACTCATATCTCTGTTTCCATAACTTATAACTCAAAAATGATGGGACCCATAGCTAGAAGTCCGTTTGGCACCACCATAACTCTGTTTACATCACTCAATTATCTGATTTTTGAGTTATGAGTTATGGAAACTAAAAACACATTTTAGCTGTTTTCGGTTTCCATAACTCATAACTCAATGGTATTTCCGTAAATAACACAACATGGAGGGACCCTTTGTCGGACTTTAGCCGCAACTTTTGACCATCTTTTTTTTTTTTCTTCTTCGGGTTGGTGCGTGCGTTTCTTCATCTTCTTTTTTTCTTTTTCCTTTCACACTAGGTGGCTTCTTCTTCTTTCTTGGGTTCGGTGATCTGATTTGATGTTTTTTTTTTTTTTTTAAATTTTTTTTTACTGGGTTTGGTGATACAAAAAAAAAAAAAAAAAAAAAGCTGCACCGAGTGATAGGTATGGGGCCCATAAATGTGTGAAAAATATTAAGTGATGGTGCCAAACGGGTGTAGTATTTTAAAGTGATGAGTGATGAGTGACAGAAATTAAGTGATGAAAAATATGCATCCAAACATGGCCTTAGTGATGAAGTCTGCGAGTTGACAAAATTACTTTAGATGGAGTTCGAGGTTTGCGTGTCACGTTTAGTGCAACTGTTCATGATGTCTTATACTACATGAGCCCCGTTTATTGTCAGGATATTATTGACTCGGTTTGGCTCCTGCGTACTCTTGTAGTCATTTCTGTTTCTATTTTTTAGTTCTTTATGTATAATTAGGTTGAATCTATTTAATTTCAGTGAAATCATCACTTGTTGGAAAAGGATTTTTTCAACTCCACACTTCTAACTATCCATCCATTTTATAATATTCTGTTGGAGATATCATGTTTCTTGTTGGCAATTCTTGAGCATCTTCATAATACATATTTTATCGGGGATACTTTATTTCTATTAATCTGTCTATATCATAGGAATTCATGTATTGAGTTAAGTTGTTGGAGGCTTAATTCATTAGTACATTAATATTCTAAAACAGTACAAGGAAGGTTAATTCATTAGTATATTAATACATAGGTACATTAACTTAGTTCCTTACTTCATTTTAATTGTTTGGGGGATTTCATTATATGGAAATAATGAAACTCAAACTTTTGAAAGTCTACATTTTTTCACTATCATTATTCTAATATATATTTTAAATTGAATTTAAATTCTACAAACCTTCTTTATTTACATCCTTCGTAAAATCTTGCCACATTATATTTTCTTTAAATAGTATAATATAGTTCTATATAGAAACACCATACTAATAAATGCCTATTAATAGCTACCATAAATATCAAATTTCATAGTTAGTGAAAAAGAGAGAGAGATAATTATATTTTGTTTTATTTTTCTCTACATTACATGGGTTATTGACTAGTTCTTTTATTAAAAGGAAGGTTAGCGTACATGATCATACATCAAGAACTAAAATAATAAGTGGGTTCCGATTAGCTCAACTGGTAAGAACTTTGATGGTTGAATAAGAGATCTGGGATTCAATTCCTACCTACACCAAAAACTAATTGGTGTTTTGGTCGATGATAAAGAGCTATCATCAAGAGCAAACGCCATAGGTTGAAACTCTCTCAAAAAAAAAAAAAAAAAAAAAAAAAAAAAAACCCTCTTGTTTGGGCAATTATTCTTATTTAAGTAGGGGAGAGGAGGAAATTTCATTCCATGAAAATAATGAAACATTACCTATAAAAAAAAAAATGAAAAATTGAAACCTTATATTCCTTTATTAGACTATTAAGAGCATCCACATCAGTCCGTTTATAGTCTTCTAAAATAGAAAAAAGTACAACTTTTACACATTTTGAACCAAAAAACACCCACATCAGTCCCTTTAAGAATGTGTAAAGTCTTTTAAATTTTTCAACGAGCTACAGCACCCGTGTAAATTTACACGGACATTGTAGCATGTGTATTTAATTTTTTAATAGTTTTCTCTCTCTCTTGTCTCTGCTCTCACTCTCACTTGACTCTCTCCTTGTCTCTGCTCTCACCTCACCTCACTCCCCCTTTTCCTCATTTGCTTTCACTCTCACCACCGCCGTCGGTCAAACCATGCCTCCAATGCCCTTGGTCAAACCATGCCTCCAATGCCGCCGATCATCAAACCCTTCACCGCCGCCGGTCAAGTCCATCACACTTGCCGCCATGAGCGAAGATGCTTCATCATACCCTCCAATCGATTCGACCAACTTCGATCTATTTGTCTCTCACCCTCTTTCGTTTTCTCCATTAGATCGAGCAATGAACCAATCTCTCTGCCACTGCCACTACCACCGATTGCCACCACCACCGATTCTTTGATTGCTCCACCGATCCGATTGCTTTCCTTTATTTGCGGTTGTTTGATCGGTGAGTTTCGAGTTGAATGGGGTTGATTTGGCTTTTGTTTGGGTTGAATGGGATTTCGGGTATTTGGGTTGATTTGGCTTTCTTTTGGGTTGAATGGGGTTTCGGGTATGTGGGTCGATATGGCGGGTGAGTTGATGATGTTTGGTGGATGGGTTAATGATGGTGGAGGTTGGTTGCTTGGTGATGGCGGTTGGTCCGTGAGAGAGAGATAGGCAATGAGTGAGAGGGATGTGAAGAAAATAATAAAAAATAGTAAAAGAATGAATATTTTATTGAATAAATATGTAGAATAGATAAGCTGATGTGGGTGTTTTGTAAAAGTGGATGTGTAAAATAGAAGAAATAGGTTTTTTCGTGTAAAATAGACAGGAAATTTAAACGGACTGATGTGGATGCTCTAAGGAAGGTTGGTCTACATTATCATACAGCAAGTTCTACAATACCATGATAAACAAATGTTGGGGCTTTCTTAAAATAACAACACCACCAAAGTCGTAGTCACAAAAAAACTGTTTGGGAATGGGTATTCATGAGAGCATCCACAGTTTTGTGGTATAATTTATGTCATTTTGCCACACCAAAGACTTACTTTATTATTTTACCACATCATTTTACAACATCTCATTTATCAGATGTTTTATCATTCAATTATATACATTAAAATAATATTTACTATACATTAAAATAATATAAACAACACAATAGAATAATATATCTAACACAATCAATAACAACCACAACACTCGCCAGCATCGCCATCGCTCTTTGCCGCATGCGCGCGCCGCCGTGGCAGACCACAATCCATTACAAAACAAAAAACTGAAAACAAAACCACCACCACAACCACCGTCATCAACAACCCACCACAAAACCCATTAAAACACACTTAACCAAACCCAGAAAACACAGCAACTCAAACCCAGAAAACACAACCAAAACCCACTAGCACCGGCAACCCAAACCCACGAAACTACTAGCACCGCCAACCCAAAGCCATGAATCCACTTGCACCGGCAACCAAAACCCACTAGCATCGGCAACCCACGATTTTGATCTCACCTCAACGTTAATGCCCACCATAGTGACAAACACTCCGATCTCACCTCAACGTCGATTCCGATCTCACCTCAACGTCGATGCCCACATCGATTCCGATCCCATGATCGTGACGAATACTCCGGCGGCGGACCTCGCCCTCATGAACCTCGCTTCTCGCTCGCAAGCCAATCTTCATGGCTTCGCCGCCGTCCCTGGCACCAAGCTCTACCTCACCTCCATCGCCAATTCCTTTGTTCTTTCTGGGTTTATGATGATTCCATTTCTGGGTTTCGTTTTGAACTGGGAATTGGAGTTTGATTTGAGGTGCAAAGAGAGAAGAAAGAAGATTTTTGGGTTCGATTTGAGGAAAGAACATCGGTTGGGAGAGAACATTGGTTAGGAGTGAGAGGCAGTTGTGAGGAGAGAGAAAAAATCAATTAAAGAAGTTAGAGGAGAGAGAAAAGTCGAATAAAAAATAATAAATCATATGCCACATTTCATCCGTCACCGTGGCAAATTTGTGAGGATCTTGTAGCATGTTGCATAATTTATGAGATTTGGTACATCCGTTAAATGGGGTTTTTTGGTGTTTGATGTGCCAAATATGCCGGATGTCAAATATTTGGCACATTTGGCACATCTAGTGTGGATGCTCTGAAATGCATGATATTCTAACATCCAAGTGTCAAATCAATTTAAGAGTGATATTCATGATATTCTAACATCCAAGTGGGGATTTTTCTTTTATACTAAATCTACATGAGGTTTTTTTTTCTCTGTTTGAGAGGAGCGTTCTTCTCACTTTAGAGTGAGCATTTCTTACTTTTTTCTTCCTTCCAAACCACGTGCGGAAGGACATTTGCTAGTTCACAACAATCCATTTCACTCAAAAGACTTACGTAGACTGCTACAAACAACGCCATGGAATCGAGGTCCTTGAACGCATACAAAATATGACACTTACAACAGACGAAGACGAGGTCATGCCAATCCGCCTGGTGAAGAGAGAAAAAGTATTGGAAGAGTTCTCCCTAAGCCTCATAGGAAAGTTTCTCAACGAAGAAAATTAATATCGCTGTGACCAAGAATTTACTACGATCCATGTGGAAGCTAGGGGATGATTTGAAGATAATTGAAGTGGGGGAAGGGCTAATACGAGTTCAAGTTTTCGATGGAAAGCCAATTGATGTGGGTTTGGAATAATGGGCCATGGTGTTTCGACAACCATCTCTTGGCGCTCCGTAGATGGGAGAAAGGAATGTCGGTGAGGAACGTTACATTCACAAAACAACCATTTTGGATCCAAGTGTGGGGACTGCCGTTCGACCTTATTAATGAAGAGGCGGGGAGCGATATAGGGCGGAGTCTCGGCGAGCTTGTGGAGGTGGACTGCAAAGCTTTCACTACGGAGCAATCACGGTTTCTACGCATACGGGTGGAAGTCCTCTACATAAACCTCTCGGGCGTGGTGGGCGATGTCAGTCCGGAAGGAGGGGAAACTCGAGTGGCTTTTCGGTATGAGAGGCTAGTTGGGTGGTGCTTCAAGCGTGGCCGAATCGATCACGAGCAAGGTGACTGTCTGGGTACTGTGAGTGCAGAAAACGCTGAACGTCCATATGGCGAGTGGTAAGCTTAAGGTCAAGCACGGACAAGTAGCACAGAATCACGAAAGGAACAACCTCAGCCACGTCGAACTCAAAGGGCGACAATCGTACCTCCTCCGGCGTCCGAAACCGATTTGTCTATTGAACCCGATACAGAAAAATCGCCGAGTCAACCCGAAATGAACGGAAGCCCGAAATTCACAGTCCATGATCAACGCCCCATTAAGCCCATTAATTTCTCTGATCCATTATCACGGCTAGACAGAATTAAAAAGGCAGTTTCAAGTCCACCAAACCTACACAAAACGGATCCCACGTGCCTTAACACCACAATTAACCCATCATTTCTACGGCGACAACGATTCTTGCATTAAACACCAACCGGACCAGGAATGAAACGCACGATCCCGAGAATCACGGAAGTAAATTATTCTCCGTCCCAATAAGCTACAACGCAAAACCAAACACTAAACAAAACCCTACTCCCACACCCACGTGACCAACCAAAAGACCAACAACCCTCACGTGACCAACTAAAAACCAAAAACCAAAGATTGAGAAAAAAAGACTTACCCGACCAGCCACAACACAAACTAATACCCCACATGCAAGCCGAATGTTATTGGGCACAAAAAGACACAACAATAGCACTGACCATGGCCATGATGATGCTAAGAGGTTCAAGACTATGGAGAACACAATACAAACTGAAACATCAACGGTGGGAGGTGAGGCTCGCCCCGCCGAGCATAATGATCGCCTTAAGTTGGAATCGCCGGGGCTTGGGAACCGCCGTGCGGATCGAAGTCCTTGCTGAACTGGTAAGGAAACAAGTTCCCACTATTTTGTTTCTCATGGAAACAAAATTGTGGATAGAGAGATGGAACCAATCAAAGTTGAGTTGGGCTTTCCTTCCATGCTTGCAGTTTCATGCGACAATCGAGGGGGCGGTATAGCACTTCTTTGGAGAACAGATGTGATTGTGGATACATAGACTTACTCACCAAACCATATAGATGTGAGAGTACACACACAAGCATCACCACTGTGGAGATTAACCGGAATATATGGCCATCCGGAGGAACGTCAAAAGCGAAACGTGGAGGCTTATGAGACACCTCCATGCTCGTGCATCCCTCCCTTGGATCGCTTGGGAGATTTCAATGAAATCTTGGCCTCGATGAGAAGAATGGGGCGTCACGAGACCGATGGCACCAATGCTTGAGTTCGACATACACTCCTCCATTGCGGTCTAGTAGACTTGGGGTTCAATGGGTACCGCTACACTTGGAGAAATGGTAGGGGTGGGGAAGCATTTGTTGAGGAAAGACTTTGAGCAGTCACAACATTGGAATGGGTTGAGATGTTTCCGAGAGCTAAAGTAAGCCACCTATCCGTATCTTACTCTGACCATGATCCTATTTTGGTGGACATGATCCCACCAAACCAGCCTCGACGTCGAAGACATAAAATCCAACGGTTTGAGGAAAAATGGGTAGCACATATAGAATGTGAATCTGTTATTAGAAGCTCATGGACTCACCAAAGGCCGTGAGGGCAGCCCCATGTTCTCGCCTATTTGAAAAATTAAAAGGTGTAGAATGGACCTCATTGCATGGAGCAAAAGCACCTTTGGGAACACTAGAGATCGGTTGGAGGCAAAACAACGAGAATTGCATGAGTTGATGGAAACCGGTTATGGAGGGAATGTAGAGAGAATACATGAAGTGAAGAGAGAGATAAATGAACTCCTACACCATGAAGAAGTATTTTGGAGGCAAAGATCGAGGTCTATATGGCTACCGGCAGGGGATAAAAATACAAAATTTTTCCACCAAAGAGCAAGCCAAAGGCGAAAGAAGAACAATATTGATGGGCTGTATGATAGGGAAGGAGAGTGGCACACTGAGATGATGATAAGATAGCCACCATAGCGAGGAGTATTACAAACAACTCTTCACTTCTTCCAACTCACTTGATATGGGAGAGGTGATTGATTCCGTGGAGCGGGTAGTGAGAGAGGACATGGCCCAAGACTTGATTCGCCCTTACACATGAGATGAGGTAAAAACCGCTCTCTTCCGGATGCACCCATCCAAAGCACTGGGACCGGATGGTATGTCACCCTTCTTTTTTCAAAAATTCTGGCATATTGTAGGACATGATGTAACTCTCTTTGTATTATCTACATTTTACACTCGGGGAGATATCTAAAAAAATGAATTACACACATATTGTACTCATCCCAAAAAAAAAATGAGCGAGAATATATTACGGAGTTCACCCATTAGTTTGGGTAATGTTGTATCACGGATCATATCTAAGGTGTTGGCCAACCGGCTAAAGCCAATTTTACCTAATGTAATTTCGACTCACAGAGTGCTTTTGTGCCTGGTAGAATCATTACGGATAATACTACGAGTTGCTTTTGAAATGCTCCATCGTATGAGAAACAGGACCAAAGGAAGAAAGGGCCACATGGCGGTGAAGCTTGACATCAGCAAGGCATATGATAGGGTGGAGTGGGAATTCCTCCAACGGATAATGCAAAAGATTGGCCTCCCGGATCGGTGGGTCAACCTAGCCATGGGCTGTGCGTGCCGCATCATACTCTACCCTCATTAATGGCGAACCAAGAGGCTTCTTCACACCGACCCGTGGCATCAAGCAAGGGGACCCTTTGTCTCCTTACCTATTCTGTTATGTGCGAAGGGCTCTCCTCCCTCATACGGCAAGCGATCGATAGCCCGACTTTTGAAAGGAGTGATGTCATGCCAAGGAGGAGTAAAGGTTTCACACCCCTTGTTTCTTGACGACAGTCTACTATTTTGTGAGGCAACAATTGAAGAATGCCGAAATCGCTAAACATACTAGAAAAGTATGAGAGAGCATCGGGTCAAGCTATCAATAGACAAAAAACAACACTCTTCTTGCCCCGAACACAAAACTACCGATTAAGCTAGCTATTGGAAACATGCTTGGGGCTCAAATCATGACAAGTTGTGAGAAGTATCTTGGTTTACCAATGGTAGGAGGAAAATCCAAGGTGAGCACTTTCGGGAGGTGCGGGGAGCGGGTAACAAAAAAAGTGATGGGATGGAAGGAAAAAAATATCTCTAAGGCCGGTAGGGAGGTCTTTATCAAGACGGTGGCACAAGCTATCCCAACTTACTCTATGAGCATGTTCAAAATCCCTAAAAGGATTTGTGATGACATTAACTCGATATTAGCAAAATATTGGTGGGGCCAAACTCGAGATGAGAAAAAAATTCACTGGATTAAATGGAGAAAATTGTGCAACTCGAAAGATAGGGGTGGGATGGGGTTTAGAGACATCCATGCCTTCAATCTTGCTATGCTAGACAAACAAGCATGGCGTTTGATCCAAGGAGGCCATTCCCTATTCTCAGAGTATACAAGACTCGTTATTTTCCTACATGCTCCTTCATGGAAGCTGGATTGGGCTCCAACCCATCATATGTATGGCGCGATTTGCTAGAAACCAGGGATTTGATTAAAGCAACAACGGTTTGGAAGGTGGGGGATGGGAAGAGTATCAAGCGG
This sequence comes from Quercus dentata, assembly GCA_028216015.1. Taxonomy (NCBI): domain Eukaryota; kingdom Viridiplantae; phylum Streptophyta; class Magnoliopsida; order Fagales; family Fagaceae; genus Quercus; species Quercus dentata. The sequence goes on along the minus strand of CP116452.1, from coordinate 905,686 downwards.
AGGACCACAGATGGCTACCTCACCCCCTAAATTTCAACCAAATGCAAATTTGAGTTTGAGGGTGAGTGACCTCTTTGACCCATGCACCAAGCGGTGGCACACACATGTCCTTCACACGAATTTCATGCAATCTACTGTGGAGGACATTCAACGAATCGATCTCGGGGACACACAATCCAAGGATGAACTACTCTGGAAGGCAAATAAGAAAGGCATTTTCTCGGTTAAAACGGCGTATCAAGTCGCGATCCGGCAACAACAACAGGAACAAGGGGAGCCTTCATCAACTCGGGATGTTAGGAGGATGTGGAATCGTATATGGCAACTACACATACCCCCTAAGGTACGGAACTTCGTTTGGCGGGCATGCTCTGATATACTCCCTACCCACACAAATCTCTGTCGTAGAAAGGTGCCATTGGACCCGGTCTGTGAAATATGTCAGAAACAGAATGAGACAGTGGCCCATGCACTCTGGAGCTGTCCTATGGCTAGAAATGTGTGGGCGGTGGCGGGCAAACTACGAAGCGTAGCTCGGAGGCGGAAGACTTCTACATTTTGGTGCGAGAATTAATGGTTGTGCTCTCGACGAAGGAATTGGAGGTATGGGCTATGGTTTCCTGGTCCATATGGAATGCTAGAAACAGGTGTCTTTTTGACAAAAAACAAGTTCAACCTTGCACGATCTCGAGAAGTGCGGAGACACTGTTACAAGACTATCGGCGACTCTGTCAATGACTGCGTACAATGGAGATACAACGCCTACGGAAATGTCCTGGAGTTTGATAAATACTTTAAGCTTATTTTGTATTTGTTGATGTCAGTACGTGACCATGGTGATTGTCTTAGCCAGGGGACATGCAACTGCATGCATGGGCCCACGTATCCCCCACTAGTGTACTCTGGTGGATGGCTATGTAATACTTATACTAATAGTTTTGAAATAAAATTCTATCGTTTACGTTCAAAAAAAAAACATCCAAGTGGGACAGTGATCAGATTAAAATCAATTTAAGAGTATTCATGATATTCTAACATCCAAGTGTCAAATGGGTATCAATTGCACCATATGACTGTAGGTAAACAAGATTAGAAAGAAAGAAAGAACTGGCTGGTGCAGCATAAAGCTGATGCAATACCAGTCATGACGAGGCAGATTTAAAATAAAGAAACAGATTATAGCAAAAGGTAGGGAGAGGTATAAGAGTTTGGGTCTCTAGGCTCTAGAGGCACAAGAGATTTTTTAAGTCTTAAATTTCAGATATCATATGAAAAAAGAAAAAAACTGTGTTCTTAAGGCGCTTAGAAGACTAATAAAAAGTTTGTTTGTTTGTTTGTTTGTTTTTTTTTTTTTTTTAATTATTTATTTATTTATTTTTTCAGCCTTGTAGGATTTTTTTGGGTAAAAGGTGTACACTGAAGATGTGCTCTGGGTTTGCTCTCATAGGAATTTGGTTATGATCAATGAGAGGATCATTAGAGGATTCTTATGCCTACATATGTATACATATGCAACAGTTGCAAGGGATTTGCTGATCATAGTTATTGATTAAGGAATTCTTCATGCATTACCTTTTGTTGGAGATATCTTGAGCATATAAGATTACATTGATTTGTAGTCTTTTTGAAATGACACTAATAGATATATTTGTATTAAATATTTTATAACTATTTATTTTCTTCCTCAGCAACTTTAGCTGTTGCTTTGAAAAATTAAATTTGACCAACTCAAGCTATTAAGGACATTGGAGGTAACAGCATGATTAGTGCTTGAATTGATAAAAATACTTCCTCCTCCAGGTATCCATCCAATTAAATCGGTTATACTTGAAGTTTCTGAAGAGGAATCCAGGCTATGATGGAAAGGTTTGCAGCGGAATGCATCCCTGGTTTTTCTAATTTTTTAAAATGAAATATAAGTTATGTGCATAGAATGATATGAATTATGCTAACATTTATATAGGTTTCAATATATGGGCATTCGTTGGGAAGTGTCCTTTCCTATGATATTCTCTGTCATCAGGAGAATTTATCCTCCCCATTTCCAATGGATTGGATATACAAAGAACATGCTAGAAATGAAGAATCATCTCCTGATGTGAACAACCAGTCTTCTCTGTGTGACTCTTTGACAAAGCTGGAGGATAAAGATTTCTCGGTTGTTAATGAAACTGAGGACAGGGTGGATCACTTTGAGGACAAGATTACTTCACAAACAGATTTAGATGCTGAAAGCGAGGAAGGAGATGCTGAAGATTCCTCAATAATTGTGGGTCCTATCACTTCAGATTTAGATGAACTTACTGCAAAGGCTATGGACTCCAAGCAACCAGGTGGTGAGAAAGATGTTGATGAATTACTTTGTGATTCTAGTGACATACTTTTTCAGGGGCGGGGTCAGGAATTTTTGTTTGAAGAAGGCCAAGTTGTGGCACTAATATATTTATCAAGACAACCCCACATATATACATACATATATATATACACACACATTTTTTTTTTTTTTTTTAATTTTATACACACACACACATATATATATATATATATATATATATATACACACACACTTTTTTATTTGATAAGTTATATATATACACACACCAAGCAAAAAAAAAAAAATAGAGTTTAGTATTTTCAATCAAAATTATGTTTGATGGTGATCTTTCATAAAATAAAATTCATTTTTTCCATTTTCATAGTGAAATTCTTAGAAAATTTCATTTTAAATACAAATTAACAAATTTTATACTAAAGTAAGTAAAAAATCTTTCAATTGAACTAATGAAATTTTCAAAAATACAAATGATCCAAAACTTGGAGGAATAAATTAGTCTCCAAACATATTTGAAGCTACCTTGCTCTAACCTATTATGTGGCAACTAAAGACACATTTCATGTATAGTTTTAATGACAAAATTTTTTTAATGAGTCAATGACTTGTTAATCGTCACATAACGGGTTAAAAAGATAAATTCAAACATGTTTGATGTCAAACTTTATCAAATATTTAAGAGATATAAGAGCACATTTTACAATAAAAAATAAAATTGCGAAAAATAAAGTTATATCTTTATTACTACTAGTGTGTAACCCTGTTCATATGCACGAGTACATTTAAAAACAATCATAATTACATATATATATATATATATATATATAATTTGAAATCTAATTGGATCTAGACTCTTGATTTGTTACCCCCAATAATTCACTTGCCACAAAAATTAACAAATTAGATGGGACACATGACGTAAAATTGAACTCCAATTAAAATTCAATCTAAAATCTAATTGAATTTAGACCTTTGGATTTTTGCACCTAATAATTCACTTGACACAAAAATTTAAAAATTAAATGACACGTGACACAAAATTAGACTCCAATTTAGAATTTAATTAAATTTTCTCTCTACTTTAGCTATTAATATATATATATATATATATATATATGACTTATAAATTTGAATTTTTTTAGTTATATGATTATGCTTTTTATGGTTTATTAAATTGGACTCCTCGTTTTCTACATTAAATTAACTAATTTGGCACAAAAATTTAAAAATTTAGATTAGATAGGACATGTGGTGCAAAATTAAACTGTAATTGAAATTCAATTTTTACCTAAATTAACTCATTTGGCACAAAATTATAACATTTAGATTAGATGAGACATATGGCGTAAAATTAGACACTAATTGAATTCTAATTTGAAATTTAATTGGATTTTCTTTATGCTTACCTATCATTATATATATATATATATATATATATATATAGATTAGACCAATTATTTTTTTTAAGAGTATCATAGGACTAATTCAAATATTTGGGGGGAATTCTTATTTTTATAGACTAAATTTTGAAAACATTAAAATGATTATATATATAAATATATATATATATATATATATATATATATATTTATATATATTTTCAAAATTTTGGGGGGGCCACCCCCACCCTTCAACACAGCTCCGGCCCCTGCTTTTTCAGAAGAGGGATACCTTGAGTGAAACTACGAACACGGATTCTGGCATCCAGATTGAGGGTTTGGAGAAAATGACTGAGGACATGTGTGCAGATGAAGGCAATAAAAACAAAGCAATCAAATTGCTGAAGAAAGAGGTGTGACTATAAAAAATGATCATTTTTCTTCATGGGTTTCTATGGAACCTTTTGTATAACATGTAATATTTGCTGCTTCAGATTGATTCGTTAAAGACCAAAATAGTGGAATTGGAAAAGCAATGTGGTGGTGGAGATACAAGGTTGCATCAAGGTGACCTCCAATCTTCACATAAAATTTTCCCCTTTTTTTTTTGTGTTTATATGCCTGAGTTTTGATGTGTAAAATATACAGGAACTAAGGAGGATCTTACAACTATTCCAGAGCAACACATAGATGAGAAGCTGCCATCTGGGCAAGATGATGCACCAATGAATTACACCCCATATATTAAGTACACGAAGCTTGAATTTAAGGTAAAGAAGGAGATTTCTGGAACCTTTATTGTGCAATTTCTTTTTCCTTTCTGCATAATGGAGTACTTGTTCTTTACTTTATCTAGTGCTTGAGGATTTTCAAAAGTAAATGCTTGCATCTCTGAAGAAGAATGAAATTGGTTCTATGTTTAGTTGCAAATCAGATCTGCTCATATTTTGGAATGGGTATATTTTCTCATATGACTAAAATCTTTTACATCAGGTTGACACATTCTTTGCAGTTGGATCGGCTCTTGGAGTATTCCTCGCCCTTCGTAATATTCGTATTGGCATTGGTAAGAGTTAATATGTATATGTATGGGTGCATGAATATTATTCAAATTGTGTGCTCACTATTGTATCCATGAAAAAATTTGTGGGTTCTCCAAAAATATTATTTAATTCATTTTAACAATTTTGCTATGAAGAGGGGCGGTAGGGTGTTAAATAATTTTTAGATAAAATGGAAACTTTATTTTATTATTATCATCAATCATAAGATGTACAGAGTTGCAAGAGCATAATTGTTTATGAAAAAGAAAATAGAGGTGTGAATGGATTGGAATAGGTTGGATTTTGCATTGTGTTTTTTAAAAGCCAACAGTTTTACATGTTGAGAAATGTTCAACTCAACCTAATTCATAGGGAACATGTAGGGTTGGGTCGGGTTGTTGGAACCATTTTGTCAGGCCTAATAAAAAATTTTGGTTTTTATTCACCAATTTAAACCCATTTTTTTAATAAAGAATTAAAATTTCATCTAAAATAAATCTCAAAATACTAAGATAGTCCGAACTAACAAATTTAAAGTAAGCTATAGAGTCTAAAATAAATTAAATTTTTTGATAGGTATATAAAATCTAAAATAAATTAAATTAAAGAGTTTATACATATATATTTTTTTAAGTATTAATTAATAGCGGGGTTGGATCGGGTTATTTGGATTGAAAATTTTGTCAACTTTTCAACCCCATCCAATTCAAGTTTCAAAAATATAAGGACCCAACCAAGCCCTTCAACCCACAAAAACAAACCACGATGTTGGTTTGGATCAAGTTCATCAAGTTGTTAAAGAAGAATAAACAAAAGAACTATAAAACTCAGAAACAATAGAAAAACATTCACACAGATGTTAATGGTTTACACAAGCTAAATTAACTACAAATTACAATCCACGGTTGAACTAGTGACAATTTTCCAACAAACCGCCACAAAGGCATCTTGAAGTTCAAACTTTTACATTTATTACAGAAAAATAGGAAACAAAGCCTTGAGTATTAATTTATTGAACAACAACAAGAATACACAAACAATAATTAGAATTAGAGCTCCAAACAAAATAGAATCCTTTTGAAGCAAACAAGGCAAACTCATAATCTCCAGCATCATTCTACCAAGAGTAAAACCAAAAAAAAAAAAAAAAAAAAAAGAGATATGGCTTATTAAAAGCGACAAATTCATGTTCCACACCACAAATAATAAGACATCATAGCCAAACCAAATCTAAAAACCTCTGTACATATAATTGAAAATCACAAGCAAAATTAGGATTATTGACATGCATGGAGGACACATAATGAAAAAACCCAAAAAAAAGTCAGCGTTACATAAGTCACAATCTTGTATCTTCTAATCACACATCATTCATAGAGGGCTTTCTGGAACATATGGTGGGCATTACTCACATACAGAACACGCCTACAAACACACATTCACACATGCATACACACCAAAATACATATTAAAAATAGTATTTTTGACACAGTTCGAAGCTAATTCATTCTATTTCAAAGAATTTGACATGTTTATCGAGTTTATGTCAAGATGGTAACTAAATCAAACTCCAAGCAATCAAGCAATAGCAAGCATTGTTGGGCATGAACATGGTTACTTATTTATCATGTCGAAACCGTTAGTTTCAAAAACTTAAGCTATTACAAAGTGGATAAATAATATAAGTCGAGCATACATCAATTTGTTAGTGAAATAACTTAGATGAAGCAAAGCTTTTTTTTTTTTTTGGGGGGAGTTAGATGAAAGATAAAACTAAATGCGATAACCATTCATGAAAAAGATAAAAAGAAGAAGAAAAACAGAGAGAATTGAGAAGCTACCTTCATGAAACATTCTCAAATTACTACCAGATGTAGATCTTTGGATGCACCGCAACACTGAATAACAATGTGAGCACTTAAGAGTTAAAACATCCTATTATCAAGGGAAAAAGAATAAAAGTAAAATAATAAAAAAGAAGAAGCTATTATTGGTCAATATATTTCATGATGACTAGTTCTGAAATTATATAAGAAGCAAAGTATGCACTTGGAAGTTTGAAACACAAATTTTGATATATAAACAAATCATAAGCTAACATGTGGCTTACTAAAACAAACAATACGTGGTCCAAACCACAAATAAGACATCACAACCAAACCAAATCTAAGAAACCTCTATACATAGAATCGAAAATTATATGCAAGCTTAGAATAGATTACTTATTTATAATGTCAGAAACCGTTCAAAGAAATAGCTTAAATGATAAAATGAATGCAACCATTCATTTAAAGGTTAAAAGTGGAAGAAAAATAGATAGAACTGAGAAGCTACCTTTGTGAAACATTCTGAATTACTTCCAGATGTACCTCTTTGGGATGTGCTGCACCTTTAGAATATCCTCATTGCGAATGCGATTTTTAAGTTCCCTTGAGGCAGATGTCAAATCCAGTTGTTGGAGATTTTGAAGGTATTCAATGCCCATGGGCACAGTCTTTAACTCCATGCAGCTGTCAATCCATAGGGATTTCAGATTTGGCATCACCTCCTTTTCTATTATTATCTCGTCCAATTGAGGGAAATTACAAATCCACAACACTGTAAGCTTAAGAAAGCCTGTAACGAAACGTAGCTGTTTTCCAACATAGGCATTAGTAAGTTTAAGACGTCCCAGATGGGGCAAAGCAGCGATGTGAGGGAGTAGATCTTCTTCCAGTCTCGACCAATGCAAATACAAATATGTGAGGCTTTGAAGTGAACGAAACCACTGTGGCACCTTCTCCAGTTTTCCAGTCAAAAGAAGCTTTTGAAGGTTGGGAGGAGGAGACGAGAGTGCATCCATTCGGAGAGTTTCCTCCTCATCAGTTACCTTGATAGACAAGATCCTAAGAAGTCTCATGTTTTGAATTGAGATGCATAAGTCCGTCTCATCTGCTGCTTTCACATTTGAAATACCAATTGTGGTCAGTTGAGTCATGCACCGAATTTGTAATACCAAGTCATCGTTTGCTTCAATAGAACACACAGCTTGCAAATTCTTTAAACGTACAATATTTGATGGTGTCTGCGTTGCTATATAATAATTGAAGTCATTCCAATTTCCAGTGAATCGAAACATAAATAGGTATCGCAAGTTTTGCAACTTTCCTATTCCATGAGGAAGGGTCTCTATTTGTGTGCCAAAGATGTCTAAGGTTTGAAGATTAAGGAGCCTCCCTATGGAATTTGGGAGCTTCTTAAGTAAAGTTCTCCTTAAATTCAAATATCTTAAGTTGAATAATTTGAATACTTCATCAGGCAATTCATCAATGGGGGCATCCTCCAAATCTAGAACCCTTAACAATTTACTTCCTGAAGGCAATGATTTCAGTGTCTTGTCAAAAACAAGAAAACAACGAAGCTTTGACATAATTGAACATGATTTGAGTTCTTTATTGGTTTTGTGAATTGAAATGCGGCGTGCTTTGCATTCTCCCATTTCTTCTCTTCCATCATGTACAACACCAAACTTCTCTCTCTCTGATATTGATAAAGCAAGCTCCCGCAGAAGATCATGCATTTTGAATCTCCTTGGCCTTCCAAATTCATTCCTCTCTACAACTTGAAGCATGCTTCGTAAAATGAGTTCTAATAGATAGCTCTCTGCTACTTCCTCTGGCAAGTAGCTTTTATCTTGTTCTACAAATCCTTCTGCCATCCATAGCTTAATGAGCCTTTTTCTTGAATCTCATGATCTTCTGGGAAAAGAGAGCAATATAAGAAACAATGCTTCAACTGATATGGTAAATCGTTGAAACTAAACATCAAAATGCTCTCCACTGCTTTTAGCTTAGGATTTTTACTTAGACTCCAGTTCAAGTTGTTGTGAATTTCGTTCCACTGAGACATATTCTTGGAATACATAAGACGGCCCAAAGCTGCAATTGCAAGAGGTAGGCCTTTACATTTTCCCACAAGTTCCTGAGCAAAAGATTGAAGCTCCGGTGGACAACTTCCATTAGGACTACTTGCAAATGCTTTCTTGCAAAAGAGTTCCCAGGCTTCTTCATTTTGCAGCAATTGAATATGATGAATATAATGTTTACCTCCTAAATGATAGCAAGCTACATCTTCTTTTTGAGTTGTAATGATGATTCTGCTCCCAAGACTACTATGTTGAAGTAATACATTTATTTCATCCAAGAGATTTGTGTCCCACACGTCATCCAAGACAAGTAGATACATTTTATCCTTTAAAAAGCCCACCAGCATTTTCACTAGCTCTATGTGATTCACGGAACTCAAGTTTGTAGGATCCACTTCCTTCATTGACCTGTAAAATCGATTAATCATGCTCCTCAATAAATCTTCTATGTCATATGCTTGGGAAATTGTGATCCATGCACAACAGTAGTTGAAATGTTTCTTTACATCATCATTGTTGTAGGTGTTGGCAGCTAGTGTGGTCTTGCCTGAACCTCCCATCCCAACTATCGAAATGACAGTTTGGTGTTGTTCTCCATCCATCAACCAACCCATTAACAATTGCCTTTTCTCTTCAATCCCTACAAGTTCGTCTTCCTTAAAAAGAAGAGATAATTCAGCATGCTGCACCACTCGTTTCTGATTATCTTTAGAACTAGTTCCCTCTGTACGATATCTTTGCTTCCTCTCTGGTACGCCCTTGATTTTCCCATTAATTTTTGTATCTTGGTGGCTGTTTGACGCCTCACCCAGAGATTTTTGGAAAGTAAATGGTGTGGTTAAGGATCCAAGAAGATCGACCCCAATTCGTTGGAGATTCATGTGATACATGAACTTATCAATAATGTCTTCAACATCATACGCCATGTCTCTCACATTTGCCACCCAAGTTTTCTCTCCTTCACTCCCTACTCCCTTCCTATCAGCATCTACTAAGAACGATTGCATGCTTAACAACTCATCTTTGATATCTTCAATTGCATCACGAGTCCCCCATAACAACGATGCTTCAGTTGAAAGAATTGAAATGATATTGTCAGTCAAGAGTTTCACTACAGCCTGATCCATTTTTAACTTCACAGTTCAAACTCCTGCTTCTAGCATAGTGACCAAGTTTTTAGGCTCCCCTTCTTCCAATTCTATCACATCAGTGAGAAAGAGGATGAATGCTTTGACTTGTTGCCCACCGATCCTAGCTAGGAGACCTACACAACCACAGAATAGAGGTGAGAAACATAATGCAAGAAAGTATACTAATTCTCAATAAGTGTACCAGTACGTCAGTTAAGTTGCAGAATGATTTTTTTTTTTTTTGGGGGTGGGGGGGGGGGGATAAGTGGTGTAGATACAATGATTTTTATATTTATTTAAATTAAACAATGATAGTTGTATTTATCTAAATTAAACGGAGAAATATTTCTATTTGTCGCCGCAACATTTTCATTTTTTTTTAAACAGAACATTTCAATAATTAAAATATCATTGTTTCCATATGGTTTGTGGGGGGGGTGGGGTGGGTAAAAGACTAATTGGCCCACGTAGATGTCTACATTGGGCTAGGGGCCCGGCCAAAGGAAGACCCCTCCTCGGCCATGGGAGAATCCTCCTCGGCTGAGATATAACCTAGGGTAAAAGAGGCAACAGAACACCGATGAACGACACTTGGATCGTTTCACAAGGGGGGAAAAGCACTAAAGCAGAAAAAGATAGAGAGAAAACGAAAAACGTCTAAGGGAAAGGCTGCCACTATTGCATTGGTGCCTTGTGCCCGACAGAGCCATACTTCTCGACCTTACAACCACTCCCAACAAGCTGAAGGGAGAGGTGATGGAACAAGTACCTACCCTAGGGACCCCATTCGGGAGAAAGGAAACGACTATAAAAGGGGATAAAGAGAAACAGAAAAGGGATCCTCCCCCTCCCAACGTACTAGGGAGGCCAGGAAAAGCTCCTCGGATCATGCCAAGAACCAATTTCCTTTGGTAAACACTGCCCATGAGGAACACCGTGATGATCATTGTCCATACACTAAAGCCCAGCTCTTTGGCCCACTCTCTACAAATTCATTGTATCGGGCTCTTTGGTCTAAGGTCACATGCATCATGGGCTTGGCCTGAAAAACGTGACCCTACAGTTTGTATTTATGACACCGGATATCTAATATGTCCGGTCAATGCTAGAAGGATGTGATTCATGAACTTTAAAAAAAAAAAAAAAAAAAAAGATGTGTACATTAATCTTTACATTAGATTTTTTATTTTTTATTTTTTTTTATTGCATAATAATGGCAAGGGAAGGCAAGGTACCAATAAATGTTTATAAAGATTTAAGGAGTAAGATTCTCAAAAAAAAATTAAAAAAAAAAAGATTTAAGGACTAAAATGAAATAACGATAATTTGATAAAAGAATTAAAAAATTATATAATTTATGGGCCAAAATTTTGACTTTAAAAAAAAAAAAATTATTTCTTTAGAAAACAAAATAATTGAGTCTTTCTAAAATATCATTCTTATCTTATTACAAAAATTAAAACTATTAAACAAATTATTACATGATAATAATTACATTTATTCTCAGTGAAGACAAGTAAAAGACATCAACAAAAATATAAATTTTCACATATTAAACTTGTTCAAGTGACAATTAAATCATTAATAAGAGATGAAGTTTAACACATTTGGTTTTTTTTTTTTTTTTTTTTTTTTGGAGAAAAATTTAACACATTTGTTTGATTTGCCATGTTTAAGAGATGCTTTACAATTTACATTTCAATTTTCCTTGATCTATTATTTCTATATTAATAAACCATAGAGTCATGTTTCCATAAAGGACCAATTTATTTTAATTGTTTTGAATCTTCTTATTCTTAAACAAAAGTCTCATGTCCTACTCTAGTGTTTCACTTTATAGTTTATACTTCATCAATTATAATATGTAATGTGTTTGATTTTTTATTTTTAAAACAATATACTTTGGTTACTTGAAAATGAGAGGGGAAAAAAAACCATGTTATAGTATGTAATTGGTGGAACATAAAATGGAATACCCAAAACATGATCGAGGGTTTTTATTCCTCTTTATCATTAATTGATCAAACAATTTGGCCTTTTTTTCTTTTTCTTTTTTTTCAAACCGATAAGTTTCATTGATAATAAAAGCATTGCAATTTGCAATTTAAACCAAATACAGTTAGACAATACGTGACCAACGAGAGAGAATAAAAAATATTAATACATAAAATGAAGTGATTCCACCAACTACAAAGATATAAAACCCTTATTTAATTCCTCATGAAATAGCCCCACAAGGCCACACTTACAAAAAAAATTTTACTAATAAAAGGACAAACTAATTGATTAAAAGCAGAACAATTAGAAATTCAAACTCCCATAAAAAAAAAAATTAAAAATTAAAAAACAAATTAAAAATTCAAACTAACCCAACCTTAACCTCAACCTCATGTAAGGGTGTCCATGCAAACCGGAGACCCAACAAAACCGACCAACCCGACCGTAACCGACCCGTCACGGCCCGGATCTAACACCTCTGATAGTTGGTGACAGGTTTCAACCCTTAGAAACCAACTTTGGTGAGTCGAGTGGCGGGTTTCATCCTCAAAAACCCGAGCCACCCAACTTGCCCGACAAAAACTCAAAGAAGGCCGAAAATTACCTAGATCTGGCTACGATCTAGCACTCCTTAGCTCGATCGATCCGCCACGTTTGGCCTTCCTTTACTCAGATTCGCTCAAATCCAGCCAAAATCTACTCTTTTCCTCACTCAGATATGCTTAAATCCGGCGATATTTGGTTGGATCTTGCTTATATCTACTCAAATTCAGCTAAAACTTGATAAGCTGACTCTAACTTTGTCGATATTCTTAAATCTCAGCTAGATTTCCATAGATTTGAAGGAATATCGGCCAAATCTTGTTAGATCTGACCAGATTTGTGAGATCCGGCCAGATTTTGGCCAAAATCTGGCAATATTGGAAAAATCGAAACCGACCGATTCACACCCGAAAACCGATATGACCCAACCTAGATAATCTGAAACTTCATTCGGGTCGGTAGCGGGTTGAAATCTTCCCCAACCGATAATGTCGAGTCAAGTTTGGGTTGGGCACAAACCCAACCCTGCCCAACCCATGAACAACCCTAACCTCATGAAGTGTGGTCTCAATAATTAATAAAGAACTAGTCGCGGACTCGTGCGTTGTACGTGATAATATTTTTAGGATAGTCCCATTAAATTTATTTTTTGCAATTTGGACTAATTTAATAAATAGTAATGTATTTTATAATCATATTTTCATTTATTATAGGAACAATCATAAATGTAATATATAAAATTTTGTCATACCAAAATGAAAACAATACAATTTTTCTCAAGAATTCAAAAGGTAGCAAAAATATTAATTTTTTAATAAAAATTATTTATAACTTTTTTTGTATCATTAAAAAATGTATAAAATTTGAATTTTTATTTTTATTTTTAAACAAATTTTTTCAAATCCAATTGTATCTACTGTACAATCTAAAACACCAAAAAACGTATTAAAAAAATCAATAAAAACTACAATTTAAAAAAAGAAAAGGAAAAATAAAAATCACATCAAAGTCAAACTTCTTCTTCTGAATATGTAAAAAAATTTTAATGTGATGTGATCAAGCCAAATATCCAATGCATAATCAAATTCAAAATTTTTAATAAGGTTTTGAAGTGACGCAATAGAAATATGTCAATATTCCTAAGAAAAATGTGTTGGTTATAACTTTATATGTAATGATTGTAACCAAGAGTACAAAGGGGAAAATTTTAGAGATTAAAAAAAAAAGGTATTGTGTTATTATTATCATAATCTAATCTAACATCTAATCCAACATATGAAAAATGAATAGATAAATAAATAATTTTAAACATAAAATTGAATTTGCTTTCTTAAAAATCTCAAATAATACACAAATGAGATAAGGAAATGAGCAATACAAAATATTCGTAAATGCTTAAAACAATTACTCAAGTATCTAAAAATATCATATAATAAAGACACAATATTTTGCTGCTAGTTTGTTAAACAAAATATTTACAAAAAGTGAAAGGAAACTGCACAAATACCATTTTCTTCAATTGCATTAACTGTTCTTCATCATATTGTTCAGATTATCTTTTTGTTTTCCAAATAAACTAAAACCTCGACAACAACACAAAATATTGACATATTATAATATGATTTTTCTCTAAATTTGGTCAACAACATTAAGACTATTTTGTGTTGTAAATTAAATGATAAAAAAATGGGAGTACAAACTTCATAAAAAAATCTAATAAAAAATGTGAGAGAGAGAGAGAGAGAGAGAGAGAGCGAGAAATAACCTTTTTGTGTGGGAAAAATATGAATAAAATGGGAGAGTGACAAATTTATAGTAAAAGAATGAGAATAAGAAGAACCAAAATAAAGGAAGATAAATGTGCAAAATCATATTATATATAATAAAAGTTGGGCTTAGACGTCGTGGTTGCGCCAAGTGGCAGCACCAAATTGCAGAAATTTTCTTAAATTTTTAGATTTTAAGAATAGGTATATACAATACATATTTTTTGGATAAATATGACAAATCAAGTAATGAAAGAAAGCAGTATTTGATTTACAGCTATAACAGTTATGTCTATCTAAAATGTTATCAACAAACCCTAAAATCAAAAAATAGATATATATTTTCTTGGTCCTTATCTTTTTCTTCTATAATTTCTAAATTGATAAAAATTTTAACTTTTATGAATTATCAATAATTTTTACACTCCTTTCCGTCTCCAAGTTTATCAACAACTTTAAATTAGATCATAAAGAATAATTTGATGGAGGCTTATCAACCTGAAATGCTAAAATCATATTTATCTCCAAGAATAATTCAATGAAGGCTAATCAATCTGAAACGTTAAAATCATAAATTTCTCCAAATATATCTAGAACTCTTCTATTGCTAGAATTATTCTAAAACTAGAAAACCAAGTTATCTATTTCTATTTAGAAAACGAACGGAGGCTTTTGCACTAGATGTAGAAATCTATTTCGCCCAAGAGGAGCAAGGAGTACATTGCTTTTTCAAGCAGTCAAACCAACGAATCAATTGGGCCTCTTGGACACATGATACAAAACATCTTTCATGGCTTGCCAAGGTTTCAATCTTAGAAAACAATCAGGTGGCACATGAACTTGCTTAGCTTAAGTCATCTATTATATGTATTTTGTTGCAGTTTTTTCAAAGCCTTTTGTTCTCTGCCTAATCTTTTGAAGTTTGTGCATATATTGTTGATTTTTTCCCTTGGTCACTTCTTTTATACTCTTTATATGGATCCCATGCAAGCATGCATAAAATTAAAGTTTAATTTTGTGGTTAGAAGCTTTAGATTTATTTTCTTTATGTGGTGCTCATTACAAGGATTTTTTTTTTTTAATTTTTAATTCTAGCTATTAAATCAATTCTAAAAGTTTACCCTAATGCTTTGACAATGTTTTAGATAGACACAAATTTTAATTGTTATTATCAACTTTTTTATATATGCACTGTGAGGTCCTAGAAAACATATCACAGATGGGGCACATCAATAAAGATGAAAAGATGGCTGTAACAAGTTTGATAGATTGGAGTTTTCAGCACACATTCTTGCACAGTATTTACAATACTTGGATTGTTTTAGAGCTCAATTAAAAGATATAATAGATTGTATTGCCTATATTGTTAACTGGGAAGCTACTGCATTTGTTTTAACGGTCTACTATTCTCTTTGTAGTTTAAGTTTTATTCTCTATTGTTTAGCATATTGTATCTCTTCGTAGTTAAAGCTTTAGCTTTATCATCCCTTTGAAAAAACTTATTTAGGTGAACTAGATAGCAAATATCATACTAAGCAGTTTTTTTTTTTTTTTTTTTTTGTGCTACTTATTTGGTTTTGTTAATAATTACACAGAGAGGTTGAGATCAAATAATAGAGACTATTGTTCATAGGCCAAAAATGACCTACTATTGAAAGGTATAACTTCTCAATTCTCATCATATCTCAATGCTATATTTTCAATTGTGGATGAAAACTTAATACCAACGTCTTAACTCTTAGTTTTTCTCAACAAAAAAAAAAAACTTGAAGTTTATATCTATATATATATACACACACATCCTCTTTGTTTATTATAATTTTTGGTAGGGTGAAAATCACTCAAGTTTTGGTGTCTTCTCCTATGCTTTCAAGGACAAAAATTAAATTTTCATCAAAGTCTCTCTACTTCAAATTCTTAAATGTTTATTAATTTAAATTGTTCTTAATTATTGAATTAATGTTTTCATTTAAATATGCTTTCAATCATTTTTGGATAGTTTTTAATTACTAAATTTAAGGTTTTTCCATTTAAATATTACTTGAGCCTTAAATTTTAGGTATCACCTTTCATATTAGTTACAAGCTATCTACCATCTTCCATTCAATTATTTTATATATACATATATATATATATATATATATATATATTTATATATATATATATATATATATGCCTTTTATAATACATTAGTCTTACACAAGATACATTCATTGTATAACTTAAAAGTAAAATAATCATTTATTTTATTATCTATTTTATAGTTTACATATGAATTTTGATTTAACCGTGCATCGCACGGGCATAATACTAGTTATATATAAAGTTAAAACTGTCTAAGAGGAATATGTATAGACAATACTTAGTTATAACATCAAAATTAAAGTTGGTGAATATATAATGTTAAAACCACTTAAAATGAATTTGTAAAGTCAATGTAATTATATATTTAATATTGTAAAAAAAAAATTAAGGTAAAAAATAAATATAGAAAACAATAATGGCGTAGCAATGACGTGTAGGATGAGATAGCTTAACAGGAACGTAGCAATAATAAATGCCATATTTCAGCTTTTAGATATATATATATATATATATGATATAGACATAAGTAGAATTGAACTACAATTTACAATATTCAAATTAATAAAATAAAAAATAAAAATTTCAACTCCAACCTCTAGTCCTGAATCCACTACTCGAAATTGATACCCAAGATTTACACCATATGATATTCAACTTGAAGATAGATGTAGGAAACTAGGAGATCCAAAAGAACAAATCATCAAATATTGAAACAAATGCTAATAGAATAAACTCACTTGAAAATTAAACTTGAATATTTAAAATATGCAAATACAGTGGTGAAAAATGAGAAATATTTAAAGAATAAACTTACTTGAATATTTTCTTCAGAAGAATTGTATACTTCGAGAGCTTACAAGGGGAGTTTACAATTGAAGGGGATAAAGAATAACAAATAGGGAGGATTGCAAATGAGAAATAATATCAAGATGGTTTTTCTCCCCTCTGTTTTTCACTTGAGAATGAGTAGCCTTTTATTTTTCTTCTCAGCAAAACAGAGAATGAGAAGCCTTTGATAGACCTGAAGTAGCCCTTTGTTGACCACTTTCTACTTCTTCTGTTTTCACTTGGCTGTTTCCTCTTGTAATTTTATTTCCCAAATGGATTTTCATGGTCTGAGGAATCTTCACTTCATGATTTTTGCTTCACTTTATGACTTTTGCTTCAACTACTTGTCTGCCTTTTGAATTATTGTTGTCACACAGCTCCTTTTATATTATTTTTACATTTATTTAGGAAAAAGATAACAGCTCACTTGCTTTACCATTTGAGAGAGTCTTCAATAGTCATCATATTATAATGTTGAGAAAGATTGTCACCATGTTCACACTAAACATGGACAATTATCCACTATATTCTTTTTCGTACGAGACTTTTGAAATAATTGTCTTGGCTTTTTCGATGAAGGTTTGGTATTGAATTATTGATCACTTGGACCAAACAATTGATTTTGAATCTGCATTATTAGATCAGCGAATATGAGGCAATGTTTGGCATCTCCAACAAAAATAACTTTTGTAACTTTCAACTCGTATCCCAACAAGTTCAGAAGTTCTTATGTTCGTATGGAAAGAGCTTATTATCAGTAACTCTTTTTTTAATGTTTATCAAAAGATATTATTTTTAGTAATTTTTATGTTAAATATGTTACAAAAAAATAAAAATTATTTTATTTCAAAAAATCTAAAAGTTAGAATATTTGAAAAAAAAAAAAAAAAAAGAGAGACAAAAAGCAAAAACACAAAACTTTTCTCAACAATTTCCAAAGGCAAAACTAATATTTCCAACAGAAATTTTAAGGGTTCAAATCTTCCTTTTTTTTTTTTTTAAATTAATAATAATTGGTTAAAAGGTAAAGAAAAAATGCATGAAACCTTCATTATTGAACTCATTTTTAAAAAATTGAGCAATTCTCAGTTGATACTCAATACGTTGAAGTTAATAAAAGCTTTTGTTTTTGGTTTTTGCTCAGTCTCTCCGGGGCTTCAATTCTCATGGATCGAGCCCAGCCTCGAATTTCCACAAATTGAAGATAAATAAATAAAATTATATACACTCTTAAGTTCGATTTAGATAGGCTAAATGTGTATCATAAGGATGTCATACGATCAATACCATATCTTTGGTTTCTCTTTGGTATGGTGCCCTTGATTTTCCCGTTAATTTTTTGTATCTTGGTGGTGGTTTGACACCTCACCCGAAGATTTTTTGGAATACATCAGCATAGATTTCGTTCATCAGCGTTGACTTTACTTAATTAGCAAATGTCATAAGTATCAGAATTCCATAAATACTATGGTCTTTGTATTTATCTAAATTAAACAATGATTTTTTCTTTTCTTTTCTTTCTCAAAAAAATAGATTTTTTTTTTTTTTAGGAAAAATATATTTCAACAATGAGAAATATTATTGTTCTATTTGTTGCTGACGACATTTTCAATAATTAAAATATCATCTTCTCTATATAGTTTGTATTTATGAGTTATGACCAACTCGTTGTCTAATTTGTCTGGTCAACATTGGAAGGATGGGTGCATGTCTTTTACATTAGGCTTCTTCTTTTTATTTTTATTATTGCATAATAATGGTAAGGGAAGGCAAGGGTACCAATAAATGTTTATAAAGATTTAAGGACTACAATGAATTAACCGATATTTGATCAAAAGAATTATTAAAAATTATATAGTTTATGAACCAAAATTTTGACATTTTTTATTAATTTGACATGTTTAAGTCTTTAAGAGATTCTTTACAATTTACATTTTAATTTTCCATGAGGATTACATCTAATTTTTTCTATATTAAAAAAACCATAGTCATGTTTCCATTAGGGACCAATTTGTTTCGAGTGTTCCACAATATTCCTCTGTATCATTAATTGATCAAAGAGTTTGGCCTTTTTCTTTTCAAACAATATGTTTCTTTGATAATAAAACTATAAAAGCATTGCAGTTTGCAATTACAACCAACACGGTCAGATAGGTGACCAACAGATAGAATATAAAATGGTAATACATAAAATCAAGTGATTTCCCCCAGAAAAAAAAAAAAAAAAAAGAACACCGTTATTTATTCCTCATGAAATACTCACATAAGTAATTGATAAAATTTCAGTGCGTTCTCAATAATTAATAGAGAATAAACATATGATATAGAGATAAGTAGAATTGAACAACAATTTACAATCTTCAAATTAATAAAATAAATTAATATATAAATGAAATCCAACTTCCACTCTCCACTGCTTGAAATTGATACCCAAGACTTTTCCATTTTCTCAGCAAAATAGAAAATGAGTAGACCTTTACAGACTTGAAGTAGCCCTTGTCGAACACTCTCTTCTTCTTTTGTTTTCACTTGGCTTTTTCCTCTCGCTTTCCTCTTATTCTTTTAAATTTTAATTTCCCAAATGGATTGTCTGCAGCCTTTTGATTTATAGTTGTCACGCAGCTTTTTTATATTAAATTTTGGATTAGTGCTTCACATTTTATTTTTACATTTATTTAGGAAAAAGATAATAGGTCCACTTGCCTTTTACCATTTGAGATAGTCTTCAATAGCCATCATATTATAATGTTGAGAAACATGTCACCACGTTCCCACTTAAACGTAGACAATTATATCCTATATTACTTTTCGCATGAGACTTTTAAAATAATTGTGATTGAATCTTGGCTTTTTTGACGAAGGTTTGGTATTGATCACTCGGACTGAACAATTGATTTTGAATCTGCATCATCAGATCAGCCAATACGAGGCAATGTTTGGTATTTCAAACAAAAATAGCTTTTACAGCTTCCAACTTGTATCCCAACAAGTTTAGAAGTTTTGATGTCCATCTTGGAATAGCTTATTTTCAGTAATTTATTTGTGGTGTTTAATAAAAAATGTAGTTTTTGAAAACTTTTATCAATTTATGTTAAATGTGTTAAAATAAAAAGCTGAAAATTAGTTTATTTCAAAAAAGCTAAGTTAGTATATTTGCCAAAAAAAAAAAAAAAAAAATACAAAAAGCAAGATATCCTTTTCATCAAATAATCATTTAACTAGTGAATAAAACAAATTTCAGCTTCAAAACAGAATAAGAAATAAATAAATGTCTTTGTTCAAGGCTTAGGATTTATGGTTTCAAAGACACTGGCATTTAACGACGACAACCCAATTAAATCAGGACTCTTAAGCTGATCCAACTGTTTCTTACCTTGGAGAAATAAGTACACAATTTACTTGCTTGGAATTACAACATAACTCAGCTGACCCAATTGATTCAATCTTATGTCGATCTTCAGCAGATTTGGAATGAGCTGCTCACAAAAACCCTCTATATAGACTCAAGTACTTGCTTCTGCATTCCAGAAAGCCTTGGACTGCTAGAGGTTCCCATAGCATTTTCTCATTAATTTTGAAATTAGATATGCTTTCTGAATAGTCAGAAAAGGAATTTATGAAGTTTCTTCACTCACACTGCAAAGCAATATAAAACACTATTTATTTGTAAAACTTAAACAAAATTAACCATAACTACATTTTGAGTAAACAAAAAGGCAATCATGTTTGAAAGCAAAAAGAAAAGACATCAGTTCTTCTTCCTTTGTAAAATGATTATAAGATAGAAAGAGTTGCATATGATAGAGGAGAAAAACTGTACAAAGAGGCTATTACATTAGTATATACATGTCCAACAGCGAATGACAAAAGAGCAACTTATGAGTTATGACTAAGATTATTATGTTCACAAATTCAAATAGATATTGTTAACTTAGGTAACACAAATTATCAAGTTGCATTTCTAATCACAAAAAAGAAGACAGACAAAAATGTTCAACATGTAGTACTTTTTTTTTGCTAACCCTCAACGCTTAGTACTTGGATATCATGACTTTGAGCACTAATTTTACTTCATGAGACAACCTAAGAAATAAGGAATGCAGTAAAAATACAGTTTAAAGCAAGAGATTTGATACCCAAGAGAAGAAAAAAAAAAAAAAAAAAACTACTGGAAACCTCATTTAAGAATTTTTATGCAAGTCAAAGATTTTTAACTAAGACTCAAGAACCATAGGTTAATAGCCAAAGGTGCTCAATAAAGTACAACTAACTAAACTATGATAATACTTTCCAAAAATAAATAAACCTTAATCACATTGCTTGTATGTATAAATAAACCTTAATCACACCTCATTTACAAAGGAATTGCAAATTAAAGAGCATAGGGTGTAAAACAAAAACTGAAAACGTTTTTCTTAACTTGATACAACCACTTTTTCAGGCATGGGTACAGAAATGGATGGGAATTGTGCATCTTCTGGATAGTAGTTTGTGCATCTCTTGGGTTCTAAGGTTAAGAGACAATGTAAAAAGAAAGTACAACATAAGAGCGTCTTCCCAGAAACAAGGCACTAGTCCCCCCTCCCATACATGATCTCCTCAAAACAACAATGCCTCAGCATAAATGCGAGGGGAACACCTGTGAGGAAAATATGAGGGGACAACATTTATAAAGTCAAGAAAAGTATTTCTGAACCTAAATGTTGCTTCTCAAATGGATAAAATAATAGTATGTAAATGGGCATCAATGAAAAGACACTGGCAGCTTGTGTCAAGCTAAATTGCAAGTACAGAAGACATCCTATCTTAAATTAGACAATAAAACTACCACCATAGTGTGGGAGACTAACAATGTGAGCACTGAGCATTCAAACATCCTAGTATCAATGTCATTAAAAAAAAAAAAGCAATTATTAATCAAAGTTTCTCATGAGGACTAGTTCTCATATTATACAAGAAGCAAAGTAAACACTTAAAAGTTTGGAACACAAATATTTATATATAAACAAATTGCAGGCTAACATGTGGCTTATAAAAACAGACCAATACATGTTCCAAACCACAAATAAGACATCATATCCAAACCAAATCTAAGAAACCTTTGTACATACAATTGAAAATCATATGCAAGCTTAGGACAATCAACACGCATGAAAGACACATAATGAAAAAATCCAGCAAAATTCGTGGGGTTACATAAGTCACCATCTTGTATCTTCCAATCACATAATGTCCACAGATGACTTTCTTCAAACATATCTTGAGCTTGACATACCCACATACAGAACACACCTACAAACACACAAGCATACATGCATACACACCTAAATACATATATAAACACAGCATTATGAGTCAGACCCAGAAACTAATTTGATCTATTTCGAGGAAATTGATGTGCTTATGCCAAAATGGTAGCTAAAACAAAGTACAAGTCTACAAGCAATCAAGCAGTAGAAAGCATTAGTGAGCCTGATTCTACCACAAGTAAGAAAAAAAAATTGATATGGTAAAGTAAAATTAACTGTTAGAAAAGATTACTTATTTATCATGTCAGAAAACATTAGTTCCAAAAACATAAGCCATTTCAAAGTGAATTAATAATATAAATCAAGCATGTTACAGGCATATATAAATTTATTAGTGAAATAGCTTAAATGATGCAATTTTTTTGTTTTTTAAAGATGATAGATAAAATGAGTGCAATGACCATTCATTTGACGATTAAAAGAAGGAAAACAGATAATTAAAAAGCCACCTTCATGAAGCATTCGAATTACAACCTTATGTAGATCTTTGGGATGTTCCGCACCTTTGGAAAATCCATGCTACCTTCTCCTTCGATGCAACTTTTAAGTTCCATTGAGGCATATGTCCAAAATAGTTTTTGGAGATTAAGGTATTCAATGCCCTTAGGCACTGTCTTTAACTCCATGCAGCTGTCAATCCATAGAAATTGCACACTTGGCATTACTCCCTCTTCTATTATTATCTCATTCAACTGAGGGAAATTACGGATCCTCAATTCTGTGAGCTTGGGAAAGCCTGTAATGAAACATAGCTGTTTTCCAACATAGCCCTTAATAAGTGAAAGACGTCCCAAAATGGGCAAAGCAGCAATGTAAGGGAGTAGATCTTCTTCCATCCTTGACCAATGCAATTGCAAATCTTTGAGGCTTTGAAGTGAACATAAAAACTGTGGCACCTTCTCCAGTTTTCCATTCAAATAAAGCTTTTGAAGTTTGGGGGGAGGGGATGAGAGAGCATCCATTAGGAGAGTTTCCTCCTCATTATTTACCTCAATTGACATGAGCCTAAGATGTGGCATGTTTTGAATTGAGACACATAAGTCCATCTCGTCTGCTTCTTTCACGTTGCCTATACCAATCGAGGTGAGTTGGATCATGCTACGAATTTGTCTTACCAAGCCACCTTTTGCCTCAATAGTGCATATAGTTTGCAAATTCTTTAACCGCCTGATATTTGATGATGCTTGCATCCCTATAAAATATTTGAAGTCATTCCAATTCCCAGTGTAGCGATACATAATTAGATGCCACAAGTTTTCCAAATTTCCTATTCCATGAGGAAGGGCCTCTATTTGTGTGTGCCTAATATCCAAGGTTTGAAGATTAAGGAGCCTCCCTATGGAATTTGGAAGCTTCTTTACTAAAGTTCCCCTTAAATTCAAATATCTTAAGTTGAATAATTTGAATAGTTCATCAGGAAATTCATCAATGGGGGCGTCCTCCAAATTTAGGACCCTTAACATTTTACTTCCGGAAGGCAATGTTTTCAACAATTTGTTAAAAACAAGAAAAGAATGAAGCTTTGACATACTTGTAAATGGTTCAAGTTCTCCATGGGTTTTGTGAATTGAAATGTGTCGTGCTTTGCATTCTTTCATTTCTCCTCCATCACCATGTACAGCAGCAAACTTTTCTTTGTTTGATAAAGATAGAGCAAGCTCCCGTAGAAGATCATGCATTTTACATCTCCTTGGCCTTCCATATTCGTTCCTCTTTATAACTAGAGCATGTTACAGAAATTGAGTTCTACTAGATAGCTATCTACTACTTCTTCTAGAGTGCACCCTTTAATCGGTTTTACAAATCCTTCAGCCATCCAAAGTTTAATGAGCCTTTTTCTTCAAATCCATGATCTTCTGGGAAAAGGGAGCAATACAAGAAACAATGCTTCAAATGATATGGTAAATCATTGAAACTAAGCAACAAAATCTTGTTCACTGCTTCTAGCTTAGGATTTTTACTTAGATTCCAATTCAAGTTGCTGTAAATTTTGTTCCATTGAGACAAATTCTTGGAGTACATAAGACTTCCCGAAGCTATAATTGCAAGAGGTAGGCCTTCACATTTTCCCACAAGTGTTTGAGCAAAAGATTTTAACTCCAATGGACAACTTCCATTCGGACGGCTTGAGAATGCTTTCTTGCAAAAGAGTTCCCAAGCCTCTTCCTTTTGCAGGAGTTGAATATGATGAATGTGATGTTTACCCCCCAAATGATAGCAAGCTACATCTTCCTTTGAGTTGTAAGGATGATTCTACTCCCAAGACAGCTATCTTGAAGTAATACTTTTATTTCATCCAACAAGTTTGTGTCCCAAATATCATCTAGGACAAGTAGATACATTTTCTTCTCTAAATAGTTCACCAGTGTTTTTACTAATAATCTGTAGTTCATGGAACTCAAGTCTACTAGATTTGCTTGCTTCTGCCTACATCAGTAGAGATGGTGGAAGTGTTGGCTGCGCGCAGTGCCATTGGTCTTGCGCATGAACTATGTCTGAACCAGGTGCAAGTTGAAGGTGATTCGGAGATTATTTTCAAGGCTCTTTCTAAAGGTGGTATGAGCTCCTCAAGTTTCGGGCATATAATCCAGGACATCATAGCACTTTCCTCGGCCTTTCATTGTGTATCTTTTTGTCATACTCGGAGACAAGGAAACAGGGTAGCGCACAGTTTAGCTAGATCAGCTGTAATTTTCCGCCTTTCCAGGTCTGGATGGAGGAAACTCCTCTTGAGATTGTATCTGTGTACTCTGATGAAATTACTTAATGAATTGTCTCTTCCCCCCTCTTTCTGGGGTGGTTTCTCAAAAAAAAAAAAAAAAAAAAGATTTGCTTGCTTCCTAGACTCATAGAATTCCAATCAAGCTCCTCAATAAGTCTTCTAATTCATAGGCTTGGGAAACTGTGATCCATGCAAAAAAGTCAAAATGCTTCTTTACATCATCATTGTTGAAGGTGTTGGCAACTAGTGTGGTCTTGCTTGAACCTCCCATCCCAACTATCGAAATGACAGTCTGATGTGGTTCTCCATCCATGAACCAACCCATTATCAATTGCCTTTTATTTTCAATCCCCACAAGTTCATCTTCTTTAAGAAACAAAGAAGATTCACCACGACACACGATCCATTTATGATTATCATTAGAACTTGAACCCTCTATATGATTAACACCATATCTCTGGTTCATTTCTGCAATGGTCTTGATTGCCTTATTGATTTTCTGTAACTTGGTGGTGGCTTGATGCCTCACCCATAGATTCTTTGAAAAATAAATATTTTGGTGAAGGAACCTGGTAGATCGACCTCCAGTTTGTTGGCTAATGATGTGATACATGAACCGATCAATAACATCTTCAACCTTATATGCCAAGCCTCTCACATTTGCCACCCAAGTTTTCTCTCCTTCATTGCTTGTTCCCTTCTTATCAGCATCTACTAAAAAAGATTGCATACTTATCAACTTGTCCTTGACATTGCCAATTGCATCACGAAGCCCCCATAACAATGATGCTTCAGTTGCAAGCACTGAAAGGATATTGTTAATCAAATATTTTACTACAGCCGAATCCATTTTTGCCTTTAAATTTCCTTCTGGCTTCGTCACTGAGTTTTACTCTCCCTTTCTTCCAATCATGTATTTACAATATCAAAATGGATTAATGGAAATGGATTAATGGAAAGAAGAGAAAGAAAATGATAAGCTTTTTGACTTGTTGCTCGACTGTTGTTCATAGGAGACCTACACAATCAGAATAAAGGTGAGAGATATATTGGATGTAGGTATTTTTATTCTCAAAAATGTGTAGCAGTACAAATCAGCTATGTTTGAGTTCACAATTTTTCTTCAAGACTCAAGAGCTTTATGGTCCAATGGCACTGCACAGGAGAATTTATCTTCATGGATTTAGCAAATGTAAAATTATATAGAATGGGTTTTCTTAAGTAAAGTGAAATATACCAATCATCTAAGCTTAAACGGGAGAGCAAACCTTAAATGTGATAGTTCAGTAACATGATCAGCCCATAACATTAAATGATACTTAAAAAATTATATAGCTAATGAACATAGAGAGATTGCTCTGTTATCAACTTATTAAATAAAATCAAAATTTTAAGCATGGATATATCCCAAATACTTTGCAATTAAACTTTGGCTCTATCTTACATCATTAGCATATGTAAAAAATGAAATAAAACATGTCTACCATTCCCAAAAGCTGAACACTCTAGTCCTGTTGCTGGATTTTGAGGTTCTCGTCCTTTCTAATATCCCATGTCGTTCTTATTCTCTAAAGATAAGTACTGCTGAAATGAAGAGAAATAGAATGGATGCTATGATTTATTGGAGGAAGTATAACGCATGAAGCTATTCACCTTCTCAAAAAGGGTGTAGCTTATTTACTATTTGTCAGGTAAGACTTCCTCAATTAACATCCAAGATATATATTTTCATATCTGTTAGAAGATGAGATTTTATCATCATTGACTTTGTATCTCTTCTTTTCTTTTTTTTTTTTTTTTTTTTTTTTTTTTTTTTTATGAAGCAAACAATTCGTGTAATATAGTTCATGACTCATAAAGCTGAGCTGTAGTCAACAATTGTTAGAAG
The DNA here is from genome assembly GCA_028216015.1 of Quercus dentata. Lineage (NCBI taxonomy): Eukaryota > Viridiplantae > Streptophyta > Magnoliopsida > Fagales > Fagaceae > Quercus > Quercus dentata. The sequence continues at coordinate 878,759 of CP116452.1, read as the reverse complement.
CATGAAACAGAAAATTTAGGTAAACTGTAGCTTATTGAATAAAGTATACATCTTGGATGTTAATTAATTGACCAAGCCTTACCCAACAATAACTCATCCTTTATTAATTATAAAAATATTTTGGACCTGCTTTAATTTTGGTTGAGAGTATAAAAAATAAAAAACACACTTTAATTTTGGTTTAATTTGAGAATTAATCATCATGTGAAACTTCGACCAATGTGAGATATTGTGAACAATTGCTCTTATTAGTCAACCCTTTTCATGATGATTGATTCAAGAAGCAAAGCAAGCAATTAGAAGTGGGAAACACAAATATTTATAAATAAATTACGACAGACAAACACATGTTCTAAACCACAAATAAGGCATCATAACCAAATCAAATCTAAGAAAACTATATTCATACAATTGAAAACCACATGCAAGCTTAGATAATCCAGTAAAGTCCATCGAGGACTTTCATCAAACATGTGGTGAGCTTGATTTACCCGCATACAAACCACACATTCATGCATGCATACACACCTAAATACATACAAACACAGCATTTTGAGTCTGACCCAAAAACTTGTTTGTTCTATTTCTAATGAATTTGATGTGTTTATGACAAGATGGTAGCTAAAACAATTTGCTTTAAACAAACTCAGTTTTCAACGCTATGGAACATAATTTTATGGCGCTTTGAAAAAAGCCACTGTCGCTCCTTATCAGAAGGAAGCAAAGTCTAGTGTATTGATCAAGCTACAGATTCAGAAGACCTTCAATCGTGAAAAAATGAATGAATAATTACTCTGTTTTGAAAAAGAAAGAACAAAACAGAGTAATCTAGACTGGATTTCTAGAGAGAAAATTTGAGAGGGAATGAGTGAATATGTTGATTGTATATTGCGTAAGTAAAATTACATTTACAATAGGCTACAAATATTTATAGTACAGCTAAGCTAACAAATATTTAAATACAACACGTGCTAATCGTGTGAGGAAAGCAAGCTTAAGTTAATTTCCTATTCTTCAGTCCTTTTAAATACGACAGCGTTTATATCCCACTGATGCTCTTGTCCTCAACGTTATACCGCATATCGCAATTTACAAGGAAATAAATCACCATTTCAAACTTTGAAATATACAAATAGTGTATAGTGTTGTTCAAGAAACATGTAGACACAAGAGAATGATATAGAAAAGTTGTAAGGTTGAATTTATTCAACCATCTAATTGGCTTTATTCCGTGCCAAATTTGCTTGTAATTCAGCATTTAGTAATCTTGTATTTAGGTGGGTTTGTTGTAAGGGTAGTGAGTGAGATAGAGTGAAGATTGCTCAAGAGTGTGCAAGAAAGCAGAGTCGCGGCCGGTACTCGCGGGTGGACTCGTGGTCGCAAGCCGCTAGAAGTCGCACACGTGCCAAGCATCTTTGGAAGATGAACAGTCATGCTAGCTGAGAGCACTACAGGACAAAACAGGACAACGGCCATACTGATTTATCTCACGACTGGATCTCGCAACTTAGTCAAGCCGCGAGGTCAAGCCACGAGCCACCCCTGTTTTGTAAAACCCGACGTTTCACATTCCTCTCCCACTCCAGTATAAATACCCCTTTTACCCATGATTGTAAGAGAGCTTCCAGAGAGAATTTTGAGAGAGAAACCCTAAAGAAAAACAAGATTGTTTCACACACAATCCCTACCTTAGAGTCTCTTCATATTCCTCAACTCTCGTCCTCTCCATTGTCAAATCCTTGAGAGGCATTATACCAAACCTGGTTCTCACCATCATCATCTTTGTGAGACAGGTTGTTTGGAGTTCTGGGAAGCGATTAGGAAGGAGCCAATCTTCATTGGTTGATGCTACGGTCTAGTAGCGGAATCCGGGAAGCTAGAAAAGAAAAAGGTTCGGCGCAACCTCGTTGGAGCAAGAAGCTTGGAGGGCTTAGGTGCCTTTGGGTAGATTAGGCTTGGAGGGTCTATTCTTTGTCCTTGTATCCCAACTGTATTTTCTAGTGGATTGATTACCGCTTGGAGGGCGGCGGAGAGGTTTTTCGCCGAGGACTTCGGTTTCTCTCTTGAAAACACATCGCGTGTTGTCTTTGTGTTTGCATCTTCCTTCCTCTTTATCTTTGCCTTTATATTATCTTTGTGATTTTATTATGTTATGGCTTAGATAGTATTTAACCTATTTCACATTATAGCATATGTTAAGTTTCCGCACACTTGTTGTTTAACATATTGCTTGTGTTGGTTAAGTTAATTTTTGGGGGTCTAAACGTTCAAAAGTGTTTTGTACACGTTTTTGAACTTTCAAAAGTGTTAATGGAACTCTCTCTCTCTCTCTCTCTCTCTCTCTCTCTCTCTCTCTCTCTCTCTCTCTCTCTCTCTCTCTCTTTGGGTGATAAGAATTGCAAAAGATGGTGTAAATGTTTAGCTTTGTTGTATAAAATTATAGCTTTTGTGGTAATTTTTTTTTTTTTGTTTTTGATAAACTGCATATTCATTCAAACAAACTAAACAGAAGAACAATAGGAAGCATCTCCCTTACTGACCGACTCTATGCTTGGTGGGAGATTGCCATTAGAAAAACAAAAATGGTCCCTATAGTTCAAAGCAAATTTTGCAGATACATGGGCTGCATAATTGCTATCCCTCCAAACTAAGTAGAAAGAACAAGACAAGAAAAAGGAAGATAAACTACGGATATTGAAGATAAGTGTGTTAAGAGCCCAATTTGGAGGATGGTCAGGACGATTCAAGGCATCAAAGCAGATTTTTGCATCTCCCTCGAAAATGACTGATCTCCATCTCTGTTAGGAGGCGAGTTGGATTGCCCAAAGTAGTGCCGAGGCTTCTGCTATCATGGGAGAACACAGATGATGGACATTTCCCCATAAGAATAGTACCTCTCCCAAGTGGTTTCGGGCCACAATAGCTAAGGCTGATTTAGTGGAGTCTAAGGCCGCATCCACATTAATTTTAATGTGGTCTGGAGGGGGAGGAGACCAGATAGAGGGGCCAACAGTCGAGGCAGAGAGGAAAGTCAGGGAAAATACCTTGGAAAGATCCTGAAACCTCGCTTGCACATTCAAACAGGCCTTATTTAAATTAGCCTGCTCCTGATTAAAGAGCTGAAGATTTCTAGCTTTCCAAATGCAAGATGGATCTATGTGTTGCATTTTTCGCTGGAGATTCTCTCTTGTGGGTATGGCATTGGCCCCGATTCTCCATAACAACATTTTAACATGCTCCGACATCCTTGCCTTCCAAAGAGTCTTCCAATGTGACAAGTCCTGATTCCCGTTGCTATCATGGGAGAATGCCACTCTATTAACTGATTTGACAGAGAAAATACCCTTGGCATCAGGTAACCAAATGAGCTTATCTTGCCTAGGGGAGTGGGGGATTGGAATGGAGAGGATGGCTGTAGCAGCTTCAGCAACAAAGATTTCTCTTACCATATCTTCATTCCATGCTTGTAAGGTATGATCAAGGAGATGGTGTGCTTTGATTGGAAGCTGGAGGTAATCATCAATTCTCGGCCTGGGCTTAAAGCCAACTATCCAAGGGACCCAAGGGTCCTCCCATACATTGATGGTTTTGCCATCTCCCAGAAGGAAACACGCTCCTTTTTCAATCAAAAGTTTAGCTCTTTCTATCGCTCTCCACGTTGGGGAGGCATATTTACTCGGGTCTGCTCTGAGCCAATCATCGCTGACCTTGTACTTAGATCTCAATACCTCCATACATATGCTTTGATTGCCTGAGACAACCATCCATGCAAACTTAGCTAGGAGTGCATCATTCATTTCCTTTGTTTTTTTGAATCCTAGGCCTCCTACACATTTGGGCCTACAAAGTTTGTCCCACTCTTTCCATGCAATAAAACTACCTTCTTTCTTCTTAGGTTGCCACCAAAATCTTCTAGCCAGAGCATCCAACTTATCACAGTTCTTGACAGGAATATTGAAGGCAGATAAAGAGTAGGTGGGAATGGCTTGGGTTACCGAATTTATAAGTGTACATCTGCCTGCCCAGGAAAGGCATTTGCTTCTCCAACCCGTGAGTTTTGCTTCTACTTTGTCTATCAGAAACTTGAAATCTTTAGACGGAGATCTTGACAAAAACATGGGAGCACCAAGATACACAACATCCTTTTTGAGACTTTTCAAATCAAGGATTTGCTTTATGGCTCTTCTACTACATGGACCAGTGTGCTTTGAAAAGAAAATACCGGATTTGGATTTATTGATGCTCTGCCCTGACCATAAGCAATACTTTTCTAGGCAGTCAGCTAATCTTTGGGCATCATTCCTTGTTGCTTTAGAGAAGAGAATTATGTCATCCGTGTACATGACATGCGTTATGGCAGGCCCTCTAGCACAAGGTTTGGTACCACTGATATTAACCTCCCCAAGCTCTCTCTCCAAGAATCTTGACAGAACTTCCTGTCCTCGAATGAACAAATATGGTGAGAGCAGAGCGCCTTGCCTTAAACCCCTGCTTGGATTAAATCGCTCTGTCTTGCCACCATTGACCAGTACTTCAAAGGATACAGAGTTAGTGCAAGTCAGAATCCAATTGATGAACATTGCATTGAACCCCAGGTTTTTGAGAATAGCGTGGATGAAATTCCAATTAAATCTGTCGTAAGCTTTCTGGAGATCGATTTTGATGGCCATAAAACCTGATTTGACCTTTCTCGTTTTGAAACTATGCAGGAGTCCATGGACAATAACCTGGTTTTCAGCAATCCATCTTCCTGGAATGAATGCGGATTGGCATGGGGAAATGATTTTGTGTAGGATAGGTTGTAGCTTTGTAACAAGGATCTTGGAGATTACCTTATATACGACATTGCAGAGGCTTATAGGGTGGAAGTTATTTGCTGTTGTTGGGTTGGCTGACTTTGGGATGAGCACAATGAGAGAGCTATTGGCTTCTCTGGGCAAGCAACCATTAGTGAAGAAAGATAAGACTGCATTTGTGATTGCATCCCTGACCATTGGCCAGAATTCCTTATAGAACAGAGCAGGGAAGCCATTGGGGCTCGGAGCTTTGAGGTCATGCATATGAAAGAGAGTTTCTTTAATCTCTTCACGGGAAGGAATTTTCTTCAGCAAGTCATTATCCTCCTCGGTGATACAGTTAGTCATGAGATTGTTGAGGTGTTCCGAAAAGGACACAAATTCTTTAGCATACAAATTTTTGAAGGATGAAAGAATGGTCTGCCTGATTTGAGTTGGGCTTGTGACCCAATGGCCTTCCTCTGACTTAATAGCATCAATGTGGTTCCTCCTCCATCTAATGATGGTAGAAAGGTGGAAGAATTTTGTATTTCTATCTCTTTCCTTCAACTAGAGCTCACGGGATTTTTGTTTCCACATGATTTCACTTCTGAAAAGCCATTCTGATAATTCTAGCTGAAGCTCCTCCTCTACTTTGCCATTATGCTCCGAAGGTGGATTTCTTTGGACTTCAGTGATCTTATCTATAAGAAGATTAATTCTTGCTTGGCAGTGCCCAAACACTTCTTTATTCCACTTTCGGAGTGCATCCCTAGTGTTAGCCTGCTTTTTGAAGAGTTTAAAATAGGCTGGACCTCTAGTTTGCATATTCCAAGCCTTCTCCACAATGGAGTTGCATCCGCTATCCCTGATCCAGGTAGCTTCAAATCTGAATGGTCTATGGGCAAAGCTATCTTCAGGATTAGAATCTAAAAGGATTAGGGTGTGGTCGGATTTAAAGGCTCCTATATGAGCCACAGCTGCACTGGGGAAAGCAAGGCGCCACTAGATACTAGCAATGCCTCTGTCCAGCCTTCTCTTGATAGCGGAGCTTCCCCATCTCCCCCTGGCCCATGTGTACGAATTACCAGCGAATCCCAAGTCTATAGCACCGAATTCAAAGATAAACTCTTTTAGATAATTGATGGCCGAGGATTCTCCACTTCTATTTCCTCCAAGAATCTCCTTATCATTAGTAGTGAAGTTGAAGTCGCCTATGCAGACCCATGGGCAATGACAGGAGTTTATAAATGCCATGAGATTCTCCCAAGCCTTTTGCTTCTTGGCAGGGTAGGAAGGGCCGTAGAAACCAACCATGACCCAATCACAGAGTGCATCAGACACTTTGATCGCAATGAGATTTTTATTAAATTCCACTTGGCTTATTGACAAACCAGCTTTCCACATAACACACAGCCCACCTGCTATACCTTTAGCCTCAACAACACACATATCAGCAAACGTTAAAGAAGGCAAAACTTGTTTCATCCTAGCTTCAGTAGCTTTAGTTTCACTAAGAAAAATAATGTCTGGGCTATTCCCTTTTATTTGAGCCCTAAGGGCTCTAACTGTCGCGGCGTTATAGATGCCATGACAGTTCCAGCCTAGGACTTTTATGGGGAGGTTGGGGACTTGATAAGGCCCGCCTCCTACGCCGTAACAGAAGCATCAGAGTAAGAGAAGTTTTTGATAGAAGCATCATCATTGGAGCAACCAATTTCGAAGGACTCACCTCGGTGTACTTGGTAGCACTGGCTTGTTAAAATGGTCTCACCTATTCCAGAATCAGAGAAGACCACTTTGGGAGTGTGAACGGTGATCTTGAGTCTTTTGGCGAACTTTTGAAGCTGTTGTTTCGATACCTTTCTTTTGTGAGTAGGGGTTTGGTTTGAAATATAAGAAGTATCTTCCGGAAGGGTTTGTGGTATCGATGCTAGTGATGTTGGTGTGATAACATGGTTTTCTGGTAGATGTGGAGGTGAAGGAGGTTGGGGTGTGGCTGCCTTAAGAGAGGAATGGCTTAAGTTAATATGACTATAAGGCTCTGTTTCGTTGTTGGGCTATGGGATTAAATTTGGGTTGTGCAAGGGTGGTGCAAAGCCAGGGGAAAAGGTGGGCTTGGGTCATCGTTATGGGCATTGTGGGGGTGGCTTAATTGGGCCTTTGGGTCCATTTGTAGATTTAAAGGGGTAAGGAAGGGGTTGTCTATGTGTAAGGGTGAGATCGCCAGCTGGTTCATTGTGGTCCCCTCGTGTGTACCTACCTCCTTGCTAGTGGCTTGGTACGTATCTGTCCTGCTAGTACAATGCTCCCGAGGTACACAGGGAATTTGTGGTGCGACCTGAAATGATGACGTATCTTGTTGTGCTAGCAACGCTGTGAAATCATCAGTTTCGTTTAAATCTTCACCGTCAGTGGTGGCTGGTTGAACCTGGTGGTCAGTTTTGTGGAATAATTCCGCCAGGGTGGTGGTGTTCTCAGCTCTTAACCATGGCCCTGAGGCAATGAACTGATGGCCAAAAGGATTCCGAATGAAAGAACAAACTACCATGACATACATGAGACTCATGACCAATCAACCCACAACGGTAGCATACATCAGCCAATTTCTCATATCTCAAACTAATCCAAAGATGGGGGAGGTTATTTCTAGGCAGGAAAATACCTGGTATGAGAGGTCGTGAAAGGTCGATTTCGATTTGCATGCGAATAAACCTTTTCCAAGCTCCTCCACCTTCTCCGGCTAAATCAACCTCAATGACCTTTCTAGCTTTCTCCCCTAGTAATCGGAGGTTGTTTGGGGATCTCCATAGCTCGGGGAGACCATGAACCTGTACCCAGAACGCCGAGGATTTGAAGTTGATCTCTTGCCATGTGAGAGAATGATTCCACTACTTTAAGACTAGGTGTCCTTCTCTAATGGACCATGGCCTTCTTCGGTAAGCGTTTTTCATATCCGCTTCATGTTGGAAGTGAAAGGTGAAGACATTGTTATCAAGGCGGCTCACCCGAATCTGAAAAGTTGGTTTCCATGCTCTGTTTACCACATCGGAGACTATGGTTGTTCCTACAGATTTATGAGAGATAAGCTTCCTTAGTAGAACCCAGGAAGGAGATTTGCAATCATCTTGGTTTGGAGGGAGCTCTAGGCAGGCATCAATCCATGTGCTATTCTTGGTGCGAGCAATGAGCTCTGAGACCTCCATTGTAGGAGCACCGGAGAAAAAGACCGGTTTGTAAATAACAAAACGAAGTAAAGGATAGATGGGGGGGTGGAGTCAAAGAGGGGAAAGATAATCAAAAGTAAGTGAAGAGGACGGGGACAGGTATAATAGTAGAAACAGTGGTGATACTAGACGGCAAGGTCTATAGTACAGCTTGGTGACAGAGGGATTTTGGAGAGGTGCTACAGGGAGCACGGAGTTGACTTGGAATCCCCTCTCTTTTTTGCACTTTTGTGGTAATTTTGTTAGCTATCAAATGGAAAATTGAAGCGGAGTGTAACTTCACAAATCAATTCATTATATTGAAATATTATTTAATCATATTGATATTTTGCTACAAGCCAACAGATTAAGGTTCAGCAAGTTTTTGCGTAAGATGATTGGCAAATGGCAACTAGTAGTGATATAAATCCTGGCTACGAACCCCTTGAGGCCGATTTGTGCATTACAAAATCATGGCAAAGGGATCAAGTCATGGGAATAACATTTATGGTTCAAACGAAAAAAAAAAAAAAAAGTTTATTATCATTCGAAAATGTACTATTGCAATGTTGTCAAAGCCACATTTTCACATGGGCATTTTGTCCAAAAGAAGAAGAAGAAGCTAAAACCTCCCTTCTAGCTAATATAATACTTAAAACCAACACTTAATGTAAACTGCCTATCCTAGCACAAAAAACATCTAGCTAATATCAATTGATATGTAGGGATCAAAATTAATACTTAAATACAATTTTTTAGATGCTATACCTTCTCTATTTAAATTCAACTATGTGACCATATTGATTAATGTAGCTCAAATGTGCTATCTTCCTTTGATGACAATTAAATTCAATTATGTTATTTAATGCAGCCATATTATTGAATTTAATTGCCTTTTATGTCACACACAGTGACATGAATTCCATTATCCACAACTTCATTCTTGTTTAGCAATGGCAAGAGAAAGTTTTCCACGTCTAGTTTGTTCAGGGACAGCTTGCTTTGGTCACCCTTTACATCGCTGGATATCAACAGCTTCTCAAAAGACTAAAGCACGCTCCTATGAGGCCATTAACGTTGAGGTGTGGGAATGGTGGAAAATCTGGGGGCTTGTAAGCATAGGCTTTCATGGACAGGCTTATTAACTTTGGTTTTCCTGGAAAACATTAAATGGGTTATGGCATGCTATATTTGCTACATGTTGCTTATGCCTAATTCTTTGGGTTTTGATTTTATGCAAAGTTATGGCAAATTTCTCATCCAGCTTGGAATGCTCTATGTGAAGAAGAATCATGGCGGCTTTGTCTTCCTCATTGAATTTTTCAAGGAAGTCATTGCCATTAACATATTCACTCAGCCTTCTTTTCCCCATGATTTATTTTAAAGTATGGAAGTTTATGTGAGGAAAGGAGTAATAGTTTAGTAATGGGATGTAATAATTTGAAGCATAACAGTGGTAGCACATAATCCCTAAATGGCTTGGCTCTCTCACTCTCTTAGGGTAATGAAAAAGGGTTCCCCAAACTTTTATTCAATTTGTTGGTTCACTATTGTATCAAAAAAAAAAAAAATTTGTGACTTCACGAAAAATATTATTCAATTTTTCAATTCGTTTGAACAGTTTGGCTTGGGATGAGGGTAGGGTGTTAAATAATCATTAGAAAAAAAATGTAATTTTCACTTAATTATTATCATAAATCAAAACAGAGTTGGGTTTTGGGTATTTTTCAATCCAACATAAATTTTACATATTGAGAAATCTCCAAACCTAACTAAACTCATGGACCACAGTAGCTCTAAAAAACAAACCAGCTTGATTTATAGGAAACATGATGGGTTGGGTCAGGTCATTGGGTTGAAACAATTTTGCCAAGCCTAGTAAAAAAAAATTGGTTTTCATTCTACAATTTAAGCCCACTTCAAATAAAGAATTACAATTTCATCTAAACTAGTTACAAAAATCAAAATAATTTAAAATAACAAATTTCAACAAAATATATTTTTTTAACCATTAAGTAAGAGCTTGCATTGGATTTACTTGGACTGAAATTTTTGCCAACTCAAAGCTGATCCAAACCAAGTTTCTAAAATAAAAAGCCCAACCCACCCCTTCAACCCATAAAAAACCAACCCTATTTGTTGGTTTAGATTGGGTTGGATCGGCCTCATTGAGTCGGTGGATTTAATCTACATACATCAAAGAAAAATGAACAGAAGAAGTACAAAACTCACTGGAACAATAGAAAAAAAATTAATAGGGATGTTAATAGTTTGCACATGCTAAATTATATACGACACAGAGAAGAGGAGCAATTCCACCATTGAACCAATAACAATCTTCTAACAGCTTGCCACTAAGGCATCTTGGAGTTCAAACTTTTAAATTTATTACAAAAATTTAGAAAGAAAGTCTTGAGTACTAATTTCTTGAACAATAAACAGAATATCCAAATGACACTTAGAATTGGAGTTCCAAAAAAATAGGATCCTTTTGAAGCAAACAAGGCAAACTCATAATCTTCAGCGTGATTACGCCACTAGTATAATAATAAAAAAAAAAAAAAAAAAAAAAAAAAAAAAAAAAAAAGAGAGATATGGTAAATTTTGTCAAGGTACTTCTCATAAAAATTTAAGCTATTACAAAGTGGACTAACAATGTATATATCTAGCATTTCACAGACATACATAAACTTGTTAGTGAAAAGCAATTTTGTTTTGTTTTGGGGGGTTTAGATGAAAGATAAAAATGAATGCAAGAACCATTCATGAAAAAGGATAAAAAGAAGAATAAAAATAGAGAGAATTGAGAAACATTCCCAAATTACAACTAGATGTAGATCTTTGGGATGTATAGCAACATTGAATGACAAAGAGTAACTTATGAGTTGTGACTAGGTGTACGTTTGGCTCCAAATTAAAAGGCCAGCTTATTTTACTATTCAACTTATTTTTGTTACTATTCATGGGTCTTACTGCACTTTTTGGTATTATTTATGGGTTCCATTGTATTATTTTAGCTAACTTTTACCTTTATCTACAATACTTCCAGCAAAGAGTTTTCAATTTCAACAAAATAAGCAGATCCCAAATAAACCCTAAAAGTACGATGACAAATTCAAATAGATATTGCCAATTTAGGTAACACAAAGTATCAAGTTGCAGTTCCAATCACATATAAAAAGATACAAACAAAATAGTTCAACATGTATTAGTGGGAAATTATGACTTGGATCACTCATTTATCTTCATGAGCTTATGACAACCTAACAATGAGGAATGCAGTAAAAATACAATTTAAAGCAAGAGATTTGCTACCCAAAAGAAGAACTGCTAAAATAGAGAAAAATTAGAAATCTCATTAAGAATTATATGTAAGTCAAGGATTTTTAACTAGGACTCAAGAACCATAGGTAAATGGCCAAGATGCATCAATAAAGGGAAAATAATTAAATTGTGATTATACATATCATAAAATAAATAAACCTTAATCACATCTCATTCATATAAGAGTTGCGAACTTAAGAGCATAGGGTCCAAAATAGAAATTGATAACTTTTTTTCTTAAATTGATAAAACCACTTTTTCATGCATGATGCATGGGTATAGAAATGGAGAGAGACAGTGCGTCTTCTGGCTATTAGTTTGTGCACCTCTTGGGTACTATGGTTAAGAGTCGGTGCAAAAAGAAAGTACGACCTAACTCCTTTGGGCATCTTCCTAGAAACAAGGCACTAGTCCCCTTCCCTTACATGATCTCCTAAATGGGAGGGAACACCTACATAAAGTCAAGAATATATGCTACTTCTTAAATGGATAGCAGTGTTAGGACATATGTGTTTTCACTTGTTAGTAACATATGTCACTATTTTAAGTAATTCACTAATCCTTTAACAAAATGCATTTTACTTGTAATTGGGTAGATCTAGGATGTGTTTAATGCTTCAAGAAATCTCGTTTCAAGTTCAGGTGTTAAAGCCATGCAAGTCTATTAAAGATTTAAGTGCAGAAAGTGCTTTTCATTAAAGCTCGATGACTAGCCATCTATCGAACCTTGATGAGCTGTTCCGGCCCGTGGCTTGACAATAACTCGACAGATAGGGTATCTGTTGAGATTTATGAAAAACAGAGTTTCAGTTCTATTTTGACTCCAATTCGTGATTGTATATTTGGGCTTTCTTTCCTCATAACCCTAGACATATAAAAAGATTATTTTAAGGGCCGTCAAAGGTGACACAAGTTGCACAAGTGTTGAGCAAAGTTTGTTCAAGCAAATTGTGACTAGAGACAAAATTTGCCCTAGTTCATCTTTCTTGTGAAGAAGTTGCTATATTTGTACATCGTAGGGTTTTGTGACTAAAGAGCTTCTCAATCTTCATCGTGTGATGAATTGAAAAACTTTGCAGCCAACAACCTTCTCTAGTTGGTGTTTGAAGTTGTGTACTAGGATCTGCGTAATTGGTTAGTCACGTCTTGGAAGCCGTGCATTAAAAGGAGAGATTGTCACTACAAAACAAGTCTAATTGGGTATTGGGGTAAGGGTTCAACTGTAGGTTGGTATAAGGTACTGGGATTCCTTTACTTGTAACCGCTTGTTTTGATAATAGTGGATTCTTGGGAGTAGTGACCTTAAATTCACCCGATGGGGTTTTGCCTCAGTGGTTTTCCCCATTTGTAAACAAATCACCTATGTCAAATTTATTTTCTGTTGCATTTAACTTAGTTAATGATTTGTTTGTGCTACCACGCATATTGTATGTTAATTTGATTAATTAATGAACTTGGCTAATTAATCAATTAATATATCACAATGGGTCAATACGTTTTTGACTTATCAAGTGGTATCAAAGCAGGCACACTCTAATTAGGGTTAATCTTTCTTGTGTGATCCATTGATTTTGTGTGTCATGGATAGAGGATAGTTTCTTATTATACCTCCGTTATTTGATGCACTAACTATGCATATTGGAAAGTACGCATGAGAGCTTTCTTACGGTCTCTAGATAAGAAAGTGTGGCAAGCTATGGAGATAGGCTGGACTAAGTCGAAGGAAGCATTGGTCGATTGGGATGATGCTAAGATCAAGGCGGCAAACTTCAATAGCAGGGCATTGAATGCTTTGTTTAGTGTAGTCTCTAATGAGGAATTCAAGAAGATATCCTCCACTGAAACTGCGAAGGAAGCATGGACCATTCTTTAGACAACCTATGAGGGAATAAAGGCTATCAAGTATTTGAAGCTTTAAAGGCTCACTACTAGCTTTGAAGAGATCAAAATGGAGGAGGATGAGTCATTCGATGAGTTCTATGCCAAGCTCAAGGACATAGTGAACTCAGCCTTTAATCTTAGGGAAACCATTCCTAAACCCAAGATTGTGAGAAAGGTGCTCAGATCTCTACCCGAGAGATTCCATGCCAAGATCACCACGATCGAGGAATCAAAGGACATTGACAAGATTCCTTTTGTGAGCTAGTTGGTAATCTGCAATGGGAAGGGCTTCGACAAGAACCGGTAAGTTGGGTAAGGGAAAGAGCATGGCATTGAAGGCCAAGAGCAGTAATATTGATGAGTCTTGAGAAGATGAAGATTCTAAGATGAAGTCTTACATTATAAGGCAATTCAAGAAGTTCATGAAGAATGCCAATGGGAAGGGCTTCGACAAGAACCGTAGGAAATCTAGTTCTTCTCGGTTTAAGAGCCAAGACAAAGGGAAGAAGGATGCTAGGGATGACGGTCAATAACTGCTTGTTCCCTCGGGGCCAAAGTGTTTTGGGTGTCAAGGCTTTGGTCATTTGAAACAAGAGTGCCTTACATATCTCAAAACCATTCGGAAGAGCAAGGCACTTGCTGCTACTTTAAGCGACACCGAGTTCGAAGATGATTCCAACAATGAGGATGATGGAATCTTAAATGCTTTCACTACCATTGTCAATCCTACTGAGGGGATTGTTGAAGATATGGATGAAGAAGAGGAATTGGTGAATTCCAAATTTGAGAAGATGGATGAACAAGATAACATCCACATAGCCTATGCAAAGTTATACAAGGTCTCAGAAAAGCATGAGAAGTTGTATAGGTTGACCACTAAGAAGCTTAGTGATGTGGAGCTTGAGCGTGAAGAGCTTTCCACAAAGTTTGATGAAGCCAATCAGACTATTAGAGCACTGAGGTTTAAGAATAACTTCTTGGTTGAGAAGTTTAAGAAGCTTGAGACAGAATTATTCCAAGTCAGAGCTTGGCTGGAAAGGACTTCAAGCGCTAAGCTCGATGAAATGCTCGGTCTTTAGAAATCTGCTTCCGATCGAACCGGTTTAGGGTATGATTTCTCTTCTCCTAGTATTGCTTCTACTTGTACTACTATTTTTGTTCCTCCTGCTAATAATGTTGAAATAGAGAACAATGATGTTAAAAATGAATTAGCTAATGAGAACATAGATAAGGGTAAGTCTATCTTAGGAGCACCCCCTAAACTTGCTAAGAATGAGACTAAAAACCCTAGGGCTAAGAAGGCTAACTCTCAAAAGCCTAAATAGAAGAAGTAACATCTCTGTCATTCTTGTGGAGCAGTCGTTCATACTCGACCTAATTGCTATAAGTGGTTAGCCACTCAACAGAGCAATGACATGATCGCATTGAGAAACTTGAATCAGTTTCCATTCTTTTTTGCTCCTCTTGGAGATCTTCTCAAAGCTTTCATGTTCCTTTCGAACTTGAACGGTTTCAATTTTCCCCCCTCATCTTCAGTTCAAGGATTTACTAGACGGAAAGGTTCTTCCAATGTGTGGAAGGAAAAAGACTCTAAGTGATTCTGTCACTTCTTCTCTCTCTCTCTCTCTCTCTCCCTTTCTTGTTTTTGTTTGCATTACTTGTGTGTTTTGCTTTATTGTTTTGAGTCAGTCTAGTTTTTATGCTTTGCTTTGTTTAACATGTTTTTGTTTGTTTTCAATTTTGTTTATTTTGTTTTTCATATAAAAAAAATTGAAAAATCAGAAAAATACAAAAACAGTGTGTGTTTATGTACATTGGTACTTGCGTACTTTGGATGGCCATTGAAATAAAATTTTCTAAACTTTGTATCTCTTGTAACTCAAATGAGTATCTCTATACACAACTAAGCAAATGAGCTTTGAGGCTCTTGTTTGTGATGGGTAAAATTAAACAATCTCTTGTACTTAACACTCGTATCACTCTTTTTTACGGAAAGGACTAGAAAATCCTAAGAGAAAGACATAAATAACCATCTCAGCACTATTGCCTACCAATCATGAAATGAGATCTGTATGCTTCGACATAGCAAAAGTGCAATGTCAATGACATTCATATGCTTCAGCATAGCAAAAGTCCAATGTCAAATGCTTAACATCTTTAGGTATTTCTTTTCTATCTCTTATATGTCCATGCATGATATGCTTATTAAAAGAAAAATATGCAAAGAAAATTAAAAAGCAAAAAGATCAAAATGCTTTATATATGATTGCAAGCGTATATTTTAGAAGATGTGGGCGTTATAGGATGTACCTCGAAGGTGATAGTCCCCATCAAACAGTTATGATTGTATACACTTATGCAATCTTGCGATGTTTTTCACACACAACACACAACACGCAATATTCTTTGCTACTATTGATGCACGTGCAGGTACAATGCGATTTGGCCATCACAAGGTTTATATGTGTTAATGTATGCTCACTAAACTGTTTTAACTTGTTTTTGAAATATAAAATTGGTTAGACTTGTTTAGTGTGTGTGTGTGTGTTTTTGGGATTTGTAAGGTTGAATTTATTCAATCATTATTTGGCTTTATTCCATGCCAAATTTTCTTATAATTCAGCATTTAGAAACCTTGTATTTATGTGGGAATCATGTAAGGGTAGTGTGTGTGAGAGTGTGAAGAAAAACTTAAGAGTGTGCACTCAAGAAGGGCCTCGCGATTGGATCTCACGACTAGCTCGCGACTAGCGAGTCGCCAAAAATGGCACACATATGAAGCATGCAGGGGAGTTGAAAAGTCAAGCCAGCTATTGCATTACAGGACAAAACTTCTAGTCTTGCCGGGCAGTTAGCTTGCGACTCAAACTCGCGACTAGTTCCGATCGTGAGCTCGAGTCGCCAGAACACCCTATTTGGTTGTAACCGACTCTTCGCATTCCATACACACCTTACTATAAATACCCTTATACCCACGATATGTAGAGAACTTCTAGAGAGAAACCCTATAGAATAACAAAATTGACCCATCCACAATCTTTATCCTTTACTCTCACCCTCTCCATTGATACATCCTTGAGAGGTACATTAGCCAAATCCTTATCTCACCATACCCATATTTGTGAGGAGGTTATTTGGTGCTTGGGAAGCAATTTGGAAGGGACCAATTCATTTTGGTTGATGCAATGGGCTATTGCGAGATCCGGTAAGCTAGAAAAGACAAGGTTCGGCGTAACCCTATTGGAGCAAGAAGCTTGGAGGGCTTAGGTGCATTGGGTAGATTAGGCTTGGAGGGTCTTCTGCTATTAATGTATCCCAACTTTATCCTCTAGTGGATTATTGACCGCTTGGAGGTGCGGTGGAGAGGTTTTACGCTAAGAACTTCGGTTTCTTCTTCGATAACACATCATTTGTGTTGTCTTTGTGTTTGCATCTCTCTTCCCTTAATCTTTGCCTTTTAATTATTGCTGTGGTTGTGATTAATTTCAGTTTAGATGTTTTTACCAATTCTATTTTAGCTTATTTTCATATTCTACACATACATTTTTTGATAATAAGCTTGTGTTGGTAATTTGTAAATTGGGGGTCTAAACGTTCATAGGTGTTTTATACACTATTTGAAATTTCAGGATCTATGTGCTAAGTTTTTTGGTTGAGAGATGATTTTGAGTGTTCAAAATATTGTTTGGATCATTAGTTGAGTTGCATGTTTGATTGCATTTGTAAGGTTGAATTTAATCAACCATCTTGTTGGCTTTATTCCGTACCAAATTTGCTTGTAATTTAGCAATTAGTAACCATGTATTTATGTGGAAATCATGTGAGGGTAGTGTGTGAGAGAGTATGAAGAAATGTTTAAGATCGTGCGGTAAAGCAAGGACTCGCGACTAGATCTTTCAGGTGGCTCGCAGCTTGTAAGTTGCCGGATGATGCAAACGAGTGAAGCATGCAGAGAAGCTGAACCGTCATGCTAGTTGTAGCACTACAGGACAAAAAGTCTAGACTGGCCATTCGGTTAGCTCGCGGCTTGGACTGGTGACTAAATTAAGTCGCGAAGCCAAGTCGCCAATCCACTTTGTTATGGAAAAACTAACTCTTCGCATTCTTTTCTCACTCCAGTATAAATACCCCTTATACTCATGAAATATAGAGAGCTTCTAGAGAGAATTTTGAGAGAAAAACCCTAGAGAAAAATAAAATTGACTCATCCATAATCTTTACATAGTGACTCTTCAAATTCCTCAACTCTCACCCTCTCCATTGATACATCCTTGAGAGGTTCTTTAACCAAATTCTTTTCTCACCTTACCCATATCTATGAGAAGACTTTTTGGTGTTTTGGGAAGCGATTCGGAAGGAATCAATTCATATTGGTTGATGCTATGGGTTATAGTGGAATCCGGTAAGCTAAAGATGAAATAGGTTCGGCGTAACCCCGTTGAAGTAGGAGCTTGGAGGGCTTAGGTACACTGGGTAGATTAGGCTTGGAAGGTCTTCTGCTGTTCATGTATCCCAACTATATTCTTTAGTGGATTATTTACCACTTGGAGGGCGGTGGAGAGGTTTTACGCCGAGGGCTTCGGTTTCCTCTTCAATAAAACATCGTTGTGTTGTCCTTGTGTTTGCATCTCTCTTCCCTTAATCTTTACCATTTAATTTCTGATGTGGATGTGATTTTATTTGATTTAGATTGTTTATCAATTCTGTTATATGCTTATGTTCATTTTCCGCACATTAATTGTTTGATACTAAGCTTGAATTGATAATTTGGATATTGGGGTCTAAACGTTCATAGTATTTTATACACATATTGAACATTCAGCATTCATATATGTGTTTTTCTCTTCTTGAAAAACTGTTTTTAAGCAATCTCGACACCTCCTCTACACCTCTCGATACTTGGCTTATCTATCGAGCTCCTTAGTTGCTTTTTATTGCAATCTCGACACCTCTCGATAGCTAGGTGGATCGATTGAGAAATATCCTGTCCCCTCGATAGCTCCTCAATCCATCGAGCTTATTTTGTTGTGGACATCTCTGGACACCTTCTCGATAGCTGCATCTGTCAAAGCTTTTAAAGCTCGACACTTCTCTCGACACCTCTATCTGTCGAGATTTACTAAACTTCTATATAAGGGTTTAGCGCGATTTGGACTTCATTTTGCTCGATCTCTCTTGATCTATCCGTCTTTTTTCACCTCCCAAACTTCCCTCTCTCACTCCAAACTTCATCTTAAGTTGATTTTCGGCCTTAATCAAGTTTCTCGTTACTTGGTAAGTGTCTAAATCCTTCATTCTTCATGCATTTCATGCATTAGACCTAGGTTTTGGGTTTTTGAAAATTTTTTAGGGGTTTTTCAAAATTGATGACGTTATTGTGAAATTTTTGGGTTGGTTTTTGTGAAAATGCTTTAAAATCTTCATGCATTGCATTTCATGTGCATTATAACTATATTTTCATGCATTTTGATGTGTGTTATAGATGTTAAAATGCTTATGTGCTGGTAGGTTTGGATTGAGCTGAGCCCATGATGCAATTATCTTTGCACGTCACATGTTCATGCATTTTAATGCATACGTCCTTTACATTCAATATATTTTTATATATTTTAACTGTTTTTGGGACTTTTCTGAGTGTTTCTTTCTTCCCCCTCACTCTCTAGTTTACGTTAGTGTGTTATGGCACCGAAACATAAGTCTGTTCCGTCTCGGAACCCTCTTCGTTTCGAGGCACTTCTTCCTCTGATCCCATTCCCTCTTCTGTTTAGTTCCATGATTAGGATGCCCGAAAGGACTTCTTGGAGAACTTTTCTAAACAAGGTGTTCATTCGAAACGCCGAGTCATTTTGTCAGACTTCTCTGACGACATCGACCTACTCACTATCATTCATAGTCGGGGTTGGGAGTCACTGTGTGACGCCCCGGTCACCTGTCCATCCGTGCTGATCTAGGAGTTTTACTCCAACATGCATGGACTTGATTCTTCAGTATCTCTCTTCATTACTTGCGTGCGAGGTACGTGCATAGTGGTCAAACCGGATATTGTATCTAAGGTGCTCCATGTCCCGAGGGTAGAGCATCCTAACTACCCTGGTTATGAGCGTCCTCGAGGATCGTGTCCAAAAGCAAGATGATTTCTGTTTTTTGTGAGCATCCCACTGATTAGAGCGATCGTCTGTTTTCTCAATCTTTGACCTTTGCTAAAGTTCCTAGATTCATGAACATAGTTATGACTTTTGTTCTTCATCCTCTTTCTCATTATAACTCAATTTTTGCTTTCTTTGTTAGAGCATCTCACTATAGATTTTCCCTCACATTTCATTCTTTTCATCATAGATGTTTATAAGGATACTGTGACCCATGATAAGCTCATCTTTCCTTTAGCTATCACGAGGATCTTACGCTATTTTTTCGTTCCTTTCCCCATTTCTGACCACTTTCACGTTATGTGTGCCATTGACTATGCTATTGTTAAACATAGCGAGGCGCGATTTTGTTTGAGGCGATTCGTCCGGCGCTCTTCCCATTCCTTCAGCTCCATCCACCTCCCCTTCCTTTACTTTTGCAGGAGGTGTGACTTTAGATGTGATCATGGCGCAGCTTTAGCGCATAGATGCTCACCCCGATACATTCTCTACTGAGTTGTATCAAGTGAACACCCGTATCGGCTGTATTGCTAAACGGCAGGCTCGCCTTGGTGGCTCTATGGAGTCCCCTCTCCTCCTTTTGTGGCACCCGAGGCATCCGAGGACGATGACGACTCCGACGATGACGATAATGATAAGGATGGAGATGCTAACTCTTCCAACTTTGACAAGATGTCTACTTGACACTCTTACCCTTTGTCACTTGTGACAAAAAAAAAGGAATAGTTTTGGTTATGAGAGTAGTCATAGTTAGGGGGAGGGTTAGTACAGGAGATTTTTGTTAGGGGGAGTGTGTACATTGAGGGATGTAGTGAGGACTTGATGTATTTTTTTTTTCTTTTCTTTCTATTTTCGATACATCATATCTTGTATATTGTGGTCTTGTGACCGTTTTGACATATATTGTACTTAAATTCCTTTTATATTGATGTATGTTTTTTTCACCTATCTCTTCATGTGTTGTTTCTTTTCATTCTTTATACACATGTTTCTTATAAGTTGTATGCAATCTATTATTTCTATTTCACACTAAGATGCCGTGATGAGTTTTGTTTAAAGTGTTTTTAAATACAAGGTTGTCAAAGTCTTTCTTGCCATAGACTCTCTTCTTGCAAAGTTTTTCAAGAGTTTGTGTTAGGATAGATTTTATTGTATTCAACAAGTGAATATGAGTTGAGTAATTTGTGACTTCTCTCATATGTTCATTTGTTTGTTATGTTTTTTTGTCAGATTGCCAAAGGGGGAGATTGTTAGGACATATGTGTTTTCATTTGTTAGAAACATATGTCATTATTTTATGTAATTAGCTAATCTTTTGACAAAATGCATTTTACTTGTAATTGGGTAAATCTAGGATGTGCTTAATGCTTCAAGAAACCTCATTTCAAGTTCAAGTGTTAAAGCCATGCAAGTCTGTTCAAGATTCAAGTGCAGAAAGTGCTATTCGTTAAAACTCGATGACTAGCCATCTATCGAGCCTTGAAGAGCTGTACAAGCCCATGGCTCGACAGCAGCTTGACAGATAGGGTATTTGTCGAGATTTATGAAAAACAGAGTTTCAGTTTTGTTTTGACTCCAATTCATGATTGTATGTTTGGGCTTTCTTTTCTCACAAACCTAGACATATAAAAGGATTAATTTAGGGCCGTCAAAGTTGACACAAGTTGCACAAGTGTTGAGCAAAGTTTGTTCAAGCAAATTGTGACCGGAGATTTAATTTGCCCCAATTCATCTTTCTTGTGGAGAAGTTGTTGTGTTTGTATAGCGTAGGGTTTTGTGATCAAGGAGCTTCTCGATTTTCATCGTGTGATGAATCAAGAACTTTTTGCAGCCAACAACCTTTTCTAGTTGGGGTTTGAAGTCGCGTACTAGGATCCGCGCAATTGGTTAGTCATGTCTTGGGAACTGTACATTAAAAGGAGAGATTGTCACTACAGAACAAGTCCAATTGGGTATTGGGGTAAGGGTTCAATTATAGGTTGGTATAAGGTGTTGGGGACATATTTTTATGTAATTGGTGTATCTTTTGACAAAACGCACTTTACTTGTATTTGGGTAAATCTAAGTAGGTTCAAGATGATCATTACAAGTGGTTAAATTGAAGACATGAAGACTACTCAAGAACTGTTCAAGAAAATTGCAATCTACAAGTCTCGATACCTGCTCGATAGAAGCTCGTTCTGCCGAGATTCATTAAAGCTCGACAGATTCCTCGATCGATCGAGCTTACAGGTTTTCAGATTATAGCCAAGCAATGTTTTTATTCTAAAAGCCTATTTGTTTATGGGTTTATATAATCCTTATAGGACTAGGAAAGCCTAAGGTTTGTGTAAACCTATTTGGAATAGGAGAGCCCATTAAACTCCTATATAAGGGAGGTGGAAAAAGAAAAACCTAACCCTAGAGAGCTTCATAAGGTTTTCTTTTTGAAACCTTAGTCTCCTTCTATAGAAGAAAGAGTTCTTGCTACGTTTCTTGTACGCCTTTGGGTTACGTAACCATGCGAAGTATCTTGCACCAACATTGAAGATCTTATTGGTGTTTCTATGTGAAGCTGCTGCAAATCAACTACAACAATCAAAGGGTTGCTGTGGAGTTAGTCGAGTATTGGGATTCATGCAAAGGAGTAAGCCGCGTGATCGAGAGATCTGTGCATCAGATTGGTTAGTCACGTACTTGGGAGCCGTGCATCAAAAAGGGGAACTGTCACTACAGAACAAGTCCAATTGGGTATTGTGGTAAAGGTTCAACTATAGGTTGGTAAGGTATTTGGATTCCTTTACTTGTAACTACTTGTTGTGATAATAGTGGAGTTTCGGGAGTGGTGACACGAAAATCACCCGGTGGGGTTTTTGCCGTTAGGTTTTCCCCATTCGTAAACAAATCACTGTGTTATTTATTTTCCACTACATATTTAGTTTATTGGTGATTTGTTTGTGCTACCACGCGTTTGCATGATAAATTGATTAATTAACAACTTGACTAATTAATTAATTAATTTTTATCAGAAGGGTCATTTAGTTTGTGGCTTATCAAGTGATATCAGAGCAGGCACACTTTGATTAGGGTTAATCTTTTCTGTGTGATCCATTGACCCCTATTGTCATGGAAACTCTTGATTGTTTTGATTTGCATGATCTTATGTTGAATGATGATGATGATATTCAAGATGCCTATTGCAAGCTTTATAATTTTTGTATGAAATCTCTTGAATATTCTGTAAAATTAAAAGCAAAATTTAAAAAGGTCAAGCTTGAAAAAGATGATTTGATTGCAAAATTGGATGAAGCCAAAAATGTGAATGAGAATTTTAAAAATCAAATTTCATCTCGTGTGGACGAAATTAAAAGTTTGGAAAAGCAACTAGTTGAATCTAAAACTGAAGTTGAAAAATTAACTAGTGCCAAACTTGTTGTTGCGCCTAACTCAAAAGAAAAAGGATTTTTATATTCCTCCATTTAAAAGGAATAATGAAGAGTTGAAGGTTAATATTGATAGGATAGATAAAGGTAAAAATTCTGATGTTAACGCTGAAGTTTCTAAACCTATGTCTAAAACTCCTCCTAGGTTGAACAAAAATTCTGAATTTGTCCCAACTTGTCATCATTGTCATATTGTTGGTCATATTAGGCCAAATTGTCCTAAATTAAGGTCTTTGTCAACCTCTAAGGTTAGACCTCCTTCTAGGAAGCATAGTAGTTCGAAAACTACTCATGTTTGTCACCATTGTGGTGCTTCCAATCACACTCGTCCTAATTGTTTCAAGTTGTTTCCTCATAAGCGAGTGTCAAATAGGTCTCATCCTTTATCTAAAGGCTCTGTACCTATTCTTGGTGAGTTATTAAAAGTTTTGAGTTTTTTAACTCAATTTTAGGGGAATTCTAATTCCTCTATGTCCTTTAGTAGTCATACTAGGACACGTGCCTTTTCATCTTCACGGTTAAAGACTCGTGCTATGTGGGTGATAAAGGATCCTAAGACTTAATTGTCTTTTCTGTTTGTCCTTTACTTTAATTCTTTCTATCTAAAGTAGGACCCTCTCTGCTTGATTTCTTATTTGCTTTTGGAATCATATTTTCATGCATTTGCACCTTTCTTTCATGCTTTCATGTTGTTTGTTTAACATGTTTTTATTTGTTTATTTTTAATTTTGTTTATTTTTTTTTTGATATAAAAATAAAAATAAAATTGAAAAATCAGAAAAATACAAAAAAAGTGTGTGTTTTGTGTACTTTGTTACTTGTGTACCTTGGATGGCCATTGAAACAAAGTCTTCTAAACTTTGTATCATTTGTAGCTTAGATGAGTATCTCTATGCACAACTAAGCAAGTGAGCTTTGTGGCTCGTGTTTGTGATGAGTACAATTAAGTTGTCTCTTAAACTTAACACTCATATCACTCTTTTTGACGGGAAGGACTAAAAAAATCCTAAGAGAAAGACATAAATAACCATCTCACCACTATTGCCCGCCAATCATAATAAGACACATGTATGCTTTGGCATAGCAAAAGTGCAGTGTCAATGACATTTGTGTGCTTAGGCATAACAAAATTGGAATGTCAAATATCATTAGGTATTTCTTTTCTCTCTCTAATAAGCCCATGCATGATATACTTAAAAGAAAAATATGCAAAGAAAATCAAAAGCAAAAAGATCAAAAATATTTTAAATATGATTGCAAGCATGTATTCTAGGAGATGTGGGAGTTATAGGATGTACCTCAAAGGTGATAGTCCCCATCAAGCAGTTATGATTGTGTGTGAGTTAAAGTAATTTTCTCACATCTCAAATCGTCATAACATGCATACACTTATGCAATCTTGCGATGTTTTTCACACACAACACGCAATATTTTTTGCTATTCTTGATACATGTACAGGTACGATGTGATTTGGCCATCACAAGGTTTTACATGTATTAATGTATGCTCACTAAACTGTCTTGATTTGTTTTTGAAATATAAAATTGGTTAGACTTGTTTAGTTTGTGTGTGTTTTTCTTTTTGGAGATCCATGTGCTTAAAACTATTATTGAGAGATGATTTTGAGAGCTTAATATGTTGATTGGATCATTGGTTGAGTTGCATGTTGGATTGCATTCATGTCCGTGTTTTTCACATTTCGAAAAACTGGTTTTAAAAGCTTGCTCAACACCTCCTCGATCCTTGCCGCTTGTCGAGCTTCTTGAGCTTTTTCTTATCGCAATCCCGACAGCTTCTCGACACCTAGTAGATCGATCGAGAAAACTCCTGTCTCCTCGATAGCTTCTCGACACCTGGTGGATCAATCGAGATCTTTTTAGCCTTTTGTTGATTTATCCCTCGACAGATCCTCGATAATTTGCATCTGCCGACGTCTATTATGCTCGACACTTGTCTCGCCACCTCTCGATTGATCGAGATCCTCTTGCATGCATTATTTTTCACATATTTTGCATATTTTTGATTATCTCTGTGTCCATAGCATCTTGTTTTTCTTTTTCTTGTAGGTCTATCATTCCTTGTTCTCCTTGTTCCCTCTATGTCGGTTTTCTGTTTGTCTCCATCATGTCTTTTGACTTTTTATGCCCTTTGACAATCGTGTCAAAAAGGGGGAGAAATTTGAGAATTGAATGTCATTCCTCAGGGGGAGTAATAGATTTAGGGGGAGAACTTCATGTTAAAAGGAAAGAATGTTTTTGTTGTAACTAACTTAGGAGGAGAGTTAGTTTGATACACATTGATATTGATATATTTTTTGTGTTGTGTATCTTTTGGTTTTGTAACCATTTACATACATCATGTGTTGCTTCTATATTTGATGATGATATATGTGTTTTACTCTTTATCTCACATGTGTTGTTTCTTTTCTCTCTTTATACACATGTTTCTTGTTTATTTAACTTGTCATTGTTTTCCACATGGTACCTTGATGTGTTTTGTTTGGTGCCTTTTAGGAAAGACAAGTTAAAGCCAAGTCAAGATTCTGAACCTTCTTCTTGCATCAACTTCCAAGGTTCAAATCTTTTAGACTAGGCTTATTTATTCTGTAATCTTGAGTAGAATGTATTCTAGGACATTCAATGTACTCTTGTGGTTTTGTCACGGATTGCCAAAGGGGGAGATTGTTGGGGACATATTTTTATGTAATTGGCATATCCTTTGACAAAACGCATTTTACTTGTATTCGGGTAAATTTAAGTAGGTTCAAGATGATCATTACAAGTGGTTAAATTGAAGACATGAAGACTACTCAAAAATTGTTCAAGAAAAGTGCAATCTGCAAGTCTCGATATCCGCTCGATTGAAGCTCGTTCTGCCGAGATTCATTAAAGCTTGACTGATTCCTCAATCGATCGAGCTTACGGGTTTTCTGATTATAGCCAAGCAATGTTTTTATTCTAAAAGGCTATTTGTTTATGGGTTTGTATAATCCTTGTAGGACTAGGAAAGCCCAAGGTTTGTGTAAACCTATTTGGAATAGGAGAGCCCATTAAACTCCTATTTAAAGGAGGTGGAAAAAGAAAAACCTAACCCTAGAGAGCTTCATAAGGTTTTCTTTTTGAAACCTTAGCCTCCTTCTAGAGAAGAAAGAGTTCTTGCTACGTTTCTTGTACGCCTTTGTGTTCTGTAACCAAGCAAAGTATCTTGCACCAACATTGAAGATCTTATTGGTGTTTCTATGTGAAGCTGCTGCAAATCAACTACAACAATCAAAGGGTTACTGTGGAGTTAGTCACATACTGGGATTCGTGCAAAGGAGTAAGCCGCGTATTGGGATCTGCGCATCAGATTGGTTAGTCACGTACTTGGAAGCCGTGTATCAGAAAGGGGAACTGTCACTACTGAACAAGTCCAATTGAGTATTGGGGTAAGGGTTCAATTGTAGGTTGGTAAAGTACTTGGATTCCTTTACTTGTAACCACTTGTTGTGATAATAGTGGAGTTTCGGGAGTGGTGACACGAAAATCACCCGGTGGGGTTTTTACCGTTAGGTTTTCCCCATTCGTAAACAAATCACCGTGTTATTTATTTTTCGCTGCATATTTAGTTTATTGGTGATTTGTTTATGCTACCACGCGTTTGCATGATAAATTGATTAATTAACAACTTGACTAATTAATTAATTAATTTCTATCACAAGGGATCATTCAGTTTGTGGCCTATCATAAGATACTAGGATTCTTTTATTTGTAACCGCTTGTTTTGATAATAGTGGATTCTTAGGAGTGGTGACCTTAAATTCACCCGGTGGGGTTTTGCCTCGGTGGTTTTCCCATTCGTAAACAAATCATCTGTGTCAAATTTATTTTTGGCTGCATTTAACTTAGTTGGTGATTTGTTTGTGCTACCACGCATATTGTATGTTAATTTGATTAATTAATAAATTTGACTAATTAATCAATTAATATATCACAAGGGGTCAATATGCTTTTGGCCTACCAAGCAGTATGTACAAACGAGTACAAGGGGCATCAATGAAAAGACATAGGGAGCATGTGTCATGCTAAAAAGCAATTACAAAATACATCCTACCTTAAATTAGACTATAAATCTATGACCTTAGTGTGGCGGACTAACAATGTGAGCACTTAAGAGTTAAAACATCCTATTATCGACGACAAAAAAATAAAAAGAATCTATTATTAATCAATGTATTTCATGATGACTAGTTCTCAAATTATATAAGGAGCAAAGTATGCACTTAGAAGTTCGAAACACAAAAGATGTATATATCAACAAATCACAGGCTAACATGTGGCTTACTAAAACGAACCAATATGTGGTCCAAACCACAAATAAGACATCATAACCAAACCAAATCTAAGAAACCTATATACATAAAATTGAAAATGACATGCAAGCTTAGGATAATTGACATACATGGAAGGCACATAATGAAAAATCAAGCAAAAGTCTTGTGGTTACATAAGTCAAACATCTTGTATCTTCCAAGCACACAATGTCCATAAAGGACTTTCCTTGAACATATGGTTGGCTTGACATACCCACATAGAGAATACACCCAAATACATATGTATAAACAGTATTTTGAGTTAGGCCCAGAAACTAATTTTATCTATTTCGAGGAAATTTTTTATTTTATTTTATTTTTCTATGCCAAGATGGTAGATAAAGCAAATTCCAAGCAATCAAGCAATAGCAAGCATGATTCTGCCATGGGTAAAAAAAATAGACATAAAATTAAGTACAATTAATCGTTAGAACATATTACTTATTTATCATGTCAAAAACCATTAGTTCAAAGAAATAACTTAAATGATAAAATGAATGCAACCATTCATTTAAAGATTAAAAGTGGAAGAAAAATTAGATAGAACTGAGAAGCTACCTTTTTTAAACATTTTGAATTACTTCGAGATGTAGATCGCTGGTATGTGTTGCACCTTTGGAGAATCCACTTCGCGAATGCGATTTTGAAGTTCCATTGAGACAGATTGCAAATGCAGTAGTTGGAGATTTTGTAGGTTTTCAATGCCCTTGGGCGCTGCCTTTAACTCCATGCAGCTGTAAATCTCTAGGGATTTCAGATTTGGCATCACCCCCTTTTCTATTATTATCTCATTCAATTGAGGGAAATTACTAATAATCAATCTTGTAAGCTTAAGAAAGCCTGTACTGAAACATAGCTGTTTTCCAACATAGGCATTAGAAAGTTCAAGACGTCCCAAATGGGGCAAAGCAGCAATATGAGGGAGTAAATCTTCTTCCAGTCTCGACCAATGCAGATACAAACGTGTGAGGCTTTGAAGTGAATGAAACCACTGTGGCACCTTTTCTAGTTTTCCAAACAAAACAAGCTTTTGAAGGTTGGTAGGAGGAGATGAAAGTGCATCCATACGGAGGGTTTCCTCCGCATTTGTAACCACGATACACAACCAGCGCAAAAGCTTCATGTTATGAATTGAATCACATAAGTCCATCTCATCTGCTGCTTTCACATTTGTAAGACCGATCGTGGTAAGCTGAGTCATGCTCCGAATCTGTTTCAACAAGTCACCTTTTATTTCTAAACATGTCACAACTTGCAAATTTTTTAATCTACAGATATTTGATGGAATTCGCGGCCCAATAACAATTTTGAAATCATTCCAATTTCCAACGAATTGGTGTAGATTTAGATGCCGCAAGTTTTGCAACTCTCCTATTTCACAAGGAAGGATCTCTACTTTTGTGTCTCCGATGTCCAAGGTTTCAAGGTTTTGGAGCCGTCCTACAGATTTTGGAAGCTCCTTAACTAGAGTTCCCCTTAAATTCAAATATCTTAAGTTAAATAATTTGAATAGTTCATCAGGCAAGTCATCAATAGGGGCATCTTCCAAATCTAGGACCCTTAACATTTTACTTCCAAAAGGCAATGTTTTCAACATCTTGTTAAAAGCAAGAAAAGAACGGAGCTTTGGCATACTCGTAAATGATTTCACTTCTCCATCAGTTTTGTGAATTGAAATGCGGCGTGCTTCGCATTCTGTCATTTCTTCTCTTCCAACGTGTACAACACCAATCTTCTCTCTCTCTGATATTGATAGAGCAAGCTCCCGCAGAATATCATGCATTTTACATCTCTTTGGCCTTCCAAATTCATTCCTTTCTACAACTTGAAGCATGCTTCGAAAAATGAGTTCTAATAGGTAGCTCTCTGCTACTTCCTCTGGCATGGACCTTTTATCTTGTTCTAAAATCCTTCTGCCATCCATAGCTTTATGAGCCTCTTTCTTCGAATCTCATGATCTTCTGGGAAAAGAGAGCAATATAGGAAACAATGCTTCAATTGATATGGTAAATCGTTGAAACTAAGCAACAAAATGCCCTTCACAGCTTCTAGCTTAGGATTTTTACTTAGACTCCAATTCAAGCTGTTGTAAATTTTGTTCCACTCAGACATATTCTTGGAGTACATAAGACTGCCCAAAGCCGCAATTGCTAGAGGTAGGCCTTCACATTTTCCCACAAGTTCCTGAGCAAAAGATTTAAGCTCCGATGGACAACTTCCATTAGGACTGCTTGAGAATGCTTTCTTGCAAAAGAGTTCCCAAGCCTCTTCCGTTCGCAACAATTCCATTTTATGAATGTGATGTTTACCTCCCATTTGATGGCAAGCTACATCAGCTTCTTTTCGAGTTGTAAGGATGATTCTACTCCCAAGACAACTATCTCGAAGTGATACCTTTATTTCATCCAAGAGTTTTGTGTCCCAAACATCATCTAGGACAAGTAGATAACTTTTCTTCTCTAAATAATTCACCAGTGTTTTTACTAAGTGTCTGTAGTTCATGGAATTCAAGTCTGCTGGATTTGTTTCCTTCCTTGACTCGTGGAATTCCATAATCAAGCTCCTCAATACGTCTTCTAATTCATATGCTTGGGAAATTGTGATCCATGCACAACAGTCGAAATGTTTCTTTACATCATCATTATTGTAGGTGTTGGCAGCTAGTGTGGTCTTGCCTGAACCTCCCATCCCAACTATCGAAATGACAGTCAGATGTGGTTCTCCATCCATCAACAAATCCATTATCAATTGCCTTTTCTTTTCAATCCCTACAAGTTCGTCTTCTTCAAAAAAAAGAGATGATTCAGCATGACGCACCACCCATTTCTGATTATCTTTAGAACTAGTTCCCTCTATACGATCAATACCATATCTTTGGTTTCTCTGTGGTATGGCGCCCTTGATTTTCCCATTAATTTTTTTTATCTTGGTGGCTGTTTTACGCCTCACCCAGAGATTTTTGGAAAGTAAATGGTGTGGTGAAGGATCCAGGAAGATCGACCCCCAATTCGTTGGCGATTCATGTGATACATGAAGTAGTCAATAATGTCTTCAACATCATACGCCATGTCTCTCACATTTGTCACCCAAGTTTTCTCTCCTTCACTCCCTACTCCCTTTCTATCAGCATCTACTAAGAACGATCGCATGCTTATCAACTCATCTTTGATATCTTCAATTGCATCACGAGCCCCCCATAACAAAGATGCTTCATTTGAAAGGATTGAAATGATATTTTCAGTCAAGAGTTCCACTACAGCCTGATCCATTTTTAACTTCACAATTCAGACTCTCTCCTAGCTTTAGCCACCAAGTTTTTATGCTCCTTTGTTTCCAGTTATATCACATCCAAAGAGAAAGAGAATGCCATGCTTGCCGGCCCTAGGAGACCTGCACAAAAAAAGAATAGAGGTGAGAAACATAATGCATGAAAAGTATTCTAATTCTCAAAAAGTGTACCAGTACGTCAGTTAAGTTGAAGAATGATTTTTTTTTTTTTTTTTTTTTTTTTGGGTGGGGGGGGGGGGGTGGTGTAGATACAGTGATTTTTTGAATTTATTTAAACTAGTCAAAAATCTGTGTGTTGCGCGTAATTTTTTTTTATGGTGGTTTTATTAATTTTTTTTTTACAATTTAAATTAATCTAATAATGAGTAATGTATTTCATAATTATATTTTTATTTATTATAGGAATAATCATAAATGTAATATAGGAATAATCCAAAACACTAAAAAAACATAAACTAAAAAAAATTAATAAAACTTAACAATGATTAATTGAACCAATATTAGGACAACATTTTGTTTTTGATAATCTATTAAGGTTATTTTCTTTGTAGAAATTATAATTTTAGCCGTCCAAAACATATTATCAAATAAAAAATTATTAGCAAAATCTAAGAATTAAATTTCTATACATGCATTGTTATAAAATAATAATAATAATAATAATAATAATAATAATAATAATAATAATAAAATTGCAAAAGTTAAAATTTGTCACCTATCCGATTATTTTTGTTTGGCTAACCTTTGCTTTTATTTAAATAAATGACATTATAGAGTACTTCTAATACAACTATTAAGAGTGCTTTGTCCACCACAAAGGATTAGAAAATAAACAAAAATTAGTAAAGTCTCATAGTTTAATATCTAAATTTAGCACTATAAAAAATCATGCTATGTAACAGAATAAATACCAAATTATCCAAATCATGCTATGTAATAGAATAATATTGTATTTTTATATACTATATTTAATTCTTTAGAACGCAATAGGATAACATTTAACAATAAAAGAGAATATAAATAAATAAATAAATAAAAAAGCAGCAGCAACAACAACAACAATTTAAAAAACAAAACTAAATCGCATTAACCCAAAATAGAGTTTAAAAGAATATAAAAAATTATTAACCTAAAGTAGAGATACAAGAAAAATAAAAAATAAAAAAATCCACCAAAAAATTTAGAGAGAGAGAGAGAGAGAGGGAACCTTTTTTTTTTTTTTGTGAGAGAAAACTATGCATAAAATAGAATAGATAGTGACAAATTTATAATAAGAGGATGTCAATAAGAAGAGACAAAAATAAAGGAAGATGAAGGGAAAGAGGAAGAATGATATTAATGTAGAGGGTAGTGGGGAGATGAAAAGGTAAGAGAGGGAGGGAGAAAGATTGAAGAAGTAGTGGGGAGATGAAATGGTAAGGGAAAGAGAAAGGTTGGAGCAGTGTAAATATTAAAAAAATAAATGTTCAAAACAATTATAAGAAAATTGATTGAAAAAAAAAAAACAAAAACAAAAACAAAAACAACAACACCGATGAAGCCTTTCAAGCTTTAGGTTTTTTTTTTTTTTTTTTTTTCCTTTATGTTGAAAAGGCTCACACAAAACCTTAAAGTTAAACTGAAAAGGTTTTGGGTTGGGATTAATAATGGAACTAAATAAATAAGAGGTGGGCTGGATTAATTATACTGATTTATTATAAGGTGATAGTGGAAGTAAATAAATAAGTAGTGGGCTGGATTTATTATAGGGTACGTAATTGTGGAAGTAAATAAATAAGTAGTAGTGGGCTACATTTATAGGGCTACAAATTGTAAAAACCATTTTAAAATTGTAGGACAAATTATATTTTAAAAAAGAAAAGGAAAAAAAATAATGACGTAGCAGGTGATGTGGCGCAACGTGAGAGTATTAGCATTAAACGTTATACTTCAGTTTTTAGTAATATATAGATTAAACAATGGTCGTTGTACTTGTCTAAATTAAACAGTCAGAAATATTTCTATTCATCGCCGGCAACATTTTCATTTTTTTTAAGGAACTTGTATATATATATATATATATATATATATATATATATATATATATATATATATATATATATATATATATATATATTTAAACAGAACATTTCAATAATTAAAATATCATTGTTTCCACATGGTTTGCATTTATGACACCATATGTTGTCTAATATGTGATTTGTACTTTAAACAGAATACTAGAAGGATGTGATTCGTAAACTTTCAAAAAAAAAAAGGAGGATGTGTACATTAGTCTTTATATTAGATTTTTTTTTCCCATAATAATGGTAAGGAAATGCAAGGTACCAATAAATGTTTACAAAGATTTAAGGAGTAAGATTCTAAAAAAAAAAAATAATAATAATTTAAGGACTAAAATGAAATAATGATAATTTGATAAAAGAATTAAAAAAATTATATAATTTATGAACCAAAATTTTGACTTTTCTTTTTATTTCTTTCGAAACAAAATAATTGAGTCTTTCTAAAATATCATTCTTATCTTAATACGAAATTTAAAACTTTTAAACAAATAAATACATGATAATAATTGCATTTATTCTTAGATAAAGACAGTAAAAGACATTGATAAAATTATAAATGTTCACATATTAGTCTTGTTCAAGTGACAATTAAATCATAAAATAAGAGATGAAGTTTAACACATTTGTTTGATTTTCCATGTTTAAGAGATCCTTTACAATTCCTTCGAAAAAAAAAAAAAAAAAAAAAAAAAAAAAAAAAAAAAAAAAAAAAAAAAAGATGCTTTACAATTTACATTTCAATTATCCTTGATCTATTATTTCTATATTAATAAACCATAGAGTCATGTTTCCATAAGGGACCAATTTATTTTAATTGTTTCACTTTATAGTAGAACACCCAAAGCATGACTGAGGGTTTTTATTCCTCTTTATCATTAATTGGTCAAACAATTTGGCCTTTTTTTTTTTTTTTTATCCAAATCAAACATAAGTTTCATTGATAATAAAAGCATTGCAATTTTCAATATAAACTAATACATTAGACAATAGGTGACCAATGAGAGAGAATAGAAAATACTAATACATAAAATGAAGTGATTCCACCAACTGAAAAGATAAAAAACCCTTATTTATTCCTCATGAAATACCCCCACACTTACAAATGAAATTTACTAATAAAAGTACAAACTAATTGATTAAAAGCAGCACAATTAGAAATTCAAACTCCCCTTAAAAAAAAAAATTAAAAATTCAAACTGACCCAATCTCAACCTCAACCTCAACCTCTTGTAGTGTGGTCTCAATAATTAATAAAGAATAAATATATGATATAGACATAAGTAGAATTGAACTATAATTTACAATATTCAAATTAATAAAATAAAAAATAAAAATTTCAACTCCCACCTCCAGTCCTGAGCCCACTAATCGAAATTGGTACCGAAGATTGACACCATCTGATATTCAACTTGAAGATAGATGTAGGAACCTAGGAGATACAAAAGAACAAATTATCAAATATAGAAACAAAAGCTAATTAATGCTTTTAAATATTTAAAATACGCAAATACAGTGGTGAAATATTTTAAAGAATAGACTTACTTGAATATTTTCTTGAGAAGAATTGTACACTTCGAGAGCTTTACAAGAGGAGTTTAATATTGAAGGCGATAAAGAAATACTACATAGGGATGATCGCAAACGAGAGAAATAAATTAAATAATATAAAGATGGTTTTTCTCCACTCTGTATTTCATTTGAGAGTTGAGAATAAGTAGTATTTTCTTTCTTCTCAGCAAAACAGAAAATGAGTAGCCTTTTACTACAGACTTGAAGTAGCCATTGCTGACCAGTCAACCACTTTCTTCTTATTTTGTTTTCTCCAGTTCACACTTGACATTGACAAATATCTCCTACGTTCCTTTTTTCGTAGGAGACTTTGAAAATAATATCTAGATGATTTTTCAACCGTCTTTCATGGTGAGAATAAGTGGCCTTAATGGAGTAGCCCTTCTCGACCACTTATTACATAGTCACATAGCTTTATCTATTTTGTTTTCAAATGGGTCGTCTGCATCTTTTAATTATTGTGGTCCCATGGTTTGGTTTCATCTGAATTATTGTTTCACATTTAAGTGGGAATTCGTTATTTTGGGTTAAGGGAAGTGTTTAGGGATTAAGGGAAATTAAATTGTGTAATGGTGCAGCCTAGTCAATAGCTGTGGCGAGGGGGCAATGATCTAGGAGAGAGTCCTTCATTTTTGCTGCTTCTTATTGTACAAAATGATATCACTAAATTGATAGACAATGCCAAAAATTGTTGCAAATCAATAATTTTAGTCACCAAGAATGAGATTAAGTTGCAGAGGTGGAGAATAAGATCAGGGAAAATTACATTTTAAACCATATATTTTAGGGCAGGTTTCAAATCAAAATTCTATAATTGTCGTTTTAAATTATACCCTAAAATATCAAAGTTTAAAACTTCTCCATTAAGTTCTAGATTTTATGTTTTTCGGGACGGACCTACAGTAGAAAAAAAAAAAAACTGACAAACTAAAAACTACAAAATAAAAAATAAATATAGACTGAAAACCTAAATTACAATTCTCAAATTTTTACCCTAACCTCACTCTTTCTCCACTTAACCTCATCAACGCCTCCAATCTTCATCATTGTTGCCTATTCTATTCATTCTGCTCCTCCTCGGATCAAATCCGAACTGTTGCTACTGCTGCTCCTCCTCAGATCCTTTGCTATATTGCTCTGCCTTAGCCGATTAGCCTCCTCTGCCCTTTGAGTTTTTTTATGAAATGTGTGTTTGACTGCTGTGTTTGTGAGTTGCAGCTTTTTAAGCGATGTGTTGTGCCTCTCAACCACTTTGTAATTGTGGCTTTTGTGTGGACTGGTTTGAGTGTTTGTAAATTGTAACTTTTTTTTTTTGGGATAATTACAACAAACCCACCTGAGGTTTGGCCCGTTTTTACGTTACCTACCTGTGGTTCAAAACTTATCACTTTGCCCATCTGTACATCAATCCGTTACCCTCCCCCCCTCGTTACCCACCTCACCCTCGGACGTTAGAAAAACACCCTTTTATGCCAAATTAGAACATTACACGGATCAAACAACACGAACTCACTCTCTTTTCCCCACGAGCCCTACAAACGCGAAAAATCCATTCTGCATCTAAGGTTTTGATTTTTCCGATCGTGCTTTCGTGTGAGGGTGAGGTTCTGACTTTGGGTTGTCTTGAGTCGTTGAATATTCGAAGATAGATCATCACCAGTACGACATTTCGCTTTATGGTTCTCGAGTTGGGGTTTCAAGTTTTGATGATAGCGTTGATTCACGGGAAGTTGATAATCGATGTCTTCTTGAGTGGAAATTACTCGGGTTCATGTGAGCATTTGTGTACATATGAGACTTGTGTGCTGAGAACAAGTCGGACGGTGGATAATTTTGGGAGAAGGTTTTCGGGTTGTAGCCGATATAAGGTAAGTATACTTTTTACTTAATCTAGCTGATTCACATGAGATTGGAATGTGATGTGTTCAATTCAATTTATGAACAGATTGGTCCCAAGTGCCCTTTCTTTAGATGGATTGATAATCCCACTTGTGTGCGTGGGAATGAAGCTGCCCATTTGGTGCAACAAAAGCTGGATTTATTGCGGAGTGAGTTGCAACTTGCATGTGAAAGGGAAAGAGAAGCTACCTAGGCAGCAGCAGAAGCTACCTGGCAAAGAAGCAGAAGCTACTCAAATGGCAGAAATTGCTCAAGACAGGCAAAGCAAAAGCCATTGAGAGGGAGAGAAAGTTTTGACCTTCCTCTGTTCAAGCCAAGGAGATAGCAGTGAGAGCTTTAAAGCAAGAGAGAAAGTGCGAATTGCACTAATTTCATCATGGTTTGTTTTTTTGTTTTGGTTATGTTGTTTTCATGTTTTGGCTCAAGTGAAAATGTTGGAATGATGAGATTGAGTGCTTTGATGGGTTGTAATATAAGCTGGTCCTCAATTGTATTGTAATAGAACTATGAAAGAATTTTTGAGAATGAGAACTATGTAAGGTGGTAGATGCTATTGGCTTGAAGCTACTTAATAATATAAGCATTTTTAAGATAAAGTGTTATTTACGTTAGATGCTGTTGGTATTTTTATTTAAAGTGAATTGGCTACTTGTGAGTTGTGAGCTGTTGGTGTTGGTGTTTTGTTGGATGTTGTGAGCTGTGTTGGTTTGTGCATAAAGTGCATTGTGTGAAGACAATTGTGTTGAAAGTGAATTTAAAGTGCATGACAATCTGTCAACTTGCAAGAAAAGACAACAAATTCAACACATACACCGCTATTCAACACATACACCCGCACACATAAACAAACTCATATAATAATAACTCATATGACAAACGCAATAATCGAACAATAATTCTGAATTTTTGTCATTAAGTTGGGAAATTGTATACATATTTTAAGGTGTCATTGAATAGTCTTTCATCAACCACCAGTAAATATAAGGCATTTGGTACAACAACCAAAACATTTGCAGCTACCTAATGTTTACAAAACTTACAAAAATACAAAAAGTGTTTGAACAGCTATATCAAAAAGTGTCTTGCCATTGTCTACCTTGCCATTGTCTCCCCTGCCTAACCCTAACACTACATAAAACCCTAACACTACATAACCCTAATACATAGCAACAAAAGTGTCTTGACTTGGTCTTCATTTATCGCCCTTTGCCCCTGTCCCTGCCTCTTCCACCACAGCTGGCCTTTCCACCTCTTGTTCTACATTTCTGAACTCTAGCTGCATCACCCTTTCTCTCAAAGGTTCCTCACAGTAGCAGGTGGTCTTGTAGGCTACAAAGTACAAGAATTCACATGTTAGCTACCAGCATCACAGTTTTATGAATAAAACATTAAACCTAACACTACGAGCACTGTGATGATGGTGGTCTCTTGTCCCATGTTTCTACAGGAGTGTGTGGTGTTGGCTGGCTTGAAGAGAACCAAGGAGCTCCTCTAACTGTGTACCTGAAGTCCGAAAAGTACCATTGACTTGGGTTCTATGACCATGGAGCTGGTGGCCCTAACCATGGAGCTTGTGGTTGTGGAGCTGGAGCTTGTGGCCTTGACCTTGCTGCCTGGTTGGATGAGGCCATAGCGTAAGGCTGATGTGTTGGTGGGGAAATTGAGATGAGGATTGGGTTTGTGATGAAGATGGGGCACGGGATCCTTATCTGTGTGTAGAAGGCCTTCCACTTCCCGCAACCAAATATGAGCATGTTTTTACAAAGTGTTAGTTATTGGAATTTTGCATTTGAATAAAAAAATTTGTAAAAACTTACAGATTTCCTTTTTGCAATCTCGCCTCCTCTCCCATCTTTGTCTCACCAAAGTGACATTGGCCTTGCATCCGCTTGCATTGTGCCCTTCTGTTGACACTTTCCACACCTCACTAGCTTTGTTTCCTCTAGACACCTTATAAGGGTTCGGCTCACCAAAGCATCTCTCTTTCTCTTCATGGGTGGCTCCTGCTGGTGGCTTATAGATAGTAGGTGCAACAGGCTTGGGTTGGCCACTTGACATCCACTCGGACCGGCCAGGCATGGGAGGTATGGGTGTCTTGTATGTCTCCACATAAGCATCCTTGTAGTAGCATGGATGGGTGTAGTCTTACGGTTTCTCACGATTCACAAAAATGGCTGCAACTCCATGCTTACAAGGGATTCTGTCAAGTCCCATACTCTACAACTACATGTCCTATTTACCAAGTCCATCACATGCCTTTCCCTCTCATTGTCAACCTCATACACAAACCTCCCGGAAGGAACCGCACGAAACTCTTACACTCTAATTTTAATCTGCTCCAACTTTTTTTTTGTATGCTTGGACACAAATTGCCATCATACTTTTCTATGCCAGCCTTCTTTATATACTGACTTTGCTCATAAGCCTAACTCTGATCCACTCCAGCATTGATAAGATAGGCTTGTCTCTAGCCTTCACAATCATAAAGTTAAAACTCTCACTCAAATTGTTTACCATACAATCTGTCAAGACTCTTGAAGAAAAGTGGGATCTGGTCCACTGTGCGGGCTCTATATCGCCTAGGTTTGCCAAGCTTCTTCATCCAAACTCTTAAAATGGTCCATCCCTCTCTCAAATTCCCTGGTGATGTTGTGCCAAAGACACCTCCACAAAGACACTCTTCAACTCCATGCCCTTGTGGTTAACCTTGAAGTTGTTGTATATGTGCTTCACACAATACCTGTGCTCCACACGGTTGGGAATAGAGTCTCCATTGCGGGTAAAAGGCCCCCGCAATCAAGTAAGCATTCAATGTTAGCAAGTAAGCATGTAAAAGGTAAGCATGTAATGAAGTCATGAACATGAGCTAGATGATAATACCTTCGCACTGTCAGCGATGAATACCAGATTGAGCTCATCCGCCGCCAATGTCATCAAGAAACTGCTCCAAGAACCAGGTCCAGCTATCCTTTTTCTCTTGCTCAACCACAGCCATTGCCACTGGGAATATATTGTCATTTCCATCCTTGGCAGTGGCGGACAATAATTGTCCACCAAACCTACCCTTCAAGTGGCATCCATCCAGCCCAACAAAGGGTTTACAACCACCTAGAAAGCCAACCTTCCGAGCATTGTACCTAATGTACATCCTTTTAAACTTGGGCTCTGCATTCTCATTTTCCATCTCTGTTTGCAGAATCACTTTACTTACTACATCTGTCCTTAATATCATTTCTGCATAATCTTTAAGTAGGCTATACTGAGCCTCTTCATTTCCCGAATCAGCCCCCTAGCTGCCTTCCTTGATCTATACACACGACTAAGACTTAAATCAATGAAATCTTCGCATCACATGGTGCTTAATACCGAGACCTCCCAATTAGGATTCTTACCAAAATCCTCCAAATACCTCTTTGCCACATAGGCTGATGTAACTTGCCCATTTTTAAATGATAGGGGGCGGGTACACTCAGGATAAAGTGTCTTGATCTCAAACGTGCACTCTCCGGTCACCATTGAAGCATAACACCTTCATCTACAATTGTTCTTACAATGTACAGAAATCTTCTTCTTCTCATTCAACTTCCACTTGACATCAATGTGATTTTGAATCACATACTCCCTCAAAGCCTTCCTAAACACCTGGGAGTTTGGGAACTTCATCCCTTTTGCCAACCTAACATTTTCCATATCAGTCCTCTCATTGAACTCCAAATTGCCAAGCCCCTGCTCATCATCAGAACTATCCACACTTGCCATATCATCCTCTAAAGCTGGTTGAGCTCACTCTTCATCTAAATCTATGTTTGGAGGAGGAACATTGCTTGGGCCAGGTGCATCCGTGTTTGGCCGAGGTGTATCGATATTTGGATGAAGTGTATCAGTGTTTGGATGAGGTGTATCATTGGTTGGAACAGTGTTAGGCTCATCCGGCACTGTGTGAGGTGGAGAAGACTCACCAAAAATGTCATCAGCAAAGTCTTCTCCTTCCAAGCCTTCATTCAACCAATCAAACTCCTCCTCCACACCATCACCCCCTGTAGCAGCTCTTGCACCACCCCCTACACCAGCCCCCGCACCAGCTCCTACACCAACCCCTACACCATCGGGAACTTCAACCGCAAGTGGAGCATTACCACTCTCCACATACGGTATGATGGTGTCTCTTGGCCCTCCCTCATTAGGCTTCCACAAGGGTTCCACATCTTGATCATCTTCTATGAGCCTTAAGTCTTGCTCCAAGTTGCCCCCAGGACCTAAATAATGAACCCTACACGGTTCATCAATCCCCAATTCCTCACATATACTTTTTATTTCAAAATAACCAAGCAAATCAACATCCCTATACACTATTTCAACTTTTCCACCAAAGTACTCTAAACTAGGGTTCCACACAAAAACACCCCCATAATGTACCTCCAATTTCACTTCAACATCCATCTGTAATAACAAATTACAAGTTGACACGTATACAATCAACAATTAAAGAATTGTAAACAACAAAAGAGGCAAAAGAGTAAATAGTTGCATGTTTTAGTTTTGCTTTTGGGATGCAACGCACACAGAGGGACCACATTTTTTGCTTTTCTTTTGATTTTGATTCTGTTTTACTAAATAGCACATGCAAACACTAAAAATTTTAACCCAATAGAAACTTGGGTCCTTTGTGAGACACAATGACCACGACAGACAAAGTGCCCACAGAGAAAAATGCCCATAAACAAACACAAATCCAAAGAACAGGTGGTCACATTTTTCATAAATATCAACAAACACAACCAATATTCTCATTCCATTACATGTAAAATTGACCATTGATTGATTACTCACAAAAAAATAAAACAACCGCAAGCCCAAAGTAAAAACCCAAAGAGTGACTGATTTCTTACCAGGATTTTAGTCACTCGAACAACCCGTTGCTCGTCTAGGTTTACACTTGCAGCAGTATGTCAATATCGGATGCAGAATGGATTTTTCGCGTTTGTAGGGCTCGTGAGGAAAAGAGAGTAAGTTCGTGTTGTTTGATCCGTGTAATGTTCTAATTTGGCATAAAAGGGTGTTTTTCTAAGCTACGAGGGTGAGGTGGGTAACGGGGGGGTAACAGATTGATGTACAGGTGGGCAAAGTGATAAGTTTTGAACCACGGGTAGGCAACGTGAAAATGGGCCAAACCTCAGGTGGGTTTTTTGTAATTATCCCTTTTTTTTTTTTGGTTTTGGTTTTACTTTTATCTATAAAGAAATAATGGGGGACCACTAGGACAAGGACGTGACTAGTTTTGTGAATCTAAGAGACTAGTGTTTGGTAAGTCATTAGAGATTTTTTTTTGTGAGATCGATTGACTAAATTTTTTGGTCTAATTGTTTTGGTTTTATCAAAAATTTTGCCTTTGTCATTTTGTAATTTTGTGTGATGTAGTTAATATTAGTAATATATATGAACTTGTGAACTTGGTTTTTGTCCTTTTGTGTAATTTGGCATATATATATATATATATATATATAATCGAAACCTCTGAAACTTCCACAATTTTCCAATTTAAAAAAACAAAAAACGTAATAAAATTTTTTCTAAAACCCGATGCTCTGCCTTTCCCTTTCACGATGCTCTGTCAACCAAACCCAATATAGCTTTCTCCTTCCTCCAAAATGCAGATTCACAACCAAATCCAATATAGCTCTCTGTCGTTCCCCCACCACTCATCTGTCCCGATCAACCTTTCTGCTTCCTTTCATTCCCATGTCCCTCTATACCACAAGCCCAATACAAACCAAAACCACCCACATCTTCTAAGAGGGGAAAAAAAAAATCTGAAATTTCAGCATTTAAAAAGCTGGCCTTATTTGTTGATTTGCTCGATTCCGTGCACTTGATCTCGATTGATCATGGGGAATGAGTACGTCCGATTGTTATGAGGCACTCAACACTATTGTGATTTGGCAAGAAGGTTAGAGTTCTAACTAAAGACTCTAAATTAAAGGAAGGTGAAAAAAGATGAGAAGAGAGTTTGAAAATGTTTTGTGATAATGAAAAATTAAAAATAAGAAAGGAAGAAGGGTAGTGGCTGAGGAGATATGGAGCGGGGACTCACATGCTTGGGAATGATGAATTTTTGAAAAGTTTCCAGGAAAGTTGCATATTTTACAAATGCCCTTTTATGCTTGCTTATTTACAATAATAGCATATTTAATTTTGAACATTCCTTCATTAGAATTTTATATATAATCATTTTTTAAACTTTTTTTTGAAGAAATCAATTTAAAAATGTTAGCTTAATAATAATAAATAATAGTAATTTTATATATATATATATATATATATATATATATATATATATATATATATATATATATATATATAAATATATACCTAGTGTGTAATCTTGAAATATTCCATTCTAATAACTAATTCGGAACAACCTCTAAAACGGAATTTAAAACTTTGGTGGAAATAGTGTGACTGTACAATATAATCGAAGCCTTTGACTATTTTTTGATTTCTCTAGAATTTTCACTTTATCCCCAAAACCTTCATAGATCAGTGAATTGAAAATTTATATATATATATATATATATATATATATATATATATATATATATATATATATATATATTTATATATATAATAAAAAAAAAAAAAACACCTTTTTGTGACAACTTAATCATAGTTGTGTTTACTATGGTGTCTAAGGGTGGAAATAGGGTGACTATACAATTAACCAAGTTAAGCAAAAATTCAATCCAAAGATTGATGAAAATTTTAAAATTTTAGATAAACACTTGAATTGAAACTCAATTGAAATAGATCCAATATGTAATAGCCATCAATTGAGGCTACTACACAAGGGTTTTTTTTTTTTTAACTCATAGTAGCTCACAAGTTTGAGTTGTATCATTATTGCTCCTATATACTCTCAATATGTGTCATTGAATGGAAATAGCATTATTATTTGTTCACTTTCTTCTAAGATTGCTTTCATGAATTTAATAGTTTTTCTATTTTCTTAACTTGATTTAATATATATATATATATATATATATATATATATATATATATATATATTCCTATTTTGTAGAATTTATTTTGAAGTTAGATCAAGAGTTCTATACTAAACATATTAAAGTTCAAGTGCATTATCAATACTATATTAATTTATAATGATATTTTTATGATCTATAAGTTTATTTTTAAGGCTGTTTGGTACTATCAACAACATTGCATAAATGATCATTTAAATTCTTCTTTCATTGTTGGATTTTTTTTTCATAGTCGATAGGTTTCTCGTGCATCGCTCGGGTTAACGACTAGTATTAGTTATATATAAACTTGTGCTTGTCTGATTATGATTATTTTAGTTTTAGATTTTTTTTTTTTTGGTTGAGAAGTCCCCTTTTTTTAGTTGGTGTATAGAACTATGAAATATGGAAATAATGAAACATTTTTTTTTTTTAATTTGTAGATCATGAGTAAGTCCACTACAATATTAAAATTTTTAAAAGAAAAAATCTGATGATTTTCTTATGGACTCTATGATTTTGTACATTGAGAAGGAGATTGCTGCAAAATTTGGTACAGAATCAATTATAGATGACTTTCGAGATTTAAAAGAGCATCGAGTTCCATTTTAATAAATGTGTTGAAATGTTTAAAAAACACTTATTTTGTATGTTATACTTTGTCGACATTTTTATAATATCAAATGTTTAAGAAACACTTATTTTATATGTAGTATTTTGTTGAATATAAAATAAATGTTAGTTTTTATTTTCATAAAAAAAAAAAAAATTGTTTTAAGCTTTAGCCCTCCCAGGTTCAAATCCTAGTTCCATCCCTGTATGTTTTGTACATTCATGTACTCTTAATTTGTGAGTCTTGATATACAGAAACAATCGGAGGGATCATGATACTACTCTTTTCATAATAAAACACTTGTAGAAAGATATACCTGAAGACCCCAACTCACCTACAGAATCTAGCTGTGGGGGCAACTCAAAAGAAGAAAGTGGTTCCACAGTCTGGTCTGATCAAAGAGAGACTGTTGATGAAGAACTTCCATCAACATTCTCAAACACGATTATGGTTAGAAATTTTCAAAGAAAGCCAAGAAGATTTGGAAGGAGCACTAATGATAGCAACCGTATTCAAATTCTTGCTACATGCCTTTAGATGTATCATGCAAGTGCAATTGATGACAATGGAAGCAATTTTGGTTATCATTATATCACCGCATTCTAGGTCAAATTATCTCATATTTTTAACATTACGAAAAGTCCTGAAATTTATGATTGTGTCATGCTGCGATGGGAATGCAAGTCAAAGGTACAATAAAAAGGATATGCCATTGTCCACACCGTGCTCACCCTTGAAATGTTGATCGAGAATGAGGGGAGTGGGTTAGTTGTGCTATGTAGCAGAATAGCAGTTGGTTAAATGGAAGTATACTTGAATCTAATCCGTGTGGGATTTAATGAAATCAAATGGAAATATACAAATAGTGAATAGTATTGTTCAAAAAACATGTAGATAGTGACACACAATAGAAAGATATAGAAAGGTGTTAATAGAACTCTCTCTCTCCTTGGGTTCAATACTATATAATCATGCTGATATTTTGCTACAAGCCAACAGATTGATAAATAAGGTTGAGCAAGTTGTTGCTTAAGATGATTGGCAACTAGTAGTGGTATAAATCCTAGCTATGACCAAGGCCGATTTGTGCATTACAAAATCATGGCAAAGAGATCAAGTCATGGGAATAACATTCATGGTACAAACGGAAAAAAAGGGTTTATTATCATTCCAAAAATGTACTATTAGAGCATTCTCATCAATAGTTTTAAAAATTTTAGCATTTAACACCTAAAAAACCAATTTTATAGCATTTAACACATCACTTTATAATACACCTAACATCAAAACTTCTATTTCTTTTACCACTTAATTAAAATATTATTTATTTATCATTTT
Organism: Quercus dentata; assembly: GCA_028216015.1. Lineage (NCBI taxonomy): Eukaryota > Viridiplantae > Streptophyta > Magnoliopsida > Fagales > Fagaceae > Quercus > Quercus dentata. Next base: position 833,865 of record CP116452.1, on the reverse strand, counting down.
TTATACTTTTTGAGAGAGAGTAGGGAGTGAGATCCGAGAGGAGAGAGAGAAGGTGAATAAAAAAAAAAAAAAAATGAGTAGCAACTTGCTACAGTAGGGTGTTAGTAATAACATCTTATTATAGCAAGGTGCTAAAAAATTTAAAATTTAGCATCATTTATGTAGGGGCTTTTTTAGTGGTTTTGTTGCTAAAAATAGCTTTTAGCATTTATCCCACCTTTGATGAGAATGCTTTTATAATGTTGTCAAACCCTTCAACATGGACGGTTACGTCATGTACTTCCTATTGACAAACAGCTAATACCTACACTTGATACAAACTCCCTCCTAATACTAAAAACATCTAGCTAATATTGATTGATTTTTAAGGTTCATATTTAAGACCTAAATACAATTCTTTAGATATTGTAAAATTTATCAATTTCTTTTGATAAAAATTAAATTTAACCATGTAACCTGTTTTCAACAAAAAAAAAAAAAAAAAAAAAAAAATCCAACTATGTAACTTAATTTTCTTGAAGAGATGGAAAGCATAGTTCCCTAGTTTGAACATGGCAAAACATCCACACCGCCACGAAATCTTCATGCTCACGCAGGCTATGTTTATGGCAAAACATGTTCCACCCTTCCTTAAGAACATAAACCCTACAGGACTCCCAAGATTTAACATCGTTGAGTATTCCTTGCCTTTTATGTCATACACAATGACATGAATTCCATTAACAACAACTTCGTTCTTGTTTAGCAATCGTAAGAGAAAGTTTTTGACATCTAGTTTGTTCAAGGACAGCCTACTTTGCTCACCCCTTACTAATTGGATGTCAATTACTTCTCAAAAGGCTTAGAGCATGTTTCTATGAAGCTGTTGAGGCTTGGGACTGGTGGGAAATTAGGGGGCTTGTAGGCATAGGCTTTCATGGATAGGCTTAATAACTCTGGTGGTTTTGGCTTGCTAGTATTATTTGATACATGTTGCTTATGTCTAATTTGTTGATTTTTAATTTCATGCAAAGCCAAGGAAGTTTTCTCACCGAAATTGGAATGCTTTTTGTGAAGAAGAATCATGGCAGCATTGTCTTCCTCATTGAATTTGACAAGGAAGTCCTTGCCATTTACTTATTCACTCAGCCTTCTTTTCCCCATAGTTAATTTCAGTATGGAAGTTTTTGTGAGGAAAGGAGTACAGACTATAAGAGTGTAATATAGTAATGGGATGTAATACATTGAAGCATAAGCAGTGGCTGCACATAATCCCTAATGGGTAAAGAAAAATTGTTCATCAAACTATAATTCACAAATTGTGTGTTCACTATTGGATCCAAAACAAAATTGTAGGTTTACTAAAAATATTATTTAATTCATTTGAACAATTTGGCTAAGAGGGGTGGTAGAGCGTTAAATAATTTTTAGAGAAAATAAAGAATTTATTTTATTATTATCATAAATCATAAGACGTATAGAGTTGTAAGAGCATAATTATTTATGAAAAATGAAAATAGATGTGTGAATGCATTGGAATAGGTTGGATTTTTTTTTTTTTCTTTTTAAACCCGACATAAATTTCACATGTTGAGAAATTTTCAACTCAACTTGTTCTATAGGCAACATTTAGGGTTGGGTTGGGTCGTTAGAACCACTTTGTTAGGCCTAACAAAAAGTTTGGTTTTTCATTCACCAATTTAATCCTATTTTTTTATTAAATGATTAAAATTTCATCTAAACTAATTAAATTTCAAAATACTAAAATAAATTAAAAAAAATTTATGGGTTTATAAATTCTACGATAAACTAAATTTTTTGATAGGTGTATAAAATCTAAAATAAATTAGATTAAAAATTTTAAAATACATATATATATTTTTTAGATATTAATTAACAGCGGGGGTTGGGTCGGGATTGAAATTTTTGTCAACTTCAACCTAATCCAACCCAAGTTTCAAAAAATAAGGACCCAACCAAATCCTTCAACCCACAAAAGAACAAACCCAGGCATTGGTTTGGACCAAGTTCATCAAATTGGTGGATTTAATGAATCTACACATCAAAGATGAACAAACAAAAGAACTATAAAACTCATTGAAACAATAGAAAACAATTAACGTGGATGTTAATGGTCTATACAAGCTAAATTACATTAAAAAAAAAAACAAAAAAGATGAGAAAATCCATGGTTGAAACAGTAGCAATCTTCCAACAAAGCGCCACAAAGGCATCTTGGAGTTCAAACTTTTACATTTATTACAAACATTTAAGAAACATAGTCTTGACTATTAATTTATTGAACAACAAACAGAAAACCCAAACAGTACTTAGAATTGGAACTCCAAACAAAATAGGATCATTTTGAAGCAAACTGGGCGAACTCATAATCTTCAACATCATTCTGCCACGAGTAAAGCAAAAAACCAAACATATGGCTCATTAAAATTGACAAATTCCTGTTCCAAACCACAAATAAGACATCGTAGCCAAACCAAATCTAAGAAATCCCTGTACATACAATTGAAACTCACAAGCATGATTAGGAATATTGACATGCATGAAGGTCACATAATGAAAAAAACTCAGAAAAAGTTGGGGTTACATAAGTCACCATTTTGTATCTTCCAATCACACATCACTCATAGAGTACTAACCTGAAACATATAGTAGGTATTACGCACACATAGAACATGCCTACAAACACACATTCACACATGCCAACACACCAAAAAAAAACATATTAAAAACAGTATTTTGACACATGATCTAGAAGCCAATTCATTCTATTTCAACGAATTTGATGTATATATCAGTTTATGCCAAGTTGGTAACTAAATCAAACTCCAAAGAATTAAGCAATAGCAAGCATTGTTGGGCATGAACATGATTACTTATTTATCATGTCAGAAATCATTAGTTCCAAAAACTTAAGCCATTATAAAGTGGATAAATAATATTAGTCAAGCATGTTACGTACATAAATTTGTCAATGAAATAACTTAAATGAAGCAAAGTTTTTTTTTTTTTTTTTTTGGGGTGGGGAAGGGGGGTGTAGATGAAAGATAAAAATGAATGCGATAACCATTCATGAAAAAAGATAAAAAGAAGAAGAAATACCAAGAGAATTGAGAAGCTACCTTCATGAAACATTCCCGAACTACTACCGGATGTAGACCTTTGGGATGAACTGCAACACTAAATCACAAAGAGTAAATTATGAGTTATGACTAAGAGTATGATAATAAATTCAAATAGATATTGCTAACTTAGGTAATACAAAGTATCAAGTTGTAGTTCCAATCACATAAAAGAAGAAAAACAAAATTGTTCAACATGTATTAGTTGGAGATTATGACTTGGATCACTCATATCTCTTCGTGAGCTTATGACAACCTAACAATGACAAATGCCGTAAAAATATAGTTTGTTAGGTTCTAAAGTTTAGGACTTTATGTATTTTAGAACTCTAATGTGTAATGTTGGCAAACCATGATCAAAACAATGTGTTTAGAAGTGTTTAAAGCTAGCTCAAAGTTGTATGTCAATGAAAAGTTGGAATCGAGTGTAAAGCAGAAAGCGGTGTGGCTTTCGGCCTGGCTCGATCGATCGAAGCTTAGGCTCGACCGATCGAACGTCGAGCAAATTGCTTTTCTGTAGATTCTTCCAACTCAGCCCTATGTGTTTAAAACGTTTTTAAGGTTTCTTATTTGTCCTAAGTATAAAAGGCAAACCCTAGCCACGTTTTAGTGTTGCTCATATTGCGGTTTGTGTAAATCTCTTGTGAGATCTAGAGGAGCTTTCCTTTACACAAACTTAGGGTTTTCAAGGAAGAGACATTCTCTAAACCTTGATGATCAAAACAGTTGCTGCCATTAAAGCTTAAAGAATACACAAGCGGGGGTGCTTGTAGCTGGTGGAATCCAAAGAAAGAAGGAGTCCGTGGATTCGAAGCTTGCACATGGTCGTGTCAATAAGTTCTACTGGTTGGTAGCATTAGGAAGTCGAGTGGGGGTGCTTGTAAGTCCTTTTGTATGAACTTCGATTCTTTTCGATAGTGGATTCAAGTTTACCTTGAGGATAGCTAGATCAAATCTTCCCCAGGTTTTTACCGGTTTGGTTTCCTGGGTGATCATATCGTGTGTTATTTATTTTCCGCTGCTTTGCATGATTTGATCTTTATTATTGTGATAACCTAGACTTGTTAATCTGACTAAGTAACAACTTGGCTAATTAACTAGGTTTAATCAATTGTTTGAAGGGGTCTAAAAACTGTCAAGTGGTATCAGAGCGGGTAGCTCTTTTGTTGTTGATCTTTTGATCACCGAGCTGATCCTTGACCCCTTGGTATGGATTCTTGGAAATTCTTTCTGCTTATTCATCAACTTGCTTACTTTGTATGTTTGTCTCTTGCTGAGTTTGTTAAATCTTTCCTTGAACATCTTGGTCTTATCATATGTAGTAATAATTATTTGTGTTATCTTGCCTTGACCGCCTTAAAGGCACGTGATTCTTGTCTTTGGTATTTGGATAGTGGTTGTTCCGGACATATGACAGGAAACAAAGGATTATTCAAGACTCTTTTTGAAGGAAAGATTGGTACAGTCACTTTTGGAGATGGAAGCAAATCTGTCATCAAAGGCATTGGAACTGTGGACATCCCAGGGTTACGGTCTTTGAAGATGTTTGGTATGTTGATGGACTAAAGGCAAATTTACTCAACATCAGTCAGATTTGTGACAATGGACTAAATGTTCTCTTCACTAAACATGAATGTGAAATACTTGATGGTGGAGGTGACTGTATGTGTGTTGGTGTACAAATGGCGAACAACTGTTATGGATTGACACCAAGCATAAGCAACAAGTGTTTTAGTGCAAAGATTGATCAAGTTGATTTGTGGCATCAACGACTGGGGCATGCAAGTCATAAGCAGTTAGAAAAGATTTCAAAATGTGATGCTGTTGTTGGTTTACCTAAGTTTGAGAAGATAGACAAATGCATATGTGGACCATGTCAAATAGGTAAACAGATAAAATCTAAACATTCATCTGTGGCTAGTGTTCAAACTTCAAGACCTTTGGAGTTACTGCACATTGATCTTATGGGTCTTGCTAGAGTTCAGAGTTTAGGAGGAAAGAAATACATTCTAGTGGTTGTGGATGACTTTACCGGATACACTTGGGTTGTGCTCTTGAAAGATAAAGTCAAGCTCTTGAGAAGATGATACATCTGTGTAAGAAATTGCAGGTTGAAAAAGATATAGTGGTAGCCAGAATCGAAGTGACCATGGAAGAGAATTTGAGAATACCAAGCTAGCTACTTTCTGCAATGAACAGGGCACACATCAAGAATTTTCATCACCCAAGACACCGCAACAAAATGGAATAGTTGAACGGAAAAATAGGGTCGTTCAAGAGATGGCACGTGTGATGTTGCACAATACAAAATTGCCAAAATCTTTCTGGGGAGAAGCGATTAACACGCTTGCCATACACTAAACCAGGTGTATTTCGGACCTAACTCCAAGAAGACTCCCTATGAACTTTAGAGAGGGAAGAAGCCAATTATCAAGTATTTCAGGATTTTTGGTAGTGATTGCTACATTCTACGTGATAGAGAGCACCTAGAGAAATTTGATGCTAAGAGTGATAAAGGATATTTTCTAGGGTACTCCTCTACTAGTAGGGCATATAGGGTGTACAATCCGAGAACCAAAACTGTCATGAAATCTTCAAATGTTGTGATCAATGATGAAGTATGTCCAGAAGCACATCCAGAAAGTACTACTCAAGTTCAAGATAAACCAATGGAGGTTAATGACTCTCTCCCTGATGATTATGTTGTGAAACATAGTGATGAGGAGCTAATGGTGTTGAATGATGCAATATCTGTGCCATCTAGTCCTGCACCATCCACTCCAGTTCATGAGACTCAACAGGTTCAACATGAGTTTAGCCCTTCATCAGAACAGAGAGGTACTTCCGGATCTCTAGTTAAAGGTCATTCCTCTAGAGTAAGACTGAATCATCCCTCCTCAAATATATTGGGAAGTTTGAATGACAATATGAGATTAAGGTCAAAAGCCTTAAGTGTAATTACACACTCATGCTATCTGTCCCAATTTGAACCGAAGAAGGTAGATGAAGCACTTCAAGATGCTGATTGGGTGAACTCCATGCATGAAGAACTTCATCAATTTGTTCGGAATGATGTGTGGGAATTAGTTCCTAGACCAAAGGGTGTGAATGTAATTGGAACTAAGTGGATCTTCAAGAACAAGTCGATGAACATGGCAATCGTCATCATCGAAATAAATCAAGGCTTGTTGCTCAAGGCTACACACAAGTGGAAGGGATTGACTTTGATGAGACCTCTGCTCCAGTCGCAAGATTGGAATCCATTAGGATATTTTGGCGATAGCTAGTCATCTAAACTTCAAGTTATATCAAATGGATGTTAAAAGTGCTTTCTTGAATGGAATGCTGCAAGAAGAAGTTTATGTTGAACAACCTAAAGGATTTGTTGACCCTCATGAGACCGATGATGTGTACAAATTGAAGAGAGCACTGTATGGTTTAAAACAAACTCCACGGGCTTGGTATGATAGATTGACTGCATATCTTACCGAGCACGGTTTCAAAAGAGGATTCGCAGACACTACTCTCTTCATAAGAAAGGATAAGAATAGTTTTGTTGTAGCTCAAATTTATGTAGATGACATTGTTTTTGGTGCTACTAATGACTCTCTTGCTCATTCTTTTGCGGATGAAATGAAGGCAATGTTTGAAATGAGCATGGTTGGTGAACTAACATATTTCTTGGGATTACAGGTGAAGCAAACGGATTCGAGGATCTACATCAACAAAGCCAAATACACAAAGAATCTAGTCAAGAGATTTGGACTGGACCATGCTGCTCATGCTAGAACACCAATGGCCGCCAATGCAAAACTAACAAATGATCCATTAGGTGAGTCTGTTGATGTTACACTATACAGAAGTATGATTGGATGTTTGCTATATTTGATTTGCTAGTCGGCCCGATATTGCCTTTAGTGTTGGTGTTTGTTCTAGATTTCAGTCTAATCCTAAGGTTTCACACTTAAATGCTGTAAAAAGAATAATTAAATATGTTCTGGAACTTGTGACTATGGATTATTTTATAGCAAAGAGTCTAACTCTCTCTTTGCTGGTTTTTCCGATTCTGATTGGGCTGGTAATGCTGATGATAGAAAAAGCACCACTGGTGGATGTTTTTATGTTGGTGCTAACCTTGTTGCTTGGATGAGCAAAAAGCAAAATTCAGTATCCTTGTCTACCGCCGAGGCAGAATATATTCTGCTTTGGAAGTTGTTGCTCACAACTTCTTTGGATGAAAAAGGTTTTAACAGACTATGGGATATCCCAAGATACTATGGTGGTTTACTGTGATAACTCTAGTGCTATTGACATATCTAAGAACCCTGTTCAGCATTCTAAGACTAAGCACATAGAGATTAGGTATCACTTCATTAGGGATCTTGTTGAAAGAAAAATTGTGTGTCTTGAGTATATTCCTACAGAGCGTCAGAATGCTGATATTTTTACCAAACCACTTGATAGAAGTAAGTTTGAGACTCTTCGTCAAGTGATTGGTGTGATTCTATGTCCCTAATATGTCTCTGTTTTTTTTTTATGGTCCTTGTGCTTCATTGCTATACACTTTGTGACCAATGTTATTTTTTTTTGTTGTCTTTAGGATTTGCACTGCATAACATTCATGCATTTCATTCTAGGTGTTTTTATTTGTAAAAAAAAAAAAGGGAAAAGGAAGCACATTTTGTTTTTGCACTATTCTTCTTAGTTTTTGAGAACAAGGTTGGTCAAAATATTTTCACATAACATGTTGTTTGTACCTTGTTTAGCTTTGATGAGCTTATTTATTGCACTCTACTAGTTGAAGATTTGTAGTGCATGTTGTGTGGGAAAGATGTGTATGGTTTTTGATTACTATGTCTTAATCTTGAAGTCACATGTTTTTAAATGTTGGACTTGAACTTTTAGAGAAAGACATAAATAACCATCTCACCACTGTTCACTAGCCAATCATGAACACCTTAGTGCATATCATAAAATTTTGTGCTCGAGAAAGTGTAGCACATGCACAAAAAGAACATAAAGTGAAGCCTCGGTAAATGTGTTTAATTCTTGAAATCTAATTGGTGTGTACTATTAGGCTTGATGCCAAACTCACATAAACTTAAAATTGGAATGTATATTATGAGGCATAAATACAAGAAAATTACATGATTGCAAGCTTATGATCTAGGAGATGTGGGAGTTATATGATGTAATTCTTTAGGTGATAGTCTCTTTTAAATTCTTTGTGATGAATTTTGTAGACTTTGTGATTGATTGCTATTCACATATCACCTCACATGTATCTCATGTCTTTGCTAGTCGCACACACTACACGAGTTACTCGTTGCTAAACATGGTACATGTTATTGTGTGTGTTTATGGTCCGACCAACCAAGTTTTTGCAATCACTTTGAATTATGTGCAAACTAAATTTGTTGCTTAAAAATTTGTGGAGAATGCAAAATTTTGTTTTTGGGGATATTGGGTTTAAAATTCTTGTTTGGAAAAACATATCATCTCATACTCATGCATTTTTGGTCTTAAATTTTAATGCTTTGAGTCAAATCTTTTTGTTTTTCAAAAATTGTGTTTTTCCAGAAAATTTGGTGAGCCTCTGCCTGATTTGATCGGTCCATCCTATTTTTCAACCGATTGAAATTTTAAAAATTTTAATTTTTTAAGAGAGGGAGCCTCTGTCTGTTTCGACCGGTCGAGGCTGATTTTCGACCGATGGAAACTCGTGTTTCTGGTTTTTAAAAAAAGGTAGAATAGGACTTTTTCAAAGTCACTATTCAAACTTTTTCAAAGTTCCTCTCTCTCTCCGCGTTGGCACTTGGCTCCACCATCAATTTTTGTCGTTTTCCTTCAAGATTCTTGCCGGGTTTTTGTCTTTGGAAGCCGGTAAGACCCTTTTGCCCATCCTTTTCAAGTTTATTTCTTGATTTCATGCATTTTTCATGCATTCTCATGTCTATTTTCGGCACTTTCAAATTATTGGGGTTTTTGATGATTCAAGCCAATTCTTGTGTAATTGATCAATGGATTTTTGTGCCATGATGTTATATTGATGTTCCCTATGATTTAATTTGATCAATTTGGTGGTTTTTGAAAAATTGAAAATTCTAGGGTTTTGAATTTGATCCGAATTGGGGATTTTGTCAAATTAGGTTTAAATTGATGAAATTGGCTTCTCCAATTGATGTAATTGGTCATTATTATTGTTATTCTATCATGTGCAATTGATCAAGTGGTTTCTTTAATTTGAGGTTTTTGTGTTAAAAACCTTTATGATCAAGCCATTTTTGTAATTTGAATCTTTTTGACTTAATTCACTGCATTAGCACATGCATCATAACATTTAAATTTGTTCATGCATCATATAGATTTTGTTTCTATTTTTTGTTTTTGTGCTAACTTGCAGTCTGCCTTTGGTTTTGGTTTTGTGGTTTTTGTTCTTTCGCTCTGTGTTTTGATCCTTATCTTAGCACCATGCCTAGGAAAACTAGAGCTAATAGGACCACTTCCACTTCCTCCGAGTCTCCACCTAGAGTAGAGCTGTTTAAGAATGATAAGTGTAAAGAAGCCTATGACACCTTGATTTGTAGGCGTAAGATCTGGTCTGAGCGAGCTGTTGTGTTAGATGTGCTTGATCCGGCCATTAGGGCTAATTTTGAGTCTAGGGGTTGGTTGCCTCTCGTACGGATAGATCATCCACCTCCGACCGCCCTGATTAGAGAGTTCTATGCGAATCTCTCTTGCCACATCTATGATTCCAACACACTTGTTAGGAGTTGGATACGAGGTGTAGAGTTCACCATTACTCCTCGGGTGGTGGGTGATGCTCTAGGGGTGCCGGTAGTTCGGGATACTGTCTATCCCTATGATGAGTCACCTTCTTTAGATGTAGTCATGTCTTACATCACTGGGTCATCTATCCGGTGGGGTTCTGATCCTCGGATCACATCCGTTAAGCTTACCGAGACCGCCTATCTCCTTTTTAGGATTGCGTGTCATTCTGTGTGGCCTATCTCTCACTTCCACACCATCCCTTTAGAGCGATGTGTGTTTTTGTTCGCCTTAGCTTCTGGAGCGTCTATCAGTTTTCCTCACTTGTTCGTTCGTTCTTTGAACGAGGTTCATAGGAGTTTTGCCGTAGGGCATGCACCGATTTATCCTATTTTCATTCATAGGATTCTGCTCTATTTGGGTTTAGATGGTTTTCTGTCAGGTGAGCCTATTCATGTGATAGCTCCTATAGGTGCCACCTTTCTTCGTCAGAGGGCTGCTCGGTTGAAGGGTCCTCCTTCTCGTCCTAGAGGTGCGTCATCTAGTAGTGTTCCCCCTCCTCCCTCTTCTACAGGTACAGATGCTTTGAGCCTTGGTGCTACTGCTAATATCGATATTGTTCCTCCACCGATCGCTACGGATGATTCGGACATTCGTCGCACGTTGGATCATCTCTTGACCATTCAGGCGGCTCAAGGATAGATTTTGGTGGACGTGCTTGATGAGATCTGTGCCTTGCGTGCGGAGTTGGCGCAGTTTACACCACCTCCCTTTTGATGATGGATATCTTGTGTGCCCTTTGGCATTCCGTCACAAAAGGGGGAGTACTTGTAGGTTTTTGTTTTTAGGGGGAGACTTTTTGTTTTTGGTTGGAGCTTGTGGAGTTTTTAGATTGTATCTAGGTGCTTCTTTGTGTACTTAACATTTTTAGCTCTTTCCTTATGTTTTTTTATGGATATTCATGTTAGGGGGAGTTTTATGTTTTTGTTAGTACTTTATTTGTTTCTTGTTTCAAACTGCATATTGATTTATATTTATGAGTTATTCATTGATATATGTCTTTCTTTGTGTGTTATTTGAAATCAAGAAGTTACTTTGTTTACTTGTATTATTTCCACACATGCGGTTATGCATTTTGTTTAGTGTTTCAGGAAATATACAGGTTGATTCAATTGAGCTTCTGTCTACACTTGCAAATGATGGATAGTAGTTAGGATTGAATTTTTGTTTATGAGCATTATTTTGTAAAAGGCTTTTTCATGTTGTAAACTTTGAGCTTATATGTTGTGTTTTGTCACGGATTGCCAAAGGGGGAATTTGTTAGGTTCTAAAGTTTAGGACTTTATGTATTTTAGAACTCTAATGTGTAATGTTGGCAAACCATAATCAAAACAATGTGTTTAGAAGTGTTTAAAGCTAGCTCAAGTTATATGTCAATGAAAAGTTGGAATCGAGTGTAAAGCAGAAAGCAGTGTGGCTTTCGGCCTGGTTCGATCGATCGAAGCTTAGGCTTGACCGATCGAACGTGGGGCAGATTGCTTTTCTGTAGATTCGTCCAACTCAGCCCTATGTGTTTAAAACGTTTTTAGGGTTTCTTATTTGTCCTAAGTATAAAAGGCAAACCCTAGCCACGTTTTAGTGTTGCTCATATTGCGGTTTGTGTAAATCTCTTGTGAGATCTAGAGGAGCTTTCCTTTACACAAACTTAGGGTTTTTAAGGAAGAGACATTCTCTAAACCTTGATGATCAAAACAGTTGTTGCCATTAAAGCTTAAAGAATACACAAGCGGGGGTGCTTATAGCTAGTGGAATCCAAAGAAAGAAGGAGTCCGTGGATTCGGAGCTTGCACGTGGTCGTGTCGGTAAGTTCTACTGGTTGGTAGCATTAGGAAGTCGAGCGGGGGTGCTTGTAAGTCCTTTTGTATGAACTTTGATTCTTTCTGATAGTGGATTCAAGTTTACCTTGAGGATAGCTAGGTCAAATCCTCCCCAGGTTTTTACCAGTTTGGTTTCCTGGGTGATCATATCATTTGTTATTTATTTTCCGCTGCTTTGCATGATTTGATCTTTATTATTGTGATAACCTAGACTTGTTAATCTGACTAAGTAACAACTTGGCTAATTAACTAGGTTTAATCAATTGTTTGAAGGGGTCTAAAAACTGTCATAGTTCAATGCAAGAGATCTGCTACCTAAAAGAAGAATTGGAAAAACAGATAGAAAAATTGTAAATCTCATTAAGAATTCATATGTAAGTCTTGTGAATCTTCTAGCTAGTTGTTTGTGCATCTCTTGGTTACTAAGGTTAAGAGATGATGCAAAAAGAAAGGACAACCAAAGAGCCAGTCACGGCTCTAGGATTTTTTTTAAGGGGGTCAATAAGAAGATAAATCTTAGATATAAAAAAATGAATCTTGTGGTCTACATTGTTTCTTTATTACAAATTTGTCCATAGTATTAGCAAGAAAATAAAATATAAACTATTAGTTCATTTGGCATTTAGTTTCATAATACAATGAACATATTAATTATTATTGCTAAGATGAAATCTTGGAAATCATCCATTGTTTTCAAATACAAAAAAACATATTAATTCGTATCGCTATGTGAACTTTAATTGTTATTGCTCAAAATTCTTTTATCTATTAGTTTGTTTTAACTCTTTACAATTCTTGTATTTAACAATTCAACTCAACTTTGACAATTATTGTTCTTTGTAATTGTATTAAGTGTGTTTGGATCTTGATTATAAACCAACTTGTTACTTCATCTTTTTTCCTACTATTTGCGGGTCTCATGTGAGTTTCTACTTATGTTATACTTTAGCAAAAAGTTAGATAAATTATTCCCAAATAGATACTAAGAATTTTTTTTTTTTTTTTTTTGTGTCAACATTTACTTTTGTTTTCACTCAATCACTCTTGGCTCATCCCACGCACCAAATCCTCACTCAACAAATAACAAATTATTTTATAAAAAAAATAACAAATTAAAAGCACTTCAGATTCAACAATTAATTGTTAATTTCAAGGTTTTAGATTAAATTGGTTTGTTGTTGGGCTTTTTTTTTTGTTTTGTTTAAAAAATACCAAGATATTGGTAAGAGGATTATATTTAAGGTTATTATAGTTGTGCTTAGAAAAAAAATATAGGAAAAGTGTTCAAATTTTTATTTTAGAGGGTCAAAACAAATAAAAATTATATTATATATATATATGGCCAAGTCAGGGGGCTCATTTGAACCCCCTAGGCTATAGCTAGCACTGCCCATGCTAAGGGCATCTTCACAGAAACAAGGCACAAGTCCCTGTCCCTACATGATCTCCTCAAAACAACAATGTCTCAGCACAAATGGGGAAAATAAGAGGGGACAACAGGTATAAAGTCAAGAAAATTATTTCTGAACATGGATAGCAATATTTACAAGCCCGTATAGGGGCATCAATGACAAGATGTAGGGAGCATGTGCCAAGCTAAAATGCAAGTACAAAAGACATCCTATCTTAAATTAGACTATAAAACTATAACCTCAGTGTGGGAGACTAACAATGTGAGCACTTATCGTTCAAACATCCTATTATCTATGTCAAAAAAAAAAAAAAGGTTGATGAGAAGCAAAGTCAGCACTTGGAAGTTTGAAACAAAAATATTTATATGTAAAGAAATCACAGGCTAACGTGTGGCTTACTAAAACAGACAATACATGGTCCAAACCACAAATAAGACATCATAACCAAACCAAATCTAAGAAACCTCTATACATAAAATTGAAAATTAACATGTATGAAAGACACATAATGAAAAATCGAGCAAAAGTTACATAAGTCAATATCTTGTATCTACCAATCACACAATGTCCACAGAGGACTTTCCTTCGAACATATGGTGAGCTTGGCATACCCACATATAGAGCGCATTTATAAACACACTAACATACATGCATATGCACCTTAATACATATATAAACACAACATTAAAAGTCAGAACCTAAAACTAATTCTATCTATTTCGAGGAACTTGATGTGCCTATGCCAAGATGGTAGCTAAAAAAATCTACAAGCAATGAAGCAGTAGAAAGAATTAGTGAGCCTGATTCTGCCATAGGTAACATAAATAAATAAGTACAGAGATGCGATAAAGTAAAATTAATCGTAAGAAAAGATTACTCATTTATCATGTCAGAAAACATTAGTTCCTTTTCAAAGTGAATTAATAATATAATATAAATCAAGCTTGTTACAAACGTATACAAATTTATTAGTGAAATAGCTTAAATAATGCAATTTTTTTTTTTTAAGGATAAAAGATAAAATAAATGCAATGACCATTCATTTAAAGATAAAAAGAAGAAGAACAGATAGACATGAGAACGTACCTTCTTTAAACATTCCAAATTACTACCAGATGTACACCTTTGGGATGTGCTTCACCTTTGGAAAATCTAATCTTCCTTCTCTCTCAATGCGATTTTGAAGTTCCACTGAGACAGATTTCAAATCCAGTTGTCGAAGATTTTTAAGGTATTCAATGCCCATGGGCACTATCTTTAACTCCATGCAGCTGTCAATCTCTAGGGATTTCAGATTTGGCATCACCCCTTTTTCTATTATTATCTCATCCAATGGAGGCAAATTACGAATCTCCAATCTTGTAAGCTTAAGAAAGCCTGTATTGAAACATAGCTGTTGTCCAACATAGGCATTAATAAGCACAAGAAGTCCCAGATGGGGCAAAGCAGCAATGTAAGGGAGTAGATCTTCTTCTAGTCTTGACCAATGCAATTGCAAATTTGTGAGGCTTTGAAGTGAACAAAACCATTGTGGCACCTTCTCTAGTTTTCCAGTCAAAATAAGCTTTCGAAGGTTGGGAGGAGGAGATGAGAGTGCATCCATTATGAGAGTTTCCTCCTCATTAGTTACCATGATACCCAAGCTCCTAAGACTTGTCATGTTTTGTATTGAGATACATAAATCCGTCTCATTTGTTGCTTTCACTTTTGAAATACCGAATGTGGTCAATTGGGTCATGCTTTGAATTTGTCTTATCAAGTCATCATCTGCTTCAATAGTACCCATAGTTTGCAAATTCTTTAACTGAGTGATATATGATGGTACTTGCATCCCTGTAAAACATTTGAAGTCATTCGAGTTTCCAATGTAGCGATAGTACATAATTAGATGCCGCAACTTTTGCAATTTTCCTATTCCACGAGGAAGGGTCTTTATTTGTGTGTCCCCAATGTCCAAGGTTTCAAGATTAAGGAGCTTTCCTATAGAATTTGGGAGCTTCTTAAGTAAGGTTCCCCTTAAATTCAAATATCTTAAGTTGAATAATTGAAATACTTCATCAGGCAATTCATCAATGGGGGCATCCTCCAAATCTAGGACCCTTAACATTTTACTTCCTAAAGGCAATGTTTTCAACGTCTTGTTAAAAACAAGAAAAGAGCGAATCTTTGACATATTTGTAAATGATTTGAGTTCTCCATCTGTTTTGTGAATTGAAATGCGGCGTGCTCTGCATTCTTTCATTCCTTCTCCTCCATCATGTGCAACACCGAACTTTTCTTTGACTGATATTGATAGAGCAAGCTCTCGCAAAAGATCATGCATTTTGCATCTCTGTGGCCTACCAAATTCATTCCTCTTTACAACTTGAAGCATGTTCCTGAAAGTGAGTTTTACTAGATAGCTATCTGCTACTTCTTCTAGAGTGGACCCTTCAACTTTTTCCACAAATCCTTCTGCCATCCATAGCTTAATGAGCCTTTTTCTTCGAATCTCATGATCTTCAGGGAAAATAGAGCAATATAAGAAACAATGCTTCAATCAGGGACGGACCCAGGTACAAGGCAAAGGGGGCCCGAGCCCCCCCTAGGCCCAAAAAAAAAATTTTTTAGCAAGTAAAATTTTTTCAAAATAAAAAAATAGGGGCTTGGGCCCCCTGAAATTTTTGCTCCGGCCCCCCTTCCCCTAGCCCATCATCCGGCATGAACCCCCTTCCCTAGCCCATAATCCGGCCAACTCGGAGCAGAGCAGAGCCCATAAGGCCATAACCCAATCCACAAAAAAAAAAAAAAAAAAAAAAAAAAAAATAGAGAAAAAATCTCAACCTCAGAAGTCCAAAACCAAACGGAGAATGCAAAAACCAAAGCAAAAACCAAAGGAAAAAAAAAAAAAAAAAAAAAAAAAAAAAAGGAAAGTGAGAGACCGTGACGGAGCGAGACGAGAGCGAGAGAGACGAGCGAGACGAGAGCGAGAGAGACGAGAGCGAGACGAGAGCGATAGAGTCCCCGAGTCACGCGGCGAGAGCGAGACCCACGCCGGCGAGACCCACGCCGACGAGAGCGAACCCAGCTGCTTCCAGCGAGACCCACGCCGACGAGAGCGAACCCAGCTGCTTCGAGCGAGAGTCGAGACCCACGCCGGCGAGAGCGAACCCAGCTGCTTCGAGCGAGACCCACACCGGCGAGAGCGAGACCCACGCGGGCCACGCCGCCACGCGAGACGAGATCAACTTGCTGCTGCTGCCGCCGGTTGCCGTTTCCCGATCTGCCCAGCCCAGCTTCGAGCCTTCACAGAATCACAGGTATTTGAGCTTTAACTCTTATCTTTTCCTTCAAATTTCAAAACCTTGTGTTGTGAATCGTGATCTCGAGATTCGAGAATCAAAGAAATTAAGAAAGCGTGCGGTGTGCTACTGCTTGTGGTGTTTGAGTGTTTCTTGTTTGTGTTTTTAGTTTTTACCGATAACTGATTTGGTGCTTGTGTTGTCTTTTCTTGGTGAAGCCGCTAAAACTGAACTGTGTGTTTTTTTTTTTTGTTTTTTTTTTTTTTTTGGTTTTTGGCTTTGTGACTGTGTTTATGGGCTGTGGCTCTTGCTGCCTTGCATTATATAGATAAAAGAAATAGAAAAGAGATAGAGTCAGATGCTTTGTGCCTTTGTTGACCGGTAGTTGGAGTGTTGGACATTAGTTGGACATAATAATAGGGAATAGGGAAAAGTGGTGTGGAGTTGCTGTTGGGCAAAGACAAGCGACAGGGGAGAAAACAAAAAAACAAAAAAACAAAAAAGTAAAGTTAAGAAAAGTTTTTGTGAGTAGTGCTTGATTGTCTGTAGTGGGATTTATTGGATATTTGGGTTAGTGGGTCAGAATTAGGAAGATGAAGACAAGAGACAATACGAAGATACAAAAAACATAAAAGATATAAATAAAGGAAGAGACAACACATAGACATAAATAAAGGCGGTTTAAACACAAAGATATTAAAGGCAAACAAAAGACAAAAAGAAAAAAAAATAAATCATATAATATAAGAAATTATCACACAAATTTAAAAAAATAACGGTAATTCTTATATAATTTTTATTTTATTTGTAGATCATGAAAAAATCAACTACAATGCTTGATTTTTTCAAAAGAAAGGGTTCAACTTCAAATTCTTCTGAAGTCAACGTGGAATTGCCAACAACTAATGTTGCTATTCCAATTCCGGAAAATGCGGAAGTTCCAATTTCGGAAAATGCGAATGTTCCAATCTCTCAAACACAATTTCAAAGAATTGACCTTGATTCTTTGGATTATGATCCCGGAACACGCAAACAGATATGGGAATATCATGTTAATCAACGTGATGAAATTCGACGGGCTTACATTAAAAAGGTCCGCACCAACCTCCTCTAGAGACATTCAAAAAAAGTGGAAAGCAGAATCGTAGTTTTCAAGCTTCTTGGTATAGAAATAATTCAAAATGGCTTGAATATTCTCCTACAACAGATGCAGACTTATTGTCTACCCCGCTTTGTCTTTCATAATCCAAATGTGGTTGTGGGACAAAATACATTTATTGTTGGTGGATTTAGAAATTGGAAAAAGGTTGGGGGCAAAGATTGTTCTTTTCAAGTTCATATAGGAAAAGATCCTAACTCAGCTCATAGAGTTGCTGAGCAAATGTGTAAGGATTTGATGAACCAATCGCAGCATTTGCAAAGAGTAGTTGATCATTTCACTACTGAACAAATTGCAAATAATCGGTTGAAATTGAAGGCCACAATTTTTATTGTGCGATATCTTGCCTTTCAAGCTATAGCTTTTAGAGGTCGAGATGAAAGTTTTAGTTCATTAAATCGTGGGAACTTTCATGAATCATTGGGTATTGTGACTTTTTGGAATGAGAAGGTTCTTTGAAATAATAGAAAAAGCTCCAAAAAATGCAACCTACACATCACCTAGGATTCAAAAGGAAATTCTACATGTTTTCTCAGCCAAAGTGAAGAAGGCCATTCGGGAAGAAATTAGTGATGCAAAGTTTTGCATAATGGTTGATGAAGCTCGTGATGAGTCCATGAAAGAGCAAATGGCTGTGGTGTTTAGATATGTTGATGCAGAAGGCTTTGTGAAAGAACGCTTTTTGGGCTTATTCATGTTGTTGTTGACACTGCAGCTTTGACTCTAAAGAAGGGGATATATTCTTTGTTATCTCAATATTGCTTAGATATACAAAATATTCGAGGGCAAGGATATGATGGAGCAAGCAACATGCGAGGTATGTGGAATGGATTACAAGCTTTGATTTTGAATGATTGCCCATATGCTTACTATATCCATTGTTTTGCACATCGCTTACAATTGGCATTAGTAAAAGCATCAAAACAAGTTGTTCCCATTAGTCATTTTTTTCTTACATTGCTTTTTCTGATCAAAATTGTTAGTGCTTCATGCAAGCGCAATGAGCAATTGAAAGTTGCCAATGCTAATGAAATAGCACGTTTGATTGATCTTGAAGAGCTTGAGACTGGAAGTGGACTTAATCAAATTGGCACTTTACAACGACCTGGAGAAACACGTTGGAGTTCACATTTTAGATCAGTTTCTAGCTTATTAAGGATGTTTAGTTCAACTGTTGAAGTTTTACAAAATATAATTGATGGTGCAATTGATGGAGAAAATCGGGTAGAAGGAGAGTCGACTTATGAAGGTTTAACTTCATTTGAATTTGTTTTCATCTTGCATCTTGAGAAGGAAACTATGGAGATCACGATAAACTTTGTCAAGCTTTGCAAAGCCAATCTCAAGACATTTTAAATGCTATGCATTTAGTTTCATCTACTAAAGCACTTATCCAAAAATTTAGAGATGATGGATGGGATGGCTTACTCACCACTTGTGATATCATTTTGTGAGAAGCATCGCATTGATGTCCTGGATATGAATGCTCGTTATGTTGCGAGGCGAGGTCGAGCTCGTAATCAACCAGATAACGTTACAAATGAGCATCATTATCGAGTAAATATTTTTTATGCTACAATAGATTCTCAACTACAGGAACTAAATTATCGGTTTAATGAAGATGCAATGGAGTTGCTTAGGCTTAGCTCAGCTTTAGAACCTCGAGAGGCATTAAAATCTTTCAGAATTAGTGATCTTTGTTTGTTGGTAAAGAATTTCTATCCACAAGATTTCTGATTATGACAAACAAGTGTTGGAGAAGGAGCTTTATCATTTTGAGCATAATGTAGTCCAAGATCCGAGTTCAAAAAATTGAAAAGTTTATCCGAGTTATCTCAATGGTTAGTGAGAACTGGAAATTCAGAACACTACAAACTTGTTTATAGAATGGTGATACTTGTGCTTACTCTTCCAGTTTCTACTGCTACTACAGAGCGAGCATTTTCAGCTATGAAACTTGTCAAAACGAACTTGAAACAAAATGGAAGATGACTTTTTGAATGACTCTTTGATGTTATACATTGAAAAGGATATAGCTTCGACATTTAGTTTGGATTCAATAGTAGATGATTTTGAAGATTTGAAAGAGCGTCGAGTTCCCTTTTCATAGATGATTGTATAAAGAAACAATAGTGTTTCGCATCTTTTGTTTTTGTTAGTAGATTGTATCTTAATATATTAAGAAACAATAGTGTTTCGCATCTTTTATTTTTGTTAGTAGATTGTATCTTAATATACTAAGAAACAATGATTTTTGGGTATTTGTCTTGGTTGATCATTTATTAATACTATATGGATGCGTATTTGAAAAAAAAAATTTTTGCTTATCTCTAGCCCCCCCGGCTTAAAATCCTGCGTTCGTCCCTGGCTTCAATTGATATGGTAAATCGTTGAAACTAGGCAACAAAATGCTCTTCACTGCTTCTAGCTCAGGAGTTTTACTTAGATCCCAATTCAAGCTACTATAAATTTGATTCCATTGAGACGTATTCTTGGAGTACATAAGACTGCCCAAAGCCACTATAGCAAGAGGTAGGCCTTGGCATTTTCCCACAAGTTTTTAGAAAAAGATTCAAGTTCTGGCGGACAGCTTCTGTTTGGACTGCTTAAGAATGCTTTCTTGCAAAAGAGTTCCCACGCCTCTTCCGGTTCTAGCAATTGAATATGATGAACATAAGGTATACCAATAAAAGGATGGCGAGCTACATCATCTTTACGAGTTGTAAGGATGATTTTGCTCCTGGCTTTGCTCCAGAATTTGTTCTTGATTTTGCTCCCAGGATATCTCTCTCGAAGTGATACTTTTAGTTCGTCCAAGACATTTGTGTCCCAAACATCATCTAGGACAAGAAGATATGACTTCTTCTCTAAGTAGCTCACCAGCATTTCTACTAACAGTCTGTAGTTCATGGAATTCAAGTCTGATGGATTTGTTTCCTTCCTTGACTCATAGAATTCCTTAATCATGCTCCTCAGTAAGTCTTCTACATCATATGTTTGGGAGACAGTGATCCATGCATAGCAATCAAAATGTCTCTTTACAGCGTCACTGTTGTAGGTGCTGGCAACTAGGGTTGTCTTGCCAGATCCTCCCATCCCGAGGATTGAAATGACAGTCTGTTGTTCTCTATCCTTCAACCACGTCTTCAATTATTTTCTTTTATCTTTGATCCCTACAAGTTCATCTTCTTCAACAAACAAAGATGATTCAGCATGCCGCACAACCCATTTGTGACTATCTTCTGAACTGCTCCGCTCTATGTGCTCACCATGATATTTCTGATTTAACTCTGAAATTGTCTTGATTGTATTATTGATTTTCTGCAACTTGCTGGCTATTTTATGCCTCACGCAAAGAGTCTCTGGAATATAAATTGTGCGGCGAAGGAACCAAGCAAATCGACCCCCAATTTGGTGGCTATTGATGTGATACATGAACATATCAATAACATCTTCAACATCATATGCTGTGTTCTTCACTTGTGTCAGCGAAGTTTCCTCTCCGGCACTGCTTGCTCCCCTTTTATCTGCATCTATTAAAAAAGATCGCATTCTCGTCAACTCATGCTGGACATCTTCAATTGCATCTCGAACCCCCGTTAACAGCGACGCTTCAGTTGCAACAGCTGAAAGGATATTGTCAATCAAGTGTTGTACTATAGCCGAGTCCATTTTCGCTTTCAAACTCGCTCCTAGCTCTATTGCTGAATTGTTAGGCTAGGCTCCCCTTCTTCCAATCATATAAGTTGGAACGTGGAGAATAGAGATGAAGGAAGAGAAATAGAGGGCCGTGCTCTGACCTGTTGCTCACCACACACAGACCTACGGCATAAGAATCAAGGTAAAAGTTAAAATGAATGAAGGAATTTTCCTTATAGTCCCCTTTCTTTTCTTTTTTTTTTTTTTAAATTGCATAATAATGGTAAGGGAAGGTGAGGGTACCAAATTAAATGGTTATAAAAGGACTAAAATGAAATAACTGATAATCGGAAAATAAAATAGAAAATTTTGACTTTTTTAGTTCTTTCGGAACAAAATAATTGAATCTTTCTAAAGAAATATCATTCTTATCTGACTACACAATTAACACCTTTGAACAGATTATTACTAACTTTATAATAATCGAAGTCAAGATATTAAAAGACGTTGACAAAAATATAAATTTTCGCAAATATATATACATACTTGTTCAAGTGACGATTAAATCATTAACAAGATGAAGTTTAATACATTTCTTTGATTTGCCATGTTTAAGAGATGCTTTACATTTTTTTTTTTTTTTAATGAAAGAGATGCTTTACAATTTACATTTCAATTTTCCTCAATTTATTATTTCTATATTAAGAAACCCTAAAGTCATTTTCCATGAGGGACTAGTTTATTTTAATTGTTTTGAAAATTCTCATTTTGAACAAAAATTTCCATGTTATGTCAAATTTTTAGTGTTTCACTTTATACTCCATTGTAAGGTTGAATTTATTCACCCATCTAATTGGCTTTATTCCGTGCCAAATTTGCTTGTAATTCAGCATTTAGTAACCCTGTATTTAGGTGGGATTGTTGTAAGGGTAGTGAGTGAGATAGAGTGAAGATTGCTCAAGAGTGTGCAAGAAAACAGAGTGTCGCGGCTGGGACTCATGGCTGGACTCGCGGCTTCAACCCGCTTGAGAATCTGCACACGTGCCAAGCATCTTTGGAAGATGAACAGTCATGCTAGCTGGAGCACTACAGGACAAAACAGGACAACTGGCCATACGGTTATCTCGCGACTGGAACTCGCGACCGAGTCAAGCCGCGAGGTCAAGCCGCGAGCCACCCTCGTTTTGGAAAAACCCGACGTTTCGTATTCCACTCCACACCAAAGTATAAATACCCTTTTAACCCACGATTGAAAGAGAGCTTCCGAGAGAGAATTTTGAGAGAGAAACCCTAAAGAAAAACCAGATTGCCTCACCCACAATCTCTACCTTAGAGTCTCATCAAATTCCCTCACTCTCTTCCTCTCCATTGTCAAATCCTTGAGAGGCCTTATAACCAAACCTGGTTCTCACCATTATCATCTCTCGTGAGACAGACGTTTGGAGTTCGGGGAAGCGATTAGGAAGGAGCCAATCTTTATTGGTTGATGCTACGGTGTAGTAGCGGAATCCGGTAAGCTAGAGAAGAAAAAGGTTCGGCGCAACCTCGTTGGAGCAAGAAGCTTGGAGGGCTTAGGTGCATTGGGTAGATTAGGCTTGGAGGGTCTTTTGTTGTCCTTGTATCCCAACTATATTTTCTAGTGGATTGATTACCGCTTGAGGGCGGCGGAGAGGTTTTTCGCCGAGGTCTTCGGTTTCCTCTTCGATAACATATCTGGTGTTATCGCTGTGTTTGCATCTTCCTTCCTCTCTATCTCCGCCTTTACATTATCTGCTGTGATTTAATTTGTTATGGCTTAGATAGTTGTTTAACCAATTACATGATATAGCATATGTTAAGTTTCCGCACATTAATTGTTTAACATATTGCTTGTGTTGGTTAAGTTGGTTTTTGGGGTCTAAACGTTCAAAAGTGTATTTGTACACGTTTTTGAACTTTCAATTGGTATCAGCGGGTACACAGTTGTTTGGTTTTATTACCATTGTGTGATCCTTGACTCCCTTTTTGAGATGGATAGGTCTCAATCCCTTAATGCACCTCCATATTTTGATGGAAGTAATTATGCATTTTGGAAGGTTCGTATGAGAGCCTTTTTATGTTCTATTGATGAGTCTGTTTGGGATCTTTGTTGAGATTGGTTGGACAAAACCCGAGGCAAAGCAAAATCCACTTGGGATAAGGCAGCACTTGCTGCATCAAATTCTAACATGATAAAGCACTAAATGCTATTTTCTCGTGGTGTGTCTCCAGATGAATTTCACAGGATTTCTCACATTACCATTGCCAAAGATGCATGGGAGATTCTGGAAACAACTTATGAAGGCACGAAGAAAGTAAAAGATACCAAGTTACAAATGCGACCACTCGATTTGAGGAGCTCAAGATGAGTGAGGATGAGTCTTTCGACTCTTTCTATGGGAAGTTAAATGAAGTGGTTGTCAGTAAGTTTAACTTGGGGAGAAGATGGAGGACTCAAAGATCGTAAGGAAGATCCTCCGATCATTTGCCGGAGAGTTTTCGTGCTAAAGTGACAGCCATAGAAGAGAGCAAGGACCTTGATGACATCAAGGTGCAAGAGCTGGTGGGTTCTCCGCAAACCTATGAGATGTCTCTTCCCAATCAACGGAAGAGTAAATCCCTTGCTCTAAAGACCATTAATGAGAAGGTGGTTGATGAAGGCTCATCGGGAGAAGACAAGGTGGACAAGGATGTAGCCTATCTTGTTAAAAATTTCAAGAAGTTTTTGAAATTCAAAAACAATGGAAAATTTGATGATAAGAGAAATTTCCAAAATTCTGGAAGAGAGAAGAGGGATTTTATAAGGAAAGATGGAAAAGAATCCCAATCCACACAAGGTGTGACTTGTTTTGAATGCAACGGGCATGGACACTTCAAGAAGGAATGCCCTAATTATTTGAAGTCGAAAGGCAAGGTGTATGCCACGACCTTGAGTGATTCAGACTCATCCGACTCAGAATCAAGAGAGCTGTGATGGAGAAGGGAATTATTCAGCTTTCATGACTATTGCTCATGTTGAGTCTTCGGATGAGTTGAGTGTGCTTGTACAAGACCTTGGAGATCATAGTGATGATGAATCACTAGGAATGGTTGAAGAGTCGAAGTGAAGAAGAAGAAAGCACAAAGAACTCTTCAAGGAAACTACAACTCACTCTTGGAGAAGTCCGGTGAATACACAAGGGTTGCCAAGGTCTGTAAGAAAGATGAAGAAGGCCGAGGAGGACTACAAAAGTCTCCTAATCCGGTATAGGGAGGCCAAATGTGAGATTGAAACTCTAAATGGTGAGTTGTCCGAAGCTTACACAAAAGTAAGATTTCTTGAGAATGAGATTGTGCAAGCGAATGCCAAAATAGAGAGAGTCACCACCAAGAAGCTAGATGATGTTATATCATCTCAAAAGAGCTTCTCAGACAAACCGGACTGGGGTATACCGGAGGAAGTAGTTCATCTGTAAATATCACTAAAGAAGTGAAGTTTGTGAAGGCAAAAGATCCAGTTGTAGATGAACATGCGGTGAGAAGCTAGAGGTGGATAAGAAGAAGAATTTGGTGAACCAACGGGTGCTGAATCCCCGTAATCAGTCTGTGGGCAGGTCTGAATCTCGTGCCAAGTCACGTCCACGACCACAAAGAGGTCCTAGAGGAATGTATGTGTGTCACTATTGCGGACTTCAAGGGCACACTCGACCAAATTGCCAAAAGTCGAGAGCAAAGAACAGTGCAACTCCTCAAAGGTCGGGAGGACCAAGAGCTGATAGGAGAACTTGGGCAGGTGAACAACCTAGAGAACAACATGGAGATCCCGGAATGGTGAACGTGATGAAGATGATTGGTGCTTTCACCAACTGCTTGGAAAGCTTCTCACGAAGGTTTGAAAGCCCTAACTCCCGTACCCAATCCGATAAGGAAATCACCCCAAACGCAAGTGTCGTGTGGGTGAAAAGGGGTACTCATGCATAAGCATTATAACATGTCCATGCATTAATACTTCCTATGCTTTGTGACTATGTTTGTGGGGTATGCTTGTTGCTTGTATTTTTGGTTGTTTTGCTTGTCTTCTTGTGAATATTTCTTTATTGTGTTTTATCAACTTTTTGTGTCTTGTGTCAAAAATCCAAAAATCCCATAAAAAGTAGAAAATCAAAAGGGGCTTGATTGACTTTGTTGAGTTTTTGTCTCAAAACTTGTTTTGCCTTGTACCTTTGTGCTAATGGCTTTGTGCATCTTCGAGCATTGCTTGTTTTCATGCACTCATATCACTATGGGAAAATCTTGAAATCTATGAGATTGTTGTAAATAGATCTTCAAACTTGTCATGAATGATTAGTGAATGGTTGTGTTGATCTTGAGACATGCATAGACTTGTGTCTATATCTCTTCCCACTTTTTATTTTTTGTTTTGCTAAAAAGAGCTCACCAAATGTAAATCTCCAAATGAAAAGAGATATTGAGCTGCAAAAGCCTGTCGCACATTCTAGTATTTGACTAGGAAAAAGGGTAAGCGACCTTATGTTAAAAGTGAAATTTCTTTCAAAAAGGCCAAAGGCCTGTTCTTCAAAGAGAAATGATGTATATCCCTCTCACAATGAGAGATGAATGCCTCAAAAGATCAAGAAGGTCAAATGTTATGTCCGAAAGTGGAGTCAAAAGAAAAGCTCCAAGCTTTGTTATCAAGTTATGTGTGGGAAGTCATATATTCATATTTCTATAATTGAGATTGGTCACATAATCTAGTGCTAATTGTGTATGCCTTGGTTGAATTGATCATTGAAGCTTCACATTAGACAAAGGACTATCTCTTTGTTGATATCCACACACAACACACAAGTTCATGTTCGTTAAATGCCATATTCATTTGTGTGATTGTACTTGATAAAATATGTTTTCACATGCTCAATCTTTGTTAATTATAGCACAAAAAGATTTTTGAGTGTTTTAGGTGTTTTTGGAAAGTATTTTGGGTTGAAAATCTGAAAATTTCAAAAATACAGTTTTGTCCTGTTTTGGCGGCTCATCGCGGGTGTGTCAAGTCGCGTGCCTCTCGTCGCATCTTCGCCGGGTCAGTTTTGGCGACTTGTTCGCGAGTGGAAGGTCCAGTCGCGAGGTTCACTCAGAGATTTTCGCGGCTTAGCTCGCGACTCACTGCGGTAGACCTTCCAGTCGCGAAAAACACTTAGAAAAATTTTTCAAAATTTTGTTCTTGTGTATTCTGGCGGCTTGAGTCGGCGGATCGTGTGGCGACTTGATCCAGTCGCGAAAATCGCGTGTTTTGCGAAACAGGAGCAGTTTTTAAACTTTTTCAGTTTTTCCTCGAATTTTTGTGACTGTTCATCTTCTTTCTAAACACTCTCCCATCCAAACACTCCGTGCTCCCTTTTCAAATCTCTTGTGTTGCACCCTTGAAGCTCATAATCGTCAAGTTACGGGTATGGGTTTTCTGTTTTACACTATTTTCTACTTGATTTTGTGTTTTTACACTTGATTTTTCACATATGAGTGTGTTTTTGAAATGGGTTTGTGTTCGGTCTCTGCTCATTGCTCTTGCTTAGCTTGAGGATGTTGTTGCTATAGTTTGTGTTTACTTGATTGTCATATGCTTATCGCTCTTCATCTTGAGATTAGCTAAGTATATATTCTATTCCAATCTGATTTTTGAGTTGTTGAGTGATTTATATTGGTTTGTTCTGAGGTTGTGTGTGTTCTTGTGATAGATTTGCATGTCTTTAGTGTGTTAGTCTGTGGGAAGCTCCTGTTAGGATCAATATATGGTTTGAATGTCATATCATGTTTACATTATCGCCTTCAATCTCGCTTATCCGCCTTTGGGAATATTTCACCATATTGTTCATGTGTATCCCTTCCTAGACTTGATATATCCATATGTTTGAACTAAGTGGCTTGTTGTTAAGTTTTGAAGCTCAGTTGTATGGTTGATATCTCTCTCTGTTTATTATATGGTACTGACTGGTTATGCACATATTGCTATATGTTGTTTGTGGCCTTTTCTGATTGTTCACAGATGGCTCCCTCACCTCGTAAAAAGAAATCTACTGCAAAGAAGGCTGACAAGAGATTAAAGATGGATCCTAGATTGTTTAGGTCAGTTCATCATTTTGAGAGATACAAGGATAACTTCTTGAATGCAGGAATCATTCAAGAGAGATTTGTGGATTTGGAGGATTTAAGGCAAACCTTTATTCCCAGTTGTTTTGAAGAAAGAGGTTGGGATAAGCTTTTAGGTGGGTTCCCTGCTGTGTGTGAACCCTTAATTAGGGAATTTTACTCCAATGCTGTGATAAAGGATAATGAATTGAGTTGCTGGGTGAGGGGTAAAGAATTTGTCTTGGATGCACATGTTATAGATGAAGTACTAGGACTTGAAGGTATGGATGATGAGGAGTTTATAAATTTCAAAGATAGGAGTGTATCTATT
This sequence comes from Quercus dentata, assembly GCA_028216015.1. Taxonomy (NCBI): domain Eukaryota; kingdom Viridiplantae; phylum Streptophyta; class Magnoliopsida; order Fagales; family Fagaceae; genus Quercus; species Quercus dentata. Next base: position 806,159 of record CP116452.1, on the reverse strand, counting down.
GAAACAGTCCAACAGAGAATAGGTGGGCAGAGAGAAGGGAAGTGTTTGAATACCACCGCCTTTCCGGTGGACATGAGGGTTCTAACCATAATCATGATGTTCAACCTCTATCCTATTAAGAAGTTGACCACAATCAATTGTGCTAGAGCAATCTTTTCGATGGATCTCAAAGAGAAGAACTTCATAGATATAAGCTCCCACATCTTTGACATCATTGTGGATGAGACAAGAACAACATCTAGACCTAAATTGATCTTTCCAAGTTTGCTAATGAGGATTTTTCGGAGTAAAGGTATTCCAATTCCTCAAGACATAAGTCACATGTCTACCCCCTCCGCAATCAACAAGCTTACCCGCAAAAGGATAAGTTCTAGACTTCCAGGGAGAAGAAGATGAAGGTGATGAAGGAGAGGCTGCTCCAATGGAGACTGAAGGAAGCAGCAGGCTTGCATCCTCTTCAACACCTAGGAGAAGTGGCAAAAGACACAGAGCTTCAACCTCTGCAGACACACCTCCGGATGCTTTCCAGATTATTCTGGAAAGGCTTGATGGGATCAGGGCAGTCCAAATCGAGCACTCGACAGGATGAGAGCTATGCAAGACCAGATTGATGTCTTGGCTGCTACACTTGATGACTTCACAACTCAGCCTGACAAGTGACCCTTTGGCCATTCCTGTCAAAAAGGGGGAGAAAGTTCATTGATGATTGAGAAGCAGAAAAGCTTAAGGGGGAGTAATTTGTTGAGGGGGAGTAGTTGCTAAAAACTGAAATTATGTTTATGTTTTGAGTACTCTTAGTGGTTTTATGGTTTTGATACACTGTGTTTTGGTGTATAACTGTTTCTAACTCATTTCATATACTTTTGGTTTAATTCTTAATACATTTTGATGATGTTATTCAGGAAATTCTGGTTTGTACCCATATGCTTTTGTAAGCTTTTAGGGTTAATGGGATTAAGCATATTTTGTAGGCCTTGTGGTTTGTACCATGCCTAAGGGCAGCCTTTATGCTTGTTGAAATCAGTACCTTGTTCCAAATGTTCGCATTATGGTTTGTTGTACTTTGTCACTCTTGTGCCCTTGTAGGATTGTTCCTAGATGCATATGCCTTGTGTGCTATGCATTGGTTGAGTGTTGAGCATACAAGTATCTTGCCTTGTGCTTGCTAACTTGTATGTTCTTGTGTTCATTCCAAGTGTGAATGAACTCGTGATCACTTCCTTGTAGTGTTCACTTGGTTGATCAAGCCATGGGTTGTTTATCAAACTCCATCTTTGCTTGATCACTTTCAGCTTGTTTCATATGCATCTATAATTTTCTGCTTACAATAATCAAAGTGTATTGTTGTGTTTCGTGAGTATATTGTTCATATGTTTCAAGTGCTTCACAGCTTCTAGAGTTAGGTGTGAGTGAGTTTTGTTCAACTGTTCCCTACTCACAGTTTAAGTCTAGAGTCTGTTTTAGGGTTTTGTCACGGAATAGCCAAAGGGGGAGATTGTAAGGTTGAATTTATTCACCCATCTAATTGGCTTTATTCCGTGCCAAATTTGCTTGTAATTCAGCATTTAGTAACCCTGTATTTAGGTGGGATTGTTGTAAGGGTAGTGAGTGAGATAGAGTGAAGATTGCTCAAGAGTGTGCAAGAAAACAGAGTGTCGCGGCTGGGACTCGCGGCTGGACTCGCGGCTTCAACCCGCCAGAATCCGCACACGTGCCAAGCATGCTTTGGAAGATGAAACAGTCATGCTAGCTGGAGCACTACAGGACAAAACAGGACAATCGCCATACGGTTATCTCGCGACTGGAACTCGCGATCGAGTCAAGCCGCGAGGTCAAGCCGCGAGCCACCCCTGTTTTGGAAAAACCCGACGTTTCGTATTCCACTCCACTCCAGTATAAATACCCTTTTAACCCACGATTGAAAGAGAGCTTCCAGAGAGAATTTTGAGAGAGAAACCCTAAAGAAACCAGATTGCCTCACCCACAATCTCTACCTTAGAGTCTCATCAAATTCCCTCACTCTCTTCCTCTCCATTGTCAAATCCTTGAGAGGCCTTATAACCAAACCTGGTTCTCACCATTATCATCTCTGTGAGACAGACGTTTGGAGTTCTGGGGGAAGCGATTAGGAAGGAGCCAATCTTTATTGGTTGATGCTACGGTGTAGTAGCGGAATCCGGTAAGCTAGAGAAGAAAAAGGTTCGGCGCAACCTCGTTGGAGCAAGAAGCTTGGAGGGCTTAGGTGCATTGGGTAGATTAGGCTTGGAGGGTCTTTTCTTTGTCCTTGTATCCCAACTATATTTTCTAGTGGATTGATTACCGCTTGGAGGGCGGCGGAGAGGTTTTTCGCCGAGGTCTTGGTTTCCTCTTCGATAACATATCTGGTGTTATAGCTGTGTTTGCATCTTCCTTCCTCTCTATCTCTCGCCTTTACATTATCTGCTGTGGTTTAATTTGTTATGGCTTAGATAGTTGTCTAACCAATTCCGTAATATAGCATATGTTAAGTTTCCGCACATTAATTGTTTGACATATTGCTTGTGTTGGTTAAGTTGGTTTTTGGGGGTCTAAACGTTCAAAAGTGTATTTGTACACGTTTTTGAACTTTCATCCATCAATTATAGTATGTAATGTGTTTGATTTAAATAAAAATATATATTTTTAAAAATGTAACAAAATGCAATTGGTGGAACATAAAATATAACACTCAAAGTATGATTGTAGATTTTTATTCCTCTATCATTAATTGATCAAACAATTTGACCTTTTTTTTCTTTTCAATCAATAAGTATTACGGATAATAAAAGCATTGCAATGTCAATTACAACCAATACAATCAAACAATAGGTGACAAATGAGAGAAAATAGAAAATTTTAATACTTAAAATGCAGTGATTCCACTAAGTGAAAAGATAAAAGACCCTTATTTATTCCTCATGAAATACCCTTACACTTACAAATATTAGAATTAGAAAGGGAAAAAAAATCAAAATTAACGCTAACTCAACCTCAATTGCATAGTTGTCAAAATTAGAATCGTATCTGTATGGGATAAAAATCAAGAAACCTAAGCTCTAATTTAAGGTTTTGATTCAGGCCCAATACAATTTATTTTTAGAAATGAATATGCGGGCCAACGCTTGGTCTTCTTGACTTAACAACTTGGAAAATAAAAGAAAAGGGATGAATCCATGATTTATCAACAATAAGGACGTAGAAAAAGATCAAATTTCTTATTTATCTTTCTCCTCGAGATGGCCGAGGATCACTTTTACACTTGAGAGAACTTTACAATTTATATTCTGAGTTTGAGTTTTTTTTTTTTTCCAATCCCTATTCACTTAGGATCTTTCCCCTTTTATAACCACCTGGTTCCCATCTCAGCCTTTCACTTGGAGGGCTGTTAATCTTCCCTTAGATACTTGTCCCATCTTTGCCTTGCTGATGGTGGTTGAACAAGATACAGGTTGTGTGGGCACTTTTCAAGTGTCATTCTACCATTAATATGGCAAGCTAGGTTGTTGCAGTGTATTTAATGCAAAGGTGATGGTTGTTTTATTGGGAAGCTTCCTTTCTCTCTCACCTACATCTGTCACCGTAGCCTTCTGTGATTCTCTAGCTCTTAATTTAGGTGGCTACCCCCTCGTCTTCCACGGGACAACCTTTGCGGTGCCTCCTTAGGTGTGAGGTATTCCTCGAGTTTACTTGTTCGTCAGTCAAGCTAGGTATCTCACCTGGGCCAGGCCTAGTTTGAAGGTGGTCGGACCTGGTCACTCCTCGGGCGTATTTTGACAAGTGTGCCACACTCAAACCCCCCATAATAGCCCCCCAAAACTCCACTTCCTTGGATATTCGAGGATGTAGGGTTTTGGTAAGGAGTAGGGGTGCTAACACGTGCATCATATTTTCACACATAAGTGTGGCTTTTCAAATGGCTCTACATGTTCCCGACGTTTTAGCTTCCCAATGCTATAGTTAATGTTGCAGGCAGCTACATGAGATGAAGATCGGCCGAGCTGTTTCTTTTTAGTGAACAAGCAAGCAAATTGCCGCCCCTTCTTCACATATATAAAGGGGTGGTTGGAGCCTAATTCTGTAAGTTTCTTGCACCTCCTTCAATCCTTGGTCATTAGAGTTTCTCCTTTTGTTTTTCTTTTGTTTTTACTCTCCTTAGGATGTGTATGTTTGCTAACTTAGTAGATACTCCCAAGAAAAGCAAGTCCTTTAAAACAAAATATGGCATTCCCCCTAATGTCTCTATAGAACATCGTGAAGTGGGTGAACAATACATGAAAAGGCCAATGGGGGTTATGGTCATTTCGATGATTGACTTCATAAAAGGTGGAATGAGGATTCCCATAGATAAGGTCATGAGGGATTTTTTGTTATTCTTTAGGATTTGTCCTACCCAATGTTCCTCTAACCTTTTCAAAGTAGTTAATAGCGTAGCTTGGCTAAACAAAAAGATGGGTATCAACCTTACCCACCACGACATTAATTGGGTATACAACTGTCATGACAGCTACGGCTCTGGGTACTATCTTCGAACTAGGAACTCTCCCATCAAGTTGATATTTTGTCTTCCCGAAACTAACAAAGGCCCGAACGAGGACTACCTAATAATCTCGGGAAGCGGCACAATGGACTTCATTGTTCCATTCGAGATGGAGCGTTGGGTGGGGGAAAGGAGTCTAGGGTTGTGATCTTTCTTTCATAGCATAGAGTTTTTCTTTGAATTTTTTACAACTTAGTACTTAATAGACGTTATTTCTCTATTCTCTTCCACGAAGTCTAGTTGATCGGTCATGGACGCGTCGTTTGTGCTCGAGGAAAAATCTGCAGTTCTCATGCTCGACAAGCCAACTTCTATGGGTATCACTACTTCTATTCCAAATGTCATGGAAAATGGGGTTTCCCCTGTGGACCTCCTATGTGTGGTCCAATAAGCCCACAACACAAGGGGTAATTCTTCGGCCCACTCCCCTCCGGCACTATCTAACCTCTATTTCAGTCCATTAACAATAGCTTTGTTCATGGCTTCGGCCTAACCATTGCTCTAAGGATATGCCAGTGACGAATACATGTTTTTAATCCCGAGGTCACTAAAGTACTTTCTATATGCCTTTCTATTGAATTGTAGTATGTTCTCTGAGACTAGGGCTTTCAGTATCCAAAACTTAGTGACAATGTTCTTCTAGACAAACTTCTTTACATCAACATAATGGATGTTTGCCAAAGCCTCGCTTTCGCCCATTTGGTAAAATAATCAATCGCTACTATAACAAACCTCCTATTACCCGTGGCTCGAGGGAATGGGCCCACAATATTTAGCCTCAATTGAGCGAAAGGCCACGGAATAGAGATTGGATTGAGATTCCCTCCAGGCTAATGGATGTTTGATGCATGCCTCTATCATTAGTCACATTTCTTAACATATTCCATGGCATCTCTTTGCATACTTAGCCGCCAAAATCCATGTGTCATTGCTTGATGGGCCAACAACCGACCACCAGTGTGGCTCCCACAAACCCCTTCAAGCAATTCGGCGAGTCATATCGCGGTCTTCGGGTGCATGCACAATAGGTAAGGTCCCCTAAAAGATCATCAGTATAGTCCTTTCTCAGGTGATAGCCAAAACCTGGCTGAATTTCTTTGTATCATCTCGGCTTCCTTCCTTTCACTCAGGAGTGTTTCGTCAAAGATGAATGAGATATTGGGGTCCATCCAGCTTGGAGAGGCAGTTGAGGTTGCAACTATGCAGCGCAGATGATCTATGCTGCGGAGCTCCAACGACTCTACTAAGATAATCCGAGGTATACAATCTCCCATGGATGAAGCTAGAGTAGCTAAGGAATCCGCATGATTGTTACTCCCTCTAGAAATCAGAGATACCTTCACCAACCCAAAACTTGCTTGTAGTGACTGTACTAGCTTCAGGTATTTTGCCATTCTGGGGTCCCTCGCTTCAAAAATCCCTTCAACTTGGCTCACCACCAACCGTGAATTTGAATAAACCTCCAACTCCACAACACCTAGCTTCATGGCTACTCGGAGTTCGGCCACCAGTGCTTTTTATTCAGCTTCTTTGTTGGAGGTCGGGAAACCCAACCTAAGCGAACGTTCTAGTTTTATACATTTGGGAGATTCCAACACGATTCCTATCCTAGCCCCGCAGGCATTGGACACCCCGTCCACATACACCTTCCATGATTGAACTGTAACTTGACAGACCTTATGTTCGCCGCCAACTAGAGGGGTGAATTCCGCTATAAAGTCAGCCAATACCTGTCCCTTGATAGTGTTTCTCGGCCTGTACCTAACATCGAAAAATCCCAACATTGTCCCCCACTTGGCTATTCTTCCCGTGAAAGTAATGGGGTAGCTTTCTTGTGGCATGTACCAAGGCTAGTGCCCTCTTTTCCAAAGGAAAATATCAAGTTTCTGAATCTACTAGGGTCTTGCTAATGTAATACACATGCCTCTACACCCCATCTCGGATCCTTATCAACACCACACTTACCATATGCTCAGATAATCGCTAGGTACATGCATAAGTTTTCATTGGGTTCTAGGCTGGATAGGATTGATGGGTAGGCAGATAGAGCTTCAAACTTTGGAAAGCACTGCCGCATTCTTTGGTCCACCAGAACGTTTACCATTTCTTGAGCAACTAAAATAACGGTTTGCATTTGTCGCCTTATTTGGATACAAATCGGTTTAGGGCTTCTATCATCCCCGTAAGCTTCTACACTTCCTTAAGATTGCTCGCTGGATTGAGCTATTGAATTACCCCGATTTGATCAAGGTTGACCTCGATTCCTCAGCATGTTATCATATACCCGAGGAACTTTTCGGACCCTACCCCAAATGCACATTTAGTAGCGTTGAGGTGTAACTTGTGATGCCTCAATATCTCAAACACTTCAACTAAGTTCAAAATGTGTTCTTCGTGCTTCTTACTCTTAACCACCATATCGTCAATGTACACTTCCACAGTCTTTCCAATCTATTCTCTAAACATCCTCGTAACCATCCATTAATAAGTTGTCCCAACATTCATCAAGCTAAAAGGCATAACCGTATAATGGTAGTTGCCTTCAGAGGAGATGAAAGATGTTTTCTCTTGGTCTTCCAACGCTAGGGCAATTTGGTGATATCTTTGGAAAGCGACCAAAAAGCTCATCCTCAGGAAACCATAAGTGGCATCCACCAGGTGGTCTATCTTCGGGATGGAAAATGGGTCTTTGGGACATGCTCGTTTAAGGTCAGTAAAGTCAACACAAACTCTCAATTTCTCATTCTTATTCTTCACCACCACGGTGTTACCTAACTAGTCCGAAAAGAACATCTCTTTGATAACCTCAACCTACATCAACTTCTCCACTTTCTCTTTCATAGCTTCCATATTATGTTTGTCGGATAGCCTCGACTTTTGCTTCTAGGGTGGAAATAGGGGATCCACATTTAATTTGTGCATTGTGAACTCTGGATCAACACCAAGCACTTCATACAGGCTCCAAGCAAAAACATCCAAATTTTGGACTAATGATAACAGTATCTTCACACGATCTTGAGTCGGGAGGCTCTTACCTATCTGGAAATACCTATCCTTGTAAGGCAAAATATGGACCTCAATTAATTCCTTGGCACTATCAACCCTATTAGATTCCTCGGGCAATCGTAATTGTTATAACGAACCCAACTCTGCTTACTCTTTTTGTTTGATCTCATGATTGATTGCAACCACCAAGTAATGATGGGCTGCTTTTTGGTCCCCCTTTACCACCACAATTCCCCGCTTAGTGGGAAATTTCACCTTTACATGCAATGTGAATGGCATAGTGCCCATAGCATGGATCCAAAGTCTCACCAAGATTGTTGTGTATAGCAAGAATGCATTCACTACTGCAAAATTCACCATCACCTCTTTTCCCTCGGTTACCACTAGGATCGTAATCTGTCCATCTCGCATTACCATTTTTTTATCAAACCCCACAAGTGGAGTATCGTACTTCGTGAGATTCTCAGCTTTCAAACCCAAACCTTTATACAGATTTAGGTACATTATCTCTACCCCGCTCCCCTGATCAATCATCATGAGGAAAACCCCAATCTCGAGGGTCACAACTAGTGCGTTTTCGATTGGGTGGTTCCCTCTAAATCATCGTCATCAAAGGCTATTTTCTCTTTGGCCAACCTAGGCCTTTTCTCGGGATGATCTACCGTCATCAAAGGCTATTTTCTCTTTTCTCGGGTGGTTCCCTCTAGATCATCGTCATCAAAGGCTATTTTCTCTTTGGCCAACCTAGGCCTTTTCTCGGGATGATCTACCGTCTCTAGCTCCTATTGGGGAGTGATGCTCAGATCCCCCTCCGACGACCGGCAATCACTCTAATGAATGCTACATGAATAACCTCAATGATTCCGATGGAGGAGGGGGGGAGGAAGGGCAATTCCTCGGCTTCCTAACGCCTGTTCGATGGTGCCCCCCCTGGCCGACCACGTACTCCCTAAAATGCCTAACTCTGACAAGTTGCTCCAAGTAATCTTTGAACATCCTACATTGTTTGGTGTTGTGCCCCTTGTCTTGGTGATACGTACAATACAAACTTTGGTTCCTTTTGACTGGATCCCCACCCATCTTTCTGAGCCATCAGAAATAAGGTTCATGCTTTGTTCTCTCCAAAATCTTGTGTATTGATTCTTTGAATGCCACGTTTACCCCATCAGCTCCGCCATCGGGCTTTTATCCCTTTGGTTCTCTTTGGGGCCTTAGTTGAAAACCCCCAGATCGGTGCTCCTTCTGGTATTGTAAAGCAATAGGAGCCTTTCCCTTACCCTGTAATTGGTCATCCTTTAGCCTCTTATGCTCTATAATCGGACTCATTAATTGGTACATGTTTTCGATAGGCCTCATAATAAAGGAGTATCTTGACTTGGATTCTTAAGGGAGCCCCAACCTAAAGGTACTAGCAGCTACCTGCTTGTTGCCTTCTCTAATCTCATTGTACAATTCCCAATACTGGTCTGCATACGATCGGAGAGTCTCCTCGCTTCCCATCTTCATAGATAACAAGGTATCGATGGCCTGTGGGACTCAGTTGCATGTCACAAAGTGTGCTCCGAATGCTTGGATCAATTCCTCGAAGTTATGAATGGACCCCTTCTTTAGGCCATTAAACCCCCTCATTGCCATGGGCCCAAGGCTGGAAGGGAACACTTTACACAAAAGAAAATCGTTTCAAGAATAGAGTGCCATGAGTTGAGTGAAGTGGCTTACATGCTCAACTGGATTGGTCTTGCAATGGTAGCATGTGAACAGTGGAAGAGTAAAGTTCCTTGGCATATCGATGTGCTTTATTTCCTCAGAGAAGGGTAACTGGGCTACTCTCCTAAGCGCTTGGCTCATGGCATCCAAGGCAACGTTGGGATGTTCGCGTCTTTCTCTCCTCGGCGATAGTGAAGTGCGGCCTCTAGACTCATTTGATCTATCCCTTGATAGCCCAGAATGTCCCCGGTGGGATGATCCCCTAGTGTTCCCAATCGTGGAGTCATGCCCATAGGATGTCTCCTTGAGATTCCTTCTTCGGCGCCTACCCCTCATCTCAAGCTCTAACTCTTTGATTTGCCTCTGCAAGCTCTCCATCTTACGATCTCGATCACCGTAAGATGAGTCCTTGGGCTCGTAAGACACAGTTCACTCTTCTCTAGATGATGTTGTATGCGAATCTACCCGAGTATCATGCTTATCCCGATCGCGACGCTCTCTCCCGTGCTCTTGCTCAATCAACCTCTAGGCTCGAGATGACCCCTTTAACCGATTTCCCTGCACTCGTCGATTCCTCACTACTCTCATGTTTCTCTCTCTCAATTTTTCCAACCCCTTTCTCACGCCCTTCTTCCCTCTTTTATAGCCTTCCTTTAGTGGGTTCACCATCATGAAGGGTGGTCTTCCCTAAGCAAGTGGGTCCCTCTCTGCTCTATATTCCTAACCATATGGGACCTACTGCACACTCCTAAGATAACATCCTTGGAACTTGCACCAAACACCGAGACATGCTCGGTAGGTGAATTACCCCAAGGCATTACCTTTCATCCATGACTATGCTCGATACCGTTCCTAGAGTTGTCACATGGTTGGTAATGTTTGGTTTAGTGTTGAGATATGTCGAGTCGACTTTGGGGGCAAGCCATAGACTTGGGCTATGCTTCCGTTTATAATCCATACATATGATATAGACATAATTGAACAACAATTACAATATCTTTAAATTAATAAATAAATAAATAAAAATTTCAGCTCCAACCTTCCCTAGAAAATCGGTACCCAAACTTAAACCATCTTATATTCAATTTGAAGTTAGATGCAGGAACCTTCATATTAAAAAAAATGTAGGAACTTAGGAGATCCAAAAGATTAAATTATCAAGGACAATGCTATCGGATGCCTTTAAGGCAATGATTAACAATCCATTTAAAGAAAGCTTTTATGGGAAAAGAAAAAAAATCAATTAATATTTTGACAGTTTTTTTCATTTCATATTAAATTTGTGTCAAAACTTTCCTAAAATGGATTGTTAATCATCGCTCTAAGGTACCTTTTAGCATGACCCAATTATCAAATATAGAAACAATTGCTAATTAATGCTTTTAAATATTTAAAATACTCAAAATAAAGTGATGAAATATTTTAAAACATAAACTTACTTGAAAATTACAATTGAATATATTCTTAAGGAAACTTGTAGACTTCGAGAGCTTTTACAAGAGGAGTTTACAATTGAAGGTGATAAAGAAATACAAATAGGGAGGATTGCAAAAGAGAAATAATACAAAGAAGGCTTTTCTCCACTCTCTTCACTTGAGAATGAGTAACCTTTTCTTTCTTCTCAGCTAAACAGAGAATGAGTATACTTCTACAGACTTGAAGTAGCTCTTTCTTTGTTGACCACTTCTTTCTTCTTTAGGGTCCGTTTGGTTGGAGGAGTGGAAAAGTGGAAGGATGGAAAATTGTGGGAGGATGGAAAAGTAAAAGGATGGAAAATATTTAATTTTCTCTCATGTATGTTTGATTGGAGGGATGGAAAAATGGGAGGATGGAAAACTCTTTTGTTTGGTTGAAAAGAAAAGTGGGAGGATAGAAAATTTAGTTTATATAAATTGACTATTATACCCTTATTATATAATTGGTAAAAAATAGATTTATTTATACTCATTAAATAATATAAAATTTACCAACTATTATATTTTTCAATAAGAAGTATTACGTCCACAACATTTTTCGTAATACAGTCACAACAAAATTTATGTGAAAAATTGTTACTAGTTCTAATTTGAACCCACTACTGAAATTATTTTTTTACACACCAATATTAACTAATAACAATCTGTTACTTAAAATTTATTGTGAAAATATTGTAGTAACATTTCTCAATTAGGATTTTTTATATTATTTCTCTTTTCAATCTGTTCATTACAGCCATACGTTTTTGTTTTTTTTCTTTTTTCTTTTTTCTATGCTATCTCCTCCACCACACACGTGATCTCTATACCTACCCCTTCTTTTTCTTTTTCTTTTTCTCCACACATGTTCCAGCACTCTCATTCTCCATTCATCTTCTCCAGCTCGCTCTCTCTGGTTTTTTTTTTTTTTTTTTTTTTCTTCTTCCTCCATACACGTTTTTCCTTATCTCTTTATCTCCCCCTTCTTTTCTTTCTTTTTCTCCCTCATTCAAGAAGTGCTTTCTCTCTTTTTTTTTCTCCAGCTCCCGGTCTCTGGTGTTTTGTTTTGTTTTTTTTTTTTTTTTTTTTTTTTTTTTTTAACTTGATTCCAGGATAGCCATTGTGTTTGTGAGGAGGGAAGGTGGGAGAGGGCATTTGTGTAATTTCACGGTAAGAGCAGCTTTCTCTCCACAGTTTTCCTCCCGATTTGGGAGGAAAAAATTGGTGGGTCCGGGAGGAAAATTTTCTCCCGGATTTTCCATCCTCTCTGTTTTCCTTTGCTTCCCAAACAGTGGAAAACACTGTTTTCCACACCATTTTCCACCCATTGTTTTCCATCCTCCCTATAATCCCTCCAACCAAACATAGTGTTAGTCTTCACTTGGCTTTTTCCTCGCGGTTTCCTTTTATTATTTAATTTCCCAAATGGGTTGTCATGGACTGAAGAATCTTGACTTTTTGAACTTCAAGATTTTTGCTTCAACTGCTTGCCTTTTGAATTATTGTTGTCACGCAGCTTCTTTTATATTATTTTTTAGATTAGTGCTTCACATTTTTACATTTATTTAGGAAAAAACTAACAGCCAGCTTGCTTTACCATTTGAGTGTTAAAATAACTAAAATTTAGTTTATTTCAAAAAAACTAAAAGTTAGAAAATTTGCACACACAAAAAAAAAAGACTAAACTTTTCTCAACAATTTCTAATGGCAAAACTAATATTTGCAACAGAAACTTTAAGGGTTGAAATCCTCAATTTTATTTTTAAAAAGTATAGAAAAATGCATGAAGCAGTTGATAAACACTGGCTCGAATGAGCCTTCATTATTGAACTAATTTTTCAAAATAGAGCAGTTCTCAGTTGATGCGTTAAAGGTTTCTTTTTTTTTTTTTTAGTCCAATTTTTTAAAAGAATATCATCATTTAATGTGTAGTCTATTAAGTAAAAAAAAAATTTAAAATTATTATCATTAATTTAAGGGAAAAGTTAAAAAACGCTCAAGGGTGTTTGTTAGTGAACTATAGTAAGAAATTTGTTAGAGAACATCTAGGGATGGCAATGGGGCAGGGCGGGGTAGGGCTAAAGGATGGGGTCTTCACCCTCGACTCGCATGGTTTTTTCTTACTCCATTTTCACCTTGCCTCGCATGACGGGAAAAATCTTCTTACCCCATCCCTGGCCTATCCCTTGAGCCAAGTGAAGCTCCATCCCACCTCGTAAAACTCTAATTTTTGTTAATTTGCCCCACAACTATTACAAATTTTTCAACAAAACTTGTTTCATTAATAAAATTATACTTAAAATTACAACTAAATTTATCTCATCAAATCAAACTAATATTTAGCAAAAACTGAATAATATTATCCAAGTGTTTAACAAAACAACATCACAACAAAAACAAAAATCTCATAGTACAACAAATAACAAAATAGAGGCAAAGAGCCACGTTAAGTATAATAAAATAAGCTAATATTGATATATTTGTTTAAATAGTGAGGTTTTAGAATATAAAAAATTTACAATTATAACATTTATTAACATAGGGTGAGGAGGGGCAGGGCGGGTGTAATAAGTCTAAACCCATCCCCGCCCCACCACCTTTACAGGGCGGGGAAAACTCACATGGGGTAAAACGGGGATGGGCAGGTCAAGTAAGGCGGGGCAAAATTGTCATCCCTAGTTACGTCTACAATATTTTCACAAAAAATCATAGGTGGTATGTTTTTATTAGCTCTAATATGAATCCACAACTCAAATTATTTTTTTGTCCATCCATAACAACCAAGAACAATCTACTACTTAAGAATTTGTTGTGAAAATGTTGTACAAATATTGTAAACATAACATTTTTCAAGTTTTTATGGAAAAAAACAATTAAAGTTCAATAACAAATACTCTAAGGGCATTTGTTAATTGGACTTTTTTTTTTAGAAAAGTTAATCGGACTCTTAATTTAATAGAAGTGTTACATTCACAATATTTTCACAACAAATCATAGGTGATAAGTTGTTATTATTCTAATTTAAACCTATCACTAAATTGTCCACCAACAACAACCCATAATAGTAAGATAAAATTTAGAATGCAACAGAAACAAAACAAACATAAACATACCTTCAACCATAGTTGTTTAAATGTTTAGAGGATCAAAAGACTCACTATATGATAATGTATTTATAAAAAATGTCTTCTAGTTTATGGCATTTACCTTACATATTTATTTTTAATGGAGATAGACTATATACATAGGCTAGACTAGGAACCCTTTTAAATTAAGATTTATTTCATAACCCTCCTTTCATCAAGAAGTTTAAAACTTGTAACGTCAAGGTGTTTATTAACCAAATAAGTTATATCAATTGAGAGTTACTTAGAAATTGTTATTCACCATAACGTTTTTCACAAATAAAATCCTTAATACATGAATTTTCATTTATCACTTAAATGTGACTCACATAAATTCTTTTTAAAATCTTACAGTAATAATTTGTCATGTATGATTTATTGTGAAAATATTATAGATATGACATTTCCCTTAATTTAAACTCTAGTGAAAGAATAGTGTGGGGACCGGCCCAGAATAATAGGTTGGCTGGGCCCTGGGCCCGTCCGAGGACCGGTCCGTCCGAGGAGACATCGTGGGCCTGTGCAATCCTTATTTAGGCCCACTGGGGCAAAGAGAACATGTCCGAGGAGTAATTCCTCCTCGAACATTGCAAAATCCGGATCAAAGACGCGTCCCGCCCATCGTAGTCAATCCTCCAAATACGTAAAAATGAAGGAAATCTGAAATATCTCAGCAAAGGCTGCCACCACCACATTAAATGCATCACAACTACTCTCCTGGCCGCATTAATGAAGAGAAGACCCCTGAACAATGCTACCTTGGCCACCGCAACTCACAAAGAATTGATAAGGGTGTGTGATGGGACAGGTGCTCAAGTAGGGGTTTGGATGATCAACAAGTGTAAAGCCCGGATGATAGGAGAGTGCCTATATAATATGTAAAAGCCCCCTAAGAGAAGGGAACGGAAAGAAAAAGGGAATGAACACAGGAGAGATTTTCTTGTATGAATATATGCCTATGAATAAAGTTTGAGCCCCGATCACTTGAGAGGGATCTCTCTTCACGTCCATTTTTTTTCGTTCTTGTTTCTGTATTTACTTAACCCATGCAACAAACCGTCTAAGTTTAATCGAAACCAAGTTCTTTAACCTATACTCTATAAAAAAAATTCATTGTGTGGGACTTCTTGGGCCAAGACTTGACCGACAAGGATTGAACCATTAAAATTGTGCCCCTACAAATAGTATTGACATTAAAAATAAAAAAGTAAATTAGAAAATTTAGTTTTAACTTATTAAGGAAGACTATTTTGAAACACATCAAAATAAATAAAAGAACAGCAATTTGAGACAAATTATTTTATTTTATTTTATTTTATTTTTGGACATAGTCTAAATTTCGAGTACGGACTTAAAAGAATAAAATAAAATATTAAAAAAAAAGTATTAATTTTGTCTCTATAGTCTATATGCAGTATGCACTGTAAATTTGGTGTCTCCAGGAAAAATGTTGTCGGGCCACGAAATATGAAATATAATTGTGGGCATGTTCCCAGTCAACTTTATTTTAAAAATAAAAATAAAAAAAATAAAAGATTCCCAGTCAACTTTATTCTAAAAAAAATATATATATATATATTCCCAGCCAACGAGGACGGGCAAGTGGCCAACACGAATTTAGATTCCCTATGGCAGTCCACCAAATCACGTGGTATTTTTACAGAGTTGTGCTGGTGTTACGTAAAGAGGTATAACTTGTGCCAAAATTTATTTAGTGAGTTGTAAAGTGGTAACCTGTTAGGGGATGATTGTAAATCCATATAGCACTTTATTATCATTCACAATTAGTTATGTGAGTGAGTTATAACACAAATTATACCACTTCACGTGACACTAACCTAACTCATTTTTTACACAACCTGGCAACACATTTGTCAGTCCACTAGGCCATGTGAAACTCAAAATGCCATGTAAAAAACTCATGCCATTTCAAGCAAGAGAGTTTTAAATTCCGTAAAGTTGTACTCCCTTGTCTTGTTTTGTCTTGTCTTATTTGGTCGGAGAAATGTTGTCTTGTCTTGTTCTGTCAAGAAATAAAAAAGTGGAGAGTTGAAATACTTTTTTATTTTTTATTTTTAATAAAATGGAAAACTACTTTACTTTGTTGAAAAGAGTAATAAGAGAATAAAAAATATATATAAATTGAATAAATTTAGTTTCATATTTCTAGTAAATAATTTTTAAAAAAATATCTTATTAGAGAAAAAAATTGAACGTGTAAATTTGCGCCATGTCTCTCACATTTGCCACCCAAGTTTTTTTATTTATTTATTTTTTAGTTATGTTAACGGGTGTCCATAAAATAATGGTTAACAATTTTTTTTAAGGAAAGTTTTGCCACAACTTTTATGGAAAATAGAAAAATTTGTCAAAACGCTAACTTTTTTTCTTCTCCCATAAAAATTTTCTTAAAATAGTTTGTTATCAATTGCCCTGAAAGCATCTGTTAACATTTCCTTTCTTTTTAGTGCAGAAAGAAATTCATATAATATACTTCATGACTCATAGAGAAATTCATGTAATATACTTTTATGGCCACTCTTACAATGATCAAGTCATTGCAAAAAATTTGAAAATTTGTATAAAAAACAAATACTATGTATATATTATTATATACTATCTTTGTTCCAAATTGTTTGTCAAGTTTAGAAAGTCCAACTTTTTAAAAGAACATAATTTAATATGTTGTCTGTTAAGTAAAAGGATACTATTTTCAAAACAATTATCATTAACTTAAGAAAAAAGTTAACGAACTTCTATAGGTGTTAAATTTTTATTGATTCTATTTTGAATTTATAACATAACAACGGATAACAACCTATTACTTTAAGGATTTGTTATGAAAATATTATGAACATAATATTTCTCAAGTTTTTATGAGAAAAAGAAAAAAATTAATATTTTGATAACTTTTTTTATTTCTCATAAAAATGGTATTATTTTTTTTTAATATAATTCATTAATAAATGTCTTAAGGGTATTCGTTAATCGGACTCTTAATTTAAACCCCAATGAAAAAATAGTTGACATTTATATATAAAAATGTAAAAGAGTAAATTAGGAAATTTAGTTCTTAACTTTTGAAAGAAGACTATATTTTTGAGATGCATTAAAATAAATAAAAGACTAACCATTGGAGACAGTAATTTTTTTTTCCTTTTTGGGCGTAGCAAAACGAGTTTAAAAAAATAAAATAAAATTTTGAAAAATACTATTTTTGTCTCTATAGTTTATAGACGAAAATGCACTTTTGGTCCTTACATTTTGGGTCAATTTCCATTTTGGTCCTAAAATTGATTTCATTGCAAATTTCATCCCTAAAACAAGAAAATCGTTTTTAAAATGGTCCCTACCGTCAACCCAATCGACAGTAAAACCTCTTACGTGGTAGACGGAGTGCCCTGCTTGCTGACGTGGCGCAAATATGGCCATTAAAATATTATTAAAAATAATTATTTGGCATTTTTTTAATGCCACGTTTGATTTAAATTAATAAAACATTAAAAAAAAAAAAAAGCCAGATCAGAAAATTCAAAAAAAAAATAAGTCCTCAATTTTAGCTTTAATTAAAAACAAACAAAAAAAATTACTTTTTTTTTAGATTAAAGGTTAAGGCAAAAGAATTGCCAAGCGAAGAGAGCTAAGTGGGGATAATGTCGGAGAGGGAGAGAGACTTGATCTGCTGAATCTGAATCTAATCGAGCGCAACGAATTTGATCCGATCGGCCTTCTTGGAAGCCTCGGTAGCAAGCTCTATGGATTTCTTGGTGGTTTCGGTGACCAAATCAGAAATGTTAACGAAACTCGTGAGAGTCCGAGATCTCCTCGCCGCTTCTTCTACCAAGCCTTTTGCTCTCTTCCAAATGTCCTCCATTTTTGTTGATTTTTCAAAATCTCAAATCTGAAATTCTTTGTTTATTTGTTTGTGTTACTTTTTTTAGTGGGTTCGACTTGGTGGGATTTCATCGGGTTCTAAGGTGGATTTCTTGGTTCGACTTTCGGGTCCGAGGTGGGATTGCTAGATTTGTTGGGTTCAACTTGCCTGAGATGGGTTTTTCCGGGTTTGAGATTTTTTTTGTTTGGGTTGGTTATGTTGTATTTTTGGATTAATTTGGTACTTTGGGGCTTTGGGATTTGACGATTTTCTTGGTGTTTGAAAAAATGGTGGATTTGAGATTTATGATTTTGTTTTTTAGCTAAATTTTTTGGGGTTTTTTTGTGTTATTCTTAAGAAAATTTTTGGGTTTGCTAGTTTGTTTGCCGGGGAAGAACATGACATTCATGTTCTGGAAAAGAAGAAATGCTCTTACGGAAAAAAAAAATGTAAAAAATAAAATTTAATTTAATTATATTAATGTTTATTTTTAAAATTTTTTTGAATTTTCTGATCTGGCCTTTTTTTAATGTTTTATTAATTTAAATTTGACGTGGCATTAAAAAATGCCAAATAATTATTTTTAATAATATTTTAATAGCCACGTCTGCGCAGCGTCACAAGAAACAAGGCACTCCATCCGTCACGTAGAAGGTTTCTGTCAGTGAATTGATGGCGGGGACCATTTTAAAAATAATTTTCTTTTTTTAGGGATGAAATTTACAACAAAATTAATTTTGAAATCAAAATAAAAATTAACTCAAAATATATGTACCAAAAGTGTAACATAAACCGCTAATTTGGTGTTTCGAAGCAAAATGTTGTCAGCCCACCAAATATAGTTGTGCTGCATGGGAAAGGCCGAAAGGGTATTAGATTCCCAGTCAACGAGTTTAGATTCCCTATGGCAGTCCACCAAACACGTGGTATTTTGACTATTTTGATGTTACATTACCTGTCAACATGAATTTCAATAAGTATTATTTTTTAAATAATTATATTAGAGACACAACTTTTGATATAATTTTGTGTTATAACTCATCATCGGGCGAGTTGTGATTGATAAAAGTGTGTTCTTACATGGCCCACTTACATACCCTTACCAAGTACAACTCTCCATGTGGTGAGTTGTGATACAAAGTTGTGCCAAAAATTATATCTCTAGCATAATTCTTTTTCAAAATAATGTGAAAATTGTGATTTAAAAAGTGTTATGAAAATATTTATTTAAAATATTCATAACATAATATAGATGTCAAAAAAAAAATATATTCATAATATAAAAAATGTGTTTGGTACTTTATTTTAACTAATATATTTTAAAATTTGCAAAAATTTAATTATATATTTGGTATGTATATGTATTTTTAGAAAAAAAAATGGTAATTTTTTTGACAAAAAAAATATTTTTATTTAACCAGAGAGAAACTCCCACATTTTGAAGTTAGCCATACCTCTCTCCCTCTTTGGGTTAAAAGACCCAACAAACCAAAAATCTATAAAATTTCACCCAAACCAACCGAAATTGAGAACTTCTTCTCTTCCCACATCTTTTTCCTTTCAAGTTAGACATACTAACACACAAATTTGCAAAAGAAATTTAAAATAGTTCACAAAGTTCCAATTTACAAAACCCATAAAATAACCCAATACACCAAATCTAAAAACTCAAGAGAGAGACATTTGAAGAAAGCATGCAAGAGAGAAAGAGGGAAAAAAAATTTGAAGAAGACAACGTGCAAGAGAGAAAGAGGAAACATAAATAAATAAATAAAGAGAAGAAGAAGAGAGAGTGGTAGCGTGCAAGAGAAAGAGGAAAAGAAAAAGAAAAAGAAAGAAAGAAGAAGAATAAAGAATAACAATGTGCAAGAGAGAGGAAAAAAAAAAGTTCGGAGAGAGAAAGAAAAATGGTTTCTGTAGGGTCACGTTCCGAAACGAACCGCAACCGTAGTTGGGTCCGCACGTGAATGGGCCCTCACAATATCATTTGTAGAGAGTGGGTTCGAAAGGCTAAGTCGAGATTACTCGGCGGTCGTCTTGTTAAGTTGTTCCTGCATGGCTTAGAGGTATTCACCCTTTGAGCCCTTTTCTCCGGAGGGACTCCCCCATCTTAGGTTGCATATTTTTCTTTTATATTAGCATGCATTCAATTTCCTTCGTCCACGTGTAGGGTCGAACTTTCCAAGACCGATACTTGTCCCATCGGTTTCAGACCCGAGTTGTTGGGAGTGGTTGAGAAAGTTAAAGAACACGACTCTGTGAGATGCAAAGCTCTGTCTAGGGTAGGTAGTATGGGCAACCTTTCCTAGATATTTTAGATCTCTTACAAGATTACCCCTATGCCGCTTTTGCCCCTTTTCTTAATGGAGCTCACGGGCCGGCCGAGGGCTGTACCCTCTTCGGCGGCTTCTCTGGCCCATTGGTGCTTTGCGTTTTTGGGCTTGGACTACTACCTTGTTCGGCTTGGGCCTTAAATCTTCCCGTGAACAGGTGGATCCGCCCATCTATTGTCGGGCCCCACAATAGCCCCTCAAAACCCCTTTGTCCGACCCCTTGGTTGGATAGGGGTTTTGATGACACCGAGCATTTACTACGACTCATTAAATTCGACTCCTTCTCGGCGTTGGCAGTTCTCCGAATGCCCAGGAAACGTTTCGTTCTATGAGATATTCTTCCCGATTTAGCCTTGGTACGTTCCGTCCGTTGGGCTACCCAAAGTAGGTCTTTAATGGTTTCCTTTACGAGACCTATCATTCAATTCAACGGTTATTGATGAGATGGGGGAGCGGAACAAGCGCACTCTTGTTGGCAGATTTCCTTGATAATTTGAACACATTTAATGCCATCCTTTTCGTCCCTTCTATAAAGAGGATGAACGTGTGTTGTTTCTTTCACATGTGAATCCCTTAATTCCCCAGAAAACTGAAATTCTTAAATGCCTCCCAGAATTCACATTTACCCTCCGATTATACTACGACTCTTAATACGTTTACCACAGTCATAGGTGATGAGGAAACCTTTTCCATCCCAAAAATACCTTGTTCTGGCTAAGCTCGAAATGGCTCGATCGGGGCAAGGATGGTGGAGACTCAAGATTTGTCTCGCCTTCCTTTCAGCCAAAATCCGAAGCAGGAACTCGTCACGTCGCACCTTCGACGGATCGAGCCGAGAACACACAGCATCATCACCACCCGCTCTCTCATGAGCATATCTAATGTGGTACCAGGTGCGCTAGAGTCGGGGATCAGGGCGGGGACTAAATGCCCCCGCTTCTTCCTCTCTTTGCTCACCTTTGGTTCCACCTTCTACTTTTCTTTCTTCTTCTTTCCACCACCACCAGCTCCATCCTGGGGCTTTTCCTTCTCTCTCTTTTGCTCCTTTTACTTTCTTTTCATTGCTTCCCTCTTCTTCTCCTCCTTCCTACCCATGTCTTCCCTCTTCTTTTTCCTTTGCACTCCTCGGCGACAAGAGCTTGCTTGAAGTGCTTCCATGTGTTCCAATTCTTCTTCCTTCTCCTTCATCTTTTCTATATAAGGTTCTTCTCCTGATATGAGCAAAGATCGAGGCAGAGATTGGAAAAGCTTTGAAGGCGAGTTTAAAAGGCAGGTGACTATTTACTTATTTGTATTGCAGTGGTTACTTTTGCTTGGCAGTTTACCTTTTGTAGAGGCTTGTTTAAGCCCTTCTTTGTACGTTGTAATAATTTTCCATATTAATAAAAGTTGCTATTCATTTATTTCGCATGTTCTATTTTTACGTTTTATAAGTTTACACACGCTGCTCGGCACAATAATATAGCATTTGAATTAATGGCAACTAAGGCTGAAATATTTGTTAATAAAAAGACATCACCACAACTTTAAGAAAATTACAATTCGACATAACAATCCGATTCAAAGTGAGAAGCGAGACTTACCTTAAATTAGTCGAGATGGGGGCTAAAAGTGCTAGATAAGGTGTAAAAAGTAGCTATCCGAGGATGTGTCACCTTTCCAATGCACAATTTCCTTAGGCTAGCGATTATCGGTTCATTTCACCATTTACTTAACACATTGGCCTTAATCTTTTCTAGTATTTGGGCCGAGGAACTTGCCCATCCGAGCAATTGATTTCCCAAAAAGCCCGAGTCCAAAGACTTCGCAAAGCCCGGGTTTTGTTTTAGACTTATGCCTTTTTTTTTTTATGTTCTTGGTTTCCCCATAGACTTGAGTCCGAGGACCATACAAGTCCTAGGTTCTGTCCAAGACTCATGTTTTTTCTTTTATGCTCTTGGTTTCCCCATAGACTTGAGTCCGAGGACCATACAAGTCCTAGGTTCTGCCCAAGACTCTTTGAGTTCAGATCTCCCTTTTTATCAGGAATTTCCGAGGCGCCGAACAGGGTTGTCCTCGGCAACGGCCATTTCTCGGCGTGGGCCGCAGTCCCTGGGCCCTCATGCGGAGCGGGCCGGGGCCGCGAATTCACTTGGCCCATGAATTAAGAGATATTTGCGACCTTTGGCCACGCGGTGCTCTCTGACATCACAATGATCGAGGTGCGCCTTTACGAGGCTTCTTTAATCTTGGGGTTGCAGTTGACGCTGGAAATTGAGCCGTAACCCTTTTGTCTGTAGCGTTCCTTGGGACGCCGCGTGAGTTGACTGCCATCACCTTGTCCTTTCAAGTAGATATGAGGGAAGAAGACAGTTGCTTTATATACGCACCAATCCTTTAGTTTCCTCCTGCATCATAATTCCCATATCCGGAGCTTTTCTCTCTTAGAGTTACATGTTTAAGGCGAGGGTTGGGAAGAAAGAACTCTCTCCGCCACAGAAGCATCGTGTCCTCATGAGACTCATAATAGTAAGGTATGGGCACGGGAGGCACAAGTTCAGGAGAATACTCCATTTCGACCGAGGGGGAAGGGCGTTTCTCCCTCTTTTAGCCAAAATCCGAAACAGGTTCTGCTCATGCCAGAATTTTGGTATGTCAGAAAAAAGGTTCTCCGCCATTATCGCCTCGGCCCTACTGGGCAGCGAATGTTTAGAGAAAGCCCCTCAACTTCTCACTCCCTGCACCTTTCCTTCGACGGTGTCGGGCTCAAGTTGGGTCTATTTTGCTGTTTGAGTTGTGGGCAAGTGAAAGCATTGAGGAAGAACAAGGTCTTGGAGCTGTAGCCAACCTCTCCCCCGATCTCCTTCCTCGGCTTTTACTTTATTCTCTTATATCTTCCTTTCTTTTTGGTTATGTAGTGAGCTTTGACACAAACCGATTCTAGCTTTTCATTGTACAATGTACTATCTATTTGCTTTAGTAAGAAATGGCGATTTCTTTACTTATTTTGAATGTTGTTCTTTAGATAAAACTACTTTGTGAGTTGGTGTGCTCCATGTGTGTGTTTCTCCTCGGCAGTATTTAAAGCAAGAACTCTTGAGGCACAATCCAACTAATTCTAATCTATCGCCACCATCAGGCAGAATAATAATAACTCATAGTAAGTTAAAGTTAGGAAACTAACCGAGATAACGGTTGAACGTTCCGTAGTAAGCACTAGAATATTGTATGAGGACGACAAATTCTAAATAATTCATCCGAGGGAGTGACCGAGCGTTGCATGACTCCGGTTATGCTTTTGGAAACACGTCACTCCATTCCATACTGGTCCCTTTAGTGTTGAGGATCCGAGGACAAATTAGAGAATCCATGTAACCCAGTTTTTCCTTTTAAGCAGTTGGTTTCCCCAGAGGCTTGGGTCCGAGGACCATGCAAGGCCTTGGTTCTGTCCAAAACTTGTATTTTTTTCTGTAAGTAGTTGGTTTCCCCCAGGCTTGGGTCCGAGGACCATGCAAGGCCTTGGTTCTGTCCAAAACTTGTATTCTTTTTGTAAGTAGTTGGTTTCCTGCAGGCTTGGGTCCGAGGACCATGCAAGGCCTTGGTTCTGTCCAAAACTTGTATTTTGTTTGTAAGTAGTTGGTTTCCCCACAGGCTTGGGTCCGAGGACCATACAAGACCTTGGTTCTGTCCAAAACTTGTATTCTGTGTGTAAGTAGTTGGTTTTCCCAGAGGCTTGGGTCCGAGGACCATGCAAGACCTTGGTTCTGTCCAAAACTTGTATTCTTTTGTAAGTAGTTGGTTTCCCCTGAGGCTTGGGTCCGAGGACCATGCAAGGCCTTGGTTCTGTCCAAAACTTGTATTTTTTCTGTGTAAGTTGTTGGTTTCCCCAGAGGCTTGGGTCCGAGGACCATGCAAGGCCTTGGTTCTGTCCAAAACTTGTATTTTCTGTAAGTAGTTGGTTTCCCCAGAGGCTTGGGTCGAAGGACCATGCAAGACCTTGATTCTGTCCAAAACTTGTATTCTTTTGTAAGTAGTTGGTTTCCCTGCAGGCTTGGGTCCGAGGACCATGCAAGGCCTTGGTTTCTGTCCAAAACTTGTATTTTTTCTGTGTAAGTTGTTGGTTTCCCCAGGAGGCTTGGGTCCGAGGACCATGCAAGGCCTTGGTTCTGTCCAAAACTTGTATTTTCTGTGTAAGTAGTTGGTTTCCCTGCAGGCTTGGGTCGAAGGACCATACAAGGCCTTGGTTCTGTCCAAAACTTGTATTCTTTTTGTAAGTAGTTGGTTTCCTGCAGGCTTGAGTCCGAGGACCATGCAAGGCCTTGGTTCTGTCCAAAAATTGTATTTTCTTGTAAGTTGTTGGTTTCCCTGCAGGCTTGGGTCCGAGGACCATGCAAGGCCTTGGTTCTGTCCAAAACTTGTATTTTTTGTGTAAGTTGTTGGTTTCCTGCAGGCTTGGGTCCGAGGACCATGCAAGGCCTTGGTTCTGTCCAAAACTTGTATTCTTTTGTAAGTAGTTGGTTTCCCGCAGGCTTGAGTCCGAGGACCATGCAAGGCCTTGGTTCTGTCCAAAACTTGTATTTTCTTGTAAGTTGTTGGTTTCCCCAGAGGCTTGGGTCGAAGGACCATGCAAAGCCTTGGTTCTGTCCAAAACTTGTATTTTCTTGTAAGTTGTTGGTTTCCTGCAGGCTTGGGTCCGAGGACCATGCAAGGCCTTGGTTCTGTCCAAAACTTGTATTTTCTCGTGTAAGTTGTTGGTTTCCCCAGCAGGCTTGGGTCCGAGGACCATGCAAGGCCTTGGTTCTGTCCAAAACTTGTATTCTTTTGTAAGTAGTTGGTTTCCCCAGAGGCTTGAGTCCGAGGACCATACAAGGCCTTGGTTCTGTCCAAAACTTGTATTTTCTTGTAAGTTGTTGGTTTCCCGGCAGGCTTGGGTCGAAGGACCATGCAAAGCCTTGGTTCTGTCCAAAACTTGTATTTTGTTGTTCGTTTATTCGTTTCTTGGAGGTTAGTTCATCGAATAAAGCGGGGGAAGCGATCTTGATGCTTGGAGCCCCTGGACTTGCCATGCCACTGGCATCATGAGGCGTAGCCCCTGGTGGGAACTCAGATCGAAACAACGACAAGGTGTCGCCGGTCATGAAGGTGTCCTCGTAGACCCTTGTTCAACAGAAGCTCAACTCCATCGCCGCTCGAGCTCACGTGTAAGCCTTCCCACAGACGGCGCCAATTGTAGGGTCACGTTCCGAAACGAACCGCAACCGTAGTTGGGTCCGCACGTGAATGGGCCCTCACAATATCATTTGTAGAGAGTGGGTTCGAAAGGCTAAGTCGAGATTACTCGGCGGTCGTCTTGTTAAGTTGTTCTGCATGGCTTAGAGGTATTCACCCTTTGAGCCCTTTTCTCCGGAGGGACTCCCCCATCTTAGGTTGCATATTTTTCTTTTATATTAGCATGCATTCAATTTCCTTCGTCCACGTGTAGGGTCGAACTTTCCAAGACCGATACTTGTCCCATCGGCCTGGACCGAGTTGTTGGGAGTGGTTGAGAAAGTTAAAGAACACGACTCTGTGAGATGCAAAGCTCTGTCTAGGGTAGGTAGTATGGGCAGCCTTTCCTAGATATTTTAGATCTCTTACAAGATTACCCCTATGCCGCTTTTGCCCCTTTTCTTAATGGAGCTCTGGGCGGCCCGAGGGCTGTACCCTCCTCGGCGGCTTCTCCGGCCCATTGGTGCTTTGCGTTTTTAGGCTTGGACTACTACCTTGTTCGGCTTGGGCCTTAAATCTTCTTGTGAACAGGTGGATCTGGCCCATCTATTGTCGGGCCCCACAGTTGCGCATTGTCAAATTCGTGGATCTCACATTTTTTCTTAATCAGCATTGTTACACAATAATTGTAACAACAATGTAAATTCACACACTTTTAAATTGATTGATATATGTGATTTTTTTACTTAAATTGTGCAAAATCAACACCATATACAATTTTACATGCACTAATGTGATTGCTCTTATTCCCAATGATATGAACCGTTGAAATGAAGAGAAATGGAGTAAATGTTATGACTTTTAGGAGAAATATAATGCATGAAGCTATTCACTTTCTAAAAAAGGGTGCTTATTTACTATGGGTTAGGAAAGACTTCCTCAACTAACTTTCAAGAA
The DNA here is from genome assembly GCA_028216015.1 of Quercus dentata. NCBI lineage: Eukaryota > Viridiplantae > Streptophyta > Magnoliopsida > Fagales > Fagaceae > Quercus > Quercus dentata. Next base: position 779,961 of record CP116452.1, on the reverse strand, counting down.
ATATATTTTTATAAAGATAAAAGTTAATGGATGTCCAAAGCACATTGGATTAGGAAATGTTTTTATAAACTTTTTATGAGAAAAGAAAAAAGTAATTGATTTTTTTATAACTTTTTATATTTCTTATAAAAGAGGTATCAAAATTTTCCTAAAATAGAAATATAAAAGTTATGGCACGTTTGGTAGACTGTAATAGGCACTGTAATAGGCACTGTAATGTAATAGTTATTCCTATGGTTTAGCTATTCAATAGTTTGGTTATGTTTTTTTTACAGGAAATAGTCATTCCTTATAAAAAGCTATTATTTAAAATGAGGAATAACTATTCCTCTCTAAAAGGGTTGTAATAGTTATTCCTTAGTAGATGTAATAATTTCTAACATTAATATATTTCCAAATAAATACACTTTCCATATCTACCTAACAATTATGGAAATAAGAAATCATAAAAAAATAACTCATCTCTCTAAAATTTAAAATATATTATTTTCCAGGAAATATAATTGTATGAATGAGATTTTTCCTAAAATAGATCATAAGTTTTATTCTAATATTACAACTCACAACCAAACCAATGAATAGGTTTAGTTATTCCATTACAACACATTTTATTCTTGGTAATAAAGATTACCATTCCTGTTGTCATCCACATTCAATATACCAAACGTACCCTTATGGAATTTCTATTTCATAATTGGTTATAAAAAATTTTGGATTTTTTTTTCTATTTCTTTTTCATGCAGCAAACAATTCATGTAATATACTTTATTTAGAGCACTAGCATTGGGGGTATAAAAACCCCCCAATTACTATTTTACCACCTAAACCCTCAAAACCATGCTCCATCCGGATATGTAAACCCAAAATTTTTTCCATCATTCCTACAATAATATATGCAACCTTTCTGTTCATGGGGTTGAAAAAAAAATTTTGAATATTTTAATCTCTCACTTTCAGGTTTAGACTCCTCTCTCTTCTTTCTTTTCTCATCTCTTTCTCTCACTCTCTCTCCTCTCTTCCTCTCACGATGATTCGGACATTTGCTTCTCTCTCTCTCTCTCTCTCTCTCTCTCTTAATTCGGCATTGGGTGGGTGGGCTTCAGATCGGCCTTGGGTGGGTGAGTGGTTGTACGTAGATTGACTTGGTTGTCTCGGATTTTGGGTTGTGGGTTGCGGTGGATGTAGGGTTGTAGGGTTGTGGGTCTTGGGTTTGATCAGTATTTCTCTCTCACTCTCCTTCGCCCCCCTCTCTGACGCCTTGATGGGTATGGGTCGTGGGGCCATGTCCAGCCACGCCTTCACCTTCAATGGTTCCACCTCATCTTTCACCTTGAACTTGAGAACCGAGATGTCATCTTTCAGTTGACTTAAGAACTGGAGATTTGTGGTGTGGTGGTTGGTTATATTTGTAGTTGTGGGTGAAGAGAAAAAGAGAGTAGGAGGAAAGAGAGAGAGGAGTATTTTATATTATTTTATTAGGTATGTTATATTATTTTATTGGGTTGTATGTAAAAATAAAAAAAAATAAGATGTAGGATGAGTTATAAAATGGGTTGGTAAATAGATAAAGTGATGTTTGAGAATGTAAGATATGTTTTTTTTTTTTTTTGGCATCCTCGGATACTAGTGCTCTAAAAGATGAGCTATAGTCAACAATTGTTAGCTGCATAAAATAGAAAATTTAGACAAATTGTAGCTTATTGATGACAGAAAGCATCTTGGATGTTAATTAATTGACCAGGCCTTACATAAGAACAACTCACCCTTTATTAATTATGAAAATATTTTGGTTCTATTAATACTTTAATTTTGGTTGGAAAAAAATATTTTGGTTTAATTTTATGACATGGTATTATTAATTTTGGTTTAATAATTTCTTAGTTTTTATTTTTTTAGAAGATAATACTATGTTAGTTGTTTGAATTTAAATGCAGTAGGCAATTTTTTTTTTCTTTTTTTTTGAGAGAGTTTCAACATATGGCTTCCGCTCAAACCAACACATCAATTAGTTTTTTGGTGTAGGTAGAGATTGAACCTCGGATCTCCTATACAACCATCAGAGACTTTACCAGTTGAACTAACTGAAACCCACAAATGTAGTAAGCAATTGACCCATTGTATTGGAGAAATTATAGTGTCCATTAGCGGACAATCCACTCAATGGGTGATATATTATATCCTTTCAGTCCTTTGTAATATGGTTCATCAATTTCAATTTCAAATTTTTTTTTAGGGGAATTTCAATGTCAAAGTTGAAAATGCAAATTAGTTTTTTGGTGACAAACAATTAACATAGTGACTCAAGGCACGATAGAAGGCCAGCTTTTTTATTTTTTACTATGATTCAAAAAATGAATGAGAACCATGATAAAACTCTCTCTCTAAAAAATTAAAAAAAAAAAAAAAAAAAAAAAAAAAAAAAAAACCAAAATTTGAAGCTAGAATAAATCCTACTTTCAAAAATGATAAAAATAAATTCTTCTTTTTTTGTGGATAAGGTATATACGTTTATAAATTACGGAAAACCAATTGTAGACTTATATTATAATAGAAATTACGGAAAACCAATTCTTCTTTTCTTGATTTTTTTTATGCACGACATTGTTGGTCCTTTTCATTGGGAAAGTTATAATATCCAATGGTCACTATTGATATGATCTTATATTAGAATAGAAATTAATCTATTCTTTGTTATTTGTGAGAGAAACTTCTTCGGGTTTTGTAAGAGTGTCTCCATATACTACTTTCTATAATCTCCATATCTCAGTAAAACATTTTTCTTGTCGCTATCTGTGGACATAGAGTGACAAGTATAGAATTGTCTGAAAAATTAATAGGGATGTTAATTGTTCACACAAGCTAAATTACATGGACACAGAGAATTTGAGCAAATACTTGGTTGAACACCAATCTTCCAACAACTTGCCACTAAGGCACTAAGGGATTCAAATTTTTACATTTTTTACAAGCAATATAGAAACAGAGTCTTCTTTTTCCCTTAATTTATTGAACAATGTATTTTATTTCGAGGAACTTGATGTTTATTTATTCTGAGATGGTAGCTAAAACAAATTCCAAGCAATCTAGTAATAGCGAGCATTGGTAGACATGATTCCGCCACAGATAAGACCAAAAAAAAAAAACTATATATATATATATATATATATATAATAGTAAAATAGCTTAAATGATGCAATTTGTTTTTAAAGATAAAATCAATATATATATATATATATATATATATATATATATATATATATATAATAATAATAATAGGTGAAGTTGAGAGAAACTCAAATTAGAATTCCAAATTAGAGTTCCAATTTTGCACCATGTGTCCTAAATTATTTATTCTTAAAGATTTTTATTTCTTAATTTTAGAATCAAATGTGGAACCATATCATAAATATTCATCCAAGTGAGTTATTAAGTATAAAAACCAAATAGTTTAAAATAAATTAATTGTAATATAAAAAAAAAGTGTTTCACAATTTTTTTTTTTTTAAATGGACAATTTACATTTTATACCTAATAATATCTTTACAAAATTTTTTAAAGAGTTAACAAAATATAAAAATGACTATCAATAGTATTTAAATTATATATATAGGAATTATATTATGCATCTTATTATATATTTTTAAGTGTATCAATGCATACATATGGGGTTACAAGTTAGTATATATAAAAGCAGAGACCTCATGTAAAAGTGCATGAGGTCCTGCTACGTGGCACTCTAATGTTGCATTTAACATTTTTTACCTCTTTTCATTAAGTTTTTTTTTCACTGTTACCCAATAGATCATAGTAACTTATTTTTATTATTTATATAAATTTAACATTTTTACCTTTTTTTATTAAGTTTTTTACTATTATATAAAATAAGGGTTGTTCTTGACAATTGGACCAATTAGACCAAAAGTTATTCACTACAAAATGGACTACCTTTTAAAAGTAGATCAAACCCGATGAAAAACTCAAGCTCAGTTATTATCTTACATATTATGACATAAGTTTGACCCTTCCCACATGTAAATCAAAGCAAAAACTTTTACCCTCTTACAAATTCTCTTCTTCCTCCCCCACGTATAGATGATACTTCCAGAAAATATCATTCTCATGAAATTATGTCTTCATTTTTCCCCAATTTCAATTCAATAAGCTTTTGTCCATTAATAACGTTCTATGCAATTTATGCAAGCAAATTCTTTGTCATTGACCAACGCAACAAAAATATATATAAATCTTGAGATCCCCGAGATTGCTGAAATAATTGACAAGTGCATATACAATCTCACAAAATGCCATTAACTTATTATTTTCTTTATAAAAATTCAATGATAAGAATGGTAAAAAACATGATCTATACAAGAAATACAAAAAATACATGCAAAACAATTTTTCATAGGAGGATTTATCTTTAAATAATATGAAGACAATAGTAAAGATAAAATACATTGAATGAGATCCTTTGAAACAAGTTTGTTAATCATTTCAAATTATACTCATCATTTATGTAAAAATAATAATAATAATACATCATATTATTTACATTGGAAAAATAATACATATTAATTTCAAATTTCATTGCAAAATGTGAACAGCTAGGGTATTGCAACAATAAGTAACATTGATACAACAATTGGTTGGTATTACATTTTGTGCGTACTTTGTAAAAGAAATGTCAAACCACAAGCAGGATCATTTTGGTGTGCAAAATGTGAAACAAAAACAAATCTTTCTATCTCAAAGTTAGAGGCACTCACATTAACTACATACTCTCCAAACATTTATAATATATTTATCTCACTATAACTACTATATATACAATTGCAAACTACTTCAGATACAAGATTCAAATTGAAGTTCTTGATGCAACTAACGAAACAAATTTTGTGATATTTGATCGAGATGCCGAGAAAATGCTAAATAAATCTACAAGAGATCCTGTTGAAAAATAAACCGAGGTACAATTTATTTAAATTATTATATAACTATTGATATTGGAGAAGAATCTCACGTGATTTGAAAAAATAATTTAGGAAAAAAATGGATTTTCCTACTTCATTTGAATGAATTCAATCTAAACGATGGGTTTGAAAATTACATAGTTGCTGAAAATTTTGATGCACCTTTAAGTGATAAAAATGTATGGAAGAAAAAAAATATATACACAACCCAATATGCTATATTAATTCTTTTTGTTGCACTATTCCAAAATTAACAAAAATAAAAAATAAAAGCATTTACAAAAGACTATCACATTATTGAAATTTAATATAAATGCAAATACCTACAAAAAATCTTAGCGATAAAGTCCAAACTTTGTAAGATCCAATCAAGAAATTCCCGATGCCAATTCATTAGTGATTAACATAAATGATGCAACAAAAGAAAAAAGTGATGAAAGCTCAAAAAATGAACAAATATGGACGGATTAAACTTCAAACGTTGAAGAAGGAGAAACTGATGATGATAACAATAGTCACCATATCGCAATAACAAAGCGTTGAAGAAAAAAAAAAATTCATAATGAAGCTTTTTATTACATCACATAATAAAAATCAATAATATAGAATGAATTAATATGGCTCAGAGTGAGGCCGAGGTGTGGTTGCGTGCTCTTGTGCGTGGCTGAGTGTGTGGCTGCGTGAGTGACAGAGAGATTGAGGGTTAGGGAAAGGCGGATGGGTACTGGGTTAGTGACTTAGGGTTCACAACTACATATATATATATATATATATATATAAAGGGGGGTTTTTAGTAATTTCATGGTAACGGGGTCATATCCGGGTCAGGTTTCGGACCGGGTCTCGAATTTTTTGATAAAACCCAGACCCGTGTTTTTAAAAAAACCCATACTCGACCCTATTCTTTATCGGGTCGGGTAAAATCTCGCCCATTAGGATCGGGCCAGGTCGGGTATCCGCAGGTTAGATCTAAATTACCATCCCTATTATCAATTGCCTTTTATTTTCAATCCCCACAAGTTCATCTTCTTTAAGAAACAAAGAAGATTCACTACGACGCATGGTCCATTTGTGATTATCTTTAGAAATTAGAACTTGTACCCTCAATATGATTAACACCATATCTCTAGTTCATTTCTGAAATGGTCTTGATTGACTTATTGATTTTCTGTAACTTGGTGGTGGCTTGATGCCTCACCCATAGATTCTGTGGAAAATAAATAGTGTGGTGAAGGAACCCGGAAGATCGACCTCCAGTTCGTTGGCTAGTGATTTGATACATGAACTGATCAATAACATCTTCTACGTCATATGCCACGTCTCTCACATTTGCCACCCAAGTTTTCTCTCCTTCATTGCCTGTATTCCCTTCTTATCTGCATCTACTAGAAAAGATTGCATGCTTATCGACTCATCCTTGATATCGTTAATTGCATCACGAACCCCCCATAACAATGATGCTTCAGTTGCAAGCACTGAAAGGATATTGCTAATCAAATATTTTACTACAGCCGAGTCCATTTTTGCCTTTAAATTTCCTTCTAGCTTTGTCACTGAGTTTTACTCTCCCTTTCTTACAATCATATATTTACAGCATCAAAATGGATTAGTGGAAAGAAGAGAAAGAAAGTGACAAGCTTTTTGACTTATTGCTCGGTTGTCGTTAATAGGATACCTACACAATCAGAATAGAGGTGAGAGAGATATATTGGATGAAGGTATTTTTATTCTCAAAAAAGTGTAGCAGTACAAATCAGCTAAGTTTGAGTACACAGTTTTCCGTCAAGACTCAAGAGCCTTATAGTCCAATGGCACTGCCCAGGAGAACTTGAGCTCTTTCAAATTCCCAATTAAAGCTGTCTTTAACAAACAATTACAAATCTATTAAAGCACACCATCAAAAATATAAATTTTTGCATAAAGGAGTAGTTCAAGTTGAAATTAAACCATTAACAAGACTAAGTTAAATGGATCTGTGTTGTAATTTTTCTTGATTCATTATTAGAATAGAGTACAGTTTTAATGAGGGACCAATTTATTTTTGTTGTTTCAGAAACCTTAATATAAGATATAGAAGTACCACTTAAACTGAAAGGTTAAAATGTGTTTGGACCCAAATATGCTATGTTACTTCCTCAAATTCTTTTATTTTTCCTTTACATAGGACTTTTATTTTTCCTTCACTAGTATGTATAAAAAGGTTGTTCACTAGGGGAACTTCAACCCAATCCATTATATCTTCATGGATTTAGCAAATGTAAAATTATATTGAATGGGTATTTCTGAAGTAAAGTGAAATATACCAATCATCTAAGCTTAAACAGGAGAGCAAACCTTAAATGTGATAGTTCAGTAACATGAGTAGTCCATAACATCAGATGATATTTAAAAATATATATAGCTAATGAAAATAGAGAGATTGCTCTGATAACAACTAAGTAAATAAAATCAAAATTTTAAGCATGGATGTATCCCAAATACTTTGCAATTAAACTTTGGCTCTGTCTTACATCATTAGCATATGTAATCATGTAACAAATGCAATAAAACATGTATACCATAACCGAAAGCTGAACACTCTAGCCCTGTTGCTGGATTTTGAGGTTCCCGTCCGTTCTAATCATATTCCATTAATATTGTCGATGGACTAGATTAGTAGGAGTAGGACTTTTGAGTTGGTCCATTTGGTCTTAGGAAATTAGATTTGGGCTTTGGGTCTGGTGGGGTTGGGTTGACCATTGGGCTTAAATTGGACATTGCTAGGGGGTGCTAAAATGGTGGAGAAGTGGGTTGACCCGATCCCTCTTGGAATGGGCTTTAAAGGCTTGATGGACTAGGGTTGGGTTTGATTATATTCGGATCTGACATGTTACCATGTCTAACAATTTGGAGGCAGCTAGTGTGGAGGGCGAGCATTAGTTTTAGATTACAATTTACAAAGGCGAAGTTGTTGGAGGTAAACAAGGCAGATTAGTAAACAAACTGATGAAGCATTGAAAATTAAAGCACCCTAAACTCTGAAAGCCATGCAGATTCTTCAAAGTAATGCCAGGACAATTAGGCAATTAGCTACCCAGCTAGCCTATGCTTACATGCAGAGATGGTCTGGACTCCGGAGCATCTGGACCTTGGAATTCAGTAGATATGAGAATGTTGGAGTCGTGCCCTTGCATGACTAAGTTTATGTTTGGAAGGGATGGCGAGGAGATGAGAGGAGAAGGTGACCGAAATATAGTAATAAAATTTAGTCAATTTTAGTTATTTTTCACTCTACCCTCCTCCTTTATTCTTTTCTTGTCTCTTTCCATTCGAAAAAGGCACACAAAAGAGACTCAAAAGGGGTTTTGTGTGATGGATTTAGATCCGACACAATTGTAATTACGCTAAACTATAGCATCATATCAAATCCTCATGTGACATGGGTTCAGTTTAGCAAACGATGGAAAATGGTACTATGGTAGCGGGTTTAACTCATATTTGTGATGTATAGTTTCTTTTTTTTTTTTTTTTTTTTTACAATGAATTCTAACTAGGATATATATATAAATATATATATATATATATATATATATATATATATATATATATATATTTATGGGGAAAATTGCAATAACCTCCTTCAAAGCTTTTTTTTTTTTTTTTCTCTAAATAAAAAAGAGAGTCTCTAGTGTGGACTCATCGATCTCACGCAACTTAACGGTGATGAGTAATACCACATGTACTACACAGACTTTACTAAAACTATCGCTTAAACCACTCCTCTTTGGATACTAGGACAAAGACTTCTATCATCAAGTCACATCTCGTATATGGTCCTCCTTCAAAGTTGGACGAAAGGTCAATCCCTTATTTTTATAAATGACATTCTATCCCTTGATATTTTGATTTATTATTTTATACAACAAGTAACCTCTTATAACCAAATAAATTTAGAGTGTTTATACTTAAAATTAAATTCTCAACCAAAATAATCTCAAAGTTATGCTTAGTCACCAATTACATAATAATAAAATTTCAAAAGATAAAATAAAATGTCATTTTATATAATAAAAGAGAATTCTAATATATTTCTTGAAACCTCAAGGAAGGCAATTGGTGCAATTTACCCATGTATATAAAATATATGAGAGGGATTTTATCAAGTTCATCCCTGTAATTAGGAAGTATATCATATACCTATTCACTAATTGTAGGCATAACAAATTTTACCATCTACTAAATGTAGACAACAAATTTTGCAACATTTTAGGTGGTAGATCATCATTTTACATAAAATTACTATTAACATCATTTTGACTTAGGCTGTGTTTGTTTTGGCTTCAAATCACTTCAGGAAATGCTTTTCGATTGACCGTGTGTTAGGATGTAAAATCATTTTCGTTTTTATTTTACCTTCAAATCTCATTTTCAAAAAAAGAGAGAGAGAGAGAGAGAGAGAGAGAGAGAGAGAGAGAGCCCATCGCCGGCGACCCAGAGCCTTCGCGCCACGAACCCACGAACCAATCTTCGACTTCGCAGGCAAACCCAGAGCCCAAATTACGCCATGAACCCAAAGCCTTCGACCTAGAGCCAGAGCCTTCAACCCACCGATCTTCAACCCAAAGCCTTCGACCCACGAGCCTTCGACTTCGCGGCGACCCCAGCCTTCGTGCCATGAACCCACGAACCCACGAACCAATCTTTGACTTCGCCGACGAACCCAAAGCTCAGATCACGCCACGAACCCGCAGCCTTCGACCCACCGATCTTAGACCTAGAGCCTTCGACTCACGAGCCTTCGACCCACCGATCTTCGACCCGCAGCCTTCGACCCACGAGCCTTTGACTTCGCCAAGCAACTCGTAGCCTTCGACTTCGTTGGAAACCCACAAACCGATCTCTCTCTGTGTGATTTTGATTTCTGTGTGATTTTGATTTTTTTTGTTGTTGTGGTGGTGTGGGTGGTGGTGTTTTGGTGGTTTTCCTGTTGTGTGGTGGTCAATTTTGTGTGGGTGGTGGTGGAAAATAGCATTTTCAAAATGTTACCAAACACATGAAAATCTTTTCTAGAACAATTTTCATAATGCAACCAAACACTTAAAAATATTTTCATTTCCCAAAAATAGCATTTCCGAAAAATATTTATTTTCTGGAAAATATTTTACGGGAACCAAATAGAGCCTTAGTACCAATTACAACTCAGTACCAATTACAACTCACTACCTCAATTATTGAAATAGTGAAATTTTTTTTGTATATATAAGTATTGTTATACACATACTCTTGAGTGTTGACTCCGATCCAAAGGTAATAAGGCACAAACTTGGCACTTCCTACACCGCAGCAGAACCCAAAGACTTTTCTTTTTCTATTCTTTCAACTTCTTTTTTATTTTTTGACTGGCTCATACGGCTACACGTGTGTAAAAAGCACGAAAATTCCATACATCTAACAGTAACAAAAATAATTTTTCCTCTCATCAACCATTCCCAGTCACTCATCCAAAATCCAAACCAACCCAAACTGTCGAACAAAAACACAAACACTCCCCAAATTCTCATCAATAGATGGCACTTCCTCAACACCTCCCAGAACTAGAAGCCCCCTTCTCCTACACCACACCCAATCCTTAAAATGCGCACCCTCCTCACTCTCAGGCCACCACAACCTTCACCACCACCATGTCTCTTCAGCTCCACATTTCTCTTCAGCTTCAGACCCAACAAGCGGTTTCACTTCCTCACACCTTGCTCTTCTCTAAAGCAGACCAAGAAGCAGAAAAGAAGTACTGCCCCTAGCACTGCCCCACAGAGTCTCAGGTGGTTCTTTAGCAATCCAAGGAGTGAAGAAGAAGGTAGTAGAGGCGGTACTGGTGGTGGTGGAGGTGGTGGTGATAAGAGAGGAGGAGATGGTGAAAAGGGTGGTGAGTTGGAGTTGGAAGGTGACACTGCAATTAAAGGTACCATCTTGGCTGGTGTTTTGCTGGTGGGTGTAGTTGGTGGCTTTGCCACTGTTGGGTATGTCTACAAGGACCAGATTAATGCCTTCTTGACTCAATTTTCTACTTTCATCGAAGGTAATTGTGTGAAAATTTCGTACCTTTTTGAGGTGTTTTGTCAATTCGGCATTGGATTTTGTTGATTTCTGTTGGCATCATTGATATGGGATTCACTGAATGTTGCCACTTTTTTGAGGACTTGTGTGGATTCCATTGATTGAATTAGAATTCTATACTATACCCTTTTAATGTTGTTGCCCATTTCGATTGGATTTTGTTGATTTCTGTTAGTATCATTGATTTGGGATTCTCTGAATGTTGCCACTCTGTTGAGAACTTGTGTGGATTCAATTGATTGGAATTAGAATTCTATACTATTCACTTTTGATGTTGTTATGTCAATTTGGATTGGATTTTTTTTTTCTTGTATAAGAATATCAATGGCTTTTTTTTTTTTTGTAATTCAAGACCTATTTAGGATCCTATATGTTCAAAACACTATCTAATCCTGTTGGTTATCATAACTAGATAATACCTTCTTATTGGCTGTGGAAGTGCAGTCTCTCAAAGATGGTTCATGTTTGTGATGCATAAGTTTCAAGTTGCAAGGTTGTCAAATATCAAATGGAAGGGAATCCCCTGAATGTTTAATTTAATTTCTTGCCAATAAGCTCTATAATGGGACACACTTTTGCTTAACTTCATCTGTTAGCTTTGGAACCAGCTCTAGTCTGATGTGTATGTTTTCCCTCCATTGTATGGGGCACTTGTCCTTTGAAGAGGGAGAAAGTGTGGAATTACCCTACAGAAACAGGTGCCAACTTCGCAAAATGGGAAGCTTTCACATGTGAAGCACTTGACTTCATTCTAATACTGCTGGTGCATCCTATTGCATGCCTTACATACCTGCTGAGACACCTTTTTCCATATTTTTGTTGTGATAATACTGTGATCTATAATCATGTGCTAATCATGCAATCTAATTTTGAAGTTGTATTTTATCTTGTGTAAATTGGATATAATTTTGCATGTATGAATTTGGTTGGAGTTATTTTTAAAATGAAAGTGCTTGCTTTATCTTGATGATAGGGCCTGCTCTATGAATTGGAGCAACTGCTTTCCTGATTTATGATGCCATTGAACTCCTAAATTGTGTTTCTTCCTAGCCCATGCTAGCAGCATTTTCAGAGTATATCTAGAGAGCAATATAGCGTTTAGCTCATCATAATAAAAGAATGCACTCTCAGCTTAATCTTATAAACTTCTTTCATTGAACAGGTTATGGCCCAGCTGGATATGCTTTATTTGTAGCGGTTTATGCAGGACTGGAAGTATGCACCTGGAACACTTTCTTGAGTATAGTGCATTTTATTTTCAGCAATACATTTCAGCCTTAATATGGATAAAAAATATAGTCTAGTTGTGATGCAACCGTAGAAGTTTAATTTATTACTTTTTTATAAATTCACCAATTCAAGACTTCTTTTATGGGGTCCACATGTGGAGTTTTGTGGTTTTGACGGTCTAGTTATATGTGTCTGAATGTTAGGTTTTTTAACTTAATTAAGTTATGGTCAATTTTCTAGCCAGTGGTAAAATTGTAATATCTGTGAAAAATATGCAGTCTAGATGTGATGCAATCATAGAAGATTAGTTTAAGGTCTAACTGTTCACCATCATGAACATGATGTCCTTTTTATGAAATAAATCTTTGATTACCTATCAAAAAAAAAAAAAAAAAAAAAAATTACTACTTAGAGAATTCACCAATTCAAGAATTTTTTTATGGGGTCCATATGTGAAGCTGTGTGGCTTTAAAGGTCTAGTTATATGTGTCCGGGTGTTAGGTTTTCTAATTTAATAAGTTATGGTCAATTTTGTATTAAGTGTCAAAATTGTCATTTCTGCAAACACTGCAAACTAAAGGTATTCTGGTAGTTTAGTTGGGTCTATAATTTTCTAGGAGATCCTTAGTATCATCTTAGGTATCATTTTCTTTATGTCCAAGTTAGTTTTTTAGATTTTTAGTTTACTAGTTAAACTAGGAGTGCTAATAATACTAGTAGTACAAGAAAGAGTCTTTAAACATATGTGGTGTTCAATTTACTCCAAAGAGAGATGAAGTTGGTTAAAAGAAAAATATTGAGTGTTTTGAGCATTGAGGCATGTTCGCCTTCATGTTTTACTTTCTCCCTTTCTCTTCTATCTTTTCTTCCTCTCTTTCTGATGGTACCGTTCCTGGGTATTGTTAATACAGCTGTTAAACACCATTAAATTCTCTCTTTTTATTCTTCCTTACAAACCAAAATCAAGCCTTTTCTATTGCCTATCAAAACCCTAAAACCTCACATACTTTCTTCTACCAAATAGCCATCAAATAACTCATCAAAGCACCTTTTAATACCTAACACAAATCCATGACCTTTTCCTCCATAATTCTAAAGATCCACAAATTTTCCTAACCTGTAACCTGCCACAAGCACACGTATACAAATTCCTTTGTTTGTCCTATCACAAGATCTGCGTGCTAGTAAATGTCAATGCAATGTAATGTTTGTCTATAAAGTAAAATAGGTAGGCATTTTTATTTTCCATATCACAAACTGAGAGTTTCATGATGTCTACATGTTCTCTAAACTCAAGGGTGATATTGCCTATGCATCTTCTCCCCTTATAAGAGTAAAGTGGAATGTGACATTGTGCATTCAAGGCTCATTGGGTGTGTGCATAACTTATCAAAATATTTATTTTTAAAAAAATTTAAGGACAATGTTTGACTGAAATCCAATGTTTTCCTTGGGCTATTATCCCGAACTTGTGCATTCTCATTCACATTGGTGCTGTAGCATGTTCCAACAATTTCCAAAGCTATACACACACATACATGTGTTCCTATGTATATATATGTTAGCTGCTAATACTGACTTTGAATAGCTATGTTCCTAGATACTTGCGATTCCAGCCATTCCTTTGACCATGTCAGCTGGTCTTCTTTTTGGTTCTCTTATCGGCACTATCATTGTCTCCATCAGTGGAACAGTGAGTCAATTTCTTTTGCAAGTTAGAAAGATCAAAATGACAATATCTACTTAAGCTTTGTTTTCTAAATCAGTAACCTGTTTCAGGTGGCAGCAAGTGCAGCCTTTTTAATTGCTAGATACTTTGCTCGAGAGCGGATTCTTAAACTGGTCGAAGGAAACAAAAATTTCTAGCAATTGACAAAGCAATTGGAGAAAATGGCTTCAGAGTTGTTACCCTACTGCGTTTAAGCCCTTTACTTCCATTTTCTTTGGGAAATTATCTATATGGATTGACATCCGTGAAGTTTGTACCATACGTATTGGGAAGGTTTGCTTCTTGTTGATTCTATTTGCTCATGGTTAATGGTTTTTGGTCTATTGTAAATGTTTTTGCTTCACTTTTTGGTGACATTTTTTGGATGTTTTTCCAATAGGAAATCGTTTGCCATTTTTATGGGCATCTGAGTTCCCCAAGATGATTTGACTTAAAACTTATAAATCATTTAACCTTTTAGCTTCAATTGGTCAAGATGTTGTTTTGACTAATTTATACTAGCAAAAAAAAAAAAAAATGTAAAAATGCAAAAATGTGTCTATGTAATGCATGGCTTAGTCACTGTTGGCTTGATCATGGCTCCAGTTGTCATTCCTAATTGCTTTCAAGTAATATTAGTAACAAGATTTGAATTGAATGTTTATTCATTTTTGCCTGTTCAAAATGTAGAATGAGTAAAATTATCAAATCAGATTGTGATTATGGTAAAAATGTGGAAATTTGGTGTGTAACCTAGCCAAAACTGGAGAGAATTTGTAATACTATAAAGATAATCTATTAACTCTTTAGTTAAGTTCTGTTGAAGCAGTGGCATACATTAGTCAATAATGCACTTGCCAAAATCTCACTATTGGGAATGTGTAGTGTGACAACACGTTTGTAAGCTAACATTATGTTTGGGAACTTACTTTTAAAACTCTTAATCACTTATAAATGACAATATAAGTTTCATATGATTTTGTAAAACCCTTGCAATCTTCTGCTTTCTAATTCAAATTTCAACAATATTTTGTGTGCAGTTGGTTGGGGATGCTTCCAGGAACATGGGCTTATGTGAGTGCTGGTGCATTTGGGCGGGCAATTATTGTGAGTCTTTAATTGGTTCCTCTTGCTGCAAACTTTATATGTAATTGTGCCAATTGTTTGAATATTACATTTTGTCTCTGTTCTTTTTTAGTTAAAAAGTAAGCATATGTGTCCATGAAGACTCATCCTAACAACCTCCAGAAGTGAGTGTGTGTGTGTGTGTGTATGTGCGTGCACGTGTGTGTGCACTGTGCGCACGTGTGTGTGCACGCTCTAACAGTCATACTTTATCCAACCATTTAAAACTTTTGACAAATCCTGCTCTAACTTCTTCAACCTATTAGAATCATAGTGAAATGAGATAAAAGAATGGGTTGGTAAACCAGAAGGTGTGTTTTTAAGAAGTGTGAGCCTTTCACACAGTAGAAGCTTTGAAATGCATGGCCACAGTCTAAACAACCAATTTTTAACTAAAACTGATTGCCTTTTGAGATTGATTGAAGGCATTTGATGGGTTAATTGGTTTGGTATTAGGCTTTTGATACACAAAGTTATCAGTCATTCATTATTTTCCAATTTTGGTGCTTGAATTTATTTTCTATTCTTTTAGATCACGACCTTCTACTAATGAGGATGATTTGTCATTAGATTCAATTTGATTGTCTGCCTATTGAATTTTTCCCCCCTATCTGGTGATGTTTCAGCAAGAAGAATCTGAGATTGGTTTACCTGGAGGAAATGGTCAGCTATTGACACTTGGTCTAGGACTATTGGTCACAGCAATTGCTGCAGTTTATGTGACACAGCTTGCTAAGGTAATGTCTCTATTGCAATTTGCAAAGTATTTCTTTCTTGTAACCTATTATGTTTAAGGTTCCTGTCCTAATCCCTCATTTTGCCAATAGGGTTAATATCAGTGTAAAAAACTAAGCAACTTTATTTATTTACTTTTATAAGACAACTTTATTGCCAAACACATTGGCAAATTATGTGTGTCTAAGGCTGCATTTGGTTCATGTAAAATATTTTCCGGAAAATATTTATTTTCCGGAAACGCTATTTTCCAGAAAGGAAAATATTTTCAAGTGTTTGGTTGTATTATGAAAATTTTTCTAGAAAATAATTTCATGTGTTTGGTAACACTCTAAAAATGCTATTTTCCACCACCACCTCCACAAAACCCACCACTACATGATAGGAAAACCACCAAAACACCACCACCCACGCCACCACAACAACAACAACAAAATCAGAGATCAAAGAGAGAAAGTAAAAAATCAAAATCACAAACAAATTTTATTACAAAAATTTCAAATGAGAACGAGAACGAATCGGTGCGAGTGGGTTCGTCGATGTGAGTGGGTTCGTCGGGGTTCGTCGGTGCGAGTGGGTTTGCGGTGCGACGACCTCTCTACTCTCTCTGTCTCTCTCTTCGTGCGTGGTCAGGAAATGGTGAGACGATCTCGATGATCTGTGACTGGGTTCGACAAGGGTGGGTTTGAACGATTAGAGCAGTGCAATCGTCTTGCTCCGATGCGATCTTCTTGCTTCGACGTCGGCGATCTTCTTGCTCTTTCTCTCTCTCTCTCTTCTATTTTCCAAGGCCGGAAATCATTTGAAGTGAAAATGAAAACGGAAATGATTTTCTGTTGTTTTGGCTCTCATTTTCGGTCAACTGGAAATGCTTTTCAGTTTGACCGAATTTGAAGTAACAACCAAACACCCAATTTTTCGGAAAATCATTTCCGGAATCAGTTTGAAGTCAATTCAAACGCAGCCTAAAACTAGTGAATTTTAAGTGCCCAAGCCATCATGCTAATGACCCTTATCTCATGGCTAAAATTCATAGTCTCACTATCTCTTAATTAAGTAGTGGCATAATGGGTGGTACCTTCATGTTGCTGACTCCAGAATTGGAAATGAGGCAAAATTTTGGTTGAGTTAGTGTGGCGTTACAGCATCTTCAACAGCCATGCTTGAGGCTCTTCCTCTTCATTTTCTACATACCTCACTTGAGGCTTTGCAGAAAATCCAACTGCTACAGTGGCTCTCTAAATCCAGAAAGCCACTGTAGCTCTCCAAGGCATTATATTATATTTTCCTTCAATAATACACTGCTTTTAGACTCTTAGAGAGCTAAATTTAACCCATGGTATTTTTCTCTGGCTTTCTTATTCCTATCTCCAACAAACACATGCCTCTCGGATATACCCAAACCAACAATCTAACCCAAGCTAGCCAGCCCTGAGCTCCAATGTTGCTCTATCTCCAATGCCAACCAAACCCATACTATCAAAAACCCCATTAGCCCATCAAATAGAGAAATGGCAGAGTTTGTCATTTTGTTAAGTTACTTAATTTAAAAGGTAGGTAGTTAGGTAGGTAAAAAAAGGTAAAAAAAAAAAAAAAAAAAAAAAAAAAAAAAAGAAAAAAAAGACTTTTTAAGGTTAAATATGGGTGAGAATTTGGAGATGGGGCTCTTATAATTTTGTCTAAATGATGTATATAAGGATGTGGGATTACTTGAATGGCTTCACTTGCCAACG
Source organism: Quercus dentata (assembly GCA_028216015.1). Classification (NCBI taxonomy): domain Eukaryota; kingdom Viridiplantae; phylum Streptophyta; class Magnoliopsida; order Fagales; family Fagaceae; genus Quercus; species Quercus dentata. The sequence goes on along the minus strand of CP116452.1, from coordinate 762,367 downwards.
ATTTTAAATTCTGAAGTTAGTCAATTTTTATACTACTTATCATTCTTCCACAATGCTGACTCTTTTCTATTCTAATGCTTATGATGCAGGATGCCGTAAAGGATATTGATGAGTAGAACAAGAAGAAAATGGTTTTGCCCAATTTATTGGATAACAATTGAAATTGTAAACTTTAACAGATGCATCTGTCTTGTAAATTGTAGTACGTTACTTAATCAAATCAAATAGGAACTTTTGATTTATTATATATATCATCTATAAAATGCTTTAAAAAAAAAAAAAGCGTGGTTATAGTTTATTTCTCATCAATTTTCTAGTTCATTTCCTCTTTTAAACGTTCTCTTTTGTGTTGGATAAACAATGGACCAAAATTCCGACATTATCTATATTTATATTATATATAAGATGATTTTCCTCTTTTAACTGGACTTTTATATAGTTCAAAAATACCTCTATTAATAAAGGATAATTTCATTTAGAAATAGTCATAAATGTCAAATAACAAATTCATTTTGAATTCAAAAAAAAAAAAAAAAAAAAACTCCTAAAATTTAGGATTTTTTTTCCAATCCCTTCTTATTCAAAAAAGAAATTACATTTACTACTTATCTCTAAAATTTATTCTTTTACTTGTTTAAAAAATTAAAAATATATATATTTCTAAATTATAATAGATATAATTTATTAACCTTTAAAACTTCTAAGCATGCACTCACGCGCATGCTAAGAGGCTAGTCCATATATATATATATATATATGAAACTGAAACTTTTGAAGTTCTCACAATTTTCAACGTTAGCATAATATTTAAATAAAATGTATTTAAATAAATTATTTTTGTTTACCTTTTTCAGAACTTGCCATATCATTATTATTTTTTAAAAAAAAATTATTTTTATTTTTATTTACCCCATACATTGCCTAAAGAGTGTTGGAAACCAAAAATTATTCTCATACTTTGCCTAAAAATAGTTGGAAACCAATAGGTTAACCAAAGTAGAATTGAAAACTGATTACAACCCAACAAATTATCCACCGTCCTACAACTATAAATAAATAAATAAATAAATTATATATATATATATATATATATATATAACAACAATGTACAAACTGAAAAAGAATGAAGAGCCATGATAATTGAAAGATTTTTATTTAGGATTTTTATTTTTAGCTTTTACTTTTGCCACTGCTAATAGAATTAGACATAGAATGAAGTTGGTATGGCTGGCTATTGCTAACATGCTCAAAGATCCTGCATATGGTATTCTTTTTTCATGGTTTAATTTAGCATGTGTTTAGGTAACGCATTTTGCAACATTAGGCAATGTTCATGCATTTTAAGCATGGGACCCACAAAACTGTTGCAAACAAATGAAGAAAAATGCAGACCCACGGCACAGAGTGAATAGTATTTTGCCATTTTAAAAATATTTTACTATAGTATTTTCAACAATAAGTTTTCGGTTTTAAGTAAAATAAACGGTATCTAAACAAACCCTTAATTGTTTTAGATGCTATGGTATTGAATTACTCTTTGCCTCAACTCTCGCATCTTAAGCTTGGTACTTTTTTTTTTTTTGTCATTTGCATTATTATTATTTTTTTAACCTACGTTTTTTTAATTCTTTTGTTACTCCATTCGGTTTTGGTGAACATGTTGGATATTTGAAATACGTAGGTTTGATTTTGCGCCTGTGATTGTTTTTGTTGTTTAGAGTTTGCACCAGTAAAACTTATTGCTTTATATATATATATATATATTTAAAAAGCAACTATTTTCCACAATTATCATTTTATTTAAATAAAATTATTTTTGCTTAGTCCATACTTAACAAAGAGTGAAACTCCATCTCTCTAACAAGTCCAACTTAAACTTAAACTCAAACTCATCATTATCATTTTTTTTTAACAAAATTATTTTTGTTTAATTCAAACTTAACAATAAATGAAACTCTATCTCTCTAACAAATCCAACTTAAACTCAAATTCAAACATTGATAATTTATCTCGAATTTGCTAGGTTAATTATGAACACTATAAAAGTAAAACAAACCCCAATATATATTTTTTTAAGCCAAGTAAAGGTATGAACTCTTCTTTTGTTATTTTCTTCTCCTACTTTGTTAAAAAAAAAAAAAAAAAAATTATGGTTTTTCATGTATTTTTTAAAAAGTAATTTTCATACATGAACCACCAAACTCTCTTTAGCCGTTTTTTACAAAATAAAAAACTTTGCAATAATTGAAATTATTCTTTTAAATGTAACCCATCTTTCTCTTATATTTCTTTATTATTTAGTCATATATATTTTGTTTTGTTTCAATAATTTCTAAGCAATGAATCATCTAATTCTTTAATATTTTTTGGTTTTTCAGAAGTTTTAATATCTAAATTTTTGAGTTATTTTTTTGTAATATCTAAAATTGTCTAACAAATTTTTTGTAAGCTATTGCACTTTCAAGCAAAGGCTTTAATATTTTTTGGTTTTTCAGAAGTTTTAATATCTGAATTTTTGAGTTATTTTTGTAGTATCTAAAATTGTCTAACAAATTTTTTGTAAGCTATTGCACGTTCAAGCAAAGGCTTTTTCATCAAATTATAACACAAATTAAAGTCATACAAGAGCAACTCATGCAATGACATAGTTTCTTAAATTTTTTATAAAATTATTTTAATCTATCTCACAAATAGGTAAGTTCCCGTGCATAGCATAGATAAGCAACTAGTAATTTATAATTTATAATGACATGAATTAATTATTTTGTGGACAGAGTGTCCATTATTAGCATTCAGCAGGCATCCGTGCATGCACATGTATAATTTTAGTTGTAAGATAAAGATAACGAGAGATTCATTCAATTTAGATTGTCCACATGAACAATAATTGTTGGCAAAATTCCCACCATACCTCTCACAAGTATTCTTCACCAAAGCATTATCCTTAATTGAAATGATGAAATAGAGCAATAATCTTTTGTTCCATCCAACGCACATATAGTAAACACTGCACACGTTAAACAGCCACGAAAAATTTACATGAAAATCCGTTTTTCTAAGCAAGTAGGCATCAAGGTTTGCAGAATTAAGTACATAACAATTTGACAGCCTCCCATCCTTAATTTTAATTGTATTGGTTAAGCATATCAAGCACAATCTAAGTAAAGTATTCTACTTGTACTACATGTCTAGTAACCATGGGCTAGTGTATGCTTAATCGATATTGTTTAACCACTTATAAATACCCTACATTTGGTACATTGTAATACAATTAACTTGATATAGTGAAGGTTGCCCTAATAAGGGTTTTTCATATAAACTGTTAGGTTGAACCACTGTATCATCTATATTAGTATTCGCACTGTATATATATACTCTCCTTATCTTAGTATTATAGGAAAAATTGTTGCGTTTGTGTTTGATAATATTGCGTTTTCATTGATTTCGACAAATGTTTAAAATTGTGAAAGGTTCTTATACATGGCACGCATGTATCACAATGATTGATGTTGACTTCTCAACAATTAGAATATACATCCAATTATTGCACTTAGGTGACATGAATGGCTTTATATAGAAACCTTGGGTGAGTTGCTTTCTTTTGACAGCAAGAAATACGAGTAAGCACTGTGGAAGAATGATAAGAAGAAAATTTACTCTGCAAAATATGAAGAATGAGGGCTAATGGGGTTTGGAGATGCTTTCATTTACGAGTCAGCACTGTGGAAGAATGATAAGAAGTATGGTTATGCAAAATGTGCCAGACACAAGCATGGTTATGCAAAATGTGAATGATCACATCAAGGAAGAAATGGTTCTTAATCACAGTGAGAAACTGACCATTACTCTTGGGCTCATTATCACACCTCAGGAATCCGTATCCTGATTGTTAAGAATGAAGGGAGATTGTTGCGACTTGCTAGAGATTCTAACCAATTTCATCATTTCTATAATGGATCATGCTCTTGTGGAGATCACTAGTGAGAGGTATGGGAGGATCTTTGCCACAAATGATTGTTCATGTGGACAATTTAATTGACTGGATCTCTCGTTATCTTTATATTACAACCAATGTTATGCATGTGTGTGGCACGGATGAATAAAAAAAAAATCTTGTGTAAACTAAAGAAAATGTCTTCAAAACGAAGGTGGAGTGTTCAGATATTCAAGAAATTTTGCAATGGAATGAGAGCATCATCAAGTCACAGAAAAGCTTGCGTTAGGAGGGTCGTTTTGATGAGTCTGCTGCCGTGGAAATTTCTGAGTCCATAGCATAACGCCATATCCTTCAAGTGGTTGGTGTTGCTCCTTGTGCTTGAGCAGTGCATACTAAGCATGGAAATTGGCTCAAATCAATCTTCATCTTTGGGCTTCAGCTTCAACTTGGTACATTAGAGTTCCCTCGGGCATTGCAGAATGAATTGAATTTTAGCCCAAGTTAAAACATTTACATCAAACAATGCAAAATAGAAAAAGTATAATTTTACATATTCAAACTCCAAAAATATCTATGTAAATTTGTAAATTTATTACCGTGTGCAAATTTACACCGATCCTATTAACTCTACATTTAGTTTTTTTATTATTTCTTTACGTATCTCAAAGATAGAGGAAGAAAGTGGATGATGATTGTCATATGTGAAGAAAAAAAAACAATTTAAAAAATGAAAAAAAAAATTGATATTTTACTATAATGTAGTGTAAAATAAATAATTTGATGTGAGGTATTTTGAAAAAATGAATATGTAAAATTAAAATTTAAAAAAAAAAAGTAGGTTCTTATGCTAAAATAAACAAAAATTTTTACACCTTTGTATTAAATTTATAATTTAACCTAAAATAAAAGGAGATATGCGAGTGGAAAAAATCTCAATGGAAAAAAAAAAAAAAAAAAAAACAAAACAAAACAAAACAAAACAAAAGAAGAAAAAAGTTTAAGCCGTACCCAACAAGGTTATTGGGATGGTACGCTGGTACAGAATGTTAGAGGGTGTTTGTTATTATTGTTTAAACAACAATTGTTTTCATTATTTAAACAATATTACATGTATTTTTACATTTTTTTCACCTACATATATTTTCACAAAACAATAACAACGTTATTAAAAACCTCTTACCAAACAGACCCTAAACAAGCAGTGGAAAGATTGCTCTTGGCTTATTGCTTGGGAAAGTTGGTGGAAGATGTTGAAGGTAACAGCTTGGAAAGGTTCCGAAATTGATTGTTCCAAACACGTTTTTGCTGGTCCTTGTAAAAATGCATTAGCTATAAATGCCTTTCCACTTCAAGCAGACTAGACACCCCTTCAAAAGAATAAAAACCTTTCAACAGCCTTTCTACTGTAAGACTTTAAGTAGACCCCTTCAAAAGAATAAAAAGTAGACTCTTGACTTCTGGATGAGGAGACTTCAACTCTATTAAGGCCACTCATACTCATGTTTAAGTGTGGGAAAAACAGAAGAAACAAACATCAAGATAATTTTATCATTTGCAATCCTCCCTGTTTGTAATACTTTATCATCTTCAATTGTAAACTCCTCTCCTTTTCCTCTTGTAAGCTCTCGAAGGTTACAATTCTTCTGAAGAAAATGTTCAAGTGTAATGCTAATTTCAAGTAATTTCTCCACACCCCCCCCCCAAAAAAATATTCCACCACCGTATTTTGCACAGTTTAAATGTTTAAAAGCATTTATTGGCATTTGGTTATATATTTGATAATTTGTTCTTTTGGATCTCCTACACTCCTACATCTTTCTTCAAATCGAATATTAATTGTTGTACGTCTAGGGTACCAATTTCGAGTAGTGAGGGTTTGAATTGAAATTTTTATTAATTTGAAGATTATAGGTTGTTCAATGCTACTTATGTCGATATCACATATTTATTTTTTATTAATTACTAAGATTAATTTTTTAGAGTAATTATAGATTACTTTCAGATATCATAAATGCATATTCCCTTATTTTATATAATTATAAACTCTACTAATTAAATTAAGGGTAAGACCTACAATACACGTGAGAGAGGAAAGTACATATTTATAATACTTCCTGAGTATTTAATAATTTTCCATTTTTTTTTAGAGTAAATTGCATTGATTTCTCTTAAGGTTTTCTATTATTGTATGTACCTCTTTTTCATTTGGAATAAGACACTCACCTTCCTTAAAATGAAAATTATTTACGCTGACTTTTCATGATTCAAAAACGGCTATAAAAAATCCTTTAAAAAAAAGCTTTAGAAAAACCCGGAATATCTTATTAGTGGAGGTGTGGATGATAGTTTACATGGAGGGTAAAATTCAAAATTCAAAATTTTTTATAAACCTTTTTTTGGGTCTAGAAGAAGTAGAGGTCAATGTAAATATTTTGCATTATAAGGGATGTGAATGTTTTATTCCAAACTAGAGGAACAATGAACATAATTATAAAAACCTTAAGGGAAACCAGTGTAATTTTTCCCATTTTTTAAGATTGGCGTTAGGTTAGTTTGAACTTCAATATTTCTTATTGTTTTGCTATTTAATCGTTGTTCATCCATTTTATTGGTAAATTTTATTTGTAAGTGTGGGGGTATTCCTTGAGGAATCAAATAAGGTTATCTTTTCACATGGTGGAATCACATCATTTTGTGTATCAAATTTCCTATATATTCCTTAATCGGTCACATATCAAGCAAAAATCATATGTGTGAGAGTGTGAGGTATCGCCATGTGGCTCATTTTTAAACTCTTTCATTTAGCCTTCTAGCTCATCATCTTCTAATTACCACAATGTAACACTCTATAACCTTCCACCTAAGAAAAAATTTAAATGAAAGTGTTCATTTAGCCTTCCACCTAAATTTAGTTATCTATCTAAGCAAAGATTTAATGTTTTATTTAATGTTTTAATATTTATTTGTATTCAACTACAAATATTTTTATTTCTTATTCCATAAATTTTAATAAAATTTATGGAACCACATAGCATGATATATATAGATGATAAACACACAAATTCAGATAATATCAAGAGCAAAAGGTGTTAGTTGATGCTCTAACGTAAAGAAAGCAAACTAATAATTGACTTGTAAATCCAAGAAAGCAAACTAAGGAGTTAGATGATGCAGTCACCTCCTCATTTTCTCTCTCAATTATAGAATGGACTTTTTTTTTTTTTTTTTTTTTTTTTGAGAAAGAATTATAGAATGGACTTAACATCAAATAATTGTCATTCGATTGTTCGTCTTCCTTTTCCAACCTTTTGGATTCTTATACTCCTAATTTCCTTGTTTTTGAAATGAAATGGCTTTCTCCATCAAATGAGAGTTCTACATAACATAGGTCTATTCCCCTACGCATATATATATATATATATATATATATATATTTTCTTTGTGTGGAGAAAGAAATTTTCCATAATTTGTCATGCTATATTTTGGATTCCCTTTTTTAGAGGTATGTTAAATTCCAAAATATTATGTTGCTTTCAAATAGTTGATGTAGATATATATGATCATCTAACTTTGCTAATATTGCGTTTGTGAAAATTCTTAACAAAAACTAGAGGAAAAAGTGTTGAGTTGTTCGTCCACAAGATCACAATCATTAGTCTTCAAAAATGTACTTCATTTAGCTTTGCAAACATCATGTAGAAGAAATAAAAATGGTTTAAAAGGAGATATTGGTAGGTCCCAAATTGGTTCTTTGAAATAAAGAAAAATCCTCTAATAATTTGAGTAGAGTATCCTAGGGGAAAAAAACAATTAGAAAATAGAGGCCGCAAGGCGTGCACATCAAAGGAGACATGTGATCATATACAAGAAAAAGATGTGTCCTCGCTCTTTAATGAAATTTGACGGTCAAAATAATAGGAGAAAAAAATTCTAATGACACAATAATTATCAATGATACAAAGAGTTATAATAGAGTAAGATTTTAAAGGCGGAGAATGCTACAGAATCTCTCTTAGGAATGTAGTCGTGCATCATGCAGAGCATCGTTTAGTTGTCTTACTGTTTTGGTTGTAATTGTAATATTTTTAAAGAAACTTATTATTTTGAAAAAAAAAAAAAATTACTATATCAAATAATGATAAGAAGGAATAAAATTTCTTGATCCCACTTCATGTTCCGCCAATCCTAGACTACCACACTTTTTTTTTTTTTCTTTTTAAGTAATTAAAGTTTGAAGAAAAAGAAAGAAGTAGACACAACTCATAACCTACTATAATATTTATGAAATATAAAGTGGAATACTCAAAGGATGATATAAATTTTTTTTTTTTTTTTTTTTTTTTTTTGAGAATCATATAAGGGATTTTTGTTTAATAATAGTGTCAGAAAAATTTAAATAAACTGGTTCCTAATGCAAACTTGACTCTATGGTTTCCTAATAAAGAACTAATAAATCAAGGAAAACTGAAATGTATAGCATCTCTTAAACATGGCAAAACAAATGTATTTAACTTGGTCTTATTAATGATTTAATTGTCACTTGAACAAGTCTTACATGCAAAAATTTATATTTTTGTCAGTGTCTTTTAAATTTTGATGTTTTTGCGTGGAAATAAATGTAAATTTTTATAAAGAAATAGTTTGTGCAACGGTTTTAATTGTAAAATTAGATTAGAATTACATTTTAGAAAGACTTAATTGTTTGTTTAGAACGAAATAAAAAAAAAAAAAAAAAAAAAATTGTCAAAATTTTGGTCCGTAAACCATATAATTTCTAATTTCATTATCAAAATGAAAATATTATCAGTTATTTCATTTTTAGAAATCTTAGGGGAAAAAAACAGTTCTTTTTTTTTTTTTTTTTTTTTTTGATAGGGAAAAAACATTTTATGGTACTCTCGCCTTCCCTTATAATTATTACAATCAACATTGCTATTATAAAAGACAAAATGTATGCATCGATCCTTGATCCAACTAATGTTTTTTGTTTCTTTGTTATTTGATAGGTAAATAGCTGGTGGGGTTCAAACCGTGTTAAACCACAATAAGTATTGGAATCATTTGGTATCCCTCTAACCCTACATCCTTCTAATGTTGGCATGACAAATTGATCAAATAAATACAGACACTGTTGTCTTGTCACCGAAAAATAGTACTAGTTTTTAATTTTTGTTAAAGTTTACTTTTCTTCTTCTAAGGTGCGTTTGGTTTCAAATTAAAAAGTTAACTTATTTTCTTGTTTAGTTTATTTTTACTACTATTTATAGATATTTATGAGTTTCATTATACTATTTCAGCTAATTTTTACCTTTATCTATAGTACTTTTAACAAAAAAATTTCAATTTTAACAAAATAAGTAGATCCCAAACAGACCCTAACTATTTAAGAGTGAAAGAGCTTTTCATCAATAGCTTTGGTTTGACGTCATCCACAAACTTATTTAATTGAAATTTTAAAAAAATGTTGAAAGTAATGTAGATAAAATTAAAAAGTGGTTGAAATAGTATAGTGGAACCTATAAATAGTTTCAAAAAGTAGAATAAAACCTATAAATAGTAGCAAAAATAAACTAAATAATAAAAAAAAAACTAATTTTTTAAGTCAATACCAAACGCACACATAATTTTGTCTTTTATACCGGTAATTTTGGTTTGGTATAATTTTTTCTGAGCTAAAATTGTGAATTTGGATAAGGAATGAAAAGCTTTAATATAAAGAAATATTATACCTACCACATTTTTACAATATTTTCATAATAAATCCTAAATCGTGATTATTATTGACTATTGATGAGGTGTAACCGTCGGTCTCGATGAGGCGAGATGGAACTCCTCGTCAATGCCTAGTCCTCTTATGAAAGGTGGTCACCGGTGTGGTGCCTGCCACAACGGCTCCGATGCCAAAGTTAGAACAATCAAGCTGTTTGCAGAACTAAAAAACAAGAAGTGTATCTTGAGAATCTTAAACTTGTACCTTATCTTGCAAATGTTGGAGCTTTATACCTGTGAGCCTGATTGCTAGCCGTTGGAGTGTAAATGTTCTTCTTTTATAACGCCTCAAGCCCAATTATGGGGCTTTTATTAGCTTCCAACGGTGCGCTTTCTTTGGTTTCAGAATCGCCAGGTTACTTGCTAGCACCATTGAATGACCTTCCTTTCCTCGTCGTTGTTGGTTTGTTGGTCGTCATGGGATATCCTCGTCATAACGTTACCTCGTCACCATTACATGTTCTCGTCAATCCCATCAACTATTATTTTTGAAAAAAAAATAATTTTTATGATATGTTCAAATTAGTATCAATAACAACTTATCATCTCAAATTTTTTGTAAAAGTATTGTAAAAATATTGTAAATGTAATACTTTTATTTTAAAATTATATTACCTAAATGAGGAGAATCAAAGGCCACCAATTAAACCTCAAACCTGCAACAGTTAAATCGGCGGCCCGCAACACCGGTATGAAAAGGTCTTTTTGGTTAGTCAATTGGTGAGTCAAAACTCACCGTTTTAGCCGGCCACTTTTTCTCTTTTTTTTTTTTTTTTTTTTTTTAATATTTATACACACTTTTTAAAAAAAGTTTATATGTGCTGCACAGTGTTTTTGTTTAGAAATAGTTATAACGACACAACAAATTTTCACAATATTTTCATAATTGCTAAGTTATTAGTTCTTTATAGGTCAAAATAAAATATTGTGATAATTACATTCTCATCCCTTGAAGTTTGGGGGAATAACACTCCATCCTAAACCTGAAGGAAAAAAACACTTTCCTTCCTTGAGGTTTGAAGAAATTAACACTCTTCCCTCCTTTCCCCTATTTTTTTTTATATTAGGATGAAATATTCTAAATTTTTATAAGAATCTCTTAACAAAAGTTTAACCATGGTTAGTAAAAAATAATTGATAAAATTAGAATAAAAATGAAAAATTTATCAAGCACCAAAACACTTGTAACATCAAATCTCTCCATAACAAGTTGAAAAAGAAAAAAATAATAGTAAGAAAAATTCACACTTAATATTTTAAAATAAAATTTAATTAATATTTTAAAACAATGATTTTTAATTATGAAATAAAATAATTTTAGAAACTTGTCTTGCCCTTAAGCAATTGGCAGGTTAGTACATAAAATTTTAATATTAAATTAATAAAGTTTCGTCAATTGGATGATAAAGGGGAAAAGTGCTTTTTTTTTTTTTTTTCAAGTTTGAAGTGGAGTGTCATTTTCCTAAACTTCAAGGGAGAGGAGTGTAATTACCCCTAAAATATTTATTGTGAAAATATTGTAATATTTTGTTGTTGTTACAATATTTGCACAATATTACAATATTTTCACAACTACTATAGTGTCAATTCCTTATATGTCAAAATAAAATAATAAAATATCATACCAAAATCCACCATACTAAAAATAAAAATACTGTGAAAATGTTAAGACATTTTGTTTATGTCACAATATTTTCACAACTAATAAGGCATAAGTTCCTTATAAGTCAAAACAAATATAAACTAAAATAATAAAATATTAGACCGATTGCAACCACAACTATAAATAATGATATTGTGAAATTGTTGTGATATTTTGTTGTGTTCCTAGACTTCTTTTTAGATTAGTCACCTTTGGTGAGCCAAAATTCACTATTTCATGCACAGACTTTCTTGGGCTAACTTTTTGTTTATTTGTATGTTCTTTTTACGCGCCACTTTAAAAGTGTGTGTGTGCATAGTTTTACACACAAAAATACTTAGGGAAAATGTCATTTCTCCCCTTTATACTTGGGTAGTTCAGAACTCCCCTAAACTATAAAACCAAGCAATTTTGCCTTTTATATTTTAGAAATTAGCAAATACACCCTACTATTACTCTCTAAATTATACTCTAATGAAATCGTATAATTCCTAAAATATTCCATTGTGTTATATCTAAAATACCTCACTGAATTTTAATATCTCAAAAATATTCTTCACGTATTTTGAGTTTTATGTAGTAGTCATGCTTAGGAAGTTGAAATTCTGATATAAGATATTCTATTTGTTACCTAGAGAACACTAATTTACTAGTTTTTTAATCTTCTAGACCTATAATTTTATCTAATGGAAACTTCAATTGCACATATGCATTTTCTTATATTGTTTTTATTTTTTTATTATTATTTTAATTTATTTTCTTGCTTAAAAGGTTGTCTATTGAAAGATAAGTAAGCTAAACATCATAGATACATATAAAATGTAGGATAATGATATTCAATATCATTTTTAAAAGTTTTTAGTATATTGCCTTTTGAAAATAGGTTATAAAAAATTATCATAGAAAAATTAATATATATTTCATATGTTAAATAGTTACTTGAAGTTTATGTGTAATCAAAAAATTTTATATGAACAATATTAGCATTATATGGCATGTATTTTTGAGCATATGACTTCATAGTTCCTTAAATAGAAACTCTATCTTAATTTTTGCAATCAGAGGGCAGCACGAGTCTTGCACATGCCACCAAAACTAGTGATAAAAACAAAGATCATTGTATTCTAATTTTTACATGACCTTTGCTTGATGTTGGCATTATATACCCTCGCCCCCTCAGCCTAAGGAAAGAAAAAACACCATTTATAAATTTAGTTGACTTGTAAATACAAATTTTTGGTCCAATCTTTTTGTGTTTTATTTTATACTCCACTAATCATGTGCTATATTCTATATTCTTTGGGTTGTACCGCTACACTACTTTTTGAGAATTAGAATACATTATGCATGCATTATATCCTCACCTCTATTTTTTCTGTGTAGGATCGGACATTAATAAGTCAAAGCATAACACACACTCTCCCTCGCTGGTGTGGTTAAAGTTGAAGAAGGGGAGCGTAAAAACTTAGCGACTACATCCAGAAGGAACTTTGAAGTTAAAAATGCACACAGCTGTATTGGGACTCTTAATTAGAAGTATCCCATTAATCCTTTCAATCCTTTCATCTGAAAGTTCGTTGTTATGGAATGTTAGTGAAGCTATTGAAGAAATCAAGAATGAGTTGAGAATCATGCAATCCGTCTTAATAGATGCTGAAAAGAAGGGAGCAGGCAGCGAAGGAGAGAAAGCTTGGGTGGCAACTGTGACAGACATAGCATATGATGTTGAAGACGTCATTCATAAGTTCATGTATCAGATCAGTAGAGAAGGAATCAGTGGTCGATCTGCGAGGTTCCTATGCCACACCATTTACTTTCCAAGAAATCTATGGGAGAGGCATAAAACCGCAAGCAAGTTACAAAAATCAAGAATAAAATCAAGGTCATTCCAGATATAAAGCAAGGATATGCTATTGATCAGATGGAGGGCTCAAATTCAAACTATAATCACAGACGGAACTTGCATCATGCTGAATCACATCTTTTTCTTAAAGAAGATGAACTTGTGGGGATAAAGGATAAAAGACAATTGCTAATGGGTCCGTTGATGGATGGCGAGCCAGAACGAACTGTCATTTCAGTAGTCGGGATGGGAGGATCAGGCAAAACCACACTAGTTGCCAACATCTACAACAATGATGATGTAAGAGACATTTTGACTGTTATGCATGGATCACTGTTTCCCAAGTATATGACACAGAAGACTTGTTGAGAAGCATGATTAAAGAATTCGACACATCATGGAAGAATTCTAATCAAGTCTATCCAGAGGACTTGAGTTCCATTGAGTACAGAGCATTATCAGAAAGGTTGGTAAACTACTTAGAGAAGAAAAAGTATCTACTTGTCATAGATGATGTTTGGGACACAGACCTCTTAGATTATTTAAAGGCGCCACTTCCAGATGGTTGTCCTGGGAGCAGAATCATTGTTACGACTCGAAATGAAGATGTAGCTAGCTATCATTTTTGGGGTGAAATCCATATTCATCGTATTGAGCTGCTGGAAAAGGAAGAGGCGTGGACACTCTTCTGCAAGAAAGCATTCTCAAGTAGTCCAAATGGATGTTGTCCACCGGAGCTTGAATTGTTGACTCAAGAACTTGTGGGGAAATGTCGAGGCCTACCTCTTGCAATAGTGGCTTTGGGAAGTCTTATGTACTCCAAGAATATTTCTCAATGGAACAAAATTCACAACAGCTTGAATTGGAATCTTAGTAACAATCCTAGGCTACAAGGAGTGAATAGTATATTGTCACTTAGTTTCAAGGATTTGTCACACCATTTGAAGCATTGTTTCTTATATTGTTCCTTTTTCCCAGAAGATTATATGATTAGAAGAAAGAGGCTAATGAAGCTATGGTTTGCAGAAGGATTTATTGAACAAGTTAAAGGGTCTACTCCAGAAGATGTAGCAGAGGGATATCTTGAAGAACTTGTTTTCCGAAACATGCTTCAAGTTGTAAGGAGGAATGAATTTGGAAGGCCAAAAGCATTTAAGATGCACGATGTTATGCGGGATCTTGCTTTATTAATATCAAAAAGAGAGAACTTTGGTGTTGTACATAACGGAGGAGAAGAAATGGCAGAATGCAAAGCACGCCGCATTTCAATTCACCAATAAAGAACTCAGATCATTTTCTGGTGTGTCAAAGCTTCGTTCTTTTCTTGTTTTTAACAAGTTGAAAACAATACCTTCCAGAATTAAAATGCTAAGGGTCCTCGATTTGGCAGGTGCTGAAATTGATGAATTGCCTAATAAAGTAGTCAATTTATTCAACTTAAGGTACTTGAATTTAAAGGGAACTTCAGTTAAAGAGCTTCCAAAATCTATATCCATGTTCCTTAACCTTCAATCCTTGGACATCAGTGACACAAGGATAAAGGCCCTTCCTCATGAAATAGGAAAGTTGAAGAACTTGCAATATCTAATTATGCATAGCCACAATAGAAATTCAAATTATTTCAGAATTGTTAATGGGGTGCAAGTACCATCAAAAATTTGTAGGCTAACGAATTTGCAATCTGTCTCTGTTATTGAAGCAAGAGATGACTTGATAAGACAGATTCGAAGCATGACCCAACTTACCAGCCTTGGTATTTCAAATGTGAAAGCAGCAGATGAGATGGATTTGTGTGACTCAATCCAAGGCATGACACGACTTCGCCGCTTGTTAATCATGGTAACAAATGAGGAGGAAACTCTTCGGATGGATGCACTTATTGCACTCTCATCTCCTCCTCACAGCCTTCAATCTCTTGTTTTGGTTGGAAAATTAGAGAAGGTGCCACAATGGTTTTCTTCACTTGAAAAACTTACATTTTTGTATCTACATTGGTCGAGGTTGGAAGAAGATGTACTCCCACAGATTGCTGCTTTGCCCAATTTGGTACGTCTTTCACTTAACAATGCCTATAGTGGAAAACAAATGGTTTTCCATACAGGCTTTCCTAAGCTTACAAGTTTGACGATTCGTAATTTCCCTGAGTTGAATGAGATAATAATAAGAGAGAGTGTGATGCCAAAAGTGCAATCCCTATATATTGCCGACTGCATGGAGTTAGAGACAGTGCCTAAGGGCATTGAATACCTTAAAAATCTCCAAGAACTGATTTTGAAGTCAGTCTCAATGCAACTTAAAAATCGCATCTACTTGGGAGAAGGTAGTGTGGATTTTGCAAAGGTGCAGCACATCCCAAAGATCTATGTGAGGTAGTAACTCGAGATGTTTCATGAAGGCTTGTCCTGAATCTCCTGATACATTTAGAAAGGTAAAGCCTCTTAATTCTATTTGTTATTCCACTTTGTAATGGCTTAATTTTTTGGAACTAACGTTAATCTTTTCTAAGTCAAACCTTCACGAAATTTACCGTATCTTTTTTTTTTTTTTTTCCTTTTTTACCCATGGCAGAATCATGCTGAGGAAATTATGAGTTTGCCTTGTTTGCTTCAAGAGGGTTCTAGTTTCTATTTGTAGTTCTAATTCAACGTATTATTTAGGGTATTTGCTTATTGTTCAAATTAATACTCAAGACTTTGGTTGTTAATTGCTTGTAACAAAATGTAAAAGATTGAACTGAATGATGCCTAGTGGCAGATTGTTGGAAGATTGCTACTGGTTCATTCATGGATTTGCTCATCCTCTGTGTTGTATGCAATTTAGCAGCTTATGTAAACAATGAACAATACACGATTCATCCCAATTAATTGTTTCTATTGTTTCAGTTAGTTCTATACATGCCAGTTCTTCAATTTACGTGCTATTTCTTCTTCTTCTTGCATAAAGTTGTGTGATTTATAAATTTTATCTGACCAAATGACTCTTCTCTTAGAAAAATTATTAGGTTATTGGGAGGATTGTTGAAGTAGTTCTTCCAACTAAAAAAACGTTGTCACCTATACAATGCCATTGCATAAATATTATTGAGCTTGTGGGGTACGTACATTCATGTTGCTGAACCCAAAACTGGGAATATCGCAAAATTTTGGTATATTAGGATGTGGAAAAAATGGAATGGTTTTACTTGCTAACGATTTTAAATTCTGAAGCTAGTCAATTTTTATACTTTTTATTATTCTTCCAAAATGCTGACTTATTTCCATTCCAATGCTTATGATACAGGATGTTTTAAAGGATTTTGAGTAGAACAAGATAAAGGCTTTGGCTTTGCCCAATTAGTAAATAACAATTGAAATTGTAACATTAACAATTGCATGAGCATATGTCTTCTAAATTGTAATATGTTACTTTGGCTGTGTTTCGCAACATGTAAATAATTTCCCGAGTCTAAAATATTTTCAAATGTTATGGTTGCATATTGAAAATTGTATTGTAAAATATTTTCGGATTTTTGGTAACATTTTGAAAATGTTTTTTTTCTCGCATTTTCTCAATTTTCAAACAAATTTTAAAATAAAAAATTTCAATTTATAAACTTAAAGAAACAAAAATCAAAATAAAACCAATCCTTAAACTCTCAAACTCGGTGAAACTGAGAGAGGGAGGAAGAAAGAGTGAGACTGAGGGAAAGAGAGAGGTGGATCAAGAAAGAAATAGAGATCTGATCAAGGGGGGTCGATTTAGAGGCGGTGGCGATGAGATCGAGAGGTGGAGGAGATGAGCTATAGGGCGGCATCGACGACGAGCTTCGATCTAGAGCTTCGAACGACGACAAGCTTTAGGCGACGGCGATCTAGAGCTTTGAATGATGACAAGCTTCAGGCACGGCGGCGGGGCTGTGGGTCGGGGACAGGTTCTGGGCTTCACCCGCAGTACCCTCTCCTTTCTTCTCGGCATGGGCTTGGCGTGACTAGCGCTCTCTCTCTCTCTCTTGGCTTGTGTGAGTCTGGAAATTGATTGAAAGTAAAATAGATGTGTAACCCATTTTAGGGATCAATGGGCATATTTTACGGTCAAACTTTTCTATTTTCAATCTGACTTTATTTTCCCTATGCATCCAAACACGCGCAAAAAGTGTAAAATATTTTCTCTATTTCGGGAAATAGACGCAGCTTTAATTAAATAAATAAATAAAAAGGAAATTTTGATTTTTTTTTTTTTTTAAATGTATCATCTACAAATTAGTACTGCATGATAAAATAAAGAAGCGTGGTTATAGTTTAATTCTTATTAATTTTCTAGTTCATCTACTATCTTTTTTCGCTCTCTTTTGTGTTGGAATATTTGAATCTACTTATTCATGATTCCATTCTCCCAAAAAAAAAAAAAAAAAAAAAAAAAAATCTACATATATCCATTATAAAGTTTAAATATCCGTGACAAAACCGATTAGAGCAAATAAAGTTTTAATATCTTTGACAAAACTTATGTGCTTTTCAATTAAGACTGTGTTTGGTTCAATGTAAAATATTTTCCGGAAAATAAATATTTTTCGGAAATGTTATTTTCGGGAAAGGAAAATATTTTCAAGTATTTTGTTACATTATGAAAATTTTTCTAGAAAACATTTTTATGTGTTTGGCAACATTCTAAAAATGTTATTTTCCTACAAATTTTTCACATTTTCTCATCTATTTTCTCAGCATCCAAACAAATTTTATTACAGAAAATTTCAAAATATACACTAAACACAACCAAAAATCAAAATAAAAACATTGATCAAGAGGAAGAAAGAGTGAGATCGAAGGGAGATAGAGTGTGACCAAATCCCAAATCCAAACCCAACCAAATCCCAATCCACAGAACAAATCACGACCAAATACCCATCACTTGCAACCACCAACAACAACCCACTACCACCGAAATTTATACCCACCACGTAAAAACAACACCACACACCATCGAAACTCCAATTCAACCCACAAGAGACAAGCTCCGACAATCAAAGCCACAATCGACGGCAAGCAAGCAAAAGCCACGACCCACGACAAGTGAACTCCAGCCAGTGAAAGCCTGACCCACGGCAACAAACCCGGCAAGCAAAACGTTGCCTTCAAGATCGGAGAGGTGGGTCTTGGGTGTTTGTGGATCGGTGATAAGGGAGGGGTGGATCGATGATGGTGGCGATTGGTGATGAGGGAGGCACGGCCCAAACGGCGGTGTCGTCGAGATCAAGTTCGGGTGATCGGCCTCCCTCTCTCTCGACGGTGCGATCTGGGGTTGGGGCCGGTGCTAGGTGCGACAAGACACGCTTCTAGTGCGATCTCCTTCTTTGTCTCTCTCTCTCTCTCTCTCTCTCTCTCTCTCTCTCTCTTCCTGGGGTGGAAATCATTTGAAGGTAAAATAAAACACGAAATTGAATTCAGGGTGAGGCAGGGTATTTTATGGTCAACGCGAAAAATGAATTCCGTTTGACCCAATTTTCTGGAGCTACCAAACACACACGTTTACGGAAAAGCATTTCCGAAAATGGTTTGAAGCCAAAACAAACGCAGCCTAAGTCTTGATTGCTAATTCAAAGTTTTGCTCATAAGATTCTCAACCAAAAAAAAAGAAAAAAAAAAAGAAAAAAATATCTCATAATATTAATTGCCATCCCTTGTTTCTCTATGTTGATTTTCCCCCTTAGCCAAGAGCTTAATGATAGCCCGATGGTTAATTGACAGAAAATAGGTTTTTCCTTAATAATAAAAAAAATAATAATAAAAAAACACTAATTTTCACAGGATTTGCATAGTTGCTATTTGAAATGAACCAAATTAGACCAAATTAGACCAACATCGACCGAACTAACCAAAGTGGTAGACCAAATGTTATTAGATATAACAGAAGGGGAAAAAAAAAGAAACAAATAAATACTTTTTCATGCCATTTGAGTATTCTTAAATTTCTTACATATCTACCATTATCTACTTACAAGTTTTAAATTTTTTTTAAAATTGTTTTTAATTATTTTAGACTAATCATATATTGAAGGAAAAGAAAAATGAAGAAACAAATAATGTTCCATACCATTTGGCATTTTGTATGACATGTTATTTGTTGTCAACTCCGTTAGTAAAAAATTACAAATAAACACATGCATATCAATGTTGCTATATATCAATAAAAAGACCTCATTTGTTATTTTAAAAAATATAAAGAAAATTGTTTGCATTTGCTATGAATTCATCCAAAAAAATTGCATCTAAAATGGAAAATAAAACCTTTATTTTGATGAATATGTTGAGGATGAGACAACACGATTTTTTGGAAAAAAATAATAATTTAGAATTGATTATCATATTCCAAGGATTACATATTGTTATACAGCTACTAGTAATAATTTCAAAGCAAAAAAAGCATTCAAAAATAATATAATGTCAAAAAAATTAGGAAGAAAAAGGAAAAATTGTATTGCAAATTTGCATTTAGTCTTTGGAGACGACTTCGTCACTTTTACGGCGGAATAATATCGCTTCCAAAACAAATTAACAGTTACAAAAATATCTGGCAGTTCCGTAAATAAAATGAAAGCATAAAGATTCGTATTTAAACAACCATTTGAATACACAAACCAAAAAGCTCATTTTCCCGCTTCTTTCTCTCTCTCTCTCTCTCTCTAGAATTTTCGCTTGAGCTTCACAAAAATGGCGAATCTGGAAGCAAGATACAGAGATCCGACGGCTCAAAATCCATCCAAAGCCAGAACCTCTGGTTCTCTTTCCCTCACATTTCACTATTTCTTCGTTTTCTCTTTTCCTTTGTTTAAATTTTATTGCATTTGTTTTGGTTTTTCTCCTCACAAAACCTGGAACCAGAAAAAAAAAAAAAAAAAAATATATATATATATATATATATTAGCTATATAGAGGTTTCTGAATTCAAAAATCAGAGCATTACCTTCCGTTTGGTTTCTGAGAAAATTGGCATAATGAGAAGAAAATGAAGTTTATTTGAATTGTAGTTATTGTGCTTGATAAATTTACCGAGTAACTTATTAGGTTGTTCAATTTCTTAGGAACCAAATGGAGACTTGTTTCTTTTTTATTATGTAACTAATTCTTCGCGGAATATTCAAACTTAAAATTATATTTCAGTATCTGAAAATTGTAAATAAATAAATGAATAATAGCCGAATAAAATTTTATTGCATTTGCTTTAGGTTTTGTCCTCACAAGCCTTAGAACCAGAAAAAACTATATATATATATGAATGAAAGAACAAAATAGCTATAGTTTTTTGAATTTGAAACTTCAGTTTGTTCTATTTCAGGTTTTCTCAGCTACCAAACAGACATTGTCTTTTGTTTGGTTTCTGAGAAAATTGGCATAATGAGAAGAAGATGAAGTTTATTTGAATTGAGGTATTTGTGCTTTACAAATTTACGAAGTAATTTATTAGTTTGTTGAATTTCTTAGAACCAAACGGAGATTTGTTGCTTTTTGATTCTGTAACTATTTTTTTACAGAATATTCGCACTTTAAAAGTTTTAAATATATGAAAAAAAAAAGTATAAAATTTTCAGAACTTGATTATAATTTTCTTTATGATTGCCTAGAAATAAAATGACTTTTAATGTGCGTGTGTGTATTCTAGCTAAGTAATAAAGAAAATTATCATTTGAGTGTTACAATTTTAGTGAAGTCAAAATCTAAAGAGGCTTCTGTAATGGTAGTAAATTTCTCACACATTATTTTGTACAATTCTTTCACTTTTAGGTAGTGGTTAACCTTTCTGGAAATTTCAATGCCTTTCATAGCTAAAGCATTCTAGGAAATTATTTATTTTTCGTTGCTATATATATATATATATATATATATATATATATATTAATTTTAGAAACTTCGTTTCAATTCGTGGAGGGTCAATTATTGTTGTAAATATCATCTTTAGATGTATGAATGCATGGAGATTCTGGGAATTTGAAGCTGATCACTGTGATATACTTTGAACATTTCAATGTCATTGTATGAATGTTTGAGATCGTGATATGCTTCTTATTTGCTGACTTCTTAAGCTCAATGTTATTACTGTTTGTGTCTGTATGTATATATATATTAGAAATTTCGTTTCAATTCATGGAGGATCAATTATTGTTGTAAATATCATATTTAGATGTATGAATGTATGGAGATTCTGGGGATTTGAAGCTGATCACTATGATATATATGCTTTAAACATTTCAATGTCATTGTATGAATGTTTGAGATTGTGATATGCTTCTTATTTGCTGACTTCTTAAGCTCAATGTTGTTACTGTGTGTGTCTATATATATATATATATATATTAGAAATTTCGTTTCAATTCATGGAGGATCAATTATTGTTGTAAATATCATATTTAGATGTATGAATGTATGGAGATTCTGGGGATTTGAAGCTGATCACTGTGATATGCTTTAAACATTTCAATGTCATTGTATGAATGTTTGAGATTGTGATACTTCTTATTTGCTGGCTTCTTAAGCTCAATGTCATTACTGTATATATATATATATATATATATATATTAGAAACTTTGATTCAATTCATGGAGGATCAATTATTGTTGTAAACATCATCTTTAGTTGTATGAATGTATAGAGATTCTAGGGATTTGAAGCTGATCACTGTGAAGTGTGAACTGCTTTAAACATTTAAGGTGGCATTTACTTATTTGTTTTTGAAATGGGGGAGTGTGAGGCAATGATTTTTGCTTTATTACTGCAGGTGGTAGTGGGGTTTGTATGATGAGCACCACTTGGAGAGATGATCAACACCCGTCTTTCATCAATTTTATCTCTTCCTTCCTCAGCGCAAATGCTTTCCGTCTCAACTTTGTCCCAATTGCCCCAGTATGTGCATTCTACTTAATTTCTTGTCTTCTATGTTAAGCTGGGTCTTCACTCAATTGGGTGGTTTTGTTTGAAGGACTTTATTTTCAACTGTGGGGGTTTGTCGGTGGCATTCATATTTGTGACAAACTTGGATAGCAAATGCATCTCACCAATGTTCAGCAGGTAACCAAACTGTCGCCGTTTTTTAGTGACCATCTTACTTGTGCAATTTTTAATCTGATTCATTTTTGCAGAGTCCAGAAACTGAAGGGGCAATTTGCACACCTCTATGTTGTTGTCGTCCTCCCAACCAAAGAACAAAATGAATTGTTTGTTCACTCCTATTTCAAGTGAGTCATATGAAACTTATGTCCAAATTGACTTTTTGGATGCTTGAGTGATATGAAAGAGCTTGTTGTCTCACTTTGTGATAGATATGGAATGGAGCTTGGTAAGCCAACATTTGTGCCAGTAGAAGACTTAGAAATGGGCTTTGAGAAGATAGTCAAGATAGCTCTCTCTCGTGGGGGTAAGAGCTTATTCTCTAATGATCACTTCAATGGATTCTTCCAAGTAGTTTCCCTAAGTAACCATATGAATTGCAGTATGCAAACGACAGGATGTCATAACAAAATTAAAGGCTGAGGTCAGTTGATTAGAATTATTTACATGCTTTAATTTTGCACTTATAAATTCAGTATGAATATTAACAATATTAATTATTATTTTCTTCAAAATGCACCTGTGTATATGTGCTTATCTTTTCTTGTCTGTAAAGAGGAAACAATCAGTGCAGGCAATGGACGTTTTCCTCAGAGTGCTTACATCCATACCAGGCATAGAAAATCATGATGCAAATGCGGTAATTCTGTACCCTATACAAAGTTCAAATCTGTTGTTTTTCCCCCTCTTACTTGCATCCATTCATCATTCTGTGAGAACTTCAAAGTTGTAATCTTATTGGATCATGTAAGGTGTTTTACAATTCTTAACAATTAATATGTTAATTTGTTCACATTTTCAGTTTTGACCCAAAAAAAATGATACAGTTACATACATGATACATCTGTCCTGTCATACACTACACTATGCTAACTGTCTCAAATACTGGAAATGTTTTGAACTCTAATTATTTTTCATTATATTCTGGACTAATCTGAATAGTTTGAAATTTATAATGGAATTTTTCACCATAAATCTATTAATTGTCCAACGGGTGGGGACGTGGCCCTTACCCCATATTCTTGCAATCTGCTTTGCATAAGCACTGGCAACCAAATCTGATCAAATCGTGTTTAAGAAACTTGAAAATACATTGGTTCTAGAAACTAAAAGCAGTCTCTTGACAACTAAGCCTACCTTTCTGTTTAATTGATTCACATAGCATCTCCACTATGAGACCTTGATTTCACATCAAGTAGTCAGTAAAAGAAATTATGGTTAATGACCCATAAAAGTCCATACAGCTTATTAAAGGATTTTGTCAGGCTAATTCCTGCAATATAGCCTGGCATATGATGGGCCTGACATTATCTAAGAATATTTTGCATTGATTTAGTCATGAGATTTGATCATTGAGGTTTTTAAGACATTGTCATTTTGACATTTTTCTTCAGCTTAATCAAGCTATTGGTTCCATTGAGGCAATCGCGAAGGCATCAAAGGAATACATTCTGCAAAACACAGATCTTTCAGCTGACAAGGCAGAAATCATTTCTAGGTTTTTCAGAGATCCAAACTTTTACATGAGCCCCAAGATCAATAGATCAGAGAAACAAGTGATTTAAATGAAATTTTAAAATGTTTTGTGTAGCAGACTTGAGTTGATAATTTTTTAACCTTGAATGGATCACTGAGATTTCTATCATAAGAATCTTTCTAAACTAAAACCATTGCAAGTAGAGGAGCATCAAAGATTGCTGTTTGAGTCACAATGATTGGTTATATCAGTAGCTTTGTTAGCTCTCTCTCTCTCTCTCTCATGGATTTGGAGCTCTAGCATTGTTGAATATCGTAATTTAAGGCAACACTAAAAATTTAAGCAAGGTCTTCTTTTATTTCAACAATGAACTCTTGGTATGTGGTCCTATAATGGTTTAATGTGATTAATTTGATTGTGCTGAAGTTTCTCTTTATTTTAGGGCTTCTGAGTTGTGGAGTCCTAATTATTTGGTAAGCGTAGTTGTGTCTGTGATGAAACTTAAGAACATGCACTTAAACAGTAGCAATTTCTAATGGAATTCTATGGCAATGACACATTCTGTAGATTTACCAATTGTGTTTTGCCTTATCCCTTTATATTTCATTAGCTTATGAAAATTATCATTTGGATGAGCATCCAGTTTGTACCAGTTCAAATTGCTCAGGCTGGTCAAATTTTATTGGTATACTAGTCATAAACTCCTATGCGTGGGAAAGTGTAATATAATTATTTTATAAAAATATAATATAAAAATTGTAGGTTAAAATGGTATGTTATTTAAAAATATTTTATATTTTTATAAGTTTTATGTAATGGAATATATAATGTATTTTGCATTTAACAATAATACATAGTGATATATATATATATATATATGAAAAATATAATTTAATAAAAAAATTACATAATTATAATATTATTATAAATGGAGAAGATGTTAAAAATAGTTTTTTTACATAAAAAATAATTGGTTGACTAATTTGAACATATCTAACAATATTAAAAAAATATGTACACCCCCTTATTCCATGAAACACATGTAACATATCACTTTAAGTTTAAATTATTATATAAGTTTAGAATTTTTTTTTTTTTTCTAAAAATAAGTGTATAATACATATATTATTGAAACTTGAATTTTAAGATAATATTTCAAATATTTATCATTTTTATTGCCTTTTAAGGTCATCTCTCTAATTTCTAATGCTTAGTTTGTTTGTATTTTTAAGTCCAAAATTAAAGAATTTGGCTCAAATAAAATAAAATTTCATACTTTTTAGCCCAAAAATTAAGAAAATAAAATAAAATTTTAACCCAAAAACTAAAAGGCACCTACAAAACAAATCAAGGTCCAATTAGTCCAAAATGAACCGAATAAATCAAAATAGACCAAAATGCTATACTAACGTGACTCAATTAAAGCGTAAATTTTCCAAAAAAAACAAGAACATAGTAACAATAAATACTACGTTTTAGTTTTTAAATATTATATAGATTTAGATTTATTTTTCAATTAGCACTGCAAATTAACCAAAGTATCCAAAAGTTATAGAAAACACGCATGATTGCCGAATCCATTACAATTTATCATGTCAAATTCGATTCTCAAAAAAAAAAAAAAAAAAAAAAATATCATGTCAAATTCTCATGGACAACGACAACAATCAAGCTTTATTTCCAACTTTTGGGCCGAGTTATAAATTCTCAACAAACTAGTGAGGATTCCAATTATGAATACATTATACACTCTAGAACCCAAAAAGAGCAGTCACCGCACCTATTTCTTAAAACTACACTTACTTTCCAATAGCAATACTGCTTTCCTACAGTTATACCTCAGGTTTCAAAGCCGCTTCACTGATCAACCTAGATTGCTACCATACAAAAAAGCCATAAACTACAAGAACATGCCCCTAACAGGAAATGCGTAAAAGTACAGCCTGAAAGGGCTAAGAAACAGTGCAAATGGATCAGATCTTGTGAGTGGTGTTCCTATGATGGTGCACCAAGGTAAGAGGCAAGCCGCAATATGTCACTGAATATTCCACCGGCTGTGACTTGGGCCCCAGCACCTGGTCCTCGGACTATCAAAGGCTGCTTTTGATATCTTGTTGTCGTAAAAGCAATAATGTTATCTGATCCAGAGAGTTGTGCAAATGGGTGATCCTTCTTGTATCGTCGCAGTTCCACTACACCTTTCTGCTTAACCACATCCACAACCCCTACGTACCTCAAGACCTTCAAATATATCACAAGCTCATCAGAAACAGGGGAAAACACCGAAAGCAAGAAAGCAAAACTAGAATAAATAAAATGAAGAATATTAAAAGTGCTATGAAGCAGACATCCCAATGTAGATAACTGTACTAAAAAAATGGCTTTAGTAACCCCTGCCCAAAGAACTCTCATGAACTTAACAGAAATATTCACACATTAAAAGTAATCATGGTAAGCCTAGAGAAATATGGCTTATTTTTATAGGATTCATTATATCGCACTTTGCACAAGTACATTTTCACCAACCCATACTTGCATATGCCACCATTACATAAAACGCACCATCAATATGAATGGCAAGATAAAAATAAAAGAATCACGTAAATTACAAAAACAAACAATTGTGATGGCTCTTTCTATTTTATTTATTTATTTTCTGTTCAGGATTTAGGCCACAATTAAATGCATTTTGCCCAAAGTGAGGCTTCAACAAGACCAATTCATTCAACATTATAGAGACTAATTGCATCTATACATTATACCGTCTATCATTTAAAATAGCTGGTTAGTTTAGCAATGACATCAGGCTACCCTTTCAAATAGTTCAAACTAGTTGCAGTGTCTAGAGATACTCACTTCTCCTGCATCTTCTGCATCCTGTAGTTTCTTACTCATTTCCTGATCAAATTGTGGCAGTTTTTGCATAAATTCCTCAGCTGAAGCACTAGCCTGCAACAAATTATTGACATCCGCATTATAAGGCTGTTTGTGTTCTTAGCAAATTGCCCTCTGATTGACTAAATTAGTTCTTACTCTTAATGGTTCTGGCACAAGACTTTTCTCAGGAATATCAGATAGTTCCAGCTTTAAACCAGACTCCCTAGCAAGGATTATCACCTGCAACATGACATCAGCCTCATTCATGTAATTTTATTTAAAAGCAATAACATGAATAGAAATAAGACGGTTGAGGGCTAAGTACAGAAGTGTTGGCTTTATTCAATATTATTATTATGCATCAAAAAACAGCAAATGTAGTCAAGAACCAGCCTATTCCTGCCAGCTGCCATAAATTTGTATTCAATACAATGGGTAAATACCAGCCACCTGGCTAGCTCAAGCTCACTCATGGAACCAAATAGAAACAGCAGCAGCAGACACAGGTCAACTCAAGTTAACCATTTGTCTCAGAAATGACGCATTTAAATTACATTGTTAGGTAAACTAAGTGGCTCCATATTGCACACAATTGCTTTTCTTAGACACCCCAACCTGTCAGGCTTCTCTCAGATGGATACTCAAGGAATATTGTACAGATAAAATGCACTTTTTAATAGTTACCAATAAGTGGTGGGTGATATACAAAATATGATGACATTCTATTCCCACTTAAATTGTAGATGACAACAAATTAAAGACATAATACCTTTCTACGAACATCTGCTCCAGATAGATCATCCCTTTGATCCGGCTCTGTAAAACCAGCTTGTTTTGCTTTAGTCACCACCTCACTGAAAGCTACTTTACCCATAAAGTTGTTGAAGATGTAACTCAAAGTTCCACTGCAACAGCAAATAAAAGATAAGTATATGGTACACAGTTTGTAAGACATAACTCAAGTCCCACTGCAACAGCAAATAAAAGATAAGCATATGATATACAGTTTTTTTCCCCTTTTTTTCTTTTGTTAATCATATTTACAGGAGTAAACATAAATAATTTGTCTTAAAAGGACCATTTGGCGTCACTTTCTCTTCTTCTTTTTGCTTTGGCCAGGGGAAGGGTGGGTGGGAGTGCTCACTATTGTTCATACAAAGTCCCCACCCTCAAAAATCCAGAAGACAAAGAAAAGGAAAAAACATCAAGGTTTCTACATAGCAGAACCTGAAGATGCCTTCAATCTGCAATATTTTGTCCCCAGTTTCGAGGAGACCTCTTAAAGTGCTAATGATTGGAAGACCAGCTCCAACAGTGGCTTCATAGAAGTAATGTGTATATGACTGCCGTTGAAGAGCTCTCAACTTCAAGTACTGGAATTGGACAGTAAAGATATCACAAAATACCCAATATGAGTAACTATAACGAAACATACAGAATGTATTACTCTAGTAATTGTCACTTTCTCTAATCTTGTATTAAAAATCTCTCATAGTCACATTGGTTTACCCTTGTGAATCCATTTGAATTGGAATTTGGTTATTTACCAAGTATGAGGACATCTGCAGAGCCTTTACTGCTAATTTGTTATAGCACACAACTCACAATTTGCAAGTTCATAGCTTTATATTGTTGATGCACATATGAATCTATTGATCTTCAAAGTATATCACATCAAAGTAACAGAGGTACCTGATCAAGTGGTCCGGAATTTGCCTTTTTATTGGGGGTGATTACATGAATTCCTTTCCGCAACCAATCATAATAATGGCTTGCAATAGCAGAGTCAGCTGTGCAGTCTACCAAGACAGTATTTGGAATAAAATGATTGCCATGCACATGTTGAACAAACTTCTGTAAATCAGCCGCTTCTCCTTTTTCCTTTTGAAGTTCTTTCCAACTAGATAAGTCAATACCCCTGCAACCAAAGATGATAAAGATTCAAGGTTCATGAGAAAAGACCACTTAAAAATAAGGGGAAAAATGTTTATCAGAAGACAGTAACAGCTGAGAAGCTAAATATGCCCTGAAAGACTAATTTGAAAGAACACCAGTGCAAATTGCTATAAAAACCCATAAATGTCTCACAACAACAGATTCTGCATCAACTAAGTTCAAGGAAACCAATAAAATGCTTTGGGCAACAAAAAACATGAGATACACCTTCCCTTGTCTGCAATGATGCCCATAATGACAATCCAGGGTTTCAATATTTTATGGCAACATGTTTTCCAACAAAAGATTTGGATTTACCTTTTTGTTTTCTATGTGAAACATTTGGATGCACCATATCTATTTTCAGAACTTCAATAATGTAAAGCAGAAGCCTTAGAACAAAACTGTTTGTGATCCAAATGATAGCTAACTATATAGCAGAGGAAGCTTAATGATAGGTTTGTGTGTGTGTTTTGTTAATCAGCCTTTATGGGTTATGGCATACTTCAAAATCAAAATTTATGAAGCATACACCTTTCGCCTCACACTTAAAAACCTAAATATCCTATTTTACCTCTCAGACCCAAGCCTTTGAAAACATTAGGCATCTGTGATCATCATGCATAAATCCATATGTATAGATGGGCTAACATACATGTATTGATGGACTAACACAATGTCCATGCAAAAAGAAAAAATAAATAAAATTTCAGAGAAACTAGAACATGTATAGTGTAAGGAAGTCCAAAGCAAAAGCAGCTCAGTTAATCTCCACTAAAAATTCCTTCAAGTTATGGAAGTCACTTAATGAAAGTTGAAGAGAGGCCTAAAAATTTCTGGGCAAATATTCTTAGTAGTAACATTAATACTATTTACTCACCAGCATGTGTGTGTGTGTAGTTTAGCTTCAATGTCCATTCCTTTGGACATTGTAGTGAGCAATGCCATTGAACTGAGGTGACAGGACAAAGGCTTTTAAGAGGAAGCAAGACCAAGGAAAACTTATGGGGTAAGAATGCTAACATATGAATCCAGAAATTAGAACTGATGCAATCAAGTTTGAGTCACCATAGTAATTCAGCTCACATTGACTAAAAACTAAAATGCTACAAAAAGAAGGGTTCTTTCATTTGACTATTTTTTATAGAACAGGGAGTCTTTGCAAGCAGAATCATCAGGTGTTCAGATATTTCTTACGAGGTATCATTTATCATATCGTAAGCTGCTTCGGATGAGCTTCTCAAAAAAGGAGTATTTTTTTGCAAAACAGTGGAAGCAAAGGGGTCATGCCACAGCCCACAATGCACTGTCTGATCAACCAATTCAGTTTTCTAATTACACAATACCAAGCTGTTGAAATTAACAGGTTTACATTGAATGATTTAACTTACGATTCACTCAAAAGCATTGTCCTTGAACCAGTGATTCCCATGACACGCAGATCAATATTAAATTCTTCCTTAAGGACTGCTGCCTGCACAAACGTTATGGCATATTCAGGTTCAACAATTCAACAGCATGAAAATTTATCTTTTAAAATCCAAAAACACTTGATAAACATCAGCAATATATAACTTGTCACTAACACAGAGGGAAAAAAGGGGCGCAGGGGGTGGAATACGGCAGAAACATTATCATGCCAAGAATTGACACTTAATTAATGTTGAAGCAATGAGGTTAAAAATGATATATGAATAATAAAAAATTATAGCTATATCTATGAGATCATACCATAAATGTGAGCTGATTTAATGTTTGTAGGATGTGATATTGAACAAATATATATATAATGAATCACAGTGATTGTTCATGTCCAATATATGGCATTGAATGATGCATTGTAAATAAGTGAGAAATGGAATAACTAGAATCAAGATGATATATCCCCCCCTAAAAAAAAAAAAAGCACCTGATCCTTCAGTTGCTCTAGTAATGTACTGCCAATCAAGCCAGGCCCAATTATGCCCACTGCTATTGTAGTTCTTGATAAGTAAAATCTAGAGTGGACAGCTTTTAGGGCCTTTATACAATCTTCTCGTTTAACAACCACAGTGATATTGAACTCAGAACATCCTTGAGCAATAGCACGAACATTAATATTTGCCTGCAATAATGAATTATACATATAGAGTTGAGCTGTCTCTTTTAATTGTAAGAAAATTGAAATGATGAACAAGTCCTGTCGCTAATGGAAATGAGAACACCAAACAAGAACACACACAGAGGACAGCCCAAAACCATTGTCCATTTTGTCAATAAGTTTTCAGAAATCTGTTTAACGCATAGAATCAAATACTTTCCAAGTTTCCTCTCTCAAAAAAAAAAAAAAAACTTCCCAAGTTAAAAGTATGACAAAGTTATTGAATAACAATTTTAAATCAAGACCATTGTCATATTGATTTATGCAAATACAGATATTTCCCTAACCTTTGCCAGTGCACTGAAAAGAGTGGCGCTAACACCAGGAGTACTTGCCATTTTCTGGCCAACAGCTGCCAAAATGCTACAGTTTGGAATGATCGCAACCTGCACAAGGTAAGCATTCATATCATATCAAACAGACCAAAAAAGCTTAACAACTATTATCATTTTAGCTGTACAAAATTTTTAATTATAATACAAAGACAGCACAAAATTGTACCAATCTTACAGTAGGTCCAAGCTAGTATGAATTTGCTCAGCCAGAAAAAAGAACAGAAAGAAAAAGAAAGGTATGTTCAAGTTTAAATTGTCTTAGACACTGACCCAAGGTGGAAACTTCAGGAAACAACAGTCCAACTAGCACCACTAATAGCCAAACATATAATGTCTTCAAACTACCAGTCCCTAAAAGATCTATCCTTAACTCAATCAGAATGTCCAAAGCAAGCATTAGTCCCTAATAAATCAGATTATTCGGAATATACTTATTCAATCAAAATGATAGGTACGAATAGTTTACATAACCTTCCAAGCCTTGAAAATCCTTAACAATATACTAAAAATTACTTTCCAGGGAAAAATCCAATGAAACATGATGCACCCAAACAAGCAAATTAAAGTTGTTTCAAGTGAATTATAAATTTTTTTATAAATGAAATCTATTGTAAGGCCAAGAATACGAATATATGAAGTTGACCATACCTGAGATAGACGTCCAGCGTCCAAAGCTTGACGAAATCTAGACTTTAATGCCTCTGCAACAGCTTTTACTTCCTTCTCAGGCACAGCAAAACACACAGAATGTTCACTACTAGCCTACACACCCAATTAAAGACCATCATCAATGTTGTATCATTTCAAAATACCATAAACTCAAGAAGGTTTTATAAGAAGAAAAAAAGACTCAGGGCACCTGAGATATCATAATAACATTGGCTCCCACATCTTTTACAGCGCCAAAAATAGCATGAGCTGTGCCTGGAACACCAGCCATTCCAGTTCTAGCAACAATAAATACAAGAATAGTTAGTTGGAATGTTATAAATGGAGGTAAAAAGTAAATACAAGACCTTGTCCCTTTTTTTTCAGAATGAGTAAATTTAAGGCACTTGTACATAATGAGAACAGTAGTACCAATCACTGCAATCCATGGCTCACCCCTCAACATTTACAAGGGCCAAGTTGTCTATTGTTGCAAATCCTTTGACAAGAGACTCCACTGTTTGGTTTTCTTCTTTGTCACTTACTAAAGGGTGGCAAATCTTCGTTCCAGGAGCAGAGAGGTTAAAAATATTCCTTATTATAATTGGAATATTATATCGCATCACTGGGATTATGGTGCGGGGGTGTAACACATTTGCCCCAAAGTATGACTGCAAATTTTTAAAGTTCATGTTAGAACAGTGCATTTAGCAATCCACGATAACATTTTTTTTTTATAAATAGAAATCCTCAATAACATTTAGAGAGACGCATGGTCAAGCTCACCATTTCCCAAGCCTCCTGATAAGAAAGTGTCCTGAGAATCACTGCCTCGTTAACTGTAGAAGATATAATCCTTAGTTGAATCAAACCCACATTAACGTTGTCTTAGAACATTCAAGAAAGGGATCTCCTGGTTATTAGAATGATTTTGCAGACAACATATGTAGAGGTAGATCCCTTATATATTGTTATGAAAATCAATAAATTTTTCAACTACAAATCCAAGAATATATGCAATTCATAATATGACTTATAGCAGAAAAGCATCAAGTAAGAACCAGTACAAACCTTTTCTGGGATCTGCACTGTAGACACCATCAACATCTGTCCAGATTGTGACTTGACCGGCCCTGCATAGCGCACCCATGATAGCTGCAGAGAAATCACTTCCATCTCTCTTCAAGGTAGTAGGAATATTTTGCGGTGTGCTAGCAATAAAACCAGTTGCTATGATTATCTGAGATGGATTCTTGGAATACCAATTTTCAAGTCTTTTTTCCGATTCCAGGTAATCAGGATCAACTTGATCAGCACTAGTAGGATTTACAATAAGGACTTCCCTTGTATCCATCCATTTGCAATCGATCCCATTCTGCAAGAGAAATTTTCTTTTTTTTAAATGCACCATACTACAATTGTAAATAAGATAATTGGGAAAGTTACATTCTGATTTAGTAGACACTTTAAATAATGACTTAACAATCACTGTACCTTTCTAACAACCGCCGATAACATTTGAGCAGACCATAGCTCTCCATGTCCAACAACAAAATCTGTAAAAGATTCTGTTGCATGACCAGCTGCAAGACACAAAGCATTTAATTCAATATCCTGTGTCGAATCCCTAATTTAGAAGCTTAATGAAAATGAACTGGAAATCAATAAAAGTATGGTACAAGTTTGCATGCAGATGAGTTAATGAAATCAGCAAAATGACATATAAGAAGGTATCGTTCACAAGCAGCTAAAATTTCAGCTAAAGAACATTATCAAGCAATTATTGCCATGGTAGTCTCCATCTAATGCCACGTCAATTGATGAGCATGACACACCAACTGATGAGTGTGCCATGTCATAGAAAACATGCCACCTGGGAAAATTTTGTAACCTCAATTGCACTCCTGTCAAGAATAGGGCTAAATTGTAACAATTTTTGATGATTTGATAGTTGAGGGTAGGGGATTTGAAGGGTGGACATCTCCATTGGAAACACTAGGAGATGCCAGTTGAGCTATTAGCCTACAAGGCTCTTGGCGACTATATTGTAACAATTTTAAAATAAATAAATAAATAAATTATTTGATTAAAAAATCAACTAGAAACTACTAACATACTAGAGGGCTTTTTTTTTTTTTAACTGCTAGGTAATTAACTCATGCACTAAACAAGATTTTTGAACCCGCAAAAGCCCTAAAAGATATTTTTGGTTTACCCTTTTGTGCACTTAATGATTCCAAATATATATCAGAGATAGAAATCAAACTTGCTTGAAAAGAGAAACAATGAAAATAGAGGAAATATATTTTCCCTGGCTAACACACATCATGTCAAGCATATTAGACATTTATAAACATGAACTATCTGATTATTGCTCGTCACTTCTATGAAACTTTACAGTGAATAGAACAAGGATTAGACAGCCACCAAATCAAGATGTTAACATGCCAGATGCAGTTTTTTGATAGGTAAAAATAATTTTATTGAAATGAGACTACCTCATGAAAATAGACACAAAGTAACGTAAAGAATTACAACATGCCAGATGCAGTTGCATATAAGTGGTTAAGAAACCGGTTAGGGTTCTGATCTTTAAGCCAAAAGGAACAATATCAGGCTTTGGTTTGAAATATAGTGAGATATTAAAAGGACAACGGTTAGTCCCCCACAATTACATTCATTCACACACACATATATATATATAGAGAGAGAGAGAGAGAGAAAGAAAAAAGTTCGATACCTATGTATATTGCCCGAAGCATCGCTTTAAGGTTATTGACATCATGATGCAACTGTGACAAGAAACTACCAAGATCATCCCCATCTAGTAGATCAAGTGCAGTCGATCTATGCTTCTCTAAAACAGCATCCAGTGCAGATATATACGATTCATCCCGTGATTGAGCTCTATTAATGAGGTCATACATCATATCTGTGACCTTCGACATTGCAGAGACAACCACCAACTTCCTTTCTGAATCATCATTCAGAATTATATTCCCAACACTCTTCATTCTTTCGGCACTTCCCACACATGTGCCTCCAAATTTATGAACTGACCATGTGTCACCTTTGGGAAGCTGAACCTTTTCCGCAGACTCATCCAGTAATACATCTACCAGTGAATTGAGATGAATATATAAATAGACAGCACTTTTCAACTAAGTTCTACAAGATTTTAAGCATGAATCCAAACATATTGCAAGAATAGAGGGAAGAAGATAAACCTTTAACTGAAGTAAATACACGGGTATTTGATGCCTCTTTACTGCCCCCCTGGGATACAAAACCCAATCTGAAAATAAAAAATTTATTAAAAGTACTTTATAAATAGATAAATAACACAACATAACAATGAGAGCCATAACATTTCACAACAAATTCAAGTAAATAACCTTTCTTGCTATTGTATGGTTCCCAAAAACACTAATCATTCTGAAAATTCATAATCCAACAAATAATTTCTCAAAGCCTTTGCACTCTTAATTTTATCAAACCATTTCTACGTCACAACAAATTCAAGTAAAATAACCTTTCCTAGTTCCTGCTATTATATGGCTCCAAAACATATTAAGCATTCTGAAAATTCCTAATCCAGCTAATAATTTCTCCAATCCTTCACAACTTTAATATTATTAAGCCATTTCTATGATTAATAAAAATAAATAAATTTAAAACTAAAAAAGCTACAGCTACTTTGCATAGTATCAAAATGTGCCTCATGGAATCACAACGAACTAAAAACAATAATAACAACCTAAAACAACTTCAATACCATTTGGTTAGTGAGAAAATGCGGGAAAATGAAACCAACACAGAAACATAAGATCTTAGCTCAGCTAATCACTAAGAAGGCCAGAAATTCAACTAATGCCAAAGTTAACTAAGAAACCGAAAATGAATTTACATGTCAGTTCCAATTATTCCAACTTTCTCAAGAAACAAACAGAAAAATAGTGAAGGACAAGTGAAGTGAAATGAAGCCTCTTGGAATCACAACTAACTAACGACAAACTACAACAACTTCAATACTGTTTGGTTGGTGAGAAAATGCTGGAAAATGAAATTAAAACAGAAACCTAAGCTCTTAACTCAGCTGTTAGCACTAAGAAAGCCAGAAATTCAACCAATGCCGAAAGGAAAACGAACACGAATTTATATGTTGATAATTTCTCAAAGCCTTTACAATTTTAATTTTATTAACATAATTTTTATGATTAATAAAAAAGCTACAACTACTTTGTATAGTGTGAAAATCTGTTTCATGGAATCACAACGAACTAAAAACAATAACAACAGCTTGAACACTGTTTGATTAGTGAGAAAATGCCGGAAAATGAAACTAAAACAGAAACACAAAAACTTAGCTCGGCAGTCAGCAATAAAAAATCCAGAAATTCAACTAATGCCAAAAGGTACTGAGAAAACGGATACAGATTCATATGTTGATTCCAATTTTTTCAGATTTCTCGCGAAACAAACAAACGGACAGAAAATAATAATGAAGGAAAATTGAAGTGAAATGAAGCTTCATGGAATCACAACGAACCCAACAACATCCTAAAACAACTTCAATACCGTTTGGTTAGTGAGAAAATGCGGGAAAATTAAAGTAACACAGAAACATTAGATCTTAGCTCAGTTCAGCACTAAGAAAGCCAGAAATTCAATCCAAAAGAAACAGAGGAGTGAGAAAAAACAAAGACAGATTTATATATTGATTCCTTCAACTTTCTCGAGAAACAAACGGACATAAATAATGAAGGAAAAGTGAGGTGTACCGGCAAATAGGTGACCGGTGAGGAAGAGGAAGAGTGCGGCATTGCGATTGGCGGATCTTCTTCGGCTTCGTGTTGTGAGCCAATGCGACGTGCGAAGAAGAGTGTGAGATCGCTGCTGAGAGAGAAGCCATGGCTGCGCCGCCGAAGCTGAGAGAGAGAGAGAGAGAGAGAAGAGAGTTAAGTTTTGTTTGGCAGCTTTGTGAAATGTTTGGCAGCCTTTGGTTATATATAGTAGACTATGATACAGTGCCTATTTTGGGTCATCGAATGGAAGCACAGTGTATTAAGCAAACAAAAAAAAGAATGGAATCAGTGAATCACAGTGTAAATAAATAATATTAAGTGGTTGAGTTGTTGTGTGCAGGGTCGGACCTCGGTTTGAGACTGACCTTTTGAATCCAAGCCAACCGGATTCTAATTCTATCAAATTATTATTAATAATAATAAATTTGGCTCTTCCTTAAACAATTTCAATTTTCAAACCTATTATCAATAAATAATTATAATTTATGGACAATTGATTTTATTTTTATTTCTTGATTTTATTTTTATTTCTAAGTCCATCGATTGACATTTTGGATGTGATCATAATGGGTTGAATTCGATCAGCCTATGTCCTTGGTTGCTTAATCTAATAAAAATTTTCTCTTTTATAAAAAAAATTATATTTTACATAATTAGTCTAATATTTCAATTCCATTCAAAAATTTCAATGGCACTTTATTCTTAAAGTTTAGGATTGTTTTCATTTTAACTATTTACATTTTAAATTTTCATTTTGATACCTTGTGCTTGATTTTGTTTCCATATTTTTCATATTACCCATTTGTTTTAGTAACGTAACCATTCAAAATATGTTTTTCTATTTACAATAATGAAATTCTTATATTTCACAACTTTTTAGAGTTGGTATTTTCATGAAATGTAAACATGAAAGGTACTTGGAAGTTTGATTATTAACGAAAAATGAATTATGTAACAAATATGAAAACAATGTCAAGCATAAAAGTTAAGATGAAAATTTGGAGAGTAGATGACCAAAATGAAAACAAACCCAAACATTACAATATGAGGAGCATGTTTGACATGACTCACAAACATGATACGTTTTTAACTTGTTTAATAAATCAAAAGGTGTAATTTTTAGTAGATTTGAATTTTTTTTTTTTTTAAACAGTTTAACTCGATGTTCTTCAAGACATTACAATTTTTGCGGATGAGTCAACCTACTTCAAGACAATACAATTTTTTGCGGATTAATGCTTAATACTCTTATCATTGCACAAATGCAACTGGTTAACACCAATTGTCATTCCTACTTTAAATGTCAAAAAATATATTTTTAGTATACTTCAATTACTCATTTACTTTACTTAGGACTCAAAAAAATAAATAAATAAAGATGCTCAATTCTGTGGTCACTGGTCACATCTGAATTGTGGTGGTTTCCAAATCAGAAAACAATTTGTTCGGATTTGATGAATATTGGACCACCAAATTCAGGCTTTAGCAGACATGTGAAACATGTGTGGCTTCCACTGATTCTTTTCTCTATTTTGGACCCCGCTGAAAGCCAGGCCTTGGCTAATTGTTTTGTCCAATCGTAGCCCATATTAGGTGGAACCAAATCCAGACAAGGCTGGCTTTGGCCTACTCAGCTTCAATATGGCTTGATTATATTCTTAGCATTAGTCCAAACACTTTTCAGGGCTTCGAAATAGGATCACCTGTTTTCAATTCAACTTTTTCCTAAACAATAAATATCAAACAAAAACAAAAACAAAAAAATTGCCTCTTTTTTTTTTTTTTTTTTCAACCTTCCAAATTTAGACTCTAGATTTATTCAACTTTAAATCATGACTTTGAAACGAAGATGATCCAAATCCGTATCTTACGTTTGTGTAACTCTGCCGTATATTATATACGTATTATTTGTCCTCTACTTTTTGGTTTATTAGACTAATATGTATATTATATATTTATATTCTAGTTGTTATCAAAAAAAAAAAAAAAAAAACACACACACACACAACCCTTTACCATATCAAATTCTCTTATTACAAAAAAAAAAAACTTTGATCACAGTCAATCATGAAATATTCAAGCATGGATACAAATTAAAATTAGTAGTAACATTCAATGAAGAGGAAGCTTTTAGAACCCACTGATTTAAGACTTGTCGTTTTTTGTGTTAATTATATAACCTAATTAGTACGTTAGTGACTTAGTGTAACTATGCACATTGTTGCTAGTTCAACTGTGCATACACCAACATTATTGCAGGCCTTATCAACCACTTTGGCTATTATAATCAGATTAATTAATTAGTTGTATCTTTCGTTGTCTCCCATTGCAAACTGATAAAAAGTGATCGACAATTAATGGATTATTATTAATTATATTGACTGAATTAAGTGACGTGTTTTGGAAGAAACTCTATTCAGAGTAAAAGGTTTAATTGTTTCCCTGTTAATGTAAAAATACAGTGATAATGAATGTACAATTTGTTCTTTTGCACACAGAATGAATGCTAACGTGTTCACAAACTTTTTCTTTGTGATTAAGATATAGGCCTTGTACAAGTTAAAATATACTAATATTCTTTTCCAAAGAATAAAAACTAAAAACTGTTAATAATATTAATTAATTTTGTTTTTGGTAAACTGTAATATTAATTAATTGTTACATATGCGTAAATCTATAAATTCAATGTGGTTGTCTGTATTTTTCTTCATATATATGAACTGTTTTATTTTATTCTTTGAAAATCCTATAAAAAATCACTTAATTAATAAATAGAATATTAAATAAAAAATTGATTTAATTATAAAAATCATGCAAACAGGCATGATAATAAAAAAATGCAATTGATGTTGTAGCACTATTTCTTTTTAATGATTGAGTATTCATCAATTTATATATTATATTTATTTATATATTTGTTTATTTATTTTGCCTTTGTGCGTAAGTTTATAAGGTGGCAAGATTGATAACCAAGTCAACAATGATTCGCAGTCAAATTAGTGAATTTACTAATGAAAAAGCAAAACCAAATTACAATTAAAAAAATTTTGGACTTTTTCCAGAACAAAAACTAAAAAGTGGGTGTGACCACTGACCACTTCCTTGGCATTGAAAGTTTCAAAACCCCAAAATTGCTGCCTCATAAAAACAGTGTCTTTGTCTTACCGTTTGGATAAAGTCTTTCCCTTTGACCCGTCAATCGTATCATCGTCATCTATTTTGCCCTCATATAAGGACCTCTTCACCACAAATAATTGTGTGAAAACAAAGCCACTTCTTCGACAAATACATATATATCATCTCCGACTCTTCTTCATCCACACAAAAAAGTTATCACTTTAGCACACAAAGTTTTACACGTACATATGAAAGATTTACAAGAATTTCATTGGGGTTCCTATATTATCTTTCTTGTTCTATACTTTCTTCAAGACCTGAAAAAGTACATTAATCTCATGTCTCTAACCCTTACGCCTACTTTTTCCTTGGTCGGCAATCTCTTTGTCGGTCCCAATGTAGGGTCATCTTTAGTCTTTGAAAATTTGAATCACGAGAGTTCAAAAGGCAAGGCTTTCCTTCATGATGAGGAAAGTCCTCGAGAGGAACATCCTTCTTGTGATACATGCCAGGAAAATAAGAGTACTATTACGCCGCAAGACTGTATGGGCGGTGAAGTAGTGGACGCAGCAAATTTTTACGTTGAAAAGGCACATGAAACATGTGGTATTTTGATGGGTGATACAGCATGGCATGAAGAGAAAATCATGCAAGAAAAAATGCATCATAAAGTGCTTCAAAAGGGCATGCATGAATATGATCAAAATTGCAGCATTATAGAGAATATAAAGGGTGGTGGTTTTTTGGTGAACGATATTATTCAAGGCTCGGATTCTTTAGGAATGGTGAAGTTGGGAAGGGATAATCAGCAAGGCCTTCTCAAGTTGCGAAAGAGGCCGGCTATGCTGGTTGTGCCAGAACATAGCGCGGTGTCGGAATTTGGTGAAATGTGTAGGAAGTTGGAGCATAAGGAATTTGAGGTTGAAGGAAGAGATTTCGTTTTGGCAAGCAAGAAAGGTAGAAGAAAGGTTATGGAAGATGGGTATGGGGTTATGGTTGATATTCTTGGAGATCCCAAGCAGGTAGGCAACATATATATATATTATATGTTCTTATATTTTCTCTCTCTGATTTTGATGGTATTTGTTCAGACTAGATCTTAATAAAGGCCTGAACAAAGTTCCCATTTAAAAACTATGAATGCTGATCTTTATAACAAATTAATCAAAAGAAAATATATAATTTGTGTTTACTTTTTTTTTTTTTTTTTTTTTTTTGGGTAGCTAAAAATATTCTAATTTTAATTCGTGTATATATGCTCATATCAATAATTCCAAATTTGCTATCATCAATTTCTTCCTGATGAATATATGAGTTAATTTATTTTATTTTTTTTGGTTATATCCAACTTCATTTATTTTATAAGGCAGTTCGTTTTTTGGACTTGTCCTAGCTATTTTGTAATGAAAGGAAAAAGTTGAATGACACTCATAGATATATATATTTGTTATCACCAGGCATTTTTTGCTGTGATCGATGGCCATGGAGGTCAAGCTGCGACAGATTTTGTTGCAGAAAATTTAGGAAGGAACATTACAAAAGCTCTGGAATGTGTTGGAGGAGAAGAAGGTCGGTTAGAGCAGGCTATTCGTAGTGGCTACATGGTCACAGACAAGGATTTTCTTTGCCAGGTAGTTGAAATGGACTTTCACATATATTATAATCGCATGTACATTTGAATGTTACTACCCTATATATGCCTTCATAAACTAAAAAAAATAAATAAATTCTCTTAAAATAAAAAACTACTAAATAATTTGACTTTGTCTTATAAATCATAAGATTCATGCATGTTTGTCGACATTACACATTCCAAATTGGAATATATATTTGCTTACATCTTTGTTTTTTTCAAATGATTGAAGAGATTCACCCTTCCCTTTCAAAAAATAAAGAGTCTTAGAGCATATGTGATGGTATATATTGAAGTGCACGCTAGTTTTTGGCATGCCCTTAATTATATCAGGAATGATCAAACCTTTTCTCAAGAATTAAATGGCGACACATCGTTACATAGAGCATTTGATAGCTAGGATGTATGGATACTTTATTTGGAGTGTCGTATTCTTGTTGTACTCGTGTCATAATGGTATCCGATCTATCATATCATATTATAATTTTTCAAAAATTGCTATGCCTGCATATCGTATCCATACTTATATCTGTACCCGTGTCCGTGTCGGTATATCTTAGTTTGAAAGTATAAATTAATCCATTCTCCTAATTTAGTTTATAAAATCTTAAACACCACACATTAACATAATAGAAGGCATATTGTTTACTAACAACAACAACAACCTAGCATTAATTAAGATTGTTTATGAATTCTCTATAAACTAGTTAGCTTTCGCAAGGTATATTGTATACTAAAATGAACTTTTACTTGCAGGGTGTAAGTAGTGGCGCTTGTACATCTAGTGTGCTATTGAAGGATGGAGAGTTACATGTAGCAAATGTTGGTGATTGTAGAGTAGTTTTGAGTAGAAAAGGAGTAGCTAAAGCATTGACAAATGACCATCGTCTTACTAGGGAAGATGAGCGTCTTCGAATTGAAAACACCGTAAGTCAAGTTGTTCCATTTCTTTGTATGTAGAACTTAATACTATTCTCTCTATCTATCTTTAAGTCAAAGAGTATTGAAATAACTTATAACATATTGCAGGGTGGTTTTGTGCATTGCCAAAATGGAATTTGGAGGGCTCAGGGGTTGCTTGCAGTTTCTCGAGCCATCGGGGACATGCATTTGAAAGAATGGATCATATCCGAACCAGAGATTAAAAAGCTTCGTTTAACTTCAGATTGCCAGTTCTTAATTATGGCTTCGGATGGATTGTGGGATAAGGTATAACACCTTTGTGTATAGTTGGCAAAAAAAAATTAATAGAAAAGAGTACATCAAAACAAGAACCTACAATAAGATCAAAGGAAAAAAAATGTGGGGTCTATTTCATAGTTCTTGTATGAGAACCTAATTTGGGACACAAGACAAACATATGACTATCTAGCATAACAACGTGAACCGAGGCAGGAATTGTGCCTCTTTTATCGAATTTTAAACCCAAAAAAAAAATCAGAAGTATTAGACAAAACTAAAACAATTTTATATGAACATTAATT
Organism: Quercus dentata; assembly: GCA_028216015.1. NCBI lineage: Eukaryota > Viridiplantae > Streptophyta > Magnoliopsida > Fagales > Fagaceae > Quercus > Quercus dentata. The sequence goes on along the minus strand of CP116452.1, from coordinate 719,648 downwards.
TGTTAATAAGTCCATCTTTGCTTCTCAGTGAATTACATGCATTTTGGCCTTAAAAGAGTTTATTCTGATATATGCATTTGAATTGTGTCAATCAGGTAAATGACCAGGAGGCGGTTGATGTGGTTTTGAGAGAGAAGAATTTGCTCATGTCCTGCAAAAAGCTTGTAGATATGTCTTCTAGCCGAGGCAGCATGGACGACATAACTGTTATGGTGATCGATCTTCTAAATTTTGTTACAACCAGTTAATTGTTAATCATGGCAAGTGGCCTCAAATGGTGCAGACACAAACACAATATGCATAATGTCCATCTACATATATCACAGAAGGAAAGTAGGAATATAGGTTGCTAGACCTGGCCATATAGCAACAGAACAGTTGTATATGTATATCAGATACATTAGAAAGAATGTAATGAAAATAGGAATAGCGGTCTTGTTGGGTTGTAAATAAAAACTTTTTGTGAGAGAAAATATCAAGTGTTCAAATTTGTACAATTCTCGTATTTATTTATGGGAAATGCTATGTTAAGAATCCAGTTAAAGAAAGTTTTTATGGGAAAAGAAAAAAATAAATAAATAAAAATAAAAGCAATTAATATATTGACAACTTTTTTCATTTTTCATAAAAGTAATGTCAAAACTTTCTTTAATTGAATTCTTAACCAATGCCCTTAGGACACTCGTTAGCATAACTCTTTATTTATTCGAAATCAGTTTACTTATTCTTTTATCTTCTCATCTCATATCTATTATAGGCTTATAGCTGCTCATGTGCATAGTGTGTTTGACAATCGTATGGAAGATATGAGAGTCTTCTCTCTCTCTCTCTCTTTTTCATCAAATTAAGCATTTGGTAATCATTTGCAATGCCCGTGTGTTTTGACAAAGCAAGAGTACATTATTTACCAAAACCGTGTGTACGTATTTACTTTTTTTCAACATGGCCGACATTTTTTCCGAAAGATGAAAAATATTTGAATATAACACGAATCTCTCAACATAGCAATAAAGTCATTTGTGTTACACAACATTCGTTTCGGTTCAATTTCTATCATCTAGCAAAAAAAGAAATAAAAGAGATTTTCTAAGCATGTATGTATAAAGTATAAACAAACATTAGCCCCCCAACCCACACCCAACAATCAAAAGGGCTTCATATCTTTCAATGGGCATCGATCTATAAAAACCAATAATCATTAAACGGTCCTCGCCCAAGGTTGCGAAATGGCCAAGCGGGATCTGATTCATCTAAAACCATAATATATGACATATCAAATTAGAGAAATAATAATAACAATAATAATAATAATATCAAATTGTAAAATATATATATATAAAGGAAATTACCTAAAAAAAGCCCACCTTTATGCCATCTTTAGCATTAGGTCTAAGCTTTTAAATCTGTTAACAGAATTAAGCTTTTTATTTTTATTTTTTCATAGTAGATCTCATAAATCTTGGATTAGTGTGTGTAGGGGCCTTTTTTTGTGTATTGTGTGTTGGGCTGGGTTACCTCCTGCGGTAATGGGCCCGAATGTTTTTGAGTAAGGAAGTTGGGGCCGATTCAATTGTAACTCAACTTGGACCAGTTTGTGCACAAACTTATGCCTTGTCTGCCGGGAGTAAGCTTACGGCAAGCGTAACTATTTCAACGAGTTTCGACAGTGAGATATAATAATAATAACCAAAACAAAGTATTTCGACTATTTAAATAAATGGCTATGTAATCCCTACTTATAAAGCATGATTACAGTCATGATAATGTCATTCACAGAGAAAGTAAAGGAGAAAGAAAATAATACGAACTAATCAAATGGGCATAAATCAAGTTTTAAGTTTAATCTGCCGAAGCGAAGCAAAGCCAAAGAGGGGAGAACACCTCTTCTTAATGCAAATAATCTCCCAGGAAAAAAAGATCCTACCGTGGGGATTAATGGCTTTGAGAAAGTCGGACCTGAATGGTTATTGCCCAAAAGAGGTCCTTGTTACGTTTTGGAAGAGAGCAGGATTTGAAGGGGGAGAGAGGGAAACCGATCACTTGGTGCATGCTCACTGTATTACCTTTCATTTTTCCTTAATTTTCTCTCCTTTCTTCTCTATTTTCTTTCTTATCTTTTTTCTCTTCTTTTTACTCTGTTTTTCTTTTCTTTTTTACTCTCAGAATGCTCTGTTTTTCGGTCCCCTTCTCGGGGCACGGCAAGAGCCCTTTTATAGTGCCTGCCGTGACCAATATTTTACCATTTTGCTCCTTAACCGCCTTTGTGCAGTGCAGGCGTACTTGCCGACCACCAAGTCAGTGCAACATTCACCCTTGCCAGACAGAGGTAGGTTTGTTTCATTTTTCCTCATTATACCGTAGCACTTCTTTCCCGCCACGGTATAAATGTTTTCTCTCTCTTTCCCTCAAGGCATGCACCCAACGGTTCCCCCTCAAACTTGCCTCTTTTGGGTGGTCTATCATCCCAACAGGACATATCTCCCAAAAGGGCTTGGGCAGAAGCCGCAAAATAAATCTTTTCCCCTCTCCCCACTACCAAACTATACTCCCTTTACCTCTTATCTCTGGCCTATGGCCCCACCACATCCTATATTGGTCGGGTGCAGTTTGGTGGTGCATGGACCTTGCGCGTGCATCCTTTTGAGATATGTCCAAGAGTTTGCTTCTTTGCTCATGCATTTGCCGTGATCTAGAGACTCTCCGTCTGTATTTTTCGACCTTTCATGTGGGCTTTTCTTTGGTTTCCCGCTCCATTTAGGAGCTGAGTTTTGTATGATGATGGGCCTTACATTTCTTTGGTCCACTCTTGATTTTCTTTATTTCCTGCAACGTTGAATTGTTATTCCTGCCGTAATAACTTAATCCTACTGGACCTCTTTTGGGCCAGCCGCTTATTCCTTTCCTCGGTGGCTTGTCACGAGCACTGTTCTGCTTTTATTTATGGGCTCCTATGTCCCTTTGGGCTTTCCTTTGGGCACCCTGGCCCGATTGCTTTCTTTGGACTTTCTCGGCCCGTTTGCTAATTCCACACTCCCATGAGCTTTTTACTAATTTCATTGGGCTTCTCCGGCCTAATAACCTTATTCTTATCCTTGGGGTTCATGGGCCTGCTATAAACCCCTTACTTTCTTAGTTTGCATTGCCTTGGGCCTGCGGTGACCCTTTCTCACTTTTCTACCTCATACACTGTCCATAGGATGCTATTTCTTTCTTTCCTGGCTTCTTTGAGCCCGCTTGCCTCTTCAAGACCCATTTATTTATTTATTGGGTCTGTGATCCATTATTCTTGCCGTTTAGGCCTAATGGGTTTTTGCTATCTATTTTGTCAATTATTTGTTGCCCTCATTATTGGGCTTTCTTTCTGTCTGCCTGGGCTTCCACAAATGGCCCTCAATAGTGTGTATTGTTGTTGTTGTTTTTGTTGGGAGAGAAGGGATATTAACCTTGGATATCTTAGATGAAATTTCCACGAAATATCGGTTGAGCTATAAGACTTTTAATAAGTAAAATTTAAGATTAATGAAAGGTTTCCCCCCCCCCCCTTTTGAAGCATTTGTTCATTCTTGTATTCAAATGCTATTCTACTCAATAAAAAAAAAAAAAAAAAAAAAAAAAATCAATAAATTAAACCATTGATTAAATTTTATGTTAAGTTTATAAACAATCCATCATGTTTAGAGTTTTTTTTTTTGGGTTGAGAAAATTAGGAAATGCCAACTTGGAAACTTAATTAATACTTAAAGAGTCAGAAACATAACAATTGTAAAGATTTGATAGAAAAGACTCCATCCAACCAGACTTATAACGGAAAAGAAAATCTCACTTTCTTGGTTAAAGCATGTGCTAGAACATTGTTGTGCCTAAGAGTGTGTGAGAAAGAGTAGTTTTGAAGAGTAACAAGGTTTAACTTATAAGATATATTCAGAAAATAAATAAATAATAATAAAAAAAAAAACTTATAAGATATATCATACATAAGGTACAATAAATAATACATATAAAGGGGCATAAATACTTTTTTTTCGCTGAGAGGGGGCATAAATACTTAAATAGTGAAGTTCATACTCTAAATATAAATATTATAAATTTCCATGATCTTGTGGTGTGCAATATTGAATACTTTCTTGGGTGGCTCCAATATACATTAATACATATATTACTTCCTTCAATTTTTTGTTGAAAACCATTGTTATTAGATATAGAGACAGAGAGATTAACAGCAAAAATAAAGTTATGTTATGGTTTTTGTTTACCGGTTAGGTTGGCGGCTTTTTCAAGTGTGACTGTGTGAGTGTGGGCATTGCTTTGAAGCATCTGTAGGTATATATACTTGTATTTGTAAATAACGAAAGCTCCGCCTTCTTCTTCTTTAATCTCATTTAAAAAAGCTGTGTCTTCTTCTTCAATCTCACCTAACCATTTTTTCCCCCACTGTGCTTTACCTATGGTAGCCAAAATCAAACATGGTGTAAAAACGAAAATGTAGTAGAATGAATCCTAAGAATTAAAAAAGTAAATAAACAAATAAACAAAACAATTACTTTAAGAAATAACCCGTTGTTCTACGCATGAGGCTAAAAGTGGGAGAAGACAAAGGAGGATGAAGATAACGTAGAATCTCTTCCTTGTGTTGCTGGAATGTATAATGAAATTTCTGCCTTACACTATTCTCCAGAGATGATAAAACAACCATTACAAATCACCCAAAGATTAAATCATTAAACCATTGAAGCCATTATGACTTATGAGGCCAAAAATTCTGTATCCAGAGCATGTGGCGTCAAGAGTTTCTGTATCCAGAGCCTGTGGCGTCAAGAGTTTGCTATGGTTTGTGTATATAATAGGGCTTTGTGCGTGGCTTTGTAGTAGAGTAAAGGACTTGATATTTGCTATCGGATGGACACTGTAGAATAATTATAATTCTTTTTTATAGGGAATCGAGGAGTTTTCTTATTTGTGCACTCCACAAACTTAACTTACACTTTTCTTTCTCCTTTCAAATTTGCTAATTGCTATCGGATGAATTCTTTACAAGAAGTATAATTCCTTTTTATAGGAAATCAATGAGTTTTCTTATTTGTGTACTCCAAACTTAATTTACACCTTTTCTTTTTCCTTAAAAGATTAAGATTGAAAAAAAAGTATGTAGCAAGGATTGAATTTAGTGCTCAGCTTCCTAAGCACTAGACCAGTCTAGATATATAAGTCCATTGCATAGAAACACTGAACCCAAACCGGTTCCAAAATGAAGATAATCTAGAGTTTACACTCTTAGAAAATTAAGATAGAATAAAATAATTGAAAGAAAAAAACAATCAAGCTTTTGTCTCCATCTAAAAGCAAAAAAAAAAAAACAAAAGCTTTTTGATGTAATTAATTTGGTGTAGCTACTTTGGCAGAATCATGACTTCTAATTTCAATTTTTATTATATAGTATAGTATATGATATGATATAATATTTATCATCTATTTCACTTTTAAAATATAAAACAATGCTAAGGACACATTTAATTACACCCAAACTCACAACATGCATCATTAGCTTGTAAAGTCTTTTGTCGTCGAATATGAGATATGAAGTTTGATTCTCACATTGATAAAAAAAAAAAAAAAAAAAAATCAATTTGTATTTTAGTCTAATGATCAAGAATAGATGTCATATGTTGAAACTATATTATATCTATAAAAAAAAAAAAAAATTTAAAAATCCACAACATGCTTATTTGTAACCTTGTGATTCAAGCACCTATTTTTTATACTAATATGTACCCATGATTTGTAAGCTAATCCCAAGTATACGAAAAGTTCATGCTAAAAACCTTAACGTTATGACCTAGACATTGAGGCCTATCAACACCACCAACCCCCTTTCCCCGAGAAAGTATTTGATGTCAAATGATACTATATTAGTGATATCAAAATCCAATAAATATGAAACAAGTCAATAAAAAAAAACTACCTCACTAACAAATGAAAGACATGTGTTAATGAGTGGTTATTATTATTGTAGGGTGACGATTTTGGGGCTCGGGCCCAACAGGCGGGTGATTACGGCCCAAAAGTCCCTCAACAATGAATTTGTAGAGAGTAGGTTACAGAACTAGGTCTTTGACGGGAGAGAAACGGTTACGACCAAACCATGCAACTAGTTGGACGTAAGGATATTCCTTCAGGCTTTTGGAGTAACGGGTCCTGGGGCATTTGTTCCTTCTACTTCTATCTCTTTTCTCCTTCTCTATCTTTTCTTCTCTCTGCTTCCCATCTCTTTTCCATGGAGGTCTTCTTCTCTTATATAGCATCCTTCCCGAGATCATGACCCTACACTTGTCGGTCATCTGACCCTCCACTCGAGTGCCTGTCCCATAGGTCATCCTCCTTCTTTTCTGTGAGTTGCGCTGGCCAAGATGATTCTGCGTTCCTGTCCCTTCCACATTAATGCGGCTGGAAAAGTAGTTCCTTGGCATTTAATGCGGCGATTGTGATTGCCCCCCCTTCCCGAGCGTCACGCCTTTGTTTCTTCGTATTAGGTGACCTTTCGCTAGGTATGGAGTGCAAATTGGACACTTACTTGGCGAGTCCGAGGAGGTACTCCTCCTCGGACACCCCTTAGCAAGCCCGGCCCATCATGGTTGGGATGGGATATCCTACGCCCATGCCTTTTCTTCTTTATCGTGGCTGGGCTTGGTACATGGGCTACGGCCCAACATCAGGTGACAGATTTTACCCCCCACAATAGCCCCTCAAAATGCCGGCCTTTTTTTTGAGTCCGAGGAGAAAATGCAGGATTTTGATACTCACTAGACGGCTCGTGGTGAACCCTTTGCTTCACACGTGGAGGGGGAAGGCACGCCTTTACGTGCTTCATTAATCTTGTGGGCGATTAGTGACTCGGGGAAGTAACCGCAGACTTTTGAGGTTTTACACTCGCTCAATCCAACGGTTGGAGGCGGGATCTACGGTGGACAGCGCTTCGCATGCCTTAGACGCGAGCGCGTCTGTTCAACTTCTACCGAGTATAATAGGTCTTGAGGGCGTTCGTCTCTCACTTTTGACGAGCTTTCCAATATTCAGAACTTCTCAGAGCCTATTCCTTGAGTCCGTTCTTGCTTCCGCTGCCATTCTCTTGAAGACTCCTTCGAGCCTCTTACCCGTAAGTTCGCGCTTCTTCTCCATTACTCTTCATTAATCATACTGCCTTCAAGTTATTTTTAGGATTAGAGGGGATGGGTAGGCTTGAGAAAATGGTAGATTCTCCGGCCGGTATGGCGGGCTTTGTGGCGAAGTATCGTATCCCACCCAGGAGGTAGGTTTAAATCTTGTCATCCGGAGGAAATTTTGCTCAAACGGAGAACAGGAGAAGTCGCAATTCCAATGATAGCCTTCGTGGAAGGAGGAATGACTATTCCGATGGGGAGAATAACTAGGGATTATCTGCGTGGTCATAGGTTGGCCCCCATCGATTGCACCGCTAATGCATTAGGATCCTGGGGTGTATCGAAACCCCGAACGATCGAGATGAACCTCGGCCTCTCATGGCACGGCGTGGTTCATCTTTATGAATGCCATAAGCTCGGCGACACATACTATCTAAAGTCTAGGATTGACGAAGTGAGGTTGATATCCGCCTTCAAGTCTAGCAAAGGTTTGAAGGATGCCCATTTAATCGTCTCGGACCGTGGCATGACGGCCTTCACTGTCCGACTAGGGCGGGGGAGCCAGGTGGGGTGTCATAGAACTAGATGCCGTGGGGAGGACTTTGGTTTCAAGCTCCTCCACCTCTTTTCCCTTTTTCTTTTATTTTAAACTTGTTGGCTTGGTTGCATGTCTCCTCGGACTAACATAAATCTTTTAACGGCCTTTGCGGACAAGAGACTAACAACTCCTCGGTGAGCCTAGTCAATATCCCGGCCCTAAATTACCTCCCGAGGTCCGAGATTTTCGTTAGCGAGGACGGACAACTACGATCGGCTCCTCGATTTTGGATTACACTCCGCTCAATCGAGCCCCAGGTAGAAGCTTAGGACAAGCTATAAGGGCTGTAGTCCGAGATTAGCACGGATTGACGTGTCCATACCGGGGTTCCTCAACGATGCGAGACTTGCCTCCTATTGATTACCTCCCCAACGCGTCTTTCCTCCAGTAATTATCCCGCAGAGGAGGAGGCCGGCTCTTCACATTCATCCTTAGAGGATCGAGATAGACCAGTTCAATTTTTGCGAGGAAGGGGAGGCTTCGGTCGAGTAGTAGAGATCTCCGACTACGACGCCGATTTAGACCGCGCCTCTGCGGCTCCCGGTCTTGGTTTGATCATTGCACAACCTGATATCGCGAGGACACGAGAAGAAGAAGAAGGAATGGACCTCCGGTAGAGGAGGCGGCCTTAGGGGTCTTCTATCCAACAAGTCCAAAGGGCAAACCTCTAAGGAGATCCCGAAAGGACAGATCGTTTCCAAAGCCCCCGCTCCTCCTCCCCCTCCCTCGTTGGGTGCGGCGCTGAAGCCTATGCCTAACCTAAGGCGAAAAAGGCCTGTAGAAGAGGCGGAGGAGGGAGAGGTTGCCCTTGAGAAAGCCGGGCCTAAAAAGAAGGGCAAGGAAACGAAAGAGCCCCGAGAAAAAAGAACCAGGTCCACCGAGAGCCGAGATGAGGCGGTCACTCGGAGGGGACCACGAACATGGTCTCCTCGGATCGAGCTAGATGGCGCTCCAATCCTGCGGGATGCGACCCTATGGGAGTCCCAGGCGTGAGCGAGCCGTTCATGGTCAAGCGTTGCGCCTGAGCCTCTTCTCTTGCCCCGTGATATGGAAGGCCTCGGGAAGATTCGTTAGCTTGAGCTTTTCATGTCCTTTGAAAAGGGACATGGCTGTGGTAAGTGGAATCTTCTATTTTATCTTTGTGTTAAGAACCTTCTTCTTGTCTTATCCTGGTATCGTCTTCATTTCCGTGCAGGTGCAGTCACCCAACAAATTTATGTTCTTTGAGGAGTGGGCCAAGAAAACTCGTGAGGGACGCGTATAAGGAGGCTCGATCCCGTGTTACAGTGAGAGAGGTCGCGGGCGATCTCAAACGAGATCTTGATCGTCAGGATCATGAGCTAAAAGAAGTGAAGAAGGCCAATGCGAGTGCGAGAGGCTGGCACGAAGAATCTTTGAAAAGCAAACCGAAGAGGCTGCGCAAGCGGCTCCGACACACTGAGGAAAGATTGTCGGCGGAGCGACAGGCGATTCGGAGCTTAATCTTTGAGCTTGCAAGGGCTAAGGAGGAAGCCCGCTTGTCCGGGGAGGTTGCCGAGAAGGTGTGGCGGCCGTATGAACGTGGGGTTCACGATGCGAGGAGAGATTGGCCGAGGAAGTTGCCACCGTCTGCGGGGAATATGTCACCTCGACACGGGGATTAGCCATGGATCGGGCGGCCGTCCCCCGCGGTCCCGATCTCGGGAAAGCGAGAACATCTTTTACCTGCGGAGATACGTGAGACTCCTAGTGAGGTCGCCTCCACCGAGCCTCTTCCAGCAGATTCCACCATTCCCGAGGCCCAGGGGGCATGGAGCAAGCTATACGGTCGATCTCCCGAGGACGAGTCTTCGCATCGGCGAGATCCTTGCCCAGGCCCAGGAGATCGCCCGGAGAACCCAGCGGCGGATGATCACCTGCCCCAACTCAAGGCCCTTAGGGACGTAGAATAGAAATTAAATCTGTCCCGCTTTTGTACTTCGTTTTGTTTGATCCTTGCTACTATTTCTGAATCTGAATTACTTTGAACATTATATGACAAAAGCTTTTTCATTACATATATATTTGCTTTACTCTATTTTGTTTTCATCATGAATGGATATCGGTTTTATCCTTTTTTGCTTAAAGTCAAACAATAATGAATGATTGCGTTAGGATTGCGACACTTTGTAATTGGGCAACAACGATTACAATGCTGATTTTTCCCAAGTCCGTGGCTAAGAATCCGCGCGGGACTTGGGCTCCTTTAACGCTTTTCGAGAATCATAAACGGTTAACCCTTGACGAAAGAATTGTGTGGTTAATTTCCCCCAAGCCTGTGGTCCGAGGAGCCATGCAAGACTTGGGTTCTGTTTAACACTTGCGAAAGTCGTTGCTTGGTTAATTTCCCCCAAGTCTGTGGTCCAAGGAGCCATGCGGGACTTGGGTTCATTTAACACTTCTCTGCGAATTGTTGCGTGGTTAATTTCCCCCAAGTCGTGGTCCGAGGAGCCATGCGGGACTTGGGTTGTTTAACACTTACTGCGAATTGTTGCGTGGTTAATTTCCCCCAAGTACGTGGTCCGAGGAGCCAGGCGGGACTTGGGTTCTGTTTAACACTTACTGCGAATTGTTGCGTGGTTAATTTCCCCCAAGTACGTGGTCCGAGGAGCCATGCGGGACTTGGGTTCTGATTGACACTTACTGCGAATTGTTGCGTGGTTAATTTCCCCCAAGTCTGTGGTCCGAGGATCCATGCGGGACTTGGGTTCTGTTTAACATTTTCTGAAAGTCGTTACTTGGTTAATTTCCCCCAAGTCTGTGGTTCGAGGAGCCATGCGGGACTTGGGTTCTATTTAACACTTACTGAAAGTCGTTGCTTGGTTAATTTCCCCCAAGTCGTGGTCCGAGGAGCCATGCGGGACTTGGGTTCTTTAACACTTACTGAAAGTCGTTGCTTGGTTAATTTTCCCCAAGTCGTGGTCCGAGGAGCCATGCGGGACTTGGGTTCTGTTTAACACTTGCTTCAAAGTCGTTGCTTGGTTAATTTCCCCCAAGTCCGTGGTCCGAGGAGCCATGCGGGACTTGGGTTCTGTTTAACACTTACCGAGAATAGTACAAGTAGAACGACATCAAGTAAAGTATTTCTCATTAATAAAAGTACCTTTTCAGGTTATTTACATTCCATGGACGTGGTACTACACGTTCGTCCAAGTCTTCCAAATAGTACGCTCCAATACCAGCCACAGAGGTGATACGGTATGGACCCTCCCGATTTGGTCCGAGCTTTCCCCATGCGGGATTCCTCGCATTGCCCCAGGACTTTCCTCGGCACCGAGGTCCCCGGGCGTCAAGGGTCTCGACTTTACCTTGGCGTCATAGCCCCGCTTGAGCTTTTGTTGATCTTGAGCTAGATGCACCATCGCGCAATCCCTTCTCTCTTCAAGGAGGTCCAAGCTTTTTTCTAAAAGCCCGTTGTTAACAATTGGGTCGAATGTAGTAGTCCTCTGGGATGGAAAGTTTATCTCTAACGGGATGACGGCCTCGGCCCCGTAGGTCAACGAAAAAGGGGTTTCTCCCGTGGATCGGCGGGGCGTGGTGCGATACGTCCACAAAACATGGGCGAGCTCTTCAACCCACCTCCCTTTCGCGTCGTCCAACCTCCTTTTCAGCCCATTCACTATGGTTTTGTTAACTACCTCGACTTGTCCGTTACTCTGCGGATGGATAGGCTGGTGTAGAGTACTGTTGACAATCCCCAATTCATCGCAATACTTCCTAAAGGCCTTGCTATCAAATTGCAGGCCATTGTCCGAGATTAGGGTGTGTGGGGTACCGAATCGGGTGACAATGTTTTTCCGGATAAACTTCTTGACATCCACATCCCTAATGTTTGCCAACGCCTCGGCCTCGACCCATTTCGTAAAGTAATCGGTGCCAACGAGAAGAAACTTCTTGTTCCGTGACTTTGGGGAACGGACCTAATATGTCTAGGCCCCATTGTGCAAAATGGCAAGAAATTTGGACAATGGGTTAAGTACCCCACCCCGGTGATGTATATTCGGAGCGAACCGTTGGCATTGGTCACACTTCTTCACATATTCCGAGCCTCCTTGTGCATATTCGGCCACCAAGTAACCAGCGTCATAGCCCCTGTGGGAGAGGGACCGGCCCCGTATGGCTCCCACAAATCCCCTCGTGCAACTCCTCGAGAATGAGTTCGATTGCACACGGGTGTACACACAGCAAGTATGGCCCCGAGAATGAACGTCTGCAGCCAGAGCTTGGAGTCCTCGGACAACCAGAATCGAGAAGCTCTCCTCCGGATTTTGTCGGCCTCGACTTTGTCGTCCGTAAGGAATCATTCTTCAAGAATCGGACAAGAGGGTCCATCCGACTTGGCCCCTCGCCGACGTTGTGTACCCGAATACCGTTAGCCTCTTCTTCCGTGGGGGCGAGAGGTCCTCGACCAAAATAACCCGCGGAAGAGGGGGTGAGCCGAGGATGTAGCTAGTGTTGCCGGAGAATCGGCGTGGGTATTCCCGCTTACGGGTATATGCGTTAAACGGAAGTCGTCGAAGTGGGCGCGTAGGCGTTTAGCTCGGGCAAGATACCGTTGCATTCTTTCATCTTTCGCCTCCAATTCCCGCTTACTTGCCCCACTATGAGTCTCGAATCCGAGAATATGCTCGCGCATTTCCCACCCAGCCCCGGATCATCGACATCCCTTCCGGCGAGTGCCTCATACTCGGCTTCGTTATTCGTTCTTTGAGAATCCCGATCTCAACGACTTCTCCAAGGTTATACCTTCGGGAGAGATTAGAACGAGCCCCACTCCGGAGCCCTTTTGGTTTGCTGCACCATCAATGTATGCTCTCCACTTATCGTGCTCTTGCACAGAAATCACGCTGACCAATCTCCTATCATCATTCGGTGATTCCGACACTTCCACCCCCTCCAAGGTTGGCTCCGCAAATTCAGCTACCGGATCGGCAAGGACTTGACCTTTTATGGCGGTGCGTGGCATATATCTGATGTCAAAGGCGCTCAAGATGGTTCCCCACTTAGCTATTCTCCCGGTGTAGTTGGCGCTACGGAGGACTGATTTCAATGGAAGTTGGGTTAGCACAACCACTTTGTATGTGCACGAAAATAGTGGGGAAGCTTCTTTGTAGCTTGCACGACCAATATTGCCTTTTCGAGGGGGAGATACCGGGTCTCCGCCTCCTGTAGCGACTTGCTTACGTAGTACACGGGCCGTTGCGTGCCGTTGTCCTCTCGGATCAAGATACTAGGTCGATTGCATGATCGGCGACTGCGATGTATGCATAGAGTACCTCGTCGTCCTCGGGACTGGACATGATCGGAGGTTGGGCGAGGTATTCCTCGAGCTGTTGGAATGCTACGTCACACTCCTCAGTCCACTCAAAACCCTTCCACTTGTGCAATAGGAGGAAAAAAGGTTTGCATCATCTGTCCGCCGAGCGAGAGATGAAACGGTTCAAAGCTGCTATCATGCGGTAAGCTTCGGACTTCTTTGGGACTCGAGGCGGTTGCATACTATGAATGGCCCTTATTTGGTCGGGGTTAACCCGATCCCCGATGGGTTACCATGTAGCCAAGGAATTTCCCGATCCCACTCCAAATGAGCACTTGGATGCGTTCGATCGTAGCTTTGTACCTTCTCGAGAATGTGAAACACCTCGTCAAGGTCCCCGATGTGGTTAGTCACCAATTTGCTCTTTACTACCATATTGTCTATATACACCTCGGTGAGTTTTTCCCATCTGTTGTTCAAACATCCTAATCATCATCCTTTGATAGGTCGAACCGGCATTCTTCGAGGCCAAAAGGCATCACCTTGTAATGATAGTTGCCAATTGGGGTGACAAAAGCGTTTTTTCCTGGTCTTCCGTGGCCAAGGATATCTCGATGGTAGCCCTGGAAAGCGTCCAAAAACTCATTCGGGGATGCCCCGGCGATTCGTCGACCGGTCGGTCTATCCGCGGCATTGGGAAAGGATCCTTCGGGCAAGCCTTGTTTAAGTCCGTGAAGTCCACACAGACTCGCCATTTCCCGCTCTTCTTCTTCACCACGATTGTGTTCGCCAACCATTCGGGGTAGAACACTTCCTTGATAGCCCCAACTCTTTTCAATTTCGCCACTTCTTCCCTCACAGCGTCCGCATGCTCCCTTGACGGGCGCCGAGGGGGCTGCTTCTTTGGGGTAATAGCGGGATTAACGTTAAGGTGATGGCGTATTAGGTCCGAGTCAACCCCGGGGGCTTCATAAGGATCCCAAGCGAATACATCCTCATTTGGCGCGAGAAAATTAATTAGCGCCGACTTCTCTGTCTTTGGTAGCTCCGAGCCAATGCGGAAAAATCTTTGGGTCCGATCCGACGAGCACTTTCTCGACTCTTCACAACTCACCTCCATGGCGGTCCTTCATTACCGTAGCTAGGACCGGGGTTCTTGATTGCTATAAGGTATTCCGGTTGAAGTGGAAGGCGCGTTGCTTAATTGTCGAGCAATTGCCGATACCATGCATCGCTGGCCATTCCTTGATCCCCCACTATCTCTTTGATTCGGCCCTCGATGGATACTTCACTTTCAGTGCGGGGTAGACGACCACGGCCCCTAGCGTATGAAGCCATGGCCGTGCCACAATAATTTGTGTAGGGTGAGTATCGTCCACCACGATGAAGTCCACTTCCACTATTTCTATGTCTGTTTGCACAGGCAATCGATCATGCCCTTAGGGATGACGATTTTTCCCTCAAAGCTAAGCGAGAGGAGCATCGTATGGCGACATGTCCTCTGCTTTAAATTCAACCCCTTATATAAGTCCGGGTACATCACCTCCACGGCGCTACCCCGATCAACTAACACCCTCTTCACGTCATAACCTCCTATTCGAGTGTCACGACTAGGGCGTCGTCATGGGGCTGAATAGTTCCCTCCTTGTCCTCCTCCGTGAATCCAATTAATGGCGGGGCTCTCCCTCTAGCCCTTTTGGATTCCCTTTCGCCTGGCTCTGTCGGGAACCTACCCACCGACATTACTGCGAACGGACCGAACCGGTTCTCCCCGGTGCGGCAAGAATGACATTTATCGTGCCGATGGGTGGCCTCAAGGTGCTTTGCCTGGTATCGACATTTGATTGCTCAGGGCGTTGCAACAGATGCCCTAACTTTCCTTCTCGGACGAGTCGATCCAAATAGTTTTTCTGATTCCTACATTCGTCGGTGACGTGACCAGGCTCTTGGTGATACGCACAATATAGGCTCTGATTGCGTTTTGAGGGGTCACCTGCCATCCTATTTGGCCATTGAAAAAAGGGTTCGTGCTTTATTTTCTCCATGATCACGTGTAATGGCTCTCGGAACACGGCGTGGACTACCTGAGCCCCTGTAGATCCCGATTGTTCCGTATAATCTCTTCTCGGCTTATTATTCTTGAAACGGTCCGACCTGAAGTCCCTTCTCTCTGGGGACAAACTTCTCCTTTTCCTTCCCGGTTTTCTTTGGTCCTCCTCGACCCTTTTATACTTGTCTATCCTATCCATGAGTTTGCACACGGTGGTCTGGCTTCCCTGTAAGAGACTTTCTTAAGCCATGCTCTGTCGGCAAGCCCCTTTTAAAGGCAATGATGGCGACGTCATCGTGATTTCCTTCCACCTCGTTATGCATCTCCCAATATCTATCCGAGTAGGCCTTCGGCGTTTCTCCCTCTCGCATGGGACAGGATAAAAGGGAATCGAGGGGCCGAGGGACTCTAGTCTTTGGTGATGAAGCGGGAGCCAAAAGCTGCGTCAAGCTGTTTAAAGGAGTCTATGGAGTTTGGTGGGAGGGCATCAAACCATCTCATGGCCGGGGGCCCCAGGCTTGATGGAAACACTTTACACATTAACGCCTCGTCCCTGGAATGGACGACCATCCTTTGGTTGAAGCGGCTCACGTGCTCCTTCGGGTCGGTTCGACCATTGTACGAGGTAAACATTGGCTGATTAAATCGCCGAGGAGCACCGCCCGCTCTATTCTACGGGTAAATGGCGGCGGGAGATTCGATCGAGCCTTGCTCATGGCGTCATTGACCAAGCCTTGGTAAGGTGGGCTTTTGCGACCGCGTTTGTGAGGCCGCTCTTCCTCATAGGAGAACGTCTCGCTCGGAGGGGTCCTCGTCCTTCGTCTATATTCATCATCCTCACCACTTTGCTAGTATCCGAAATGGGCGAAGGGCGTTTTTCTTTGGGCTCGACGTGACCTTTTCTTCAAATCCTCGATCTCTTCTTTGTAGAGGCTTCCGCTCGTTGTCTTTGGTGGGACACATGGTCTTTCCCTTTCGAGCAACTTCTACTTGTGTGAGAGGTGTTCACACTTCCCTCTCGTTGATTATCTTGGTCCCTTGCTCGTTCAAGGTTTACAAAGTTGTCTGTTGTTGAGATTCTGCGCGGCCCGGCTTGGCGCGGACACGATCCTTCCATCCCTTGTTTGTTTCACTTGTCGAGACACGAGTTCTTCCCACAGACGGCGCCAATTGTAGGGTGACAATTTTGGGGTTCAGGCCCAACAGGCGGGTGATTCTGGCCCAAAAGTCCCTCAACAATGAATTTGTAGAGAGTATGTTACAAAACTAGGTCTTTGACGGGAGAAACGAAGTTACGACTAAACCATGCAACTTGATTGGACGTAAGGATATTCCTTGAGGCTTTTGGAGTAACGGTCCACGGGGGCATTCCTTCTACTTCTATCTCTTTTCTCCTTCTCTATCTTTTCTTCTCTCTGCTTCCCATCTCTTTTCCATGGAGGTCTCCTTCTCTTATATAGCATCCTTCCCGAGATCATGACCCTACACTTGT
Source organism: Quercus dentata (assembly GCA_028216015.1). NCBI lineage: Eukaryota > Viridiplantae > Streptophyta > Magnoliopsida > Fagales > Fagaceae > Quercus > Quercus dentata. Next base: position 703,079 of record CP116452.1, on the reverse strand, counting down.
CGGTCATCTGACCCTCCACTCGAGTGCCTGTCCCATAGGTCATCCTCCTTCTTTTCTGTGAGTTGCGCTGGCCAAGATGATTCTGCGTTCCTGTCCCTTCCACATTAATGCGGCTGGAAAAGTAGTTCCTTGACATTTAATGCGGCGATTGTGATTGCCCCCCCTTCCTGAGCGTCACGCACTGTTTCTTCGTATTAGGTGACCTTTCGCTAGGTATGGAGTGCAAATTGGACACTTACTTGGTGAGTCCGAGGAGGTACTCCTCCTCGGACACCCCTTAGCAAGCCCGGCCCATCATGGTTGGGATGGGATATCCTACACCCATGCCTTTTCTTCTTTATCGTGGCTGGGCTTGGTACATGGGCTACGGCCCAACATCGGTGATGATTTTACCCCCACAATTATATACGTTTTTTATTTATTGAGTTTTGATATGGATGACGTAGTATCATTTGATGCAAAATACTTTTTCCTCCCCCTCACATTTTCTATCAAAACCCTAACCTCTTCAGCTCGCACACTCATTTCCAAATCCAAACACCACATACAAAATGGCTTTAGACAAAATCTCATAGCTCTCAATAATAACATTCTCAAACTTGCTCATAAATCAATTTGGTAACCATTGATTAGACAGAGAGATTAATAAAATTTCGCATGGGTGATAAAGTGTTTTCAAAAAATCAATATTGAATATATGAAATGCAACTTTTTTCAATATTTTTCCCTCTTTTCTTTATTCCTTTATCCAAGACAACGAATATATAAATATAAAAAATGGGGTGACTTTAGAATATTCTTATATTTGCATCTCATGTAATGGTTGATTTATAATTAATTAAATGGGTAAATTCCATTAACCAATCCTTAAGGTTTGGGCTAATACCACATACAAAATGGCTTTAGACAAAATCTCATAGCTCTCAATAATAACATTCTCAAACTTGCTCATAAATCAATTTGGTAACCATTGATTAGACAGAGAGATTAATAAAATTTCGCATAGGTGATAAAGTGTTTTCAAAAAATCAAAATTGAATATATGAAATGCAACTTTTTTCAATACTTTTCCCTCTTTTCTTTATTCCTTTATTCTCCAAAACAACGAATATATAAATATAAAAAAATGGGGTGACTTGATTAGAATATTCTTATATTTGCATCTTACGTAATGGTTGATTTATATCGGCCCGATCCCAACTCCAATTCCGATTCCAATTCCAATACCAATATTGTTTACAAGATTATCGATTTGGTGTGTAAGTCTAGGGGGCTCGGAGAGGAACAAATCAAGCTCGGCATGCTTCGGGTTCTTCTCTCCGCGGTTCGATGTCCCACCGTGTTGATCCGTGGTGATTGTTTTTGATTCATGTAGTGGGTTCCAATATGGTGGTGGTATTGTTGTTGGTTTTGTTGTGGGTTTTTTGAGTTTCTTAATTTTGGGTTTTGTTACTGTGTATGGCTGTGTTTTGGTTGTAGCAGATTTAAGGTATAAAAGAGAAGGGTCAAGAGGGGAGAAAGTCACGTAGAGAAAGAGAGAGGAGACAAGTCGGAGAGAGGAAGAAAATCGCTAATGGGCCTAACGGTGTTAGGAACTAAATTGGGCTAACGGTGAAATTTATGAATAAAATTAAATAAAAAAAACCCTAACCTCCAAAGTCCAAACCCCTAAAGTTTTCCACCATAAACCCTCTCCTCCTGAGGGCAGAAGCTCCCTCTCTCACTCACTCTTTTTTCCAAATCCAAAAACAAAAAAATGGCTTCAGACAAAGCCTCCGAACTCTCTGTAATTACATTAGGAGGCAAGGGCTCATCTCTCTCTTCATCTTCACTCTACGCCATTGCCACCGGCTTCGCTTCGCTACGACTCGACTCCTCCGCACTCGATAGACTCTCATCTCCCTCCTCCAATCAGGCCTCGCCACCTGTCCAATCCCAATTCCCCATCCCCAAAACCCTAGCCCCTCTCGAACTCCGCGCATTCCTCACCGTCCTCCTCTACAAGCTCCTCCGCTCCGACCACTCCACGCTCCTCCCGATCCGAATCTCCGAAGCTCTCAACAAATTCAAGAATTCCCAACTCGACGAAACCCTAGAATTGGATTCGATCGAATTGAGCAAAGAGGAAGCGTCATTGGTTGAAAAATTGTATCCGTCGGGTTTGTTTGGAGTTTCCGCTGTGTTGGATCACGAATCTGCGGCGTTGTCGGCGGTTTCCGATGCGGTGGCTGCATTGTCGTGCGAGGCCATTAAGGCTGACGTGGCGGCGGTGTTCAATTCGATGGATTCCGGGGATGGGTTCTCGGCGAAGGAGGAGGCTGGGGTTGCGAGTGATATGAAGGTTTTGTTGAATGGGTCGAAGCTGGTTGGGAAGGTTGAGATTGATTCGGTGTCGAAAATAGCTAAAGTTCATGGGAGTTTGAGGGAGATTGTGAAGTTGGTGCATTCCAAGACAAGAATTGAGCTGAATTCGAAGGATTTGGGTTCGGGTTCGGATGTGAGGACTGTGTTGTATCCCTTGGCAGCAGCGATTAATGAATTGGGGGAGTGTAGTTTGAGTCGTGTGAAGGCGAATTTGGATTCAATTAGTAATGAGGGTTTGCGGTCAAGCTTGGTGGGTTTGTTTGAAGGGAAATGTGCTAGTGGTGAGAGCTTGAGAAATGGGTTTAAGTTGGTTTTGGAGCTGGGGTTCGAAAAGGAGTACGAAAAGTTTGTGCACCAAGTGAATGTGTTGTTGGGGATGGTGTGGAAGATTGTGGCGTGGGAGGCGATGACGGGATTTATCGCCCTTGAGGGTGTGGAGTGGAGTGAAAAGAGTGGGAGTAGTGTTGAGGTGAATGGAGGAGTAGGAGGAGGGAATGTGAAGGGGGATAAGAAGGGTGAGAAGAAGAAGAAGGTGTTGTTGGGGAAAGGGACTAGTGTGATTGTGCAATTGATTAAGAATAGGTTGCAGGGTAAGGCAGGTGATGGGATTGAGAAATGGGTTGATGATCTTTTGTTGTTTTTGGACCCGAAGGACCAGGAGTTTGATAGCTTGTTGAAGAAACTAAAGGAGCTTGTAGAAACCAATGAAAGTAGAAGACTGCCCAAGCTTCCAAAGGTGATGACATTCCTGAAATTTTATCACTTAATTCTCATTGAATGATGCATGCATTATTATTATCTTTTATTTTCTCTGTATAAAGATAGGAAAAACATTTTATACTTTTGTGAACATTAGAGCAATCCTTGGAGAATGTTGCATAAAAAATGTTTTTAGAAGTTAGTGCTAGAAGTGGAGAATTGTTTAAATATGTTGACAGCTTATTGTAATTTGCCTGTAATTTTGTTGCAGGCTTTTGAGCAGCCTGTTGAGTTTATTGTTGATATAGGTGCTCTTTGGAGCTGTTTGTACTTTTGTATAGTGTTTAGTTAATAAATTCTAATTAATGGACCAAAAAAATGGCATATTGCAAGGATCTGTTTGCAATTTTATACTCTTTTTAATCAATCAAAATTTCAATGCTCACACTTATTTTGTTTTAATTTATGAACATTCTATTGCGTTCATATTCTTATTTAAGAAATTCTTTTATTTCTACCCCTTGAATGCATCACTAGCATGCTGACTGTAACCATATTATGGTACAAATTAGGGAACTCGTGATTTTGCGAAAGAACAAATGACAATAAGAAAGAGAGCATTTTCAATTATTGAGGATGTTTTTGAGAGGCATGGTGCTACCGCGTTGGATACTCCAGCGTTTGAACTGAGAGAAACTCTCATGGGAAAGTATGGGGAAGATTCAAAGTTGGTATATGATCTTGCGGACCAGGTAATTATTTCATATTAGTTAATTCATTTAAGTCATTTCCTTTTTTGCTATTTTTAATTTTAGGAATTTTTTCCTGTTCAATCAAGTTGTTACTTCATGTAGTTGATATTTGAGTGACCTGGCTATCTATCTATATATATATATATATATATATATATATATTTTTTTTTTTTTTTTCATCCAAAGAAGACTTATATAAGGATATAAGGACTGTTTTCTTTTTTTCCCCAACTAACCTGTAATTTATTATTGTTTGCTGTACTTATCAAAGGAATTTAGTTACACCATTTCATATTTACTCACAGTGATGTAATTTTATGTTCAATCTGTTGGCAGGGTGGAGAACTTTGTTCTTTGAGATACGACTTAACTGTACCATTTGCTAGGTATGTGGCTATGAATGGTCTCACATCATTTAAAAGGTACCAGATAGCTAAGGTTTACAGGAGGGACAACCCATCTAAGGGAAGATACCGTGAATTTTACCAGTGCGATTTAGACATTGCAGGCCAATATGAAAAAATGGGACCAGATTTTGAGATTGTTAAAATTTTGACAGAACTCCTTGATGAACTGCAAATTGGAGATTATGAGGTAACCTCATTTTTTTTACCCACCTATCCTTGTTAGTAGAAAGTTTGACATTTAAATTTGTTATGGATTATATATTATACTGTATTTTGTCTTCGATATTAGTATTGACTTGTTATGCATGTGTCACCTGTATTGGATGCATACCTCCTATCCTCATAGATGCTATTTATTGCCATCTGATGGCAGCAATGTCAATGAGTTTGTCTTGGAAGTTGGAACCATTACCTGGTCAACGGTGCTAATTCAATATGTTTCATCACATATTATGGTTTAAGACAATTGATACATATGATTCGATGAAGAATGAGCAAATGAGCAAGGCCTAATTCAAATGAATCGATTTATTGATTTTGTGATAAAGACCTTCTTCAAAGTGTGTTCTATAATAATAATAATAATTATTATTTTAATTAATTTCCTTTTCTTCTACAGATAAAATTGAATCATCGGAAGTTACTTGATGGAATGTTGGACATATGTGGAGTGCCACCGCAAAAATTCAGAACCATATGTTCAAGTATTGACAAGTTAGATAAACAACCTTTTGAGCAGATAAAAAAGGAAATGGTAAGAACACTTGTATGCAAATAGTGTTGTCTTACTTGATTATTATTAATAGGAGCAATAGCCTATCTAGTTGTTAGCATTTCATTAATATAAGGATAATTCTGTGATCATCTTTTTGTAAATATGTTGGATTAGTAATTTAGAGCCTAATTTTTACTCTATTGTAATTTTATAGGGAAGCTTGCATATACATTCTTTTTACTTGAGCTTTTCTCTTTGCAATAATATTTATAAATGAAATGTTGGATTAATATTTTAATCGTGTATTCCATTTATATCATTGCATAAATTTTAGTATGTTTGGTTATATATTTCCTGTTAATTATTGTTAGGTGGAGGAGAAGGGCTTATCTGTTCAGACAGCAGATGAAATTGGCACTTTTGTGAAGGAAAGGGGACACCCTTTGGAACTATTATCTAAGCTTAAGCAGCAGGGCAGCAAGTTCTTAGGACACAATGGATCTGTTGATGCACTGAATGACCTAGAGATTTTATTTAAAGCTCTTGAAGTGTCAAAGTGTATTGACAAAGTGGTTTTTGACTTGAGTCTTGCCAGAGGCCTTGATTATTATACTGGAGTCATATTTGAGGCTGTTTTTAAAGGCGGTGCACAGGTAATTTTTTAAGAAAAATCCGTATTTTTCATTTCATTTATTTTTTCTTCCTGGTGAATCCATATTATTATTGGTGACACTTTAATAGCTGATCCTTCTATAATGATGCCCAAGGATCTTTTCACTTATTGAGCTGGAAGAATTTTTTTTTTTTTTTAAATGGTTTATTATCATATTAGTTGTGATCTGAACTGGTAAAATTGACTGGCCAAAACTCTAGAAGAACAAGTGGACATTGAATTATTGTGATAATTCGACATGGCAGTGATATGTGCCTATGCTTTAATTTAAAGAGCACGCTTGAACAACACATTCCATCCTATCAGATTGCTGTTGATATATGTGTGGCTGGTTTTGTATTGGTGGCATTCTATGTTAGCTTTTCATGATAGTAGGTCATTGGCAATGGTAATCCTCTCGAATAGCTGTCTTTTCTCAATTCTTTTTTTTTTCTTTATTATTGAAACTTGTGTGACGAAGTTTGGATGGCAGTAATGTTGTATGTCCATTTATATCTGATATGTTTAAAGATCCTAGTGCTGCTGTAGAAGCTTATGAATTATTGTTCTTAATTTGCTTTGTCTTTACTCCTCTGTATTTTATGATCCTGTGACAATCATATAGTTCTACGACATGGATTATTTTCTGTCTCTAGAGTTTTGATTATTTCAGCCATTTACTTGTGTTGTCTAATTTCTGGGGGTAGGAAAGATGATTTCTCCATAAAAAAGCTTCATGTTACTGTTTTTGTTTACACGAGTGTTGTGGGATGACAACTGTGATGAAGAAGGAGGTTGGAAAAGGATTGTGGAAAGAAAAGAGAAAAATTGAATCATGAAATGAAAAAGTCTTTATGAACTTATTCAAAAAAATGTCAGTTTTTATGAAGTGTGAAAAATAAAGTTGAGAAACTTGAAATTTTTAAGTCTCAGAGTTGACATTAAAAGGGAATGTCAATAATTAATATTTCATAATTCTTTTTGGGTGGATTTAAATTTTCATCATGTAGAATAGAGGGAGGAAAGAAAGTTACTAAGTTCTGCCTTGGTAGTGGAGATGAGTAAACAAAAATCCATATAGCTAACATCAGAAATGATGTAAAATATAAATTTGAAAATTTCATTTTTCAGTTCATTTTCAATAATGATTAATGGGTGTATGCATTAAAATTGCAACCCCCCCACCTCTAAAATAGAAAAAAGCCAAAGTAAAATTTCTGGAAACAGTTTGTCAGGTAACTCACAGGATGAGGGCTGCACTCTCTGAAATTTCCCAGTTGGATTAATGAGTGTGGCTGAATTGGTATTGAAACAAAAAGATGGAAGAATATGGCCTTATTCCCCCTACTCCTCCCAGATATCATTGCAAGTAATAATTCTTATGTCATCTTGCTACTGAAAAAAACAAAACAAAAAACCTTGTGTGATCTAGTAATTGCTGCATTTCATTTGCTTCATGTGTTTCCAGGAAAATGTGTGCGTGTGTTTTAAGTACTGATGAGGTGATTTGCTTGTGCACGTCCTCAGGTTGGTTCAATTGCTGCTGGTGGACGTTATGACAACCTTATTGGTATGTTTGGTGCGAAGCAGGTTCCAGCAGTTGGTGTTAGTCTTGGAATCGAGCGGGTATTTGCTATAATGGAGCAGCTACAGAAAGACCAGAGCCAGGTGATAATAATACTTAATAATATACCTATATGATCCTCGACTCTCTAATATTTTTGACTAGCAACTCAAAGTTTAATAATCTAGCACCCTGGTGGTGAGGCTGATGAGTTCTTTCATTCCTTTTGGGTGTTTTGGCAGGCACCACGTGCAACAAAGACTGAAGTCCTAGTTAGTATAGTGGGGGATGACTTGATTCAAGCTGCAGAGCTGGTAAGTGAGCTGTGGAATGCCAAAGTGAAAGCCGAATATTTTGTTAATAAAAGGGTGATGAAGCACATTGACCGTGCTAGGGAGTCGAGGATCCCATGGATGGTTATTGTGGGTGAACGGGAAATGAATGAAGGGATTGTTGTATTAAAAGACGTTGAGGCTGCTAAAGACGATAAAATTCCTAGAAGTAGACTGGTCGAAGAACTTAAAAGCCGGTTGAACCCATGAAATTGATATTTCCATTCTAACTCAGTAAACCGCCCTGTTTTTTTTTTTTTTTTTTTTTAACGAAAATACCATTTTTGTCTCTATATTTTGGGGTTATAGTCAATTTGGTTCTTATATTTTGATAACAGTCAATTTAGTTTTTCGTTATGGCTAATAGCTTGCACAGTTGGCAGCATACATGGCTAGCAAAACAATAAAAATAAATTTAATTATTATTTAAAAAAGCCACATAAACAATTTTTTTTTTAATAAAAATCACAACAAAAAATAAAATAAAAAATTTCTCCAAATTTTCTTGCACTTTCCTTGCAACCAAACCCAACTCAGATTCCAAACCAATCAGGTTCAGGTTTGTGAGCTCAGCCATGGCTGGTCTCTCTACAAGACCCACCATAACAGACAATGGTCTCACGACTGTGCCACCACCAGCTGTGGCCACAGCTCCTCATCTCTCTGCTTCTCTTTTTATTTCTTTTTAATTTTTTCATCTTGTTTTTCTCATCTATGGCCGAAACCCATTTTGTATTTAAATTTCCTTTTTAATCTAATTCTTCATTTTGGTTGATATAATGGTTGGGTTTTGTTTTAGTTGTGAGAAATCTTTGATTTGTGCTCGGGTTTATGAAGTGGGGTTTTGTTTAATTTGTAAGAAATCTATGTTGTTGGAGACTTTTAAGGCCTGTTTGGTGAGTTAGTTTGAGTAATATTGTTTGAGTGTTTTTGATATACGTGTGGGTAAAAAAGTGTGTGGAAATGTATGTTATGTTGTTTAAAATGTGTAGTTTTGTGTTTGAGTAGGGCTACCAAACATGCCCTAAGTTCTTGGGTTCACTTGGTATTCTTTGAGCATATGGATGGCTTAGGTTTTTTTTTTTTTTGAATGACTATTTCGGTGGGTTTTCTTATTTCTTTGTTTTGGGTTTACAAATGATATTTCTGGTAAAGAGAGTTTCAATGTATGAGTTAAATTTCTGGGTTTTGGCTGGATTTGTAGAGAAGGTATTCCGTGTGTTCTTGGTTGTGATTTAAGCATTATTTTCTATCATAAAATTTTTTTTTGGAGAAATTAATTTTTTTTTCTTGTTTTTAATTTAGATGCTGACATGGCATTTTAATTACCATTTTAGTAGCCATGTCAGCACCAACTTTGACAATTGTCCAAGTTGTTTGCCACGTAAACATTTTTCGTTAGTAAATTAACAGTAATGCCCAAATTGATTGTAAATTGAAAATAACATGGACCAAATTGATTGCTACCAAAATGTAAGAATCAAATTAAATTTGACATCAAAATGTAGGAAACAAATTAAATTTGACACTAAAATATAGGGATCAAAATAGTATTTTCGTTTTTTTTTTTTTTTGGTAGACACGCTTTTCATTGTTTGTACTCGTTATTTCTTGGTACTGGAATTGAAGATGATAGGTGTCATATAAAAGGTCTATAGAACACCAGGATTTATTTTTGTTATAGATTTTTGTAATTTTATCTGATGCTTTCGATTATTCAGTGCCATGCCAACGAAATACTATGATGGCCATACATGAAATATTTGAATGTTTAATTACGGTTCTCCACTTGAATTTCATTTTATGGTGATTTTTTTTTTGGTCAAAATTTTATGGTGATGGTTTATTGGGAATCTAGGGGTGGGGTCTAGTTCTACCAGTCCTTTTACGGCCTAACTTTCTTGACACTCCAAAATCATGAAATTAGGTATTGATGATGTAAGTAATGAAACGCATTAAAATAAAGATGCAAAAAGGGTGCTAAAGTCAATTGTATTGCTAAGCTGAACTAATTTGGCGGCAAAAATTAAATGCATCTTTTATACTTTATGGGAGAGGAAGTATAACATTAATGAAAAGATCTACTGCTTCAACAATTATCACATATTTTTTGGAAACTTTTCAGATCTGCAAGGTCCATGCTGTGTTGCCTTTTAATATATATTTATATACCCACAATATGTTCTCTATGTATCTATATATTTTTGCTATTTTTTTTTAAATAAATTTTTATAAAACTATATACTTTTGTTTATTAAAAGACATTCTATAATTCATACAAGCATACTAGCTCGCTACAATATATGATTTCTCTATCCACTGTCACTCACATCCCTTAGAACACAGTATAAATAATTTGTTTGTTAGATTCACTTACATGTAATTTTCAACGACATTAATTTAAGTTAATGTAATACCATTTGTTAGTTAAATTTTGTGCATAGTTTGGTCCCTTTTCAGCTGATGGATGAAAATAGTTAGGTGAAAACAGAAAGGAAAAAAAAATCTACTAATTGAAAAATCATTCCTGGCAAATCGAAAAATAGAATTTTAGAAGTTGATTCCAACAAGGGAAGAGAAGTACCTAGACGCCAAAGCTGCCCACAAAACAACCTAATAATAGTACAAAACCGGCTTTTACACGAGAATAATATTGCGTCTATAACACTTTTACAACGATTTTACAACAAATTATAAATGACATGCTGGTACTAGTTTTTGTCAACCATTGAAAATTTTTTTCGCCTACCTATAATAGTTAATAGGACTTACCACCTAGAATTTGTTGTAAAATTGTTATAAAAATATATTTCTCTTTACGCAAGCCATCATCAAACAAATTTACAAAACAACCTAATTATTGTACTGAATATATTAGCATTTTTGATTCTTTGGAAATGAATTTTCAGTTTTGGTAGTTAACTTCTCTCTCTAAAACTTGAATCACAACCATTAGTCTCTTTTTTGTACAGTTAATTTAACGATTAAACTAACTTGAATCCATAATTTTTGGTAATTGAATGCTATAAATTTCCAAAACATTGTTCATAAATCTTTCCAAAATTTGAGCCAATACAGAAAATTGCCAACAAAAATTTGTGACCTTATCAAAAACCCATTCTACTCTATCCACATTAAACTATTGTGGGTTGTCCCCACCCCACCCCACCCACCGTCAAGAAAAGGATATCTAAGTTCACCACCGGGGTAATGTTCCACTAGGACCCCACACCTGTTCTCTCTGACTCACCCACATTACGTTTCTCTACCTCATTGGTTTATTTTCCAAATAAGTAAATTCTAATCTTATTGGGAAAATAAAAGTTGCCCCATAGATTGAGAAAATCTAAAACAGTATCCAAAACCTTTACTTTCTATTTGTATAGGTTTGGTTACCCAAAAAAACTACCAAAAAAACAAAAACTAAAACAAAAACAAAGAAACAACCTCTTTGGTTTCATTGTTTTAGGGTTAGGGATTTTGTTTCTGCTTTTGTTTAATTTTGTGTTTGATCTTCCAAACACAAACTCTAAAAAAAATAAAAAATAAAAAAGATGGAAGGAGAGCTTCAAGACTGGGAGGTGCTTCCCAACTCGGAGAGTGGCGTGGTTGACTCGTCCGAGTTAGATGAAACAAATCAGAGAGAATTCGAGGGAATCGAAGGTGACTCGGAGGGGATGATTAGGTCTGATTACTTCTCGCTGGAGAATCAGGAGAGGTATGCAAAGACTGCTGTTGTTGCCGCGAGCGAGGCTGGTGACTCGGTTGAGTCAGACAATCCGAGTTGGGTTGATCCCGGGTCGGAGACTCGGTTTGCAAATAAGAGCTCGGGCGAGCTCTGGTCCGATTCGAGCAGCGATCGTTCTGACGAGCGTAAATCCGGTGACTTTGATGCTAAACAGGAACTGGGTCTTTCGGAAACTGTGAAAAGCCCAGTGGGTTTTCAAGGGATTGAAGAAATGAAAGCGGTGGATGGAAATTCGGCTAAATTCGATGATTTTGATGTAAAGAGCGAATTGGGTTCTTCAGGAAATGCGAAAATCCAAGAGGGTTTTGAAGTGTTTGGTGAAATTCAGACCCGGGATAAGGATTCAATCGGGTTCTGGGCTGATTCTGGTGGTGATGCATTGGTTTCAATGAAATTTGGTGATGATTATGTTAAGCAAACAGAGGAGGGTGAGTTTTCGAGTGATTCGGATGGCGGAAATGGCTCAATGATTGAGAACAAAGCTGTTGAGGTTGCAGAGGTGAAATCGGATGCGAAATCCGGCGGAGAGGGAGAGAGGAAGAGTGTGGTTTGGTGGAGGGTTCCTTTTGAATTGTTGAAGTATTGTGTTTTTAGAGTTGGTCCGGTATGGTCGTTCTCTGCGGCCGCAATGATTATGGGATTTGTTATCTTGGGACGGAGATTGTATAAGATGAAGAGGAAGAGCCAGGGCTTGCAGCTGAAGGTTGCTGTTGATGATAAGGTCAGTTATTGCATTTGTTTGAACCCTTTTTTTATTGTTTCTGTTGTGGTTTTTAATGACGTCTGGGAATTGAATATGGGAATGTGTATGAAATTATATAATACTGATATACATGTGGCTGACCCTGACTGAGTTTGTTGAGGATTCATAGCTGACCCTAAAATTTTGGTACTAAGATTTGGTTGTTGTTGAGAATACATTTTCTTACACCAGTGGTTTGCTTTCTGAGTTCCATATTTTGAATAAGATTCATAATTTTTTGTTTAGTTGGAAAATCTAAAACCTTTGTTTTACAAAGATTATAGCTTTATTTAAAGTCACTTATCAAAAAAAAAATAGCTTTATTCAAAGTCTTGGAGAATATATAGGCAATGTCTGACTTGTAGTTTGGGGTGAGAAGTAGACAAAAGTTCAATCTGAAGTTGTGGATCAAATGAGTGGCTGATGTTGTTTAAAGGATACTTTCATGTTTTGTTCTTGCACGCATGTATTTTGTTCAAGTTGTGTTCTAAAGATATTCCATCTATCTTTGTTCAATTTGACAAGATTGATGCAATATTCTTTTCTTCCCTCCTCAACCTTTAATATTAAAGAATTGAGGCTTACAGCTTACTATTATCACATTTGTTTGGTTGATGCCTAGCAGTTTAGGTGTTTTGTAGACAAAGTCTGCTCTAGAGGTAATGCTGGAAATGCGGTATTTTGTTACTGAATTAATTGAATTCCATTTTCTATTTTGTTATAAGCAGTTGCTTGTACTGGCAATGACATAAACCCGTTCAGAGTTGTGTATCAGGGTACATGATTTTCTTTGCATAAAGGGACATGGATTATATTTAGGACTGCAAGAGAGTTTATTTGTTTTTGCACTAAAAACTCAATTATTTAGAGATATGGTTGATGGTCAAGGTAATTCCTAAAAAGACCATTTTGGATTTCATTTTATGATTATAATAAGTAATCTTTCCTAGAAATTGCTGCCAAAGAGAGGGAGACTAATCATTCCTAGAATATTTAATAAGTAATCTTGACTCCCAGTCATCCTTGAATAGGGAACTTGAACCTTTACAGCTGGCAAGAGAAGCACCCTTTGAGTTTCTTTGATGAATTATGTTTATTGGAGTTCTTAGAATCCATGTCATATTTTTGTAAGTTGTTACTGTAATTTTCACTTAAGCATGATCATTGACTATGTTCAAATACTTCAATTTTTCCCCCTTTTCTTTCTTCTAGCTCCTTTTTGTTCTTTTGAAAAGGGGTTAATTTGCAAGAAGTTTAGTTTGCATTTCTTTTCTGATTTTGGTAATAAATGTTTACACAATAGTTCCACATCTATTTTATTGAAACTTGGATTTTACTTCTCTGGAACTTAGTGGATCTTAATATACAGATAATGAGATAAGACTTTAATCTATAAGTTAGATAATAAGATAAGACAACACAGTTCTGATCCATTTTCCCTTTGATTTAGAGGAAACTTGAAATATTTTTTAGTTATTTCGCAGCGAGTCATTTTCTGAGGTTTCGTTTTAATTTCATCCGGGTTTTGACATAATTGCAGAAAGCACTAAGATGATGAAATTTATCCTCATGTGCATTTGGGAAAATGTATTTGCTTTCGAATTTATGTGTTGTGTGGGTTGGGTGGGGTTGTTGCAGCTTCTTCTTTTGCATTATATAATAATTCAAGTAATGTTCCTTAGGAAATGTATTTGATATTTTATTTCTATTTCTATTTCAAGATAAATCTTATGAGATTTGATGAAAGGTGGATTGCCAAACTTGTATATTTTACTGAACTACTTTTGCAGAAGGTATCCCAATTCATGAGTCGCGCTGCACGCCTTAATGAAGCCTTTTCAGTTGTGAGGCGGGTCCCTGTTATTCGACCTTCACTTCCAGCCCCTGGTGTGGCTCCATGGCCTGTAATGAGTTTGAGATAAATTCTTATAAAATAGATAGGGGAAAGAGAAGAAGAAGCAGTGTCTACCAATTAATATCTAAGATTTAAATGTTGCTTTGTATGAAACTGTGTGAACCACCATTTCCTTTATGTATGAACTCTGAAGTTGTTAAGACAGCATTGCAGCAATTCATGTACAAATGCAGATTATTATTTCCTTGTGTACAAAGTTGTCATATTATTTGGTAATTGAAGCATAACAAAACGCCAGCCAAAGTCTTCGAGTTTACTCAATTATATTGTTTCGGCGTGAAAAATGATCACGCGTCTTTTATACTTAGGGTCTCTTTGGATACCGCTTATTATTGAAAACTTATTGCTAAAAATACTGTAGTAAAATAATTTTTAAATTATGAATAGTACCTGTGGGACCTAGTTTTAAAATTATTGTTGCGTTTTCTCGTACTTGCTGATCTGTGAACAGTATGCGGGATATATGGAATTTAACGAGGAAAACATAATTTTCAAATACCTTGTCCTTTATACCTAACTTCTTAGTCAAATATTTGGTTTATAAGATGACTCTCTCTCTCTCTCTCTCTCTCTCTCTCAAATTGTCAAATACTATTTCTAAACTGGGCCAGGAGGCTCATGTGGTGAAGGGAAAAAGATAAAATAAAATAAAAATTAAAACTTAAGAAAACGATAGTGTGCCAGCTAGGATGGGAAGATAACTGAATAATTGAGAAAAATGTTTTCTAAACGTAAATCCTAAGCTCGCATCAAATGGTTTTATAGATACATTGATGCTCTAGTTTGTGTTTTTGTTTTTTCAATTCAATATTTACAATGGAAGATAAGATTTAAATTTTAAATTCTGAATGTCATAGACACACTCACAGATACCAACCAATTGATAAGACTGAGTAATGTTCCAGATTAAACATACATGAAACATACAAGAAGTAAACATCTCTTTTAACTATGAGGTCATTCATAGCCTTAAACTATACTTAGTATTAAACTTTTTATAAAGAATTAACATCTTTATAAAAATTTAGCATCTTTCCCTGATATAGCCTAAAATGAAAGATAGTCTCTTGGCACAAAGTCATTTTCACTTTTAAAATGAATAGGCCTTTCATCTCAAAAGTCACCTTTTTAAAGCTATTTTATATGGTACACAAATTGCCTAGTGCAGGCAAATAGTTTCCCTCTTTAATTCTTATAATTAGTCCTACTACGGGAAGTTCATCCCAGGCCATGCGTGTTAAAGAACTATGAATAAATAAATGAATGCTTTTGTGAATATATTATAGGCTCATGTTAACTAATGTCATCAGAGTAATTATTAATGAACCATTTTAAGAAAGTTTTGACACAATTTTTATGTAAATTACAGAATTAGAAAAAGTTGTCAAAACATTAATTTTATTTTCTTTTCTCATAAAAATTTTCCTAAAATAGTTTCTTAACAAATGTCTTTAGAGTATCCGTTAACATTTCCTTATATTATATACTTTCAAATTAATGATAAAGAGGGGCATTGACTTATTATTAGCCCAATAAACAAAACAAGGACCACCGGGGACGAAATGTTTGCTAGTCCCATACGCATGAGAGTCAGGCTAGGGCCATGACTTATGTAGTTATGTGGCCTTTACCTAATGCTGAAAACATTATCCATTGATTCCAATCCCAGGCCACAGTGAAAGAACATATGGCAAGTTTAGTGTTCACGACAGATATGCTAGATTTAGAATGAATTCATTATTAACATAAAGGATAAGCTTATATTTGACATAAAGCATGATCGTAACTGTCCATAGCCTTGAATGTTGGCAATATGTGTAGGCACAAACAAAATGAGGACAAAATTCATAACTTCTTATTATAGCAGATTGTTCTCTGCCCTTTTTAGCCAAACCATAGATAGCCTCACGATGCATGTGGAAGAAACAGAATAGCCCATGACTCTGCTTAATTTTTGGTAGTTGTACCAATGTGCATAAAAATATAACCATGTAACCAATGACCTTAAGAGTCACATATTCCATAAAAAAATTTTAGAAAAGAAGAAGAAGAAGAGAGATTACGATATTTGTAGGGGTTGTATTGATTATTGATAGTGAAGAAGTTAGAAGGTAAAGGAATTGGAATTTGGAAACATATTTCAAGGGTGTTTAAGAAGTATTGAGCTTTAAGTAGTTGAGCCCTGGCTAAGTTCATGAGGAGAGATTTGTTATTATGACTAACCAAACAAAATAGCAAGCCCAACAATAAAAATTAGTAATCTGCCTATCTAGGGCCGTTTGGTAGAGTAATTTGAGTAATGTTATTTGTATTTTTTTAAAATACGTATGAGTAAAAAAGTGTGTGAAAATGCATATAATATTGTTTAAAAACTAAAAACATATATTTAATATACTCTACCAAACGGGCTCCTAAAATCTCTAACAAAGACAATTAAGTGTGAGTAGTGGAATTGGGCCGTGAGACAATTTGGAGTAAAGAAACTTTTTGTTTTTAATGATTTTATTGTTGTATTGAATTTTTAATAGAGTAATGGAAAAAATAGTAAAATACAACAAAAATTCTTTTGAATGAATTACAAAGACCAATAATTTGTAAAAGTTATTCTCAAAAAAAAAATGTTAAAATTTGAGTTTTTTTCCTTTTTTTTTAATAAGAGTCAAAGTTGAGTTGAACTATTAAATAAAAAGTTGAAAAGAGTAAAGATAAAAACTAATAAATAATAAATAATATATTAAAGTAATTTAAGCAATAATTATTAAAGTTCACTTAACAATAATAATTAATCTTAGCAACAATATAACTTTATTATATATATATATATATATATATAGTTCCCACTTTTATTTCACACCAATGCCTCATGCAAATGATGATGTTTTGAAAAAGAGATTCCGTAAGCTTTTAGTCATTCCAAGTTTACTTTCGGCAAGATTTGGACAAGGTTCTTACTGCTGATAATTGAGATAAAAAGTGAATATTATATATATATATATATATATAGTAAGAGATAATAAATGATTTTCAAGATTTAATCTCAACAACAATAATTAATATCTTCATTGTACTAAGAATCAATATACCTAATCAACTCATTGTTTATACAACACATCGTCCGAAATGCAATTGAAACACTGAAAATCATTATGATAAAATGCTTCAAACCAACCAGATGTTGGACAATAGGCTACCACTACAGCGATCTGATAAGTACATACAAGATACAACTAGATGAAAGGCTATATAAGCAAAAAGGATTGAAGAAACGACAGAGAAAATTTATAATTTTAGCACAATGCAAAGCTGGCAAGTGGCAACATAAGTGGTCCCCTCTTGGTAGTTGAAACTTGAAACCTCAAATTATGGCTCTGAACCGCTGCTTCTTATTTACTTTCTTTTTTTTGGTCGGCACGGGTTTGGCTTTTGTGTCCTTGTTTTGTACATCTTGAATTTTCTTTTTCCTCGTGTTGATTAGGAGTTGTGATCGTGAATGTGTTAATATATTGGAATAATGCATTATGATTTGGCCTGCATCGAACTCTTGAAATCGTGGAATAGTACAGAGTAATTAATTTTATTAGTCATAGCATATCTTTAGCTAATGCCCTATTCCTAATATTAGAGTGAGTTAGGGTCCGTTTGGTACATGTGTTTAAAAATTGAAAATTGTTGTTTGAAAACATTTGTGAAAATACGTGTGGGTGAAAAAGTGCGTTGAAATGCGTGAAATGTTTAAAAACTGAAAATGGTTGTTTAAAAACACAAATCAAACACCCCCTTAGGCGTTGCGGTTTAGTCACTTCGATCTGTGTCGATTGGTGTTTTGGAAGAAGGATTTGTTTAGCCACAAATCAACTGAGAAAGAGAAAGATGACTTTCCTAGGCAACTTCTTGACAACTTGTTAAAGTAATCAACTGTGAGTAATGGACAATACTTTCACATGGACCCTTTACTCATGGTTTATCATTTCAACAAATTGTGGCAAAAACCATGTTCCTAGACTTCCTCATTTTCAAATGCAACTTGTGTTTGTAGTCACTCTTAAATCAACTAGATTGCGTAATAATTACTATAAAGAACACAACTTGTCATCATAACTGTGATTCGGAGCTATGGCACCACTGAGAATCTCAAGAGGGGGAAATAATCACTATAAAGAACACAAGTCGTCAGCATTTTGTTTCCAATGGTTGAAGATTGTTTCCACTTACATGCTTGTTAGTTTGAAAGCTTGTCAATGGAATTAACATATCGATTAATTATATGGAATGCATATTTGTTACAAATACAATTACATTAATGGTAACATTGCATCAAAGGTGAGTCTTTCAAAATTACATTAGTGCTATGCTAAAACCTAGTTTGCTAATATAGTTCTGCAAAAATAAGTTGGCCCAGAACATTTGGGGAAAAACCATTCCCAATTCAAAGTCAAGTGAGAAAACCCAAGCTCTAAAGATTAGTTGAACTCATTTTACAATAGGTGGTTGGGCCAACTGTTGTAGCTGGTGAACAACATGAGACATTCTCGGGCGCATAGACGGCACATGTTGTGTACAAGCATAAACGAGGTCCACAACCTTCTGAATGACACCAGCTTCTGGAATATCAGAAGAAGAAGAAGATATATGAGGATCCAAGAGATCTGGGTATCGATGAGCCTGAACCAGAGGTGTAGCCCATTCAAATATACTCTGCCAACCTACTGAATCAACTGCCTGTGCAGGCCTACGCCCAGTCACAATTTCAAGCAGCAGCACACCAAAGCTATAAACATCGCTCTTTGTTGTAAGCTCATTTCTGTACACAAATTCTGGGGCAAGGTATCCATATGTGCCTCCAGCCATAACAGTCCGCTCATGCATCACTTCATATGGTACAAACTTTGAAAGGCCAACCCCCATCAAATGTGCCCCAAACTCTTCATCAAGCAGTACATTACTGGCTCGTATATCTCGATGCACAACATGGGGCTTCACCTTGTCATGCAGGAACCTATTTTGAAATATAAGAAAGTCAGATTCTTAAAAACACATGAAGTCTGCATCAACTATACCACACCACAGTAAGAGAAAATTAAGAAGTTGGAATTGGATGTCAACAAATACATGAGATAGATTTTCAAAACAAGGATTTCTAACATAATATAAAAGAGGGGTTGGGGGGGAAGCATTCTTGTTGGTGTTAGTTTGATTGTCAGTAAAGTTTTCACACTAAATTATTGCTATATGGCAGACATTACACTATTGGAAACAATTGATAAGATGTCGGTAGCAGTTATCAATACGACCAAGTTTGACAAGGAAATATCTGATATTGATTTTTCTTAGGTACTACCAGAAACAATCATAGAGCATGCATCAAATACATAATGCATCATTTTGAATTACCAAATAAAAGTCAAGATGTGACATAATGCTGTCAGATTACCTAAAATATATGGTCAAAATTTGGTAGTTACCTAACATGTTTAATCTAACATGACAAAGGTATCAAATGTAATTTTTCGCAAGAATATCATACCCATAGGATTAGAGCAACAATAAAGTATCATCACCCATCAATTTTTACCATTGAAAAAAAGAAAAAGAAAAAAAAAGGTCTTTACTAAATGTCTAAATGTAATCTAGCACCCAGGGAATAGAGGGGGGGGGGGGGCTTGCATCAGCAAGTCTAGCTTTAACATAAAGATACCAAACCCCAAAAAAAAAAAAAAAAATTGAAGAATATATACGTACGCAATTCCTTGAGCAAGGGTTGTGGCGATTTTCATTCTCATAGCCCAATCTAAGCTCCGACCTCCCCTTGGTATGTGGTGTAGCCATCTATCTAAGGGCCCATTAACTATGAACTCATAAACTATGTACCGGTCACCATGATCATAGCAGCATCCTTTCACAGCCACCAAATTTGGATGGTGAAGCCTTGCAACCCTTCCAATTTCAGAATAGAACTCCTTTTTCCTCTGAAAGCTAGACCTCTTCAACCTTTTAACTGCCACCCTTGAACCTTCAGGTAGAAGGCCACTATACGTGCCACCTGTCTTGGCATCTCCAAGCAGACGATTTCCTTCACTGAAGTTCTTTGTAATTGACTTCAGTTCCTCTTTGGTGAAGACTTTCCATGAAGGAGGGACTAATGCAGATGCTGCTGGATTAGATAGTTTCCGAGACCGTCTACGCTTCTTGCTCCGCTTGTATGCAAGAAGCCAAACTACTACAGCTAATGTGGTGCAGAGGATCAACCCACTAACAACTGCAAGGATGATAAGATATTCCTTGTGGCAGTGCATGTGAGAGCATATGTCCCCTGGTAGATATGGATAAGAAGGTCATCTTAACATGGTTAACATATATGCAAACAAACTGAAAAAACATAATATCACCATGTTCCATTGACTTGAGAGAGAAAATTTAAAGATAGGACCCTCCTCCCAGGAGGAATGAAAAAAAGAAGGGGGAGGGCAGAGAACTTAGGAAGATATGCATAGTAGAATGTGGGATTGAGGTGAATAGCAAATTGCCATGATATATAAGTACATACCTATATCAAGCATGCATATAAAAGCATGAGAGTTGTTGCATCTCTCACTAGTGAATGGAGTTGATCCATTATTAGTCACCAATGTACATAAATCAAATGAATTCTTGGTGGGACAGGGTGAACTGGTGCAATTGAATTGAAAATTTGGTCCAAAAAGGATGGACTCATTCCAATATGAAGTATTATCTGACCACTTCCAACTGAAGCCAGTAGTTGAGTTGACAACTCTTCCTCCAACCCAACAGCCATTGACAACTTCTTTACATAGATTATGAGCAAAGTCTAATTCTTGAAATGATGTTAATGCTGCCAAGTGCCCACCATTACGCTTGCATTCGTTCTCAGATTCCTTCCACGACCGGGGACTTCCCATATAAATAAAGCATTTACTATCATTTGGTCCAATAACCCAACCAGTAGGACAGGGTGCTGTCCACAGGAAAAAAATGAAGCACTTCAATATAATACTGTAGCAAAATTAAGAGAAACCAAGAAATCAACCCTAACACATGACATCAAAACAAATGTCCATATATGATATTAATCTGAATACCATTTATTAGGGAATATGATATATACTGTTTGCCAAAAAATAAAATAAGGATTGCATGTTGTCACTGTTGAAGATGTATGTTGAAGAAAACAGAAAAGCACAGCACATGAGGATATGACAACATCTACAACACCTTTTCCTCTCTCAGTCCAGCTTATTTTCTGTCAAGGGATCTTGATAATGAATCTTTCAGAGTTATACAAAAATATGGTAGTTTTTCCATAAAAGACGTAATCACAATTGCTCTTTTGATGCTCTGCTTACCTCTGTTCATTTTACATAAGTGTTCTATTCTCTCAAAACAGCATTGCTTTATGCCATCTAAAATTTTGCTAGCATGAAGTAGTACTCAGTGATCCATATTCAAGGTGAGATAAAATTGAATGTCTCTTACCATAATAATAAGTAATTTTCAGACACAGCTCAAAGCCTCATACAAAAACAATTCTATCAAAGATAAGATGTTTCTCACCAGTTAAAGCAACAAAACATCATCTGCTAGTCACGTAAAAGTGCTTTACTCTTTATGATCTGGTGGACAGTTCAGTTAGAACGGAATGTGGAAAATCATTAAAAGCGCCTAAAAATGGAAGGGACCACGTGGGCTACTATAAATAATTTGGCGACATTCAGAGAGTTCGTTTCTTAGTTACTTGCATTCAAAGTTCCTAAAATTGAGTCCCTACACCAACGAGCTCTAGCTCAACTAGCACTTCCTCCCCTTATAAGTACTAGGTGGAGGTGAGGTTGTGGAGTTCAAGACTTATTGAGTGGCATAACTTACCAATAAAAGAGAAAAAAAAAAAAAGAATTACACCTAAGTTTTGATTCCAATAAGAGTTTGTGAAGCAATGCACATTTTTAAATCCTCACATGTAAAAGAATTCTACTTTTTAGTCCTCTGTTGAGCTATTCCATTTAAAAGCTTAACTAATTTGAATACAGGAAAGATATACGTAATGCGTTTCTTTATTCTTTATATTAAAAAAATTGCTTAAATTTGAACAAGGAGATTAAAGAGATGTCTCCTCTAACAGCGCAATTACGAAATGCAAAACACATACTCTACTTCTACTTATTTTGTAATTACGGCTGTGTTTGGCAAACAACAGAGCTGGTTCAGCTCTGATATAAAGTTATTACCAATTAAAGTGTTTGGCAAACTAAAGTTATAACCAATTTTGGTGGTATTACGCATGTGAAAACGCTAAAATTTATTAGGGACTAAAAACGATAACTTTAAGTTTATTATGTACTGAAAACAATCACACTTAAGTTTGTTATGGACTAAAAGTGATCACCTTAAATTTCATGGACTAAAGGGTCCGTACATTAAAAGAACCCAAAACTTTGTTTTGCAATCACAACTCCTCAAAACTTTTTTACAAATGCTCATTTTAAACTCAAAACACATTTTTCCAATAGTTTATACAAATGCACCCAAAATCACTTATGGACTAAAGTTTAAGGACCAATAGTGTATCTTAACCATATTTCTAAAACTTCCTTTTTTTGCTAAGCATCATTCCATTTTTAATACTATTCACTAAACATTTTCATCAAAACTAAACAAAAATAACAAACATATTCTTAAAAAAAAAAAAAAAATTGAGTACAAGCATCAAAGTCACACATACACACACTTTTACCAGCTTCACTCCCTGGATCAACCGAATTCCCACTACCCGAACCGTTAAATGCCTGAAAATTTAAGCAATCGAAGCTTTTAGCTCAGCTCAATTAAATTTAACACAATGTAAAAATAAATAAATAAATAAAAACCAATTATTTCTTATACCGTAACTGAAGCTTGTACGTGAAGCACAGCACAACAAATCAGAGCCAAAACGACTAACAATTTTGGAACCATTTCGCATAGCCCTAAAAAAAAGGGAAATCGTTGTAACTATTTTTACTGTTAGTTACCCAAACAAGAACTGAAATGAAAGGTTAAAAAAATTTTGAAAGTAAAATTTACAATTTATTCACCAGAGTTTAAAAAACGCTCAGCACATTATGAGTAAGATTCTGCTTTCATTTTTTTTTTTGGAAGCTATAAAGAAAAGAGAGAAGGAATTAACACAGAGAGAGAGAGAAAGAGAGAGAGAGTTTTGTGTTCTTCGTTTGCAGACTTCAATATTTGTCAGTAAACGCAGTGAATGAAACCATGGGTGGACGTGGACTTGTTTGCGTCGTTGGGGGTAGGTTAGTCAATGGGCCTGACTTACTGAGACCTGGTTAGGTTGGAAAACTGGGCTGGGCCTGCTTTTATTTTCAAGAAATACTTTTTTTGTCTTATCAAAAAAAAAAAAAAAACTTTTTTTTTTCATGAAGTTTTGAATATTTTCAGATTTTCATGGCTTAACTTAAACCTTAAAAAATGAAGGTATTAGTTCATCTCTGTATTTTTTTTTTGGGGAAATAGTAAAACTTTTACTTAATTTAAGAATGAAAGATATATTTAAATTATTTTGATTACGCGAGTTAATTGTAAGAGAAATATTATGTCTACAACATTTTCACAATAAATCTAAAGTAGGTTGTTATTATGTCATTACGAATGATTAAAAAAGTAATTTAAGTTGTGTATTCAAATTAGAATCAATGACACTTACCACCTAATAAAGTACTCCATGCTTAGAAGATAAATTGCATTTGATTTTTTTTGCATTTGATGTTTAGGGTGTGTTTGGTTGTGTTGTTTAAACAACATAATATGTATATCCACAACATTTTTTCATCCACATGTATTTTTACAACACTTAAACAATGTTATTAGAACAACATTACCAAACAGGCCCCTAAATATCACATATGTTTAGCATTTGCATACACATAGATGGTAAGTTGATTAGGACCTACAATTTAACCACGCTAGAGGTGCAAATTGCTTAATTAATCCAAATTAAAGACAGCCACAACCACTAAATTTTTGTTTCCTGATCTACCATGTTATAGAATTAATCTTGCTATATAGTTTATACACTCCTTTAGTGGCCCTATAGGAGGTTATATAAAGACTGGTAGGAAGTCTTATGAAGATCTAGAAAAATAAGTTGGACATCTATGCTTTTAATAATCAAATTGAAGAATAGAGTGGCTGAAATAAAGTTATGATAAAATGGTTCAAGGAAAAAGAAAAAGGCTGAAACTTGATTGGCAAATTCCAAAACAATGTACTTAATGAAACAAGATCAAAGATTCAAAATAATGAATGATACCCTTGAAATTAAAAACATGTACAATAATAACTTTCATGGAAAAAAAAAACTTTCATACTTGACTAATACATTACAATTAGCAAACCTTCAAAATATGTCATGATTAAAACTCAAATACAAAGGGAAAACTTTTTCCAATGAAACTGAAATCAACCCAATACTTTGACATTGACTAAAAACAGAGCTATGCAATCCTATCTTCTAGGTGCAGAGTATTCACTTGGCAACTGAAACCTACACAGAGGGCAGACATGGCTTTTGTTGAGCCAACTAAGAATGCAGGTTCTGTGAAACGTGTGAGAGCAAGGCATGCGTGTAACATGAGACCCCACTGTGAAATTCTCCAAACAAACAGGACATGGGCCTCTCTCTCTATCGCCAACAATCACATCCTCAAGCTTCTTGATGGAAGACTCAGTAGCTCGCACTACAGGCTTGAACAACCTCTCTGCTTGTTCCCTTGACGCCATTAATGCCCGCTCTAAAAACGGCTCTTCCACCGCATCCTCCCAACACCAACGTGGAAGAGTTTGGCCGCTCCTAGCCTCCATGCTTAGCATTTTTTTAATCACATCCATATTCCTTTGTTCTCGTTCTCTCTTTTTTCTGGCTTTCTCCAACTTTTCAAATTCACTGTGAGGCAGAGTTATTTCCTTCTTAATCGACAGCCTCATTCCCTTCATTATTTTGGAGTCGGTATTGTTCATAACTTCACTCACCAAAGGGCGAGCAAAATCCAATATGTGCTTGATCAAATCATCAACATCCTCCAACACCGTCCAAGGTTGTTGTTGTTGTTGTTGCATTCCTTGTCTCCAGTGATACCTTTGCGACCCGATGTTCATGTCAGAAATCAGCTTTGATACCATATTCAATGAGGACGAGGAGGACGAGGAATTGCTATTATCATCATCGGAGATTAAGAACTCGCATGGGAAACTGAATACAGTATCTGCTTCAGGATCATCCCTGATTTGCCTGGATGACACTGATGCATTGGATGAATAGTTTGTGATGGCTCTGTACACGATGTAGATGTTGGGTTCATTGAATTTGTCCTTCGAGAGAGGAGCATCGGATGCATTGATATAGACATCGTAATTTTGATTGGAAGAAGAAGAAGAAGGTATGGTTTTGGTAGCCATGTTGAAACCAAGAAATCAGAAAGCGATCGATAGTTAAAGACTAATGGAGTGGCAAAGCAACAAAGCACGTTGTCTTTTTATACACATACAATGATTTAAATTCCTTCCCGGAATCAGTTTCCGATATAGTATAGTATAATTTATTAGAATAATATAATATAATAGAATATATGTCACCTAACCCCAAAAAAAAAAAAACCTTTTTTTATTCTGGGCCTTCTGACTTTTGGGCTGGTACAAATTGGCCTGAACATGAATAAAAATTTTTAACATAGGTCTTATTTCATAACATCAAAGACCTTAATCCAACAAACTTAGTCCAAAATATTTATACCAAGTCAAATTTAAAGTCCAAACATGATACACATGGGCAAGGTCTTAGTTATTGATTCACGAGTTAGTCGATTAAAAGAGCCCTTGCTCTAATTCCTAATTGAAAGGGCGAGTAATGCAACCATTATTAAGGGCTTTTATCCAAAATATCAATTTTGCACAAATTACTTTCTTTTTTTCTTTATTAATTTATAATTCGATAGTTATGAAATCTTTCAAATTCGTTGAAAATACCAAAAAATAACTAACCAGTTGAACTAAAAACTTGTTGGATTGCCCAAAATACTCAAGACCTTATTTTTGAGAGAATTTATTAGAATTCAGTATTTACACAAAGAAAGCTTATATCCCACATCTTCCATAGTAAAACCAATTTCTTCATCATTTTGAGTTCAAAATTTTCCAAAGACTAATGTTAACATAGATCAAATAAAAAAGGCAAGAACGAAAATTACATCAAAGTGCCATTACATAATTCCAACTTCCACATTTTATTTTCCCTACAGAAAAAAAAGTTATTCGATTTTCCAAGTCTAGTGGCATTTCCATAAACATCTCAACTATGCAACACTTTTGCAAGCTGCTAATGGGGAACCACATAAACAATCATTCCCCAAAAAAGCACTAGCTGAGAAATTAGTCACAGGAAGCTTCCCACACAAACGGTTATAACTTAAATTCAATTTTTCAAGCTTTGAAACCCCATTAGGCACTTTCCCAAACACCACATTCCTAGACAAATCCAAATACTTCAACCTCTCTACAATCCTCAAACTCTCCAAATTAAACTTCAACTTATTCCTCGAGGCCCAAAAGCCCACCAAGTAATCAGTCTTATTCAAAAGCCCAATAGCACTGCCTGAAATTTCATTCTCTGAAAGATCAATGAAATCATAGAAATAAGTCTGTGAAGGCTTCCAATCCTCTTGTCTCAATTTAATTCCACACCTGGCTAGCTTCAGAGAGTAAATTATTGGTGATGACGTGGCCCATTTTGGAATTTCACCGAGGTGAAACTTGTTGTACGATAAATCAAGGGACTCTATGCCCTTCACGCTCATATTCGGGAAAGGGTCAATTAGGTAATTTCGCGAAAGATCGAGGTTAAATATCTTCGTGAGATTCGCGAAACTTCTCGGCACGACTCCCGAGAAATTGTTCCGCGAGAGATCTAGCGTGTCGAGGGTCTTGAAATTCCCGAGAAATTGGGGAATTTGACCGTTGAGACCGGTTTGGGCGAGCTCGAGGTAGATCAGTTTTGGCGCCAGAGAGGAAATCGATGCCGGGAATTTCCCGGTAAATTTGTTGTGCGAGAGCCTGAGAATTCGGAGCTCCGAGAAGGATCCGAAAAAATCGGGTATGGATCCTGATAGTTGGTTTCGGTCGAGCGAGAATAAGGTCAGATTCTTGAGCTTTTGAATCCCGTTCGGTATTGGACCGGTGAGGCGGTTCCCGCCGAGATTGAGCTGAGTCAACCCGGTTAACTGGGATATCGAACTCGGAATCGGACCCGAAAACTGGTTACCAGACAAACTCAGTGCAAATAGTCCGGTCAGGTTACCGATGGATCCGGGTATTCGACCCGAGAGCTTGTTGTTTTCGATGTAGAGGTATTTGAATTTGGGTAACCCGAAAAGGAAATCCGGAAAAGGACCCGAAATGTTTCGGAGATCTAGG
Organism: Quercus dentata; assembly: GCA_028216015.1. Taxonomy (NCBI): domain Eukaryota; kingdom Viridiplantae; phylum Streptophyta; class Magnoliopsida; order Fagales; family Fagaceae; genus Quercus; species Quercus dentata. The sequence continues at coordinate 675,716 of CP116452.1, read as the reverse complement.
AGGTAAAGTCCGTCAAGAAATTTGAGTTTAGAGAGAGAGGGTGAGATTGGGCCGGAGAGGAATGAATTGGGCTTATTGGACTGGCCCACAAGATAGAGACTTGTGACCCGGTTGCTGGCCAGGCAGGTTATGCCCGACCATTTGCAGCAGTCGGATCCGGGTTTCCAGGAGCTGAGAATGCCGGATGGGTCTGCTGTGATGGATGATTTGAAGCCTAAGAGACCTGTTTCATCGTCCACGTGGCAGGTGGCTGATGTGACTGTGAGGGTGTGGAGGGTGACGACAGTGAAGAAGAAGGAGAATAGGAGGAGGAAAGGAGAGTGAGGGTGTGAGAGAGAGAGGTTCATGTTGGTTTTTTTTGTTGATGTGAGTAGAAATTAAATGAGAATGGATTTGCTGAGAAACTGGCTTAGTGGGTTTTATAGGGATAGGGATGTGCACTGGTTTGACTTCAAACTTCAAAGTTCAAGTGGATCTTATAAAAAAAAAAGTTCAAGTGGATCCTAGTTTAATCTAATCATTTCACGTGACCATGGATCCATATCTATTTACGGAAATGTTGATAAATGTGATTTATTAATTATTATTCTAAAGGCGTTGGTAATATGAAAAAAATATTTTGTATTAATGATATCACGTTATTTGTATCAAGATTTAATAAATGAGAGATATTTGTGTAAAAATAATTACTTGTATGTTTTTTTTTTTTTTAATACAAGATAAAAATTCTACTCTAACCTAATCTAAGTGTATATGTGTGTGAAACTCATTTCTGGAGACTTGAACTCTAACCCTTGCACTTATACTAAGTTACTAACGTATGTCCTTCGATTATTAATGAGTTAGTTATTTTTTATTGACATGTCTCACATTTATTGAATTTTGATACTTTTAATATAATATCATTTTATAGCAAATAGCTGCATCTTTTTATTATCCATAAAAGTTATGATACAAAAATTTCTGATATTAAACTTTCACATAATTTTAACGCAAAATTTTACAAAATGTTTCGTGTTAAGAAAAGAACTAATAAAACTTGTCGGTACAATTTGTTTCGAAAATGCGTGAAAAATCCTATCTCCATCAACAGCTAGCATTCTTGAGCTAGACAACAAGCATTCAAGGAACCATATCCAAGAAGTTGACTACTTTAAAGTTTAAAACAGTGGATAAAGGAACTCTTTGTTTTTTTTTAAGTGGATAAAGGAACGTGTGGTGGAGTGATGAAGATGGCAATAACTACCACTACAAAAACAAGTCGGCACATACTATCTCAGCCAAACTCAGAAAGTCAGAAACTCAGAAATCAGGGCTGTTTGGTATGTTGTTACGTTATTTGTATTTTTTAAAAATACGATTGAATGAAAAAATGTAAAAAAATGTATATAATATTATTTAAAAATTGAGGACATATTATTAAATTATTATTAAAAAAAAAAAAAAAAAAAAGCAGAATTAGTTCCACCATGCTATTAGAATAATGCTTTGTGATTGAACTCTGCACGTGTTGTTTACATGAAATGACACTTTTCTTACGTACAGTCTCAGTCCTCACTTTCTCTCTCTCAACTTGAGCTCGATTCAAGATCAATGGTATGAAACCATGGGTGGACGTGGACTTGTTTTCGTCGGTGGGGGTAGGTTAGTCAATGGGCCTAACTTACTGAGACCTGGTTAGTTTGGAAATCTGGGCTGGGCCTGCTTTTATTTTCAAGAAATACCTTTTTTTTCTTATAAAAAAAAAAAAACTTTTTTTTTTTTTTGCATGAAGTTTTGAATATTTTCAGATTTTCATGGCTTAACTAAAACCTTAAACAGGGAAGGTATTAGACTATTAGTTTATATATGTTTTTTTTTAAGGAAAAATAGTAAACTTTTACTAAAATTTAAGAATGAAAGATGTAGGGCCGGAGAATTTATGACCCTGGCTCACTTTACATTAGTACCTAAGACCCGAGCCGAGGAGAGATATTGCCGAGAACATACAATGAAAGTCCAGATGGCCTAGGGATATAGCCGATGACGATTTTGTCCTCGGCATCCCAAAGCGCTCCTAAAAGAAAGGGCGAGCATAGTGTAGGAGTGGCCCAAGTAAAAGGTCATCAACACGCAATTAAGTACTCTATGCTGACGATGGTCCATACTCTTCACCATGTTCTTGAGCTTTAACAACCACCCCCAACCATTTTGGGTATGGGCTGAAAAGACAAGTACCAGCCCTAAAAAGCAAAACCTACGCGTGGACGCATAAAAGAAGGGAAAAGCTAGTATAAAAGGAGGGGGAAGCGGCTAAGAAGGAGGGAGGGGGACAAATCGTCTCCCGGATCATGGAGCCCTAAAAAAGGAGAATAATAAGATCAGGAAACTCCTCGGACGAGGTCTAAGGACCGGAGCCACTCAAAGCCGTCCGGAAAAATTCTTGTTAGATACGCTGGGTTCATCCTAGTGCGATGACGATTTTGTCCTCGGCATCCCGTAACGCTCCTAAAAGAAAGGGCGAGCACAGTGTAGGAGCGGCCCAAGTAAAAGACTCATTATCTGCAATTAAGTACTCTGTGCCGAGCGACAGTCCATACTCTTCACCATGCTCTTGAGTTTTAATAATCACCCCCAACCACTTTGGGTATGGGCTGAAAAGACAAATATTAGCCTTAAAAAGCAAAACCTACACGTGGACGCATAAGAGAGGGGAAAAGCTAGTATAAAAGGAGGGGGAAGTAGCTAAGAAGGAGGGAGGGGGACAAATCGTCTCCCGGACCATGGAGCCCTAAAAAAGGAGAATAATAAGATCGGGAAGCTCCTTGGACGAGGTCTAAGGACCGGAGCCACTCGGCCGTCTTTTTAAAAAAAGTCTTGTTAGATACGCTAGGTTCATCCTAGTGCGATTACCATGACTAACCACCGTCCGGTGACCAAGGCCTAGCCTTTCAGCCCATTCTCTACAAATTTATTGTTTGGACCTTTAACGTTCGAACCCAACACACCAACTTGGGGTTATTACAAATTGAGTCCTTACAAAAGATATATTTAAATTATTTTAATTACGCCGGTTAATTGTACGAAAAATGTTATGTCTACAATATTTTCACAACAAATCTAAAATAATAAGTTTTTATTGCCCATTATGGATGATCAAAAAAGTAATTTAAGTTTTATGTTCAAATTAGAATCAATAACACTTACCACCTAGAATACTCCATGCTTAGAAGATAAATTGCATTTGATTTTTTTGCATTTGATGTTTAATCATCACATATGTTTAGCATTTGCATACACATAGGTGGTAAGTTGATTAGGACCTACAATTTAACCACGCTAGTGGTGCAAATTGCTTAATTAATCCAAATTAAAGACAACCACAACCACTAAATTTTTGTTTCCTGATCTACCATGTTATAGAATTAATCTTGCTATATAGTTTATACAATCCTTTAGTGGCCCTATAGGAGGTTATATAAAGATTGGTAGGAAGTCTTGTGAAGATCTAGAATAATAAGTTGGACATCTAAGCTTTTAATAATCAAATTGAAGAATAGAGTGGCTGAAATAAAGTTATGATAAAATGGTACAAGGAAAAAAGAAAAAGGCGGAAACTTGATTGGCAAATTCCAAAACAATGTACTCAATGAAACAAGATCAAAGATTCAAATGAATGAATGATACCCTTGAAATTAAAAACATGTACAATAATAACATTCATGAAAAAAAAAAAAAAAAAACAAAACAAAACAAAAACAAAACAAAACAAACTTTCATACTTGACTAATACATTACAATTAGCAAACCTTCAAATATGTCATGATTAAAAATCAAATACAAAGAAAAACTGTTTTGCAATGAAACGGAAATCAACCCCAATACTTTGACATTAACAAAAAACAGAGCTCTGCAATCCTATCTTCTAGGCGTGGAGTATTCACTTGGCAATTGAAACCTACACAGGGGGCAGACATGGCTTTTGCTGAGCCAACTAAGAATGCAGGTTCTGTGAAACGTGTGAGGGCAAGGCATGCGTGTAACATGAGACCCCACCGTAAAATTCTCCAAACAAGCAGGACATGGGCCCCTCTCTCTATCGCCAACAATCACATCCTCAAGCTTCTTGATTGAAGACTCAGTAGCAGTGGCGATGCCACGTGCAACTCAAAATGTTTTTGGGAACACTGTGACCTAAAAAAAATAAATAAATAAATAATTACATATAATAATCAAAAAAATTTATATTTAATTTGTATTAGGAACACCCTGAAATTAATATATATATATATATATATATATATATATATATATATATATATATATATATATATATATATATATATATATTTGTTCTACTTTCAAGCAAAAAAAAAAAAAAAGCCCAAAAAAAATTTGAACTAAAATCTGAAAAATAATAATAATAATAATAATTTTGTAATAGAGCCAAGCCCAATAGATTACAGAGATATCAAACCCACTGATTCTCAAAAAAAAAAAAAAAAAAACCAAAAGAGCAAATCACTAAATCAAACCCACGGACACGTCGATGCAAACCAAACCAAACCCCAATACAAAACAAACCAAAACCAAACCCCAATACAAAGCAAACCAAGCCCACGGTCACGTCACTCGCAACTCACTCGTCGTCACCATAGCTCGCTCCTCGTCGTCCTCGCCTCACATCGTCGTCACTTGTCGCTAGGCCCTCATCGCAGACGGCAAATCACAGATCACTCGGCTGCGGGCTGCTCCGCCGCTTCGGTGCTTGGTGCTCCGTCCCTCAAGGTATTTCTCTCTCTTTTCTCTCTCTCTCTCTCTCTCTCTCTCTCTCTCTCTCTCTCTCTCTCTCTCTCTCTCTTTATTCTTTTAAGTGTCTAACTCAGTAACTCTCTCTCTCTCTTTTGAACTGTAAGTTTGTGATTGGCTCTTTACTTTTTAGCTTTATTAATATTTTGCTTTTTGCCTTTTTTTTTTTATCTTTTGAATGCTTTATCTTCTCTGTTGGTGTTGGTGTTGGTGAGACATTGATTATCTTTTAGTGTAATGTTTATTGTGATTTGTGATTGTGAAATTTTCTGATTGATAGCTAGCTATTGTGATTGGGGGCATCAAGCATGAGGCTTGTGCTTGTCTGTTGAGTGGGGTAGGGGTAGATGGGCACATGAGGCCAAGTAAACAATAATTAAAAATTAAAGCAGTAAAATTAATGATAAACAAATTAAAGCAACATAGTTTATTGTTGCGCTAAACAACAATAATTGAAGCAGTATAATTAACCAATACATTATAAAAAACAAACAAATTAAATTATGTTCGGCTAAACAACAATTAATAATTTTATAATTAATGAAACAACAATATAACAAATTATAGTTTATAAAAGAAAAACAAATTAATGAAACAACCAAACTACAATAATTAATAATTTTATTAATATTTCAAATAAACTTATAGTTTATTGTACAAGTACCTTTGTTCATTTCATTTCTTTTCATTTTTTTTTCTTTTTGAGGTTTTTCGATTGTCTGAGAATGCAAATTTGTTTTGGTTTTAAGAACTTTTTTTTTTAAGCACAAACTTCATGCTAGCCAAATCTTGAATTTCGGCCGGTATTTACCAAAACGTCTTGAAACACCCGAAATAGACCAAAATGACCCGAAATTTTTTCAAAGTGGAATAAAAACACCATAGACAAAATTGCTAGAGTCACCACTGCTCAATAGCTCGCACTACAGGCTTGAACAACCTCTCCGCTTGTTCCTTTGACGCCATTAATGCCCACTCTAAAAGCGGCTCTTCCAACACCAATGTGGAAGAGTTTGGCTGCTCTTAGCCTCCATGCTTAGCATGTTTTTAGTCGCATCCAAATTCCTTTGTTCTCGTTCTCTCTCTTTTCTAGCTTTCTCCAACTTTTCAAATTCCCTGTGAGGCAGAGTTATTTCCTTCTTAATCGAATGACCTTATTCCTTTCATTATTTTGGAGTTGGTATTGTTCATAACTTCACTCACCAAAGGGCGAGCAAAATCCAATATGTGCTTGATCAAATCATCAACATCCTCCAACACCGTCCAAGGTCGTTGTTGTTGCATTCCTTGTCTCCAGTGATACCTTTGTGACTCAATCTTCATGTCAGAAATCAGCTTTGATACCATATTCAATGAGGGCGAGGACTTGCTATCATCATCATCAGAGATTAATAAGGACTTGCCATATTCAAGGTCTTTTTTTTTTTTTTTTTTTCAACAGTGTCGGTGCCTTTGTTCATGGGACATGAACAAAGTGCATTTTTAGTGTGAATAGTAACTGGAAATTATTTTTTATTGTTTTCAGCAAAATAAGCGGTATTCAAACGCACCCTAGTCCAAAATATTTATAGAAGTCAAATTTAAAGTCCAAACATGATACACATGGGCAAGGTCTTAGTTATTGATTCCCTGAGGAGTTAGTCGATTAAAAGAGCCCTTGCTCTGATTCCTAATTGAAAGGGCGGCCAAGTAATGCAACCATTAGGAGTTTGTCCGGATATCACTTATTTTCTTTGAAATTGAAAACTTATTACTTGAAATCTTGTAGATAAATGTAAAAGTTAGCTGAAATAATACAGTAAAACCCATGAATAGTATAAAAAGTGCAGTAGAACCCATAAATAGTAGTAAAAATAAACTAAAAAGTGAAATAATTTCATTTTTCATTGGTATTCAAAAGGAGGCTAGTAAGGGTTTTTATCCAAAATATCCACCGAGAAATTTTGCACAAAATATTATTGATTCTTTTTAGAGTAATGTTACGATTCACGAACTTATCTACAACATTTTTATAAACTATTAAGGTACAAATTCTTGTTAATTCGCATTTGAGCTTATCACTTACATCACTTTTTTATTTACCAATAATCACTCACTATATCAGCAATATACTTCTAACACTTTCCTCATTTTAAAGGCCATTAAAAAAATTTATAGATCTAAAATCGAAAACAACATATACTAGCCCAAAAACATTTGTGCAACAACAAAAATCACCAAATAGCAAAACTAAAAAAAATTAAGTCTAATTAACGAATTTTACTCAAACAAACAACTGGCCTTTAAAAAGTTTTAAACAAAATAATTTTGTCTTTAACTAGCAGATGCGCACATCAAAAACTCAAACAAAAACAAAAAAAAAAAAAAAAAAAAAATTAGCGCCTAAGAAGCTGCTGAGCTAGAGGTTAGAGTCATCCTCCTTAACTCAAAGTCCTAGCTCTGTTCCGAGAGTACCTAAGACCTTATTTGAAATAGAATTTTTTAGGATTCAATATTCACACATAGAAAACTTATATCCAACACCCTCCATGGTAAAAACAATTTCACCATCATTTTGAGTTCAAAATTTTCCAAAGACTAATGTTAACATAGATCAAATAAAAAAGGAAAGAACGAAAATTACATCAGAGTGCTATTAAACAATTCCAACTTCCACATTTTGTTTTCCCTATAGAAAAATTTTATTCGATTTTCCAAGTCTAGTGGAATTTCCATAAACATCTCAACTATGCAACACTTTTGCATGGTGCTAATGGAGAACCACATAAACAATCATTCCCCAAAAAAGCACTAGCTGAGAAATTAGTCACAGGAAGCTTCCCACACAAATGGTTATAACTTACATTCAATCTTTCAAGCTTCGAAACCCCATTTGGCACTTTCCCAAACACCTCATTCCTAGACAAATCCAAGTACTTCAACCTCTCTACAATCCTCAAACTCTCCAAATTAAACTTTAACTTGTTCCTTGAGGCCCAAAAGCCCACCAAGTAATCAGTCATATTCAAAAGCCCAATAGCACTGCCTGAAATTTCATTCTCTGAAAGATCAATAAAATCATAGAAATAAGTGTGTGAAGGCTTCCAATCCTCTAGTCTCAATTTAATTCCACATCTGGCTAGCTTCAGAGAGTAAATTATTGGTGATGACGTGGCCCATTTTGGAATTTCACCTAGGTGAAACTTGTTGTATGATAAATCAAGGGACTCTATGCCTTTCACGCTCATATTTGGGAAAGGGTCAATTAGGTAATTTCGCGAAAGGTCGAGGTTAAATATCTTCGTCAGATTCGCGAAACTTCTCGGTACGACTCCCGAGAAATTGTTCCGCGAGAGATTTAGCGTGTCGAGGGTCTTGAAATTCCCGAGAAATTGGGGAATTTGACCGTTGAGACCGGTTTGGGCGAGCTCGAGGTAGATCAGTTTTGGCGCCAGAGCGGAAATCGATGCCGGGATTTTCCCGATAAATTTGTTGTGTGAGAGCCTGAGAATTCGGAGCTCCGAGAAGGATCCGAAAAAATCGGGTATGGATCCGGATAGTTGGTTTCGGTCGAGCGAGAATAAGGTCAGATTCTTGAGCTTTTGAATCCCGTTCGGTATTGGACCGGTGAGGCGGTTCCCGCCAAGATTGAGCTGAGTCAAACCGGTTAACTGGGATATCGAACTCGGAATCGGACCCGAAAATTGGTTACCTGATAAACTCAGAGCAGATAGTCCAGTCAGGTTACCGATGGATCCGGGTATTCGACCCGAGAGCTTGTTGTTTTCGATGTAGATGAATTTGAGTTCAGGTAACCCGAAAAGGAAATCCGGAAAAGGACCCGAAATGTTTCGGAGATTTTGGAGGTAAAGTCCGTCTAGGAATTTGACTTTAGAGAGAGAGGGTGAGATTGGGCCGGAGAGGAATGAATTGGGCTTACTGGATTGGCCCATAAGAGAGAGACGTGTGACCCGGCTGTTGAACAGGCAGGTTATGCCCGACCATGTGCAGCAGTCGGATCCGGGTTTCCAAGAGCTGAGAATGCCGGATGGGTCTGCTGTGATGGAAGATTTGAAGCCTAAGAGACCTGTTTCATCGTCCACGTGGCAGGTGGTTGATGTGACTGTGAGGGAGTGGTGGGTGAGGATAGTGAAGAAGAAGAAGAAGAATAGGAGGAGGAAATGAGAGTGAGGGTGAGAAAGAGAGAGGTTCATGTTGGTTTTTTTTTTTGGTTGATGTGAGCGGAAATGAAATGGGAATGATTTGTTGAGAAAGTAGCTTATGGGGTTTTATAGGGATAGAGATGTGCACTGGTTTGACTTCAAACTTCAAAGTTCAAGTGGATTTTAATATCATGGATCTATATCTATTTACGGAAATGTTAACAAATGTTATATGGTATCTATTTAAAACTTTTTTAATATAGTTTCTTACCTATTATATTAAAGGTATTTGGTAATATAGAAAAAACATTTTGTACCGATTGATACCACGTTATATAAAAATTTAATAAATAAAAGACATGTGTGTAAAAATAGTTACCATTAATACATGTTTTTCAATTGTTAGTAAATTAATTATTTTTACTAACATGTCTTACATTTATCGAATTTTAATACTGTTAATATGGTATCATTTTATAGCGAATAACTTATAACCATCTTTTTATTATCCAAAAAAACTATGATACAAATTTTTATTATTATTAAACTTTCACATAATTTTAACGCAAAATTTTACAAAATGTTTCGTGTTAAGATAATGACTAATAAAAACTAGTCGGTCCAACTTGTTTCGACAATGCGTGAAAAGTTGACTGCTTTAAATACAGTGGATAGAGGAACATGTGGTGAGGAATGATGAAGATGGCAATAACTACGCTCACTGGTCAAAGTCAAGCAAGTTTGCACAGACTATCTCAGCCAAACTCAGAAACCAGAATTAGTTCCACTTCCACCATGCTATTAGAATATTGCTTTACTGCTTTTTAAAACCATGGTGCTTTTTAAAATCATGGTGCTTTGTTTTTAAATGACAAAGTCTCAGCCCTTGTTTACATGAAATGACACGTTTCTTACGTACACGTTTCTTATTTCAGTTTCATGTGCTATTGGCTTTTTTGGCAATATAAAAGGGCTTAAATTGACAAAGGTATGATCTTTTTTTGATAATCACAAAGGTATGATCTTTCTACTTCATTAGAGGGAGATATGGACAATATTTACTTTGAAATATTCTGGATTTACCCAAATGTAAAACCGTTTGTGTTGGAAATTTGCTGGTGCTGCCTGGATGTTGCCTTCTGAAATTTGGTTAAATGTGTCTGTGTCTCAAAGAATCTGTTAAACCAGAGACTAATAAATACATAATGTATGTATGCATGTGTGTATATGTATGGTTGAGTATGTATGTATTAGTGTTGTTACTATAAGAACTAAGAAGATTGAATTGGTAGTAATAGTTTATGATGTGACATTGTGACTGGATTTTTAGAAGATGTCCCTTACTCGAAAGGAGCAAACTTTGTTGACTTTAATTTGATGATACTTATTTATTTTGAAATTTTTTAAGCAATCAAAGAGTGATTATAATAATGCTTTCTGTTATCCTGTCATGTAAAACACAAGGCTTCAACTTTTTTTTTTTTCTTCTCTTTTGGTGTTTTGATCTGGCTATGCAGTTTCTCTTTAATTGAAGAATCAAATTTTCACGTGAAGTCAAGAGTGATTAGAATGAATGGAAATTACTTTCGAGTGCAAGTCAAATTCATTATTTAATTTTGTTATTGCATCAATTTCTATCATTGTTCTCTTATCTCTGGTTTCTTGTTATTGCGTTTAAAGTGAGGCCGACAAGGTTTTTGATTATCCAAGAAAGATAGTGAGAATTGAGGAGCGAGCGACTTTGCATTTTGCATCCCATATGGATTTGGTATTCTTATTTAATGGACTGTTATCTTATTGAAGTAATGCTAAAGGAAGTGCAAGGGGGGAGGAAGGTTGATTAAACTTTCAACAATCAAGCAGGGATAGATATGTTGATCTTGTTCAAGGAGACAATAGCATTACAACATGACAAAATTTTCTTGAACAGAGACAGTTTTCACGGGAAAAAGACAAGGCAAATGGTCACAGCTTATAGTGATGTTTGGGATGCTTGTGGAAGGTGATTTGTCAACTTATTTTTAGTCTCATGTATCAGTTTCACTTAGATGTTGTTATTGGCTAAAAGTTTGTAATACAGAATCATGCCAAACTTAAATTATAACGATTTGTGTTTGATTTATGGAAATCCAGTGTCTGATGGACAATGTAGGTGTAGTCAAGTGTGTCAAGATATAGGCTGTAAAGGTGTTAGTGAAACTTTGTTTAGGCATGCTTAATTATAAGCAACCTGCAGCATTTTTTTTTCCTTCTTCAAGTAAATGGTCTGTCAGTGAGCAATTAGATCAATGTGGTGTCTAAATTTGTGTATACTAATAGCAAACTACTCAATACATGAGAATATATAATTATTTTGAGAAAGGATATAATATATAATTTATTTTCTAATTTTATTATAAATTTATTGTGGACCGAAATGGACCGAGATGGACCAAACTAGATTGAATTGAATTAAATAAGACCGAAATGGACTTAACTGGACCGAATTTGATTAAAATGGATCGAATGGACTATAGGGGCCGAATTGGACTGAGATGAATTGAACTGGACTGAATTGAATCAAATGAGACCTAAATGGACTTAACTGGACTGAATTTAATTAAAATGAATCGAATGAACCAAAGTGGACCGAATTGGACCAATGAGGCTGAAGTGGACCAAAATAGACCAAAGTGGGTGTTTATTATCTCTATCTCTTGAAATTGATGAAAATAAGATATGGTTCTCTAAGTTGGAGAATAATTGAACCCTTTAACCTAACCTTTCTTTTTTTTTTTTTTTTTTGAGAAACTTTTTAACCTAACCTTGAATACTATAGTTGCATACAGATATGAATATAGAATAAGATTTTTTAGGGTGAATATAAACTAAAATTAAATAAATGGTGTCTATGTCTAAGTTTTTTTTTTTTTTTTTTTTGATAATCGGTGTCTATGTCTAAGTTGTTTGTATTACATGTATTTTCTATTATAAGTTATATTTAGGTTCAAGAATGTGTAAAGTCATGGTAATAGAAAGTGATGGTCCTATCATGATTGGTAAGTTACAATTAGTTTTTAAAATGTGTAAAAAAAAAAATGCATTATTGACATACATATGCTAATTATGTTCATATATATATGTCATGTTAACGTTATAGGTGTTCCATGTCAGTGATATTTTAGTATCTAGTCAGTGAGCAATTAGATTTATTTGATCAATGTATGTGTGTGCGCGCACTACTCATATTTCCAATTGAATCAATCACAGATTCACAACAACATTTTGTTTGGAAAGATGTGTGTTTTTTATTTTTTATTTTTATGAATGTAAAGATGTGTTTGTTGGGCTTTGTGGAGCCTAGTTTTGTTTGATCCGGTTCGACGACCCGACCCGACCCGAATAATATTGCGTGGTTTTTAATGGGAGATTTATCGAGGCTTAATCCATGGAGCGGAGCCTTAGGCCGAAAATATTTTTGGCCCGTTTTGTATATATATAAATCGACTTTGGTGATTAGGGTTTTAAGAGGTGGTGTTGCCATGTTTTTGAGTGTGAGAATATCTGTAGCCACACTTTGTACTTTTCCCCGATAATAGTGAAATCCCTACAACTCCGTGGACGTAGGCAAATTGCTGAACCACGTAAATATTTTCTTGTGCGTATGATTGCTTTCTTTGGCATGTGTTTTCTCTTTTTTTTTTTTTTTTTTTTTTTTTTTGTTTCTCACAGGTTGGGATTTCGGTGAAATTCCCTACAATGTTTTGATGCTTTCTTGAAACAAGGAAAGAAAAAAAGGAAAGAAAACATTTCCCTCCACCCTTATGAATATAAATCATATTGATCATGCTTGGAACTAGAAGCAAGTCATAATAAGATATGTTTTTTTGTATTGGTGCATACCTTATTCTTTTATGTATTTTTTTATTTATTTATTTAGAGAATTTCAACCTATAACGTCCGCTCCCGATGATGTTCTTTATCATCAAATCAAGACACCAATCAGTTTTTGGTGTAGGTGGAAATTGAACCCTAAATCTCTTACTTAACCATCAGAGATTTTACCAATTGAGCTAACTGGAACCCACCCGATTCTTTTATGTTGTAAGTTGTGATAGCGATCAAGGAATCGATTAGTTGAACAGCACGGATCACGATGATGTTGAGGGCACGAAAGATAAGAAATAGAAGGTCAGAGGAGACCGGGGTTGGCCGGTCAAAACTCCTCCAATGGTGAAGTTAGTAACTCTCCTCTTAATGGAAAAATATTGTTTGTAAAGAAGAAATACTCTCCCTTTCTTTGTCGGAGACTCATCTCTTTTTATAGGTTTAGGGAGCGGTTATCCGTTGGATAACCTCCCCCAATTTTACTGAGTCCGAGCGTACAATTTGATAACCGTTATAGCGGTTATCTTTGTCAAATCTGCCTTGCCCTCGTCCTAAGTGCTTCCCGGACGAGAGATAGTACACCAGTTAGTACACGTCGTCCAGAGGTCTCTTTGGACGACTGTAATGTGGCTTGCGTAACCTTCTCATGGACGACATTCATGGACGAGTAAGGAGTTAGCTTTTTTTAGACACCATCAAGTTGTAAACTAAACTACTTTGAAAGTTTGTCATACAATGGCCACATATGCATTAATTTGTGCTCTACATTTTTTCCCTTCTTTTTATTTTCTGTTTTTTAGTTTTTACATTCGCTTCTCTTCTCCTTTGAAGTCCAACATGCAATCTTTTCTGCTTTTAGTTGTCTTTTATTTATTTATTATTTCATTAAGACAAGGTTAATATTCGAATTTTTGCTTAATTTTTATATTATTTCATTAAGACAATTGGAATTTCTTCCCTTTTTGTTTTCTTGTTGTGGTACCAAATTAAATCATTCAAGGTTTTTGCATCTCAATGCGGTGACTGGTTCCACCGACCAATAATAGAGAATCCCTTCTACATATTTGGCTTAGAAAATCAATACTTATTAACTCTCCTCCTTTAGCTAGGGAAGCCTCAAAAACAATTAAAAATTAAGAAAAACAACCCCTTAACCAATCAAAATAATGAATATATATATATATATATATATATTCTTTTCTATTGTTTACAAAACCTAGACAAACCCTTCTATATATATATTTGTTTTCCTTTCTTAATTTGACCGTACATCTAAGTTCTGACAGACATATATGAGAAAGAGTGTAAGTTTTGCTCTTGCGTCGACATGGTAGCCACCATGGGTAAGTTTTTCTTTTACAGGGACAGTTTGAATGGATGGTAAAATATTAGTATATACTTTGCCTATAATTTTGACAAGTAAATAGTACTTTCAATTCCCATAACAACGTATAATTCTTATAGTGACAATATAGAATAACCTAGGAGAACAATCGGTTAGCTAGTTATGATTTTTTTTTTCTTAAACTTGTTTGTGCTCCTTACAATGAGTTTCAGTTTGTGCTCTTTACAATTAGTTATACAAGATTTGCACCATTATTACTATTTTTTTTTTAGCTCTGGTTTGTTATACTCTTTAGCATGGACAACTCTCTCATCAAGGTGTATGTAATTTTTTGGTTTTGTGTAATACTCAAGTTGTAAACATGACTAAAGTCTTCATTTATTTATTTATTTAGTAAACAGTAATACTTATTAGAATACACACAAAAATAGTAATATTAATGTTTTAAACCGGGTTTATAATACATTACTAATCGGAGTACAATTACAAAAAGGCCTAACATGACTAAAGTCTTGAGTTCTAATTATCAATATTGATGATTTCTCTCGGTCATGTAAGGTATAAGTAAATAATAATATGAACTAGGCAGTCTAGGCTTAGATTATATTTAATCCCATATTTTGTTCTGTTCATAGTGGACAGTAAATTTATAATTAATAAATGTTATTGAATAAGTAGTGGCTTTGTCTTCCAACACAAAACCACATGAACGTGAGATTCCATCTCTCTCTTAATTATACTTTAAAGACAAAGAAACATGTAATTCCTTTTTGGGATAGTATAAGGAGGATAGCGTAGGAAAATTATCGATATGATATGATTAAAAAAAAAAAAAAAAAAAAAAATTGTCTGTTCGACTGTGCTCCTTACAAGTGGTTTTAAGGTTTTGGTTTGTAATATTTACAAGAAGTTATACACGATGTTGACGATGACTATTGTTATTATTATTTTGTTTTGTAATACTATTAATTTAGCATGTTCGTACTCTCATGATTTGAATTGATTTATGTTTGTAGGAGATGTACTTTGGCTAATTCCAGTAATCTTGCTAGTACTTGCTTGGGTTAGTTTTGTTATTTGCATGCCAATCGATGATGATCACTGTACCGATTGTCTTGACTCAATTTTCTATGGAGATGGAGACAAAGTAATATGGTTGGATCAAAACGATAATATCTTCGATTTTTCTACAGTTTCTTCGAGCACTCGAAATTCAGAGATCGGGTCAGAAACTGATGCTATCTCCAGTTCATCTTCAACCAATTCATCAACCACATCATCTATCTATTCTGCTGATTATGATCACATAGAGATTAATGTTATCGATCATTTGCCAACAATTGTGCTGGGAGAGAGTCGTCGACTACCTAGGCTTAATCAGGACACTTGTGCAATATGTTTGGGTGAGTATGAGCCCAAAGATACATTGCGGATTGTTCCAGTGTGCAACCACTACTTCCATGCACAATGTATAGATCCTTGGCTTAAATTAAATTTCACATGCCCGCTGTGTCGAAAAAGCTAATGTCAATGATGAACAAGATTTGTTTTTTATTAGAATTTTTCCCAAGGATGTGGCAACATTTAAAATTGATCAATGCATGTCTTTGTTTATAGTAATGTCTGAATTTGCTTATTAATGGCACTATCTTGCATTGTAAGGACCAAGCACATACTCTTTCCCCCCTTAATTTCATTGAGAATTATTTAGTAATTGAAGTACATGGAATTATGGAAGAAGTTGCATTGATTTTGTGTTTATTTTTGTTCTTTTCCCCAATGTAGTTGAAGACTAAATTTGCTCTTTAGATTTTCTTTCACATGTGTTGTTGGTGTTTAATCGAATCTAAACTAAATAGCAAACTCTATTGTGAACTATTTTGTAACTTTAATTTCATTTTGGAGAGAGTGAAGCAAAAGCTAGCGGGGTGGAAGGCAAACATGCTCTCTTTGGGTGGTCGGTCTGTTCTTATTCGGGCTTCATGTTTGCAATCCCATCTTATATCATGCGGTGTAACTACATTCCTCGAAGAATCTTGGATGGGATTGATCGGGTTAACAGGAACTTTCTTTGGGGCTCTTCGGAAACTACAAGGAAAATGCATTGGGTTGGATGGCATAAAGTAACAAAGTCAAGGAAGGAAGGGGGGGTTTGGGTTTTCGCAAGAGGCAGAAATACTGACCCTTCTTGCTAAGCTGAACTGGCGCCTTCATACGAGAAAAGGAAGCGCTTTGGTCCCAAGTTTTATGGCAGAAATATTGTAATAATAGAAGAGCAAGAGCCTCTAATGTTGACAGATTGCCTTGCTCTCTGATTTGGGCAGCAATGAAAAAGGGAAGAGATACTTTTCACAAAGGTAGCATGATGATGATAAGTAGAGATAGCAATATCAGTTTTTGGAGGGGCAACTGGTTGAGGAAAGGGCCTCTTCGCCAGTTGATTCAAGGCCCCTTAACTCAAGAAGCAAACCTTTTAGAAATTAAGGATGTGTTGGCAGACACGGGGTGGGATTGGAACCGAATTCCTTTTGAGATTCCTTCGGATATTAGAGCAATGATTCAGGCTACTCCTATATCAATCACTAGTAGAGGAAGGGATAGGATTTCTTGGTTGGGAAACCCGAGAGGTACCTTTGATTTAAAGAGTGCCTATGGAATTGCTACGGATGAGGATTCCGAGGTGACTACTAGTAGTTTTGGGTGGATTTGGAAATTAAAAACGCTGCCTCGTATTAAAACCTTTTTGTGGATGTGTTTCCATGGTAGTATTGGGGTCAAAGATTGTCTTGTGAGGAGAAGAATAATTGAGGAGGACTTGTGCCCCATATGCCAAAGGGAGCCGGAATCTATTCTGCATGCTTTAAGGGACTGTTGGAGAGTTAAGGGCATTTGGAGACAGCTAGGGGTTAAGGAAACAGACCGTGACTTTTGGGTGAGCAACTTACAAGATTGGTTGATCCTGAATGGAAAGAACAACAAAAGACATATCCAAGGGAAGCCTCCATGGAGTACTAATTTTCTTTTTGCTATTTGGAATGTGTGGAAGAGCAGGAATAACTTTGTTTTCAACAGGAAAAATCAGAACCCGAAGCTGGCTGTGGAGATTGAAAACCAAGCTATGGAGTTTATTTGTTATGTTGCATCTCCAAGGAGTCCAGCCAGGAGTGTGATCATGGGTATTAGATGGGAGAAACCTTTAACGGGGTGGAAAAAATTAAACACAGATGGGTCTTGTGCTGGAGGAACGGGTATGGCTGGATGTGGAGGTATTATAAGAGATGAAAATGGGGATTGGGTAGCAGGTTTTGCGAGAAATATTGGGGTAACTAACAGCCTTGTTGCGGAGTTATGGGGATTGAGAGATGGGCTCATTCTCTGCTGCGAGCTTAATATTCCCTGTGTCATTGTTGAGGTGGATGCTAAGGTGGTGGTGGATGCCTTAAAAAACACAAGCTATGTTAACAATGTTGCCTCCCCTTTGCTGGATGACTGCCGGCAGCTTGTAGGCCGCCTCCATCAGGTGCAGATCAACCACTGCTATCGCCAAGTTAATCGGTGCGCCGACTTATTGGCAAAAATGGGCTTGGAGCAAGAGTTAGATTTTGTCCATTTCAACTGTCCGCCTGTGGACATTTTGGAGTCTTTGCTTTTTGATAAGAATGGCTTGTTTGTGAACAGGGTGTGCCCTGTTATAGCTGGTTCTGTTTAGTTTGGTTTTGTTGTAATGCATCGTCTTTATACCAAAAAAAAAAAAAAAGAACTATTTTGTAACTATTTGCACGTTAGCTTTGGCCAAAAAAGACCCCACCCTTCCTAAAATGAAAATCGATTGGAACTAGAAGTGCATCGAGTAACTGAAAATAAGATAAATAGTCAGAGTTAAGTCTTGTTAGTTACTCGACTTACTCTGTCTAGTGATATGGTGTTAGTAGCAACTTGTTCATGTTTAGTTTTAGTTAGTAGCAACTTGTTCATGTTTAGTTTTAGTATTCACTTTGGATTGTACAGCGTTTCTTTTTTTGAGAAAAATATTTTTCAAATTGATTTGATTCTTTTATGAAACTGCTTATTCATTCATCCATCCAACAATAAAAGGGGTAGAGGGAGGAATGAAAATTTACAGATGGATGTGATAACCGAAGAGAAAGAGATATTTATATTCAATTTTAATGAGTCTAAAGACACATTATTTTTCAAAATTATTTTGTTCATTACAATTTATGCATTATTAAATATAGTATAGGTGATTAACTCAACCGAATCAGCGTAGCATTTCCACTTCAGTCTATTATATCTACTATGGTCCACACAATTCAGTTCGATCCATTTCAATCCACTCGATCCAATTTGCTAAAAAAGAAAAGAAGAAAAAGTCATGTGTGAATATATATATATATATATATATATATATATTTTCCTCCCCTTGCATAACTCCTTGGATTTAATATTTTTATAAGGCTTTCTATAGTGTAGCTCTATCTGCTGCCACCTTCAATTCACATTACTCAGGAATGTCTAAATATGTTGCATCATGTCTTCTTTCAAGAGCAGTACTATCTAGAGGCCCAAGTTTGCACCAATTCTTGTTAATTGTAATTCTAAACCTCACTAACCCATTACGGAGCCCATGTCCATACCATCTTATTTATGTACTACCTTTGCCATGAGCCCAGCTGCCCAGGTTATTGAAATCATTGCTAAGACTGATACCACTCCCTCCAATTCCTTTCTTTTCTTTTCTTTTTTTCCTTTATTTTTCGGTAAACTCTAACAATTCCTTACAACACCTTCATTACCATTTTTTAATTGGATAAACAATATGAACTATATTATTATTTTGAAAATTATACTCAATGTTCTAATTTAATATTTTCACTCAGTGTAAGCTTATTTGTTAATTCAATTTTTTTAGTTGTTTGGCGTATCGATTGATAAATGATATAACTGGTGGTTTTAATCGTTTAAATTTTGGTTAAATTTTTTGTCATGAAAACTAGTTCAAAATGGGATTGCTTATATTCTCTAAATTATAAATTAGTTCCAAAGTTGTTTCTTTCATCGATCTGTTGTGTCAGTGATAATTTTCAATTATTATTATTATTATTTAAACATGATGTGATAAATCTTTAGAATTTAATTAAAAACACTTACATAATGTTTAATTTGTCAAAAACCTAGTGTGTAAAAAGGTTAATTATTCAAATTGAAACTATAAAAACTAAATTGAGATTCGTATCAAAGTTCAAAGATAGTATGGGTATCCTGTAATCAAATAAAAAAACTAAACTCAAATCATGCTTACAAAAAAATCGGAAATTCATTTATGTCTTGCAACGATAGTTGTAAAACAATAATGAAATTGGTAAAAGTATGTAGATAAATACTAATTAATTTACCATTTGCAAAGCTTAAATATTTCAAATTTTATTATATTGATAATATTTGTGATGGTCAAAAAACAAATACTGTGCTGATTACAATGACTAAGTAACTAACTTGCACAATTTATTTATAAGAATTACAAGGTAGAATTTCCATAATGAGAGATGTAAACAATCGATTAAGAAGAAATGAAGGATGATTAGATTATCCTTTCATATATGAACTGCTCTCCCAAGATACAAAAAGTTGCATAGGAAGCTAAAAAATATCATCTCTCTTCAACTGGGGTAATTTTCTCTCTCTCTCTCTAGTTCTTTCCTAGGTTTTTCTCTTCGTATTTCCCAATTCTCTCTCTGTTCCATCTTCCTCCCCTTTTATAGATATTTTTCCTTCTCTTATCTCCCCAACTAGATTTTCGAGATACTTGTCATATCTCCCCTCTATTCTGCCTTCCTTTCACCATGAAATGGAATTTTTGGGGGTGTTTATCTTTATTCGGGCTAATTAGGCTAATTTAATGTAGAAGAGATTAGGTAGAGAACCTCTCATTAATGCGAAGACGATTGTCTCTATGATTCTTATCCTCTCGGGGTATTTTCCAAGGCTAATCTAATGGTGGTGGCATCTCGGATCAAAAAGGAATCGGTTGCCCATGGTCCCTTACATATGTATCCGTAGAAGAATATGCCATGCTTATTACCTCGGATAAGAGTTTTCGTAATAGTGGCTAACTCGAATCTCCACGGGACATATTTTGGGAAATTGCCCTTTTATTCCTCAAGCGTTCTTGCTCCTATCCATATTTTGGGGCCCGACCCATCTCTTAAAGTATGACCTAGGCCTTGGTCAGGAATCAAGTTACCTCCCCCCCCCCCCCTCTCCCCACAATATTAGTAAAAGAATAAATTTAATTCTAAACTACGAAACTAATAGACAAAGGCCTTGTAGTTGAATTAGCACTTCCCCATGCACAAAATGCTTGGGGGTCTAGGGAGGAAAGGGTTCGAGGCTGCGGGGTTAGCGGCATATATTCACGTAATTAAAACCTTTTTATCGGTGAAAAACTAAAAATCCTAATATATTTTCATCCTTTAAATTTTTTCTTAAATTGAGGCCTTGGCCTAAATTCAACAAGCCCATCAGCATAGTTGTCGAGATCGTATCATGTGTAAAAAGTTTCGTATCATATCGGCATATCATAAGTACTTATGAATCGAACGATACAGTGTGCATATTGTATCGTAAATTCGTTCGTATCGTGCGATACATAGACAAATGCTTTGAAATAAAATTTTTTGTTAAAATTTGTACTTTTATTTGAATCTAACAATTTGTTAGACTTGTTTTTAACACACAATTATTAGTTTACTTAATTTTGCCTACTAAAATAACATATTTATAAGTTTTTTCCCCTTTCTCCTACCATTAGACTACACAGTACACACTTATCTTTCACTTTAATATTTTAAATTTTATTTTAAATTTTTTTATCGTTATTGTTACAAGCCCTAGAAACTAGAATGCAAAAAAAAAAAAAAAAAAAAAAAAACTATAAAAAATTATTAAAATAAAAAGAACAAGAAGAGATAGTAAATGTTAATGACGAATGAAGATAAAGAAAATTTTAATAAGTAAATAAATTTGCAAAATTATAAACATGATGATAGCGTTGATTTAGATGGGGTTGATTAGATAATTTGATGAATATGATGAAAATAAATTATTATTTTTAGATCATTTGTAAGATATTATCATTTTTGAATTTAAGTAATTTGAATGTGTATGTTATGAGTTTCAAAAAAAAAATGTGTATGTTATGAACAAATGCTAGTTGATTTATTTAGTTAGCTTGTTAAATATTATTACATAAGTGATGAATAAATTATTTATTAATTAAATATATTCAAAATTTATAATAAATATAGCATTTATATATGTATATTTATAATTTTTTATAAATTTTATTAAATGTTTATATATCTTACTATATACAATACGATACATGATACGAAAAATTAAAAATCCATTTACGATAAAATTCACATTTTGACAACTATGCCAATATTAGTAAAGTAATGGTGGCTCCCACGTGTGATCGTGTCATCTCACCTAAACCAAACAGGATTTAAAAAATTCCTAAGCCAACGGAAAACAGCAATCACAGGTAATGAATCCACACAGACAATTATTTTTATTTTTTCATTTTTCTAAACTAAAAACAGAAAAACCTGCCCAAAACCAAAACTTATTAATTAAGAAAAATCAAATTAAATAATTAAAAAAAAAAACCAGTCTCGCTCTCGTACCCACCCAGTCTCCACAGAAAGAGAGAGAGAGAGAAAGGAAACAGTACATCCCCTCTGATCTACGAAGGAAACCTCAATTCCCTCTTCTCCTTCTAATTTTAGCTATATTTTCACAAATTCACAAAATTGTCAAATATTCATCCAAATTTTTTTATTTTGTATGAAGTTAGTTTGATTTTATAGAAAATTCAAACAGAGAAAACCAAAGCCAAAAATGTCGTTGAATATGAAAACCCTAACGCAAGCTCTAGCGAAGACCGCGGCGGTGATCGAAAAGACTGTACAGACCACCGTGCAGGACGTCACCGGGCCGAAACCGCTCCAGGACTACGACCTTCTCGACCCGATCGGGTCGGCGGGTCCGGGTTTAGCTTGGAGGCTTTATTCCGCTAAGGCGCGTGACTCCACGCGCCCACATCAGTACCCGGTGGTGTGCGTGTGGGTGCTCGACAAGAAGGCGCTGTCGGAGGCACGCGCGCGTGCGGGGCTCTCGAAGGCGGCGGAGGACGGGTTTTTCGATTTGGTGCGCGCGGATGCGGCGAGGCTCGTGAGGCTGAGGCACCCTGGGGTGGTGCACGTGGTGCAGGCTTTTGACGAGAGTAAGAATGCCATGGCGATGGTGACGGAGCCGCTTTTCGCGTCGGTGGCGAATGCGCTTGGGGATGTGGAGAATGTGCTTAAAGTGCCTAAGGAGCTCAAGGGAATGGTAATTCACTAATTTGTGTTTTTTTTTTGGCTTTGTAATTTTGAATGTAGTTTGTAATTTGAGAGGTTGTGAATTAGTGAAGAATGTGTGTTTATGTGATTTAGTTAGTGCTTGATTGGAATTGAGAGCTTATATGTGATTTAGTGAGTGTTGGAGTGAATGCCCAATTGATGTGAATTAAATTTGAGAGCTTTTATGGGATTTAGTGAATGGTCATTTGAAGAATTTAAAATTTTTTTTTAAATGTGATTTAGTGAGTGCCCAATGTGAAGGGCTTTAATGGTTTTAAGTGATTTAGTGAATGCCCACTTGAAATGAATTCAATTTGAGAGCTTTATATGTGATTTAGTGAGTGCCATTTGAAGAATTTTGAGTTTTATTTTTTTAATTGTGATTTAGTGAATGCTTGTTTGAAAGAATTTGAGTTGTGTTAGTGAATGTCTGCCTGAAGAGTTCTGACGTTTCTCTGTGATTTAGTGAATGCTCCATTTTGAAGGTTTGGAGAGATATGTTGTTTTTTGTGTATGCTGGTTTGAATTTGAAGAGTTAAGTGCATGTCTCTATGTGATTTAGTTAATGGGTAATTGGAATTGAGAGCTTATAGTTATATAGATTTAGTCCATTGGAAGGGTTCTAATGGTTTTATGTGATTTAGTGAATGCCCACTTGAAGTGAATTAAATTTGAGAGCTTACATGTGATTTATGAGTTCCCCCATTTTGAAGGATTTTGATGGTTCTTTTTAATGTGATTTAGTGAATGCTTGTTTGAAAAGAACTTATCAAAAAAAAAAAAAAAAAAAAAGAATGCTTGTTTGAAAAGATTTGAGTAGCGCTATTGAATGCTCACTTGAAGAATTATAATGTCTCTATGTGATTTAGTGAATGCCCATATGAAGGTTTGAAATGAAATGTGATTCTCAATGCCATTCTGAAAAAAAGTGCGTATTCTTCAGGCTATAGGTTGTGCACTATGTTCTATCTAGTTTGTTGACATAGGGACATTTAAAAAAAAAAAAAAATTGCAGGAAATGGGCTTGTTGGAGGTGAAGCATGGTTTGCTCCAGATGGCGGAAACCTTGGACTTTCTCCATAACAATGCACGTCTCATTCATCGGGCTATATCACCTGAGGTTAAATCTTGTTTACTCTCTCTCTCTTTTTAATTTCTAGCCATGTGGCAGTGATAATTTGTGTAAGTTGGAGTTCCATATTTATCTGTGTTCCCTTTTATTTTCCCCAAGTTGTTCTGAAGAAAAACATAGTGGTTTTTTAGGATTTATCTTGAGACTAGAACACCAAGAAAGAACAACTTTATTGGATATCAAAATAATTTATTACTTTAGATGCTTTTATAACCTGGTGTTCAGTGGCTCACTACTTCTAACAAATGCTCTGGAATTTTTAGGAGCCTTTGTATTTTGCATAAGCATAATTATTTTATGAGTGCGAATGATATAAAATGCTTATGAGATTATAACTTTGGCAAGTTCAGTCCTCATATCTTATGCATATTTAAAGATGTATAATATAAAATATTCCTTATATGCATTCATTTACTTGATCTCTTGCATTAGGTTTTTACATGTATGGAATCTTTTAATCATAATACTTGTGAAAAGCTTCTGGTGTTGGTTCTTTTAGCTTGGGTTCATGAGATGTTGGATATGAATGTGTAATTATGAAGTTCATACTCTGCAGAATGTCCTTATTACCTCAAGTGGAGCTTGGAAGCTTGGTGGATTTGGTTTTGCAATTTCAACAGATCAAGCCTCAGGCGATATGGCAAATTTTCCGGCTTTCCATTATGCTGTGAGTGAAATTTTTGACTGGATTAGGAAGTAAAGAACCTTCAATTTGATTTTGCCTGGCTCCTTCTTTTATTATTTAAAATACCTGAGTTCTGGTTTCTCTAGTAGATTTTTATTTGGGTTAAGTAATTGTTAGTGGATACTTTATATGAATTCATGTGGATTATTTAATCTTTTAGAGAAGTGATATGATCATATATGTTTTCTATGGTATTTTATGGGCAAATATATACTTATACATTGTGATTCTTGCTTACACTGTTCATGAATTCGTAAATGTTCTCTTCTATCTATATTTACTTGTTTGCTTCTTCCCTATTGACATGTTTGCCACAAAGCAGCTGTATTGACTACAACTTTGAAGTGGTTTGTTGTGTGCTTAATGTTTATTTAGAGCTCATTTACAATTTAAGAGTTATGTAATGCTTGTTGTGTGCAAGTCTTGATACATATTATGGATTGTACAGGAATATGATGTTGAAGATTCTGTACTACCCCTTCAGCCATCACTGAATTACACTGCTCCTGAATATGTTCGAGCAAAGCTTCTTCAGGTGGATGTTCGTCTGATATTTTCAGTTTTGGTTGTCTTGCGTACCACTTGATAGCTCGAAAGCCTTTGTTCAACTGCAACAACAATGTCAAGATGGTATGTGTAATTTAGAAGTCTAAATTCTTTCAGGTCGTCATTATTACTTATACCTTAAATCGAGCTTTGATTTTCTAATATCAAGAGATTTATGCTTGTGTGCTAATCTATCTGTGGATAGAGGTTTCTCTTACCTTTAGCTGCTACTTCCCTCTTTATGTGCATTTATACAGATTTATGCAATTGGTCTCTAATTGTGTAAACTGGCAACCTTTCTCTTAGATGGTCTAGCTTGTGACTCATTGAACCCCTTGGACTTTTGCAACTTGAGCAGGTTTGGAAAGATATGTGTGAGTGTGACGTGTAGAATTTTAGAAATTGGACGAGCTCAAGATATATGGTCTGAATGTTGTGCTATTAAGACATAATATGCTCATGAAATGAAGAAATTCATTTAAACATGGGAATGAATTTTATTGATAAAATATTAAAAATCTGAAAGAGGTCACTTCAGATGTTCAAGTCATGTTCAAAAGAGAGTTTTTAGTACACCGGTGAAAGAGTGATTTAATTCAAGTTGAGGGAATGGAGAGATGTAGAAAATAGACTAAAATAAGATTGGTATAAGTACTAAAAAAGGACATGTTAATTAAGTAGGTGATAGATAGTATTTTGGATAAGATAGAATGACAAATAAGAAATCCCCAAATTTTTGGGACAAAGGGGGTTGTTGTTGTTGATGAGCTCAAGATATGCTAGACAAACTTAAAAATTGAAGACTTGAATAGAATGTAGGAGTTAAAGCTCTGTTAATCTCATAATACCCCTCATAAACTGAATACCCATAACCCCAGTTGTGATGGGAATACCTTTTAGTTGACCTGTGTCTGTTTGAACAGCCTCAAGAACATGCGAAGAAATGATCAAAAGGGCTGTATTTGCCAGAGAATTGGCAGTTCTTATTGTAATGCATGACTGCTTAAGCGTGGGATTCACTGCAAATATTGGGGACCCTATTCATCTCTTTGGGCTTCTATTGAATCGAGAAATAGGTTTGATTGTCTATCTTTAGATAGGATGTATATATAAGGCATCCTCCAGATTATTCAAATCGAAGTAGCTGAGCTGAGTATCATAGTTAGAGGTTCCTTGCTTCAATTTCAATTGAAGCGTTGAGAAGCCTTGGACTCCAATGATATATGTTGGACTCTGCCTTCACACCCCCCCCTTCCCTTTCTTTTTATGCCCATCTTGTTTTGGGAGATCGGGTGGCCCAAAATGGTTTCAGTTGTCAGAAATTTGATCTTTTGACTTCATTAGGGGAGATATGAACCGTGTACTTTGTGCTGGGAATTGCTGGTGCAACCTGCGTGTCGCCTTCTACAGTTTGGCTAGATTTGTAAGATGTGTCTGTATCTCAAAGAATCTATTAAACAACAGACTCAACATGGTTTATAGGCATGCAAAAAGCATCATCCATTGAAGTTTTTCTTAGTATAAGTTAGTCAGCATAGAATGAGAACATTATCAAATCACTTTACCTTTTTTTTTATTTTTTATTTTCATTGTATTCTTAGAAATATAACCAAGAGAATCATAAGCATAATATACCAGCTGTAAAATTTTTAGCACTATGAACTTATCCAAAAAATAGCAATGAACAAAATCTGAATGAGAAGAATCAGCTTGTTGAAAATTTTATAATTCTGTCTTAAGCTAATGGTGGGTAATTCTTGTGTTTAACTTATATAAAAAAAAGGATGTTTAATTCTTGTGTTCCTTTTCTGCAGTACATGAATACCTTGACTTACTTATCCAATGAAGCTTTCTCCTCCATTCCACCAGAGTTAGTTCCTGACCTGCAAAGAATGCTTTCTGCAAACGAGTCTTTTAGGCCAACAGCAATGGATTTTACAGGTACAACATGAGCCTTATGGGCCCTACGATGTTAAACTTTTGATAACCTCTCAAAATTGTTTTTAATTAATGTTGGTGTAAATGAGTTGTAAATTTAACAGTACACAATATTGCTATATGGAAAAATAGAGGACTATATTGTGAGAGAGGAAAAAGAAAATCATGATGGAAAGGGGCAAGGAGTTCCTTGGCACTAGCACTTTAATGGGGGAGACCTTTTTAAAAGTTTTGGATATTTAGATATTCTCTTTTCAGTTTTCACTTTGCAATCCATCTATAAGGTTTAGATAGCATCATGAACACGATGTTCGTTTCATTTAATAAAAGTCTTATTACCTATCCAAAAAAAAAAAAAAAAAAAAAAACTATAAGATTTAGATAGGAAGTTTTTAGTTAAATATGAGATACCCCTGAAAAGGCTATGGATCTGTTTTCCCCTTTTTGATTATGTTAAAGGACTGAAAATAATGCATTTACATTCAATTATGATTCAGAATTCCATGGTTATTCATGGAAGACATGGACCATTAGTAGATCATCCATCAATTAGATATGGCAGTGAGTTATGAAGTTGTTCCTGTCTTGACTTATGGTCTTGTTACTCTCTATGGAGACAATACTTTTCATGGACATGCCAAAGAACCCTTCCATTACAGCTAGCAATGGGTTGTCCTGGTCATACTTAAGCTTAGTTGAATGAAATGTGCCGGTCTTGGGTTATTAGTGTGACTTGTCATTAAATGAACTGTTGACACTTAACTCATTGTTTGTCTCTCTTTTGCAGGTTCTCCATTTTTCCGGAATGACACTAGGTTGCGTGCTCTTCGCTTCCTCGACCACATGCTTGTACGTACTTGCATAAAACTTGCTTCTGGGATGGAGATACCCCAGAGTGCTGTGCTGAATAAGAAAAGTATGGTTTAAATAGAACCTCTTTGGTGATAATCTTCTTTTCTTGCAGGAAAGAGACAACATGCAAAAGTCTGAATTCTTGAAAGCATTATCCGATATGTGGAAAGATTTTGACTCCGTGTATTGCGGTATAAGGTTTGAGTTTTTAGTTCTTTTTTACCCCCATTTTATAGAAGTCTTTGTTGAGTATTTATACGTGAATTTATCTTTCTTGATTTTTGAGAATCTGGAAAACAAGATATGTTGAGAAACAGAAACCAGCCGTGTTTTGTAGACAATTTTATACTTACCTGGAAGTTTGCTAAGACTCTGTACTAAAGTTGAGTGACCTAATTCAGTTACAATATGGAGTCTGAAAATCTGGTTATAAATGTGATTTCAGTTGTGATACTAAATATACTACAATTTTTGATTTAGTGCAGATTCTAGGATGTTGAGGTTAGTGGGCAGCATAGTAATTGGAATGCATCAAAAAGCTTTATGAACTAATTCTTTATTATTTTTTGTGCAGGTATTACCTCCTCTTTGTGCAGAGCTTCGAAATTTGGTAATGCAACCAATGATTCTGCCCATGGTTCTCACGATAGCAGAGTCTCAGGTACTATTTATTTGTATTCATGCTTTTGAATTTAACAATTTTCAAATTTACATGATATAAGGTTTTAATTATTTTTAATTTGATATGAGGCCTTGAAATTTACCACAACCATAAAATGGTTGAGGTTAATTTATCAATTTGTCTTGTTCTACATTGTTTTCTTCAGTATGTCATCTATTCATCTTGTCTGAATAGACTAAATATTTATCAATAATCTGCAAAAATCAAATGCGCCAGAAAATTTAAAAGGTCGTGCTAGGACATGAGTTCTTTACATGCTTGCTGATCTCATCCTGGTTTAAATCCTTAAAGCTTATTTTCCCGTGATTTCATATTTGTCTTCCATGCATGGGCTCTTGTTTTGAGAAAAAATCATGCCCTTATTTCCAGGAAAGTAACTATTGATAATTTGATATTAACTTACGGGATAGATGTTTTGGTAGCACCTATAAATTTATTAAACCACTGATGGCAAGCATGCTATCTTGATTGTTTTTAGTTTGGGAGAAGATGTCAAACTAAAATTCAATGATGCTGACAATTATCTATTTACATTTTATTCTTTTGATTTTATTATCTTTCTTGATATCGTGGTATGGAGAGTCATGTTTGCTGTGCATTTGTGTTGTGAAAAAAAAAAAAAGTTAGGCATTTAGTATGGTTGTTGATTAGAGATTGGCATGGAACTTATAATCGCTTGCATACTAAGCAGTTTTGCATAGGGAGCTCAATCATGTTTTTGTTGTATGAATAGAAAGATTAAAGGATATGGATATGTACTGAATATCTTGTATGTGTTATCTATCATGATCAGGAATTGATGTTTTACTTGAAAATTTGATTCATGTCAAAAAATTGTAGGATAAAAATGATTTTGAACTATCAACGCTACCGTCCCTTGTTCCTGTATTAAGTACTGCTGCAGGCGAGACACTATTGCTGCTTGTGAAGCGTGCTGACCTTATAATCAACAAGGTAACTATCTTATCCAAAAAAATAATAAAAATCAACTACAACACTTAAATTAAAGCTCTTTGAGCGCATGGAAATGGATGCAAGTGATTGAGATGAGTTGCTCTATACAAAATAGTACTTGGTGGACTCAGGGCCATGAGTTTAGCGCCTAATTTCTTTGAGGGTGTTTCTTGATAACATGTAGGTGACATTGAAGGTATTAAATCATCTAGGAGATGCATGCAGTTATATGTGTATAAAAGTTAAAATGTAGTTCTTTAATTACTTTGGCATGTCTGTTCTGGTTGTTGCAGTTAGTTACAAGATATATATATATATATATATTTTTTTTTCTTACTTTAAAAAATGATCTGTTGTTATTTTATGTTTGAAGTGGGTTTATGATGCATGGATGCTAAGGGGCTTCTGTTTAGGCTTAGAATTGAATGAGAAATGGGAGGTGCTTAGAACAAGGAACAAGATGTGACAAACCTTCTTAAGAGAAATCCATCTCTTGAAAATAGCACTAGGCTAATCTGTGTAATTGCATTCAAAACTGATCACAAAGTAACTACAATGTGGTGCTTATACTAGTTGTTTGGCATTGGCAGCCTTCTAGATGCTAGTGTCCAAATCCTATTGGCCAATGCTTAAGAAATCATCTAACTAACTAATTAGTTACAAGAGGATTAGGATGCAACTACGTGAAATGCCCTGCATCAGTTTACCTCATTTGATTATACTATTACTGCTGAAGCTATCTCCAACCTGCTCTTTACACAGCAGGATGGCTTTAGCCTTCCTATCCGTTTAAGTTTCCATGACTAGTGGTAATTTATCATGGTATGAAAGAAGGTGGTCCTAAGTTTGAACCTTGTCTACTCTCTACCTCCCATTTAAAAATTAAAATTTCATGTGTTGGGTCTCATGGCAAGCCTATGCCCACACATTAGGGGGAGTATTAGAACAATAGTTAAATGATTAAATTCATCCTTCCTATCTTTTGGGGGAACAAAATAGTAATTTATCAGGCTTTCCCAAGTTGCAGTTGGTGGCTGGGATTGAGTTTGATTAAGATTTCATGTTCAAATCATAATATATCTTAGTAATCATATGATAATGGGATGCCCCTTATTTATATATGTTTAATTAATGATTCTAGCTCAAATTGCACCTCCTCTTCTTGTAAGGACAAAGTTGGAGGGTGAGGTGGTATGTTCTAGCTCAATAAAATAAAATGTTAATCCTTTGAAAGATTTTGTAACAATTCTATATTAATTTTCCTGAAACTTTGGTGAATTTATATAACTCTTTATTGGTGTTTATCATTGAATTTAGAAGTTATTGGCGCTTGTAAAATTTGGTAGTTAGATGTTTGTACCTTTCAAACTAATAACCTGTGAAAAGGTTCACTCATTATGAAATTTCCTCTTTTATGTAGTTGAAGCAACATGATATATAATTTTTTTCAGATGTATAAGCAAAGTTAGGTGTTTGTGCTGGATTTCACTTTTCATCTTGTACAGGTATAGCCAGCGAACTTATGCAATTAAGATACACTCTTTTTGTAACTGTTGTAGACTAGTCAGGAGCACTTAATAGCACATGTCCTGCCTTTGATCATTCGGGCTTATGATGAAAGTGATGCTCGAATACAAGAGGAAGTTTTGAGGAAATCTGCGTCCCTTGCAAAGCAACTTGATCCTCAGGTGACTGTCACTTATATAGAAGGACATATAATTTGTTGATGAAATTTAAGGGTGGATTTGAAGTGGTTAGGTGCATTATGTTATTTTAAATCTGTAACATCACAATTTTTTTGTTAGATCAAATTCCTCAATGCATGTGTTTGCAAACTCATAAAAAAGATTTATACTAGTAATTGTTCTTCAAATCCATTTGTTTGAAATCCTCAATACAAATGCAACAATAAGACCCTAGAGATGAACCCAAAGATTCATAGGTAAGTAACTGAATTCACTACCATTATTTTACTTTTTTCCCAATTTCTCCCTCAATCTGGTTACTACTTAACATGTGAAACCTTCTAATGTGATTGATTCATATTAATTTGTTTTTTCCTGATAAATAAGTTTTGGCCACAAGGAGAGCGGAAAGTGGAGATTTGAACTAGTGAACTCTGCTTCTTGAGGTGTGGTCCTTAGCCGATTGTTTCCCTTGTGGTTAACTCTTATGTGAACCAGTAGCTCTGTCAAAAATGATAGTACTTACAGCATCTTTAAATGATGAACATATCCATCTTACCTCTATCCCCTTCCAACACTTGGAAAGCTAATAGTCTCCCACCCATAACTGCTTCATCAATCATCTTGCTTAGCACTTCTATAACGAGGATAAACCCAAGTGTTGGTACCAGGTCACTTTTTCTCAATTCTCTAGAGCTAGGAAAGATCCTGAAGGACAAATATAACCACCAAAAAGTCTGGAGTATTAAAGTATAATTTTGAAGCTTTTCTTGAAGCAATTTGGACAAAGATTAAAACTTTAAGGGGTATGGTGCCTTTTCCTGATGGCCCTTGCATTTACTGAATTTTTTCTATTGAATTCTTTTGTTATATGTAGTTCTACAACTTAGTATACAATTGTCAAAGCTTAGCCCCAAATAAACACCACCCCCCTTCCCCCAAAAAAGTGTATAGCATCTAGAATATTATATATAAAAAAGAAGAATATTATATTTCTGATTTTTCCATAAAAAGTATATAATATTACTAAACATTATATCCCTTCTTACTAACATGCTTTATGAGGGAGGCACGGATTTTAATGGAAATGTATATATTTCATTCTTGCCAGCTAGTGAAACAAGCAATGTTGCCTCGCATTCATGGCTTAGCTCTTAAAACAACAGTTGCTGCGGTGAGTATATTACTTATTTAATTTTTTACATTATTTGGCCATCATTGTGCATATTAGATTGTGATAGACATGTTTTTCCATTATATCATATCTTGTCAAAGTGGTGGTATATCTGACCACCGTGGTTCAAAGTTTTGTTCTCTTCTTGTACGGAGTTGCTGTGAATATTGGCTGAATTGAAAGTTGATTACTGAATATTGACAACAGTACTTCTTATCCCCTGGTTTCCACCTTGGCTAAGAACATTGCATGTTGGCAGAAACTCTACTGTAATGTTGATTTTGATTATTGTACCGAGATAACTACAGAACTGGTGCATATTTTCGTGCATTACACCAATGATCATTTAGCTTATGTTTGGGAATCACTCTGCAACATATTTTTAGAAGTATTACTCACTGTGCACTTCTCATTGGTGTGTGTGTGTGTGTGCACGTGTGCGTATTTGGACAAAGTTTGGCGAGTCTCCTAAATTTCCTATAGCTGAATTGTTTATTTTATTGCCATTTTTTTTTTTTTTTTTTTTTTATACAAGATAGAAATTCTATTTTAGCTTAATCTAAATGTATATATGTGTGAAGCTTCCTCTTGAAGACTTGAACCCCGGCCTTTGCCTCCCACACCTCACAAACACTTATATTTGTAGAGTGACCATCGCACCAAGGGTGTGCTGTGGTTTATTTTATTGCCATTAGAAACAAATTCAAGAGGAAGTAAACATTTAGACAGAAAGAACTTAAATATATGAAAAAACATGAAATTAATTTTATCAGAAGTTATTCCAAAAGCTGTCACCATTTGTATCAAATTATTTTTTAAACGTGGTTATGGATGCTAAAACTAATTGGTTGAAGAGCTATAAGTTAAGATTTAACTAAGTCACTGGTATTGCCTTTTTTGTCTGATACATTAATCCAGTGTAGGATCAATCAGTGGGTGATTGTTTAATTGCTATTATAGACTAAAACAAAACATTTGTTTATTTCATCATCTATGAAACTCCTTAGCAGGTCTGGAAATAGAAATAAGAGAAAGGAAGACTTGTGCCAACGATCTCTGGCTCAAACACCTCCTCCCCCTATAAGAAAGGGTGGTGGGTAAGGTCTTGGGTTTCAAGTCTTTCATGTCTCTAATTGGACATCTAAATTCTAACTTCTAATACCTGTAATTTAAGAAGTTCCATGGCATTTAGGGAAAGAATAAAGTAAAATTTTCTATAAATACAATGTTCACTCCTTTTTTGAGATAGGTAAGTAGTTGGGGTGCGTGGGGGTGGGTTGTGTGGGGGGGGGGGAGGAGGGGTGCAGGTGGGGTTCAAACCATAGACATGGGACACCACAAAAGATGGCATTACTGTTGGGCTATCACTTCACTTGAAGCCCCCTCCCCACAATTTTTTTTATTATTAATTTAATGCTTTTGTAGATTCATTAGTGATGTGAACTCATTGCTTGCACTTAAATCTTTTGATAGTTCAAATGCCATTTGAACAAAGTATTTGTGTTGTTACATAATTATCTTTTTTTTTTTTGCCAAGGTATGAACTTTATTCTCAACCTTTGGGTGTACTTCCATTGACAGGTTAGAGTTAATGCATTGTTATGCTTAGGAGAGTTGGTTAACACGCTTGATAAACATGCTGTTTTGGAAATCTTGCAAACAATTCAACGTTGTACAGCTGTTGACCGTTCTCCTCCTACCCTTATGTGTACCCTTGGTGTTGCAAATTCAATACTTAAGCAGGTAATGGTCCCCAATACGAGACTTATACTTTGTATTGCTTTAGAATGTCCATGAGTAGTACATGGTTTTATTTTTTTAAGTAGAATTACTGCTCATTTCATGGTGCTAAATTCATCTTGTTCAGTATGGAGTAGAATTTGTTGCGGAGCATGTCCTTCCGCTACTCGCGCCTCTTCTTACAGCTCAACAGCTAAACGTTCAGCAGTTTGCTAAATATATGCTCTTTGTCAAAGATATTCTCAGGTACTGCTATATTCCATGCCCATGCATTTGCTTGTGTTGTGTGGGCAAATTTGGCTGTGATGAAATCACTTATGGCATATTGATATTATGACAGGAGGATAGAAGAAAAACGGGGAGTTACTGTGACTGATTCTGGAATCCCGGAAGTAAAACCTTCCCCTTCTGTTAATGGGCTTCTGTCCCAAGAATCATTAAGCAAAGTAAGTGGAACTGTCAACTCTACAATGAAGAGCAGCCCTGTATGGGATGAAGATTGGGGTCCAACCACAAAGGGACGTGCAACTTCCCTCCAAAATTCTACAAACAACAATCCCTCCACTAACCCTGTTCTGGGTTTTCAACCAATTCAAGTAACTTCACTGCAGTCACAATCTTTGATGATACCCACAATATCCAGTCATCAAACAGCTGTGTCGTGTCCTCCAGTTGATATTGAGTGGCCTCCTCGGGTGTCTTCTGCAGTTACCCCCCAATTAGAAGATGGTGAGAAGCAATTGAATGCTGGCGCGTCATCCACTTCAAGTTTTGATGATGTAGATCCTTTTGCTGATTGGCCTCCGCGACCTACTGGCTCAGTAAGTGGGGCTGGAATGTATAACAATGGCACAATGGGACAGCCCACCAACAAATATGGGTCTAGTTCAGTCTCAAGTACATCAAACAGTATGAACTTCCAAATGAACAATTGGGGCCTCAATTCTCACAGTTCTTTTGAGCCAATAAGAGAGAATCAAGGGAACCCAACTTTGACTACTGGTAGTCTGGGAGGTGGGGGTATTAACCCTTTAAGTTCTATTGCATTTTTGAAACAAAGCCAGGGTATACCAGCTTCAGGTACTTATACTGATAAGAGATCGACAGATATTGGATCCATATTTGCTTCAAGTAAGAATGAACAGTCTGCACCTAGACTTGCTCCACCCCATCAACTGCTGTGGGTAGGGGAAGAGGAAGAGGGAGGGGGCCTCTTTAGCCTCTCGGACTAGTCATGCCAAATCACAATCTGAACAGCCACCACTTCTGGATTTGCTATAAAAGGTGGTGTTGTAACTTTATTATTAGTTCAAGAGTAGTGAAAGAAGAGTTTGTGGATTGGCCCTTGTAGATCAGCCATCCAATGCTGCCAGAGGAATTTTGTTAAATTTGTTGGGAGGTTCCAGTTCCCATAAATATGCCAGTCAAGTGCAGCAGCTCTCGGGCAGGTCAGAAGGTTTGTTATGTAATGGTTTGTTGTGCCTTGCTTGTATGTTTTTGTGATCTAGCCACGATACTTCATCATAATATATACTTTAAATCTTTTTCTTGTTTAATTTTGTACCATTTTGATATATATCTGGATAGTGTATTCTTCAAAACAGTCCCAGCTCCAAATGACTGGGTTTGGCAATAATAAAGTTGGAAGTTTGATAGGTTACTATTTCAACATCATTTTAAAAGTCTAAGGTGTTGGTTGTGATTACTTATTTTTTAGGAAGCGTGGACTCGGACTCGTCTAGGACACATCTGCACGCTTGTCCCAGCCATTTCCTTTTTTTTTTTTTTTTGGAAAAATTATGGGACACGAGGGGAACTTATCTTTTATTTCTTTTTAGTTTCAACCTTGGACACTTATCTAGTTTCTCTTTTACTTACTCTTTCGGTTCTTATTGTTAGTTTGTATTCTAATCTCTAAACATCATTTATTAGTCATGAATTTACACTATTATTCATTATTGCTCTTAAATTAATATATGTTTCAAATTATGTGAAATAATAAATGCTTAACAATATTAAAAAATATAATAAAAATATATTCAATAATTAAATAATTTGCATATCTCTGCTTTTTCTAATTTTTCAAAAATTGTCATGTTGCTGTGTCGTACTTGTACCCGTGCCTGTGTTGTGCTTCCTAGCTTAATTTTGGCTTTCTCAAAAGGGTCGTTGGTTGTGATCACCAATTCTTGATTCTCTCCCATGTTAATTAGTAGTATTAGACTATTAGTAGTATTTTGGACTTCGGATATCCACCCGTGAGTTAAGGAAGACCAAAAGGAAAATCTTTATTAAAGTTTTCCTTTTAGTTTTCTTTGACCAATCAGATTGGTTTTACTTTTGCCAAATTAAATATTGGCATAAGCCAAATTAAAGAGATGAAGGTCCTGCGCCTGCCATTAGATGCTCGATCTCTCTCTCCCCATGGAGTTGCCCTTTGCAAGGCCTTGTATCTTTGTTGGTTATGGTTTTTTAGCCTGTATTTGTGAAAATTACAGTTTTTTTTTTTTTTTTTTTTGGGCAAAGCTCCACTT
Organism: Quercus dentata; assembly: GCA_028216015.1. Taxonomy (NCBI): domain Eukaryota; kingdom Viridiplantae; phylum Streptophyta; class Magnoliopsida; order Fagales; family Fagaceae; genus Quercus; species Quercus dentata. The sequence continues at coordinate 639,247 of CP116452.1, read as the reverse complement.
TTCTAGATCAATCCCCTCCAATTCTACAAAACCAGTTCAACCAGTGTCCACGGTTGCACCTTCGGTCATTGGTTTTATTCTTTTTTTTTTTTTTTTTTTTTTAATTTATCTTAAATTTTTGGTTTTTTAGTATAATCGAATTGAACTGGTGCTAAGTTCCCAATCAAACTGGCCGATTTGGTATAATTTTTAAAAAACCACAATATGAAATTCTTCAAAAAAGTAGTCTGGATAAACGTTAAAATATCTAGTTGAGTTCCTGCTAAACCAAAGTGCCTTGCTTGTATTTGATATTTGCTGTAGCTAATTCAAAGACCCATAATGCTCAAGATTGTCATCTGACCAGAAAAATTGCGGAAAAAAAGCATTTGTATTGTCATTGCATCTTTTTTATCATTCAATCATCTTGTAAACACCTTAGTTCCTATGACTTGATTCTAAGCTCTCATATTCTCCTATTTTTTCACATTCATGTACTTAATGATAGCTCATCATGTGCTTCGTTGTTTTGCCTGCTCAAATATATCACCATGTGGGTTATTCAATGAATGTTCAAGTTTTGTCATTTTATTAGATTGTTGAGCAATGATACTAGTTGTAGATGGGTTTTGGGATAGAACAATCTCGTATCCATCATAGTACGATTCCATCCCTTCGGTGAAGATTTGCCAAACTAAACCGCCACCCATTGTTCCTCCATTTTTGGCTAAGTTGTAGATGTTTGTATAAACAATGCTCAAGAAGTAGTCCATAGCGCTTATATTAAACCCTGGATATGTCTTTGATTTTCCAAATTCAGCAAAAATCAGTGGCTTCTTTAGAATAGTCCTTGAGTCTGTCCAATGACTTGTCAACCACCTTTGAATGAATGCTATTTGCAAGTGATCGTCCTGTCCGGGAAGCCTATTGAGAATTACACGTTTCTTTAGCCTTATAAACATGTCCTTAATAGTTGTATTCAATGCATAAAACTTCTACCTTTCCTAGTGAACGTGCATGAAGATTCAGAACTTACCAAGCATCGGGATATGCATGTATGGTGGCAAAGTCAATCTCTTTAATGAGATTATTGGTAATAAAATCTGTGCCAACTTCGTAACCAGGAATAGGATTGTATTGCTTTCTATCTTGAATTGAGTCTCCATAGAAACCTTCCATGCCAATCCCCAACAAGTGTTTGTTGTCAATGGATTTAACATAGGAACCCATCTCTTGAACCCATACCTGTTTGAACATAATGTTATAAGTCTATGGTGAGGTAATCTATAAAATTAACTATTTAATATGAGTCCAACGACAACATTTTTCATAACTACTGACATGATCTGATATGGTTGGTACATAATAGAAATAGTGTCAGACTTAAGTGAAAGTGAATTAAGAGTCTTTTAATAGTTATGAAAATTGTTGTATCCTTAACATTGCTCTAAAATTTAAATAATTAATTAAGAGTGCAATGGCTCACGTTTACGGTCTTGCCAGAGTCAACTTGGCAGCGTGGTTCATTTATTAGTTCCCAAGCCATTATTGTCGGATCATCTTTATATGCAATTCCAGTGATTGTGTTGAGCCTTGTTAGCACTTTCTGTGACAAAACAAAAGCATATACATATGACCCAAAAGAGAGAAAAACACAAACAAATGAGGCAATCTGTTAGCACATACATCGTTTTTATTTCTACTAAATACTAGTGCAAATAAAATGTTCTCTGTAATTCATTTATATAGTTGGTTCTCTTATAATATACCTTAACATAGTTCTTGTAGTACCCTATCATTACTGCATTTGTATAAAAATCATCGTCACTATTAACAGGCTCACCAGCACTTCTAGCCCATTGCAAATATTGAGGTCTTCCTCCGTAGTCTTGGAGATTGTTCGTCAAAGTCAAAACTAACCGAACCCCATACTTTCTTGCCTCAGAGACCACAAAATCAAGTGCCTGATAATTACTGACAGTAATCAGCATTTCAAAGAAGCTATCTAATTAGTGGTTTTTAACTTTTTAAATGGATAATGAGAGAGAGAGAGAGAGAGAGAGAGAGAGTGGGGACATGACTGAAATTAATTCAAGATGACCAAATAAAATCTTTTGTCCCAACGAGGAAATTCTATTAATTACAACTAGTAATATGTATATTTTTTTCCTTTATAAAATTGAAGTATTAAAAGAAAAGAAAAAAAATTAGACACATGACATAGGCTAATTGGTGTAGTATAAAGTAAAATACTCCTTAATACCAAAAAAAAACCCTAGTAGAATAGAGGTTTTTTGTTCCATTACCATTTGTTCTAAGGCCATGACAAATTTCATTACTCAAAAAAGCTCAAGTGAGTGGTTAGGAAATGGTGAAAATTTTTTAATACTTAAACCATTATTCTAATAAGGAATGCATATGCATGTAAAACAAGTCTTGTAACTTTTTAAAAAAATGCATGTATACAAGCATAAACATGTTTTAATAAGACAATTAATATAACCTGAAAGACAAGCTCATCATAAACACCAGGAGATATTTGCAGAGGTTGGTAACCTCCATCACTAAATGCCCAAGTCCGGCAAACATTGAGCCCAACAGCTGAAGCCTCATGAAACACATTCGATATTTTGTACCTTTCACTTGGCTCCACTGCAACCTGCATCATCCAATATGAGTTAAAGCCATTGAAGAGGAATGGGGATCCATTTAGTACAAAATGGGTGTCTTTAGTTTGAATGAATCCTGAAGCTATAGGGTTGCTACTAGCTTTACAAACTAGGGCCACAAGAAGGTTGCGTGCTCTATTCACATTCAGTAGGGATATAAGAAGGAATGAACCCCAAATAAAGATGATTTTCCCAGTGCATGCCATTTTGTTTTTGATGAATTCTGAAGGACTAGGTATGGGGAACTTGTGTTGGTCTTAGTGGTTATTTATAATTATAGGAGAGAGAGAGCATTTTCTCTTTGATGAATCTTAAAGGACTAGGTGTGGGGAACTTGTGTTGGTCAAAGTGGTTATTTTTAATTATAGGGGAGAGAGAGAGAGAGAGAGAGAGAGAGAGATTTGTGCATATTAGGCTTTTGTAACTTGTTATTAATTATAAGAAAGATTTCAGCTTGTATTAAATGGATCAACATCTCTCTCACGTGATCCAAATGGAGATTAGGATCATTTTCTTCACCATAGTCCATAAAATTTATTTTTATTATGTATCAATTATAAGTTATAACAGAAGAATATGTTAATGGTTCAAAAATAATAATGAAAAATTGTGTCCCTAGATTTATTATTTTAGCAAGTCACTGTTTAATGATGAGGGGAAGACGGAATTGGTTGAAGCTGTGAGTAAGTTTTAAAGTACTTGATTATCATTACTATTATTAATTAATTAATTAATTAATTTTTTAGATACGCTTTTGCTAAATTTTAGTTGAAGAGAACTTGAAAATGGTGAAGATTTTAAGAGTTCTAACAGAAATTTCTGAGCATAAGCACTTAAAAATGGTTGCTAAACATTAGCTATATCATAAGCAATACATTTCGTTTTTTATTGACTGGACCCTCACATGTTAGGTATTAACGCATTATTAGATGTGGACCATGGTCCATTAGAAAAACATAGTAGTCATGTAATTCACTTGCACGATTAGGATGTTGCCATTTGGTTGGAATTTTTGGTGTTTTTAACAAAACAGATTCAAATTTCCATCTTTTCATTGTAACTATCAAATTGTGAAAAAAAAAAAAATCGCTATCTGCATAAATTTTGTGTAAGTTCCATCACCACTATAGCCCATTTTTTTTAAAATTATTTCTTTAAATTTATACAGATACCTTTATAACCGAATATATTATAAAACATTCTATTCAATTTTAATGATTGCTTGGTAAGTGAAAATTTGAATGCAAGTAACCCTTTAAAGAAGCTTAGCTGCAAAACTTTCATTCATTATAACCTTCACTTTTCTTACATTACTCCTAACACAAGATTGATCCACTACAAATACAAACGTCATTGGCTCATTAAGTATTTCACAATTGAAATTCTAAATCCATTATTGGGGGAAGAAAGAAGCATCACTATACCAATGTTAATGAAACAAAAAATAATATCATTGTAATTGTAATTTAAAAGTGGTAAAGTATTGCATCAACAATAATTAGTTCTTGGCCATTCAACACAATCCTCGTAGCTGCCGGCCTTGTACTCATGTTACATGGCGACCTTCCCAAGTGATTGGATGAAGATCGATTTTGATGGTGCCATTTTTTCTACTGAAAATAAATTCGGGATTGGGATTGTGATCCTAGATAGTTCTAGCCTGGTGATTGCTTCACGCTCCCAGCTGCTGACCTAAGCCTATCTTGCCAGTGAGGTTGAAGCCTTGGTTGCTGCAAAGACCCTTATTTTTGCCCAGGAGGTCGGTGTTTCAAGAGCCATTTTGGAGGGTGATTCAGCAGTATTTATGAAGGCCTTGACTTGTGATGATGTCTCCTTGGCCTTGCATAGATCTTTGATTGAAGATGTTTAAGTTTAATTCTAGGTTTTTTTTTCTCAATTACCTTACTCTCATGTTAAGAGAGAAGGTAATAAGGTTACTCATTGTTTAGCTAGACATGTTATTACTGTTTTAGATTTGTCTATGGATCGAGGATGTTCCACCACAATTTATTTTTGTACTTCAGGCTGATTTAGTCGGCTTTTCTTAATCTAAGGTCTTTGATTTTCCCCTAAAAAAAAAAAAATTAGTTACAATAACTTATAATTTTGTCTTGCAATAAAGACCTTAATACATCACTGCATTGTACCAATTAATTTAGTAATTTGTTACAATGAAAATCTTAAAGTGATAGATTGTTTTAACAAAGATTTTAATGCAATAACCAGATAACAATTACTTTGCAATTATTATTGTAGGGACAAAGTTTGGAGCCCAAACCCGCACCGTATGGAGTCCTGGTCCAAAAAGCCCAATACAATGAATTTTGTAGAGTATGGGTCAAAAAACTAGGTTTAGATGAGTTGAGCAGTAACTTGCATAGGATTAAGGAACACACAGACAAGAGCAAAAACTATTATGATCAAAGGACCTTTTGTACAAGGAGACTTAGAATTTTATTAATGAATACAGATCACTACATTAGGGTTCTTTTGCATGCTACTGTGTTCTCTCCTTCTTTTTCTCACCCCTCACCTCATGGGGGCTTCTCTACATTATATAGGCTCTTCTTGATCATCCGGGCTTTACTCTTGTTGATCATCCGAACCCTCACTTGAGCACCCATCCCATCGGACACCCCTTTCGGTCCTTTGTGAGTTGCGGCACCCAAGGTAACACTGTTCAGGGGTCTTCTCCACATTAAATGCAATCGTATGCGCCGGAAAAGTAGCTACAGTGCATTTAATGTGATGGTGGCAGCTTTTGCTTAGATATTTTGAGTTCTCTTCCTTTTCACGTGTTTATAGGGTGTGCTTCAAATGGTTTAAACATACATTTGCTCTAGATTTTCAGTGTCCGATGAGGAATTCCTCCTTGGACCTTCTTTCTTTGTCTCCCATGATAAGGCTTATAACGTAGATCATCTAAGCCACGTTGTCTCCTCGGACTCGTTAGTGTCCTCGGACAGGCCCAAGGCCCAACTCGTTACTTTGGGCCATAGCCCCTACAATTATAATGACAAAAATGAAGCAATAAACAATTGGAAAAAAAATCATTATAATAACCTGACTCGAAATATTTTTGTCATTATTTGCAATTTATTGCAATAAAGCTCTTGAAACAAAGATTTCATTGCAATAACCTGATAGCAATTACTTTTCAATCTATTATAATGACAAACATAAAGCAATAAACAATTTGACAAAAATTTCAATTTTATTTTTCCGCCACCATGGATGAAGTTGCCTAGATAGTGGTTTACAATCTGAGAAAAGAAGAATGGGAAGCCAAAGGCTGTCCTAAAATATTGGAACCTAAGCTACATATTATAACTTCAGCACTTCTTAGAGAACGGATTATTATGACTGCACATGTCGAGATCGATAAAGTTAGATTCTGTAAATATAAATTGTCGACTAACAATTGGAAAAAACTTAGTTCTTGCACGCCCAATGGTTTCCTAAATACTACCAAACTAGTATAGGTGGTCTTGGTAACACTTTCTATTGGATAAATCTTAATCCAAATTTTAAAAATTGTTGTGAATGTTGTATTGGCATACAAGCATGTCATTTAATTAGTGACTACTATATGTGGATAAATGGTTTTGTCGATACCCAATGATTTCCCAAATACTACCGTAGTAGTATAGGTGATGTTGATAATACTTTCTATTGGATAAATCCTAAACCAGATTTAAAAAATTACTGTAAATGCTATTTTGGTATACAAGCATGTCATTTAATCAATGACCATGACTATATGTGACTAAATGGTTTTGTCGACACCCACAAATATTTTGGGGCTTGTTAGGATTTCTATAATGTAAGTTTTCAAGGCCAACTTCATTTACTTTATCAAAACTTCTCTTGTAGTCCTCCACTGGAGACAAGAAATCATATATTCAATATCTTTTCATTTTTAAGATATCTCCAATATTAATAGAAAAGGTCAAGAAGTCTATTGAGTTTAGTATTTCTATTTCGTCCATCCAACAATATGTCATAGATTGCCAAATATACTTGTTTGTGTGTGTATATATATATAGAGAGAGAGAGAGAGAGATATGAGTTCAAATTACACTTGGTGTAACTTGATAAGAGTTACACATTTTGTGAACTATTGATTACTATTAGATCTAAGGGTCAAAAAACACTCATAATAGTATCATTATTACTCCCTAGAAATTAGTGATTTAGGCATCAACTCTTCTTAGCATTAACTCTCTCTCTTTTTCTTTTCTTTTTTTTTTTTTTTTTTTTTGTCCATATCATCATCTTCTTCCTCTTGTCTTTCTTTTTGCACTATACTTTCAGGCCTCCATCATCTCTCTACAGCTTCTCTTAGACTATTGTAATTATAAGCTTTTATCCTGTTTTGCGTGTGTGTGTGTGTGTGTTCGATGCCAATGGCCTTTGGGTCAACCAGAATTTCCACCCCATTATCTAAGGGATGTCAAGAGAGGTATTGCTTCAAGGCCTGTGGAGTGTGTGAGTCACTTATCTATTTAAAAATTTTAGTATCCGACAAGAGCTAGATTTTGTAGTCCAACACTTCAAATTGTTCTCATCACGATTTAGCAAGCTTCTTTGCACAAGATATTTTGTGATTATTTAGTGGCTTTTCACAGGAGATCAATTAGATTAGCATGGGTCTCTAGCTGTTATGATTGAGTATTATGATATCTCCGGGTGTTATATTCTGAGGCCATGGGCAATGACTATCTAGGAGATAATGCAAGTGAGTTTAAATCCCTTCTTGAATCCTTGGTTGTTGTTCTTAAGTTTCTTGTCATAAGTAATTACTAATAAGAAAATTATTGAAGGATAATAGAATTAATTCAACAGATACTTAAAAAAAAAAAAAAGAATTAATACACCAGATGATTATTAAATGGCTTCTAGGAAAATTTTAGAATAAGAAATACAAGAAAGAATCACAATGTACATTGCCTAAAGTTGAAGCACACAACTAGTCCCACAATGAACATAAGAAAATGGTTTTAAGAGTCACATTTAGCTTTTTGAGGGTTGAATGTGATATTATTTCTTTACCATCATATTGGCTACATAATACAAAGAGGGACAAATAAATGAGTTCGCAAAATGGTAATCATGTTTATTAAAACAAAATAAAGATAGCTTGTATTTACAATTTTATCTTTAGAATTTTATGAATGGTGGAGGCATGAAAGTATAGTGCAAAAAGAAAGACAAGGAAGAAGATGATGATGTGGATGAAAAAAAGAGAGGAAGAGTTAATGCCTAAATCACTGATTTCTAGGGAGTAATAATGATACTACTATGAGTGTTTTTTGACATTTAGATTTAATAGTAATCAATGGTTCACAAAATGTGTAACTCTTGTGAAGTTACAGCAGGTGTAACTTGAACCCATCTCATATATATATATATATGTGTGTGTGTGTGTGTGTGTGTGTGTGTGTGTGTGTGTATGTATATATATTTTGTAAGTTTCTTGCATGCACTCTGCATATCTATGTTCAAAAGTATCTTGTGTTTAAGCTAGTATAGGTGGTGTTGATAATAATTTCTATTGGATAAGTCCTAATCTAGATTTAAAAAATTACGGTGAATGCTGTTTTGCTATATAAGCATGTCATTTAATCAATGACCATGACTATATGTGGCTAAACATTTTTATCAACACTCAAAAATATTTTAGGGCTTGTCGGGATTTCTATAATGTAAGTTTTCAAGGTCTACTCCATTTACTTGATCATAGCTTCTCTTGTTGTCCTCCATCGGAGACAAGAAATCATATATGCAATATATCATTCTTAGGATATCTCCAATATTAATGGAAAATGTCAAGGAGTCTACTGAGCTTAGTATTTCTATTTCGTCTATCCACCAATACGTCATAGATTGCCAAATATACTTGTTGTATAGTTGCCCAAAAATACTTGCTGTATAGATTCTTTTGTAAGTTTCTTGCATGAACTTTGTATATTTATGTTCAAAAATATCTTGTGTTTAAGCTAGAATAGGTGGTGATGATAATACTTTCTATTGGATAATTCCTAATGTTAAAGACTAAGTCACTTGTGTGCAACATTGGTGTAATTGGTTAAGGCAGTTAGGAGAGCTAAATGAGAATTTTATTGGAAGGGTATGAAAACTAATGTTAAGAGGTATATTTGAGAATGTGATATTTGTCAAAGGATTAAGTCTGAAACTTTTGCTCCAACAAGGTTATTGTAGCCATTGGCTATTCTATCTAAGCCATGATTTGATGTGGGTCTTGATTTTGTGGAATGATTGACTAAATCTCAAGGTTTTGAGGTTATTTTGGTTGTTGTGGATAGATTGACAAAGTATGTTCACTTTATTTCTTTAAGCCACCCTTATTCAATTGCTAAGGTTATGGGGTGTATATGCGATAAATTTTTAAATGTCATGTTCTTCCAGCTACTATAGTCAGTGATAGAGTTGCTACCTTCACTTCCAAATTCTATTTTGAGTTGTTTAGACTGTAAGGTGTGGAGTTGGCTATGTCAACAACCTACCATCCTCAATCTAATGGTTGGACTGAGATTGTAAATAAAAGCCTAGAGCAGTATTTGAGGGCTTTTGTTGGGGACAAACCTCATAAGTGGGTTGAGTGGCTTCCATTGGTTGAATATTGGTTCAACACCAACTTTCACACAGCCATTAAGCTCACTCTTTTTGAGGCGTTGTATGGCTACTCACCCCTAAAGTTACAAGACTATATTCCTGGCACTAAAGTTGATGCAGCCAGAGAAAACATCTTTTGGCTTCCCTTAAGGCCAATTTAACTCTTGCATAAGAAAGAATGAAGCTCCAGGCAAATAAGCATAGGTTTGAGAGGTCCTTTCAGGTGGAAGATTGAGTGTATTTGAGGATATAGCCCTATAAATAGAAAACCTTAGCTTATAAAGAGAAGTGGAAGTTGTTTCCAAGATTTTATGGGCTTTTCCAAGTTCTCCAAAGGGTAGGGGAGGTGGCTTATAAGTTGGATCTTCCTTCTAATAATAAGATCCACCCTGTTTTTCACGTGTCTTGTTTAAAGTTGAAGTTGGGTCAGTAGGAATCCCCCATTCCTACTTTGCTACCCCTTGATGAAACAAGATAGATGATACCTGAACCAATAGCTGTGTTGCATATTAGAACTAAGAACTTGAAGTCAAGAACCATAACCCGAGGGAAATATCAAAGTGTCTTGAAAAGTTTTTTTTTTTTTTTTTTTTTTTTTTTTTTTTTTTTTTTAAATTTTAATTTTTGGATAAGTTTGTTTTGAAAACATGGATTAGTAGAAGAGTGTCTTATTTTGTAGGCATTTAACGTGAAGTTGGAGTTATAATTTTAAAGGGTTGTCCTCAATTCTCATTAAATGTAGGGTCTAGGGGTATTTCTGAAATATATAAAAATTCAGTCTAAAGAGAGAAATCCTCTTATAAATAGTATAGATAAACCAACTGCCGAAAGTAAGATTAGTGGCCCAAAGTCCGGGCCTTACTTCAAAATCCAGACAGATTACTAGATTAGACTCTGATTGATATCGGGCTTTTAAGTTTAACACTATTGCTGGGCCAGGAATCAGATGAAGCTAAGATATCATCACATTTGAATCTGAAAAGTAAGCCCTAAAATGGCATTGCGGCATTGCCCAAAGTGAAAGAACATTTGACATCGGCCTTGTTGCTTTGGGCTCGTTCTATTTTGGACATACTACACAATCTCTTCCAAATGAAATGATGCTACAGTCCAGGTAATGGTGTTACAATTCTTGGCTTTTAAAGTTGTTTTTATTTTTATTTTTATTTTTTCATTTTTTATTTATTTTTGTAGATACAATATAATTTGAATTTATGATATTTTTTTCATGATAATTATTATTGGTCTTTCAATCAAAATATTAATTAGTTTTTGATGTAGACGAGATTTGAATTTAATTCTCTTATTTGATGATAAAAGACACTATCAATCAAATTAACTAGAACACACTTGGCTTTGAAAGATTGGCATATAGTCTTGATAATCATGCATATAGGCGGCTTATAATGTATAAATCTATGTTGTGTTTTAATAAGATACTTCAATTTGAATCTTGTAACCTTGTATACATAATTAAAAAAAGAAAAACTCATTATTGTCTTAATATTACAGGGAACTTGAATTCTAATCTTGTATACATAAAAAGCTTAGTATTATAACAAAGACCAATCCTATAAATTTCAAATAGCCACACATTTTGTGATATGGTAGAGTAAGAAAATGCTTCAAACAGCATGCAAGGCTGCCGCCAACATGTCTACGCTACTTTCTGCTTCTGCAAGGAAGGCCTCTACCAATTGCTTGAATCTACTAGCTAGTTTCATGCATTGTAAAATCGAATATCATATTCATATTGAGTAACGTTCAAGTTTAGCAATTATTGCTAGGCTGCTTTGCTTTGTTAATATACTAAGCGCTATATGCAATGCGCATTAAAAGACGTAAACCATTTAATTCCAATCTTGTGACTAGGAATCCATAGATCGAATGCTTCAATCAATGACTTCAAATTGAAATGAAGCACTAAAAAAGTCCTCATCATGTTGTTATAATAATGAGGAGGATCTTCAATGATATTGCTGAAGAATAAGTAATAAGCTTTTCCTTTGATGAAGTTACCTCAAAGCCTGTAGGCATGCGTTTGACCAGAAAGTATTGTTGCTACACGATATTGATGTTCCCTCGAAGTACAAATGTTCAATAACAATGGTGTATTCTCTTACGTGTTTTTTTTTTACCCTCACAATAAGCAAGAATTGTTTTTAAGTTAATGATTAATTAATAATTATGTTTGTATATATGATGAAAACTTGAAACTAAAAACATGTCTATATTATATTATATTATTATCCATACGTGTATTATTAGCAGAGTACTGCACGGTATATAGATGACTTTAAACAAAAGCCAAGTACAATTTCGAACACAATTGATTTTTCTCTTTTCTGTATTATTATTTTTGGGAGTAATTTATGTCACGGTCAACATTCTGCACATAACTGGAAATTCTGGTTTAGATCCCCAGTAATTTGAGTAGTAGATTTATAATTTATTGATAAATTGAACAATTTAGACTAAGTCAAACAATATCAATTTAATTAACAGTGCATGCAACTATAATAACTATTACCAAAAATCCCCCTCCTCCACAATCATTATCGAGTTGATACCATTATGGGGATTCCAAACATGCTAGAAAGTCCACTATAAAATAATAGTAAAACAATCAGTTAGAATATACAAAACTTTTGTAAACCTAAACAGCCAAAATAGCCAAATACCAGTTTTGGTAAAATTTGTGGCAAACTAGCACTGTTTTGGAAATATTTAGTAATTTACTACTTTTTTAATACTCGAGTTTCACAAAATTGAGTTCTAAATAGTACTCGAGTTCAGTGAACTTGAGTTTCTAATGAGTCGCTAGTGTGACATTGCTAAAAAAATTACTCGATTTCACTATTTGATATTAGTGAAATCGAGTTTTTTTATGGTACTCGAGCTTCATACAGTCGAGTAATTTTTTTTTTTTTTTTTTTCCAAAAGCTTCAGCACTTTCATGAAACTTGTCAAGTCAAAGAAAATGGCAAGCATTTATGGCCAAAGTGTCATCCATTTCGGCCAAAAGAAAAGAAGCATGAATTTGGTTTGCATGTTAGGTGTTGTTCTTGGCCATCTTCTTTCACAATTCATAAAGAACATTTAATGCAAGCTCTTGCATTTCTTCACGCATGAAACTTCTTGAATATCATGCATCTTCCCGACATGGGCATGCAAGCCATTTAATGGTTTGTTGGCTAACGTTAAGCCACTAAGTTTGACTATTCAAGTCATTCCAACAAAAATAAAGAAAAGAAAAAGAAAAAGAAAAACAAGAGACTCGACTTTTTGAAGCTCGAGTATTATAAAGAAACTCGATTTTAGTAATATCGAGTATTACATTATTTTTTTAATTACACAAATTTCAAGTCAGCAGTGCCACGTTAGAGACTCACTAGAAACTCGAGTACTATTTAGAACTCGATTTTGTGCAACTTGAGTACTAAAAAAGTGGTAGATTGCTAAATATTTTCGAAAAAGTGCTAGTTTGTTACAAATTTTGCCAAAACGTGGTATTTGGCTATTTTCACCAAACCGAAACTCTCTATGTAACCTTTGCTGCAGTGAACTCATTGGAATAGATCTTTGTGGTTTTAAGCAATTCTCACAATCACTCTCTTTGGGAGCATAAGATCAGTGGGTAAAATAATTTTTTATTGGTTTTATGCTCAAGAGAAAGAAAGGATCAAAGACTAAGTAGGAATCTTTCTTTTAGCAAAATTTAGATTCTGTTTCAGCATGATTTTCGCTTGAATGAGAATCAAGCAAAATACTTGCAAATTAAGTCTCTATCTACATTATTCTTTCGCTTTAGCAAGTTTGAATGAGGAAATTCATTGAACTTGAATTCTTCAATTACCATCACTTAAAACTCTATGTTAACACAGTTTTTTTTTTTTTTTTTTTTTGGACACAATGTTAACCCAGACTTTTTTTTTTTTTTTTTGAGAAACATGTTAACCTGGAGACTTAAAATCTTAAATACATAGAAATGTAATTCTTGACCTTGTCACATAAAATATGTTAGTCTAAAACCTAACATTAATAATCAAAATTTAGTTTACTCAAGAAGTTGAATATTTCGATTCTCATTAAAAAGGGAAAAAAAAAAGTTAAAAATTTATTCTAGCTTAAAAGTGAAAAAGAAAAAGGTTGTACCTGATATAGAAAATTATCTAAGGCAAATAATTAAAAAAAAAAAAAAAAGTAACGTAAGTTGTCAAAGAAATAAGCAAAGGATGAGGCTACCCGTCATCTCAGCCGATCAATCTTTTGTTAATTTGGGTTACCTTTCCCGCTGATTGAGTTTATTTCACTAATAAGTAATATATATGCGCATGCAAAGACAAATGAAGGAGCTTCATAATTTGTCCAAGACAAGCCTATAATCTAAAATGTGTTTCACATGTCATCGTACCCATAAAAATTAACCCACTTTTAGCCTAAAGGTGCCAAAATTAACCTCAGTGTAAGATATTCGTATTACAAGTGGTTAAAAGCTAAGCTTGCACTCGTGGTTAAGCAACAGAGTACCTGCTGGTACATATTTTTGGTTTGGTAATACTTATTATTATTATTTGATAGTTACAAAAGAGAAGAGAATATTTGAATTATAAATGTTTTCATCAGAAATATTAGGATGTGATAATTGAGCTATGAAATTCTTGACAGTACAATTTATTTTTAAAATTTTTGAAAATAGATCTGTTTAAAAAAATTATACTTAAAAAAGTATCGTTTAAAAAACCTATACTTTTAAAAAAAAGTATGATTTGAAATTGTGATGCAAACGGGCAAAGCAAAATGAAAATTTAGCTCAAACAAATCTTTGTCTCCATTATGAATATCTTGAATCCTGCATTTAGTGATTGATTAGTTAGATGACATGTCGCATTGCTGATTGCCCACTTTTGAAATAAAATATGCTTACTATTTGTCTCTTTTGTTAACAGGATGGGAACACTACAAGTACAGGTTAAGAAATTTAAAAGTTCAATTTTATCTGTCGTGTATTTTTTTTTGGGAAAGAAAACTAGCACCTGCCAATAATTCACTAGTTATTCTAGTCTCAAAATGATTGTGTTGTTTTTGATATTTAAAAATAATAGGAGATGAAACTGATAAAATCTATTATAGTCGAATAAGAAATTTGATGTTCGAATTTTATTTACGTCAAAAATCGATTGAAGTTTAATTTGTAGTAGATATCATAGGTTAAATTCTATTATATATATATAAATTAAAATATATCTTAACTTATGTCTTTAAGACACTCACTAAACAATGTTGAAAAAAAAAATCAAGAAAAATAAAATAAGCGCCAAAAGCTTAGTCCTAAAGCATGGGAACAAAGTGGATAAGATCCCAAGACGAGAATGAAGTGAAAGCAACTAAGTTAAGAAAAGCAACATTCACTCATTCATTCTCACACTCTAATCATTTTTATATATAAAAAATATATATATATATATATATATATATTTTATTTGATTAAATTACTTTGGCGCCGATTTCCTAGCGTGATATAAGGCCGGTAAAAGCGCGCCATTCGCGCCTTCCCTTTACCCTGACATTTTGACAAAAAGAAAGGAATATTGCAAATTTCAACGAGGGAAAAGGTTGCCGTTATTTTTGCAGTTTTTTTGGTTTCGGTTGGTTACTTCCCACCAAAACAAAGACCCATAATCACTAATCAAGGACTTTCTTTTTCCCATTGACGTGGCATTTTATTTTATTTTATTTTATTTTGTTTTCATTAATGGTCGGGCATGAACGAAACCAACAAAGAACAACATATGAGTGGCACTAGTGCAGGAGTGTCTCAATGTGTTTCTTAATTGCCATCTATATTCATTATAGTTCATTTTATGATAGTACTAAATGTGTCATGATCTATATATATATATCTAGTTTAATTGATGGGTATGGAGGTGTTTATATCGTTTTTAATTTAATGCATTGAAATATTCGACCAAAACTATGTTGTCAAGAAAAGGAGGCATTTATGAGTGACAACATTAGAATTTTTTGTGATACTTTTATAACGTGCTTCAGTGATAGGAAAAGCACATTCCAATCTCTCTCTCTCTCTCTCTTCCCCTCTCCCTCTCTCTTTTGCATGGGCTATCAAGCCTATCAGGTTTAAAATTATGATTACAAAATGAAAAAAATGATATATATATATATATATATTATTTCATTATATTTTTTCACAACTTGTTAAAGTTGTAAGTTGTGAGTGATTGACAATTACTAATTTTTTCCCCATGAATTACAATCTCTAACTTCAATAAATTGTAGAATAGGATTTATCACTAAATTTATTCAATTACTTAAATAAACTTAGGCACACAACATTCTTTATAACTTTTTTCAAAATTTTTGACATGATCTATTATAATTACTGTATAATAAAAGTATTGTTAACGTTAGACTCAAGTGAAATTGATTTTACACTAATTATAACTGGTTTTTTTTTTTTTTTTTTTTTTTTTTTTTTTTTGGAGAATCTAATTATAACCAGTTATGTCAACTATTATGATTTTTTTTTTTTTTTTTAAGTTTATTTCTAAGTCTAACATTACTCATTAACAATTATGGTGGATGGGATTTGGGCCATTTGGCCGTTGTAACAGGAGCGGGATTTGGGGTTTATCTTTTGGAATTTGGCCAAACCCGCAATGTTGAGACAAGATGCTAAACCTATGAAAAGTCAAAACCCTAATTTAAAAGTAACAATTTAATATAATTACAATAAACAAAATGATTCATGCAAGAAAAGCCATAATATACGCTATAGTAATTGAGGTTCGTCTTCCTATATAAGGGCATGTCATTGTTGAATCAAAGTCATAAAAACAAATTCAAAGTTAAAACAAAGTGAGCGCATTGGTGCTTTAGCAATAGCAAGTACCAATGAGAATCATGATTAAGGGAGCTTCTTTCTGCCTCTTGTTTTTCTTGTCTTCCTTTGTAATTGGCTTGGACACTGTCCAAGCCAATCCCAACTATAGAGATGCCTTAGCAAAGTCCTTATTGTTCTTCCAAGGCCAGAGGTCTGGGAGGCTCCCTAAAACCCAACAAATTACTTGGAGGTCCAACTCTGGCCTATCTGATGGTCTTCTTGCCCATGTATGTTATTGCCATTATCAACCTTTTGTTTTTCTTTCTTCCTTCCTTTATTATTATTATTATTAGTATTATTATTATTATTATGTTGGCTTAGTTGCAGCAAGTGAGATATAATATTTGAATCTAATTTCCTCATAGAGAGAGATATAATATTATTATAATTAAGTTGTTTTCAAAAAAAAAAAAATGTTATTATTATTAAGTTATAAGACTCTTTAACTTTTACTTTTAATTTGTCACTAGGGAAGCCTTTAATCCATGCTAAGCTAGTTGTATATGTTTTAACTTTGATACCACACTTTTACTAGGAGAATTTATCTCTTATAATTTTTTTTCTTTCCTTTTCTTTTCCTTTAAAAAAAAAAAAAAACCCACATGGTGGTAGTTATAAACTATTAAGTTTAGTAAACGGCAACTTGCATGGTCCATTATTTCTTGAAACAAAAAGAAAATAATTTTACAAAAAAATTAACTTATAAAACCATTTTATTGAATGCTCTTCTCACAACATATGAGTTTCACATGTATAAGATTCATATATTCTGAGAGGATATTTCAAAAAACAGCTTTATAGGTATAATATATTTAGTACCTATTTGGGTACTGATGAAAAGCCATCTTATTGCATCTGCATTTCCTCTTTTTTTTTTTTTTTTTTTTAGCTGCGTGTTTCTATGGCTATTGGCTTTTCCGGTGGTCCTATGTACTGTTCACGGGACCTACAAACCTCTTTTTTCAATAAAACTTTTATTAAAAATGGGTCCCACGACATTATTCACACATTTAAAAATTATTTTGTTATAGTGTTTTCAATTTTCAGTTTTCATTTTTCAAATGAAATAAGTGGTATTCAAACGCACCCTTAGTGTGTGTTTGGATGCGGATGAAAAATTAAAATTATTTCACTATTCAGCTTATTTTTGTTATTATTCATGGGCTCCATTGCACTTTTTGGCATTATTTATGGACTCTATTGTATTATTTCAACTAACTTTTAGCAATAATTTTTCAGTTTTAGAAAAATAAGTGGTATCCAGACACACCCTTACTTATTTTTCATAGATATGTTTGGTGTTCCTTATTTTTTATGATTATCTTTCGATAATTCAATTGTTAGTGTGTGATCAAAAGAAATACTTTGTTTAATTTGGCAGGTGAATTTAATTGGAGGCTACTATGATGCTGGGGACAATGTCAAATTTAATTTTCCAATGGCTTTCACCACCACTATGCTATCATGGGGCGCACTAGAATATGGCAAGAAAATGGGCCCCCAATTACAAGAAGCAAGGGCCGCAATCAGATGGGCCACTGACTACTTCCTAAAATGTGCCACTGTTACCCCTGGTAAGCTCTATGTTGGTGTTGGTGATCCAAACGTGGATCACAAGTGTTGGGAGCGGCCCGAGGACATGAACACGGTCCGGTCCGTTTACTCAGTCTCTCCTAGCAACCCAGGTTCAGATGTGGCTGGTGAGACCGCAGCTGCATTAGCTGCTGCTTCCATGGTTTTTAGGAAGGTTGATCCAAAATACTCAAGATTGCTATTGAAAACAGCAAAAAATGTCATGCAATTTGCAATGCAATATCGAGGTGCCTATAGCGATTCACTTGGGTCTGCAGTGTGCCCATTTTATTGTTCATATTCTGGATATAAGGTAAGACTGCTTGTAGTTGAAAATCATGATGCTCGTAAGTACATATGGTTCCAATGTAGAGTGTTAATTTTTTTTTTTTAGAAAGATATGTAGTGTTAATTGAACGTCTTAAGCTGTTTATGGCCAATTTTGTGAAATAACTAGTGGGTCTTTCTTTTGGAACCTAAAAAGGCCCAACTTTCAAAATATTGGGCCAGTATAAGCTAGTCCGAAAAGATGATTTTTAATGTCTTTCTGGTATTCCAGCCCAATGGATTGCCACCCATAAATTATAACTGTTTGATATTATTTACTTATCAATTCTGTTCATGTAACATTTGTAGGATGAACTGCTTTGGGGAGCAGCATGGCTTTTAAGGGCTACAAACGATGTTTCTTACTTCAATTTCTTGAAATCACTGGGAGCTGATGATGGAACAGATATCTTCAGCTGGGACAATAAATATGCTGGTGCTCGTGTCCTCCTATCCAGGGTAAAAGAGATATTATTGTATTGGAAAACTAAATAAATTTTACTGACAATATCATTATCAACTTCTTATGTTTCTATATAAAATTGGTGTCAGTGGTAATTAAGTAATAGGATATTTTTCAGCTCTTCATATACTTTTAACATATTTGAATCAAGGCTAGTTAAAGGGCTTGACGAGTACATTTACGAAACCCCAAAAAAGCCTTTTTTTTTTTTTTAAAAATTTTTTTGAGCTTGTTTTGGTGGACTCCAATCTCCAAACCAAAAAAAAGCAAATTTTCATATTTTTTTTTTACAGTACTTTCAGTTAATAAGTACTTCAACAAAGTTCATCTAAATGTCTCTCTTAACAATTGAAATGCTGGTTTCCTCCATGTAGAGAGCCTTGCTTAACAATGATAAGAACTTTGATTCATTCAAGCAACAAGCTGAAGATTTCATGTGCCGGATTTTGCCCAACTCTCCCTACACAAGTACACAATATACACAAGGTAAACATAGCTATTAACATTTTTAATAGTAATTTTGTGGTGTCGTGAGTTTTCTGTTAAGTTTGGTATATGTCCACAAATAAGTAATCATTTCCCTAATTTATTTATGAAGAACCATTATAGAAATGTCATGTTTACAATTGTTTTAGATAAATTTAAAATTAAAATTTTAAATATGGATGAATTATTATTTTCATTCTTAAAGTTTGTTTTTGTCAATTTAGTCCTTAAACATTTACATTTCTCTTAAGTAGGTTATTCTGTCCATTACTACTTAGTATAAAATTGTAGGAATCACAACATCTAATGTGATGTCGTTTTCCTAAATTGAACGACAATTATTGGACAGAAGAACCAATTTGATAAGAATATACTCCCTCTGTCCTACTTTGTTTGTCCTTTATTCCATTTTGAGATGTCCCAAAATATTATCCTGTTTCTAAAAATAAAAGTCATTAATTTACTAATGTTCCTATTATACCCTTATTAATTTACTAATTTAATTTTTTGATAAATTTATTTAAGGGTAGTTTTGGAAACTAATACATTTTTAAAAGGTAGACAAGACAATAAATGATGTTCCCTTAAAAAGTTTGACTTTTCAAACAAGACAAACAAAGTGGGACGGAGGGAGTAAAAATTTAAGGACTAAAGTCACAAAAATTTAACTTTATGGATGAAAATGAGAAGTTATCCAAACTTAAAGGATATATTTTTTATATTTTAGCCAAATTTTTATGATACTTTGTGCCCCACTTTTCAATCTTTTCCAAATTATTTATCTATAATTGCAATATAAAGGTCAGTTTTTATACAGTTTGTTCAAATTTATTTGCACAAATTTATACTCCCTCCGTCCCACTTTGTTTGTCCTCTATTCCATTTTAGGATGTCCCAAAATATTGTCCTGTTTCTAAAAATAAAAGCTATTAGTTTACTAATGTTCCTATTATACCCCTAAGCCTCATTAAGAATAACTCTTTTTAAAAAAAGCTAATAAATTTATTTAAGGGTAGTTTTGTAAACTTATATATTTTTATAAATGCAGACAAGATAATAAATGATGTTCCCTTAAAATGTTTGACTTTTCAAACAGGACAAACAAAGTGGGACGGAGGGAGTAATTATTATTTCAAGTGGGTTCGAAATTGCCTCAATTAAGAGGATCTTTTAATACAACATTGATTACAAGTAAAGAAATTCACAATTAATAATTATGAAAAACTGGCATCAATGAAGTACGAGCTGTACAATGCTTTGGGGGACTCCTCAGTCCTCGCAAACAACTAGAAAACAATGTCTACTCTACTCCCAGGTCTAAAGCTAGATATGAGAGCAAATATGTTGATTAGAATGTTCTGTGCGTATTTTGTCCCCTTGACTCCTGCTTCAAATTTGGATATATTACTAACCACAAAATCCTCTAAAATGAAGGTGGGCTCATGTACAAGTTGCCTGAAAGCAACCTTCAGTATGTTACTTCCATAACATTCTTGCTCACAACTTATTCCAAGTACATGTCTGCGACGAAACACACATTTAACTGTGGCAGCCTTTTGGTCACTTCAAGTTCCCTAAGAAACCTTGCAAAGAAACAGGCAAGTAATTAAAGAAATTATGTTCTAATTTTCACTTGTTTTGTTTCTATCTCCCTTCTTATCTCTAAAGAGAATAAATTGTGGAAATTACAGGTTGACTATATATTAGGTGTGAACCCATTGAAAATGTCATATATGGTAGGATACGGGGCATACTTTCCAAAGAGAATTCACCACAGAGGATCCTCCTTGCCCTCATTGGCAAGTCATCCACAAGCTATAGGCTGCGATGGTGGTTTCCAACCATTCTTCTATTCATCAAATCCTAATCCTAACACTTTGACTGGAGCCATTGTAGGAGGTCCAAACCAAAATGATGGCTTCCCAGATGATCGTACTGACTATAGTCATTCAGAACCTGCCACTTATATCAATGCTGCTATTGTTGGACCTTTAGCATACTTTTCTGGGAGCTCCACTACTTGATGTGATTTTTCATCAACTACCAATTCATTGTATATACGTTCCGTGTCTCAAAAGAAGAATGCATTACACAACGTACACTAAGAATAGGTTGATTATATGGTTATGTTTGGCTTTTTTTTTCGGTGTAATCCGATAATCGGATTAAGTGTCAGTGAATTGAACCTTTGAATCAGTTCTTGTAATTCATCTTCATTATGGGAAGAAACACATATGGAAAATTGACTGTTTCTTGTCCTTTTGATATGGGATCTTGAGAACTTTAAAGGTTGATTGGATGGATCCATAAAAGTGTTTCACCTTTGTGGTTTTTCTGCATTTGCAAGGATGATGAGCATCGCTTCTTTATTAATAGCATCAGGTGGGAGAACTTCTTCGAGGTGCCCTAATAACATTCATAGCCCATAAATGATAAATCACTTCATTTCTTACTATATCAACCCTCAAATATTTCAATGTTAACAAATTATAAAGCCATTGTCATGAGATATGGTGGCAAACATCATTCATTATCGGTAGCACCAAAAGCACTAAGATAATGACAAAAATGATAAAAATGAGGAAAATATATGTGAAAAAATGAAGAAGCAAATAGTTGACTATTTTGAGTAATGCCAAAAATGAGCCAAGTTGAGTATTAACCGTTTAGATTTGTTTATTTTAATTTTATTTTATTCAAATTATATTATATGTTTTGGCTTGAGTCATTTAATTGTCGAGCAAGCTCGAGCTTGTTTACGAGTTATTTGATTAACTTATTTTTTTCCCCATATATAGTAAAATCATGGCTAAAATGTTTTACCTCGTTATAAATCTATGAATTTTTACTATATATGGATTGTTTATGTAATAAATAAACTAGATTCTCAAAAAAAAAAAAAAAAGTTATGAATAAACTACAACTAATAATTGTATATCGTATGAACCAATTTAAAAACTTATACAACCAAATTTCAAATCTATATAAAATATATATATTTTTGACAAGTATACATATAAATATATAGTATTATATATAATTAATTAGAACTCTCATGTTCACGAGCTTGTTTATGAACATATTATTATGTTTAATCTCGGTTCATTTAATAATCGAGTCTAAAGTTGGGCTTGAGTTTGACTTGTTTACTAAACAAATGAACATAAACAAGGTTTTTTCACGAGTCAAGATTGAAATTCTCGATAAATATAACTCGAGTTGTTCATAAATAGTTTAGTTTATTTTCAACCCAAAATTTTAAGAATGTTATAGTGACTCAAAGCAATTATGAAAAAAAAAATACTAATACGGGATATATAGTTAATGCACCATAAGTGAACATTAAATCTCATGCATATATATAGTTTGTATTATGTGGCGTGTGACAAATTATTAAATTCACTTGTCTCAAGAAAACAATCAAACTCAGTTGAAATAATTTGAATGACTAATTCAAAACAAATAGGAAAAAAACATTTAACCAAACCTAAGGATAATTTATCTTTAGTTTTCTAAAATTGAATCTTTTAGCACAACTTTATCCACAGCCATAGAGAGGAAGATGATAAACCATGAGATCTCAAAACACTAAAAGCCTCACTAATACATATTTAACAACATTCATTAGAGTTGGAAAATTTGATTTGAATTTGAGAGAAACAGGGTCACAAACCTATAAAGGCTCAAACATTTAGAAGAAGTCACTCTTTCACTCATTAGCAAACTTAAAATTAGCTAGTCATTGTAAATACTAAATACTTTTTGTTAGTCGTAAATTTGCTCGGTACGTATGGAAGTTTCAATTAATTTATCTAAATAAATATATACATACAAAATAAAAGTTTCAAACATTATAAATTACACAAATTTTATATAAATATCATTTTATGACAAAGATGAAAGAACTATAAGAATTAAGTCTCATGCCTTCTTTGAAGGGAAATTAAATCTTAATCTCTGTGATTCTATTAAATTTATTGAATGGTATTGTAACACATTAATTTGCAGTATTCAAACTTATAAACTTAGCCGCCACCTATTTTCATGAGTAAGAATTGTCATTTGACCCAAAGTTCATTGGGTTAGTGATAAGATGATCTTAAGCTTAAGCCTATACATACATATATATATATATATATATATATATAAATAATGTCATAAAAAATTCAAACAAAATAAAGTATCTAAAATTTGAATTCACAAATCCTTATAAAATTTAACTTTGAAGAGACTCACCATACCCTCTTAACATAAACATATATCAATTAGCCTAAAAGGGGGTTAAGTACAACTCCAACAAAAAATATGATCCCAGATATCTCTTCTCTAATCATGAACATGAATGGATGGTTTGCCACAAAACTTGGTCGTGGAGGTGGACGTGAAGTGAGCTGTGCAGAGGCACAAGTAGCAGCAGCTGCTTTTGTACCTTTCTCATTAACTTCAATACAAGACTCTTGAACAATGCTGGAGACGAAAAATTTTCCACTTTCAAGAGATTCAATAATTTCTGTGAAATCCCCAACCGTCTCAAAAGGTAATGTTAATCCAAGATTTTTCATAATTTCTTTAGCTTCAAACCCATATGAAAACTTGAATTTTGGAATCAACATATCAGAAAGATGTATTTTTTGTAGATCAAAGCATTTATCTAATAAATTTGGGTTGGAATTAAACCTTTGAATTACATCTTGTAACCCATTTTTCTTCTCAGGAAGAAAGACATACATAGAGAATCGCCTGTTGTCTTGTCCTTCCTTATATGGGATCTTAAGAACCTTGAATTCCTCGAAGGATCCAAAAAAATGTTTCACCTCTGTTGTGCCGGTCATGAAGGGAACTTTAATTGGTTCTCCAACAAGGGGATAAAATTTTTTTGGTTGAGTCCTTTTAGCTTTAAAAGGATATAACCAAGCTCCCTTGAAATAGAGTGCATTGGCAAGGATGATTATTGTTGCCCCACTAACAGCACCAGGTGCGAGAACTTCTTTGATGAGCCCTTTTGTCGCATTCTTAACCCATAAGTTCACTTTATTCCTTACTTTCTCAGCCTGTAAAATATTTCAAAGTCGATCATTTATAAATATTTCAGTCTTCAGTTTTTAGCAATAAGTCGTATCCAAACACTCCATACAAGTCTCAAACTTTAGTAATTGTACCAACGTAGCTAACTGCATCATCATCCTTTTCATATACTAGTAATATTAAAGTACTATATGTAAAAAACCAGTCCATGCATGCACAGCACAAAGATTAATTGCGATGAAAAAGATGAGTTTCATACCTCATTCACAAAGTCAACAGCGTTGGCTTCTGCTTTGAAAACGGTTTCGGCAATCTCCTTGAAGGAGGGTCTCACAGCGAAACGCTGATCAATCCAAACCCCATTAAGAGAAGACAGAATCAGACCTTCATTGGTGTTCTCGACTGGTGCAGCAGCAGACATCATCAGAGAGGCCTTGGCTTTGAGATCATCCATGTCCTTTGCTTCAAGGAAGTCCAGCAGTTGCTCCAGCGTGCGACATCGTGAACCAAAAGCCAGAATGCTCAATGCAACGATGATTGACATTGGAGACATCACGAAATTTTTGTTGTTGCACTCCTTATTGATCTCGTTGAGAATGAGTTGCCGAGCCATGCGCAAACAGTTCTCCATCTTTTCCTTGTGTCCTGACTTAAGACCGATGTGTCTGACAATGAAGGGTTCTGGTGGAATTATTATATGAACAGAAGGTATGTAAAAGTGAGTTAAACTTCAGATGTGGGATTGTGTCCGCTTAAATTATTTTGTTGTCCCACATCGGTAAAGGGCGAGAGAAAGGTGTGGTCCAATTCCATATATTTAATTCAGTCCATTTAGTCAATTTCTGTCTACTTTAGTCGAATTTGGTCCATATGGTATATTTTAGTCTACGTTGGGCCATTCCAGTTCAATTCAGTTCATGCTGGTCCAATTTAGTCCATTTGGTCTATTTGATCCACTTTTGTTCTTTCCGATCCAATTCAGTCTATAAAGTCAAGTTCAGTCCACTTTCGTTCATTTTTAGGTGAGTACAACTAAAAAAAAAAAAAATTGTTATATTTATTGTCTCTTGGTTGTTTAAGCGAGAGTAGAACTGAACCCTTTATCAGTAGGGCTATAAGTTTCTTAATTAGTTTTATGCCTTTCAGATTTTGTTGTTTTGTCTTTTAAACTAATAAAAAATATGGCTCCAAGGGCATTTTCTGTGGATAACCTTCAACACCCCGATTGTCAATTTTTGTACCGTCAATTTTCTTTTTGGAATATAATTTATGAGGAACATGATCCTCTATAGTGTACGTGATAATCTGTACACCTTTCAATTTTCGATGTTTAATTACTACTGCTCAGTGCTTTCATTAAGGCAAGAGTGATTATATTTAGATCTTTTGTTCTGCTAAAGTGATTATTTAGATCTTGAACCAACGGCCATGCATAGAGTTAGATAGTAGGACACATTATTGGAGTTAAGTATATCAAACTATTAACAAGAGAGAGCTTTTTTTTTTGGGTGTAGGGTAGCAATCCATTCAGCTATGGCTATGGCTTATGGCTTTTACCTACCACTACGGGTATATATGTGCCCACTTTGGATAAAAATGAAAAATTATTTGGTATTTTTGAAACGCAGTAACGAGGTGCTCATTCCTCATGCATTCAAGGTAGATTTCAACATAAATTTAATTAGTAGGATCTATCATAAATGTGAGAAGAATGCTTAGAGAGTATCTAATGAAATGAGAAAATGCATATGTATTTTCAATCTATGTATGTTTGCAAGGATACACAGACTCGGACATAGACATGGGTATGAGTATGATACAGCGACACAAACAATTTTTGAAAATTTATAATATGTTACGGTAAATTTGACACCATTACGATATGGGTTTAACACGGATTCGACACGAGTACAACACCCCAAATGAAGTATATACTTCCTAGTCGGTTTGTAAGATTTATGTACCTATTAAATTTGATAAAATAGCTGTGAACAGTTTTTAAAACTCCCCCTTGCATTCATTTTCATCTAACATGCATCAACAAACAAGAATTTATTTCCTATCTGGATTCTTCAGAAAAAGAAAAAAGGAACTTTTATTCTGTTGGGTCTTGGGAGGAAGACCTGATAAATTATTTGAGGGAAGCTTGGTCTAACGATGAGAGAAAAACTAAGAATTTTGGTGTGCGTTTAGTTTCATTATGTTATGTGGGTCTTGTATGGGAACATTTGTTTATCTCTTCTCTAACAATAGATCTTAAGAACCTTTAAATCCTTAAAGGATCTATAAAAAATGTTTCTCTTCTGTGTCTCCGACGTTGAAGGGAACTTGAATTAGTTCTCTATCATGGGGATAAAAATATTCATGTCGAGTCAACTTCGCATTAAAAGCATTTAACCAAGCTCCATTGAAGTAAAGTGCATTGGCAAGGATGGATATTGTTTCTTTATCAATAGCACCAGGAGGGAGCACCTCTTTGATAAGCCCTTTCATCACATTCTCCGGCTGCCCATAAATTCACTTCATTTCTTACTATCTCAGCCTACAAAATATTGGCAAGAATGAGCATCGATCGCTTATTTATTAACAGCATCAGGAGGGAGAACTTCTTCGAGGTGCACTAATCACATTCCTATCCCATAAATCACTTCATTTCTTACAATATCAACCCTCAAATATTTCAATGTTAACAAATTAGAGAGCCATTGTCATAGCTATGTTTTCTCTCAAAAAAATAAATTCATTGTCATGAGATATGATGGCAAACATCATTCATAGCACCAAAAGCACAAAGATAATGACCAATTAAAATGATAAGGAGGAAAATATATGGGAAAAAAAAAAAAGACTCTAGTCTAGTTGACTCTATTAATTAAGGATGTTGTTACACTTACAGTGACTTAAATTAAAGCTAAAAAAAAAAAAAAAAAAAAAACTAAAAAGGGATATATAGGTAATGCACCATCAGTGAACATTAAAAGTCTCATGCATATATGTAGTTTGTATTATGTGGTGTGTGACAAATTATTAGATTCACTTAATCCCAAAAAATTCAAAACTCAGTTGCATTTAACAGCACCAAAGGATAAATTTTCTCAAGTTTTCTAGAATTGAATCTGTTAGCACGACTGTGATCCACAGCCATAGAGAGGAAGATGATGATAAACCATGAGACCTCAAGACCCTAAAAGCCTAACTAATACATATTTAACAACATTCATTAGAGTTGCAAATGTGATTTGAAAATTAGCGAATCATTGTACATACTTTTTAATTAGCCATAAATTTGCTCCGTATGTAAGAAGATTTCAATTAAATTATCTAAATAAATTTATTGAAAAGAAATACTATTTTGGTTTTTATATTTTGTGGTCTTGGTCAATTTGGTCCTTACATTTTGTTAACAGTTAATTTAGTTCTTGTTATTTTCAAATTGCAGTTAATTTGATCCCTATTGTTAAATGCTAATGGAAAATGTTTAGATGATAAACGGTATGAATTATTGGCACATTTAAAGTTGATATGGCTTCTAAAATAATAATAATAAATTGCCAAATCAGCATCTGTATTAAAAAAAAAATTATCAATTCTAAAGAAATTAAAAATAAAAACTAAAATCCCAAAAAAAAAAAGAAAAAGAGTTCGGATCTGGAAAATCCTAAACATGAATGAACATGAACCTAGATAAACCAAAACCCAAATCAACCTTTGAAACTCATATACCAAAATCTATATATTGGAATCATTGTAAACTTGTTTGAATCACTCGAACCAAGAGCGTATGAAAATTTATCCAATGGACTTTGTGAGACAAAATGGACTTTTGCCCTTTTTGGGCAAATTAATTAGCTTTATACCCTCTTTCCCAAACTAGGTAGGGAAATGTTCCTCTTTTAAAACTCGATTTATGATAAATTGAGTTAGAAAAAAAAAAAAAATTTTGAAGCCCTATAATGACGTTTTAATGAGCCTATAGTGACGTTTTCAAGACCTATAGTGACGTTTTCAAGACCTATAGTGACGTTTTTTAACTCGACTTCAATGAAATCGAGTTATAGGAAATTTTTTACCTATAACTCGATTTTATTGAGGTCAAGTTAAAAAACGTGAATATAGGTCTTAAAAAATGTCACTATAGGGCCTAACTCGATTTATCATAAATCGAGTTTTAAAAGAGGGGTATTTCCCTACTTAGTTTGGGAAAGAGGATATAAAGCTAATTAATTTGCCCGAAAAGGGCAAAAGCCCATTTTTTCTGGACTTTGTGTCCCAAATGATCCCACCCTACCAATCTTTTGTGATGTACCATTGATTGCTTCAAATGATTGACGAGGTGGAATGTTTAAAATGGCTGGACATACAACCGAATGGGAGCGTTGTATTTTTGTGCTTTGAAGCTTACGATTTTACTCAAAGGAGTAGTTGAAGGATTTAGCTGTAAGGTTAGAGAGAAGTGAGCAAAGGTTCTTGTGGGTAGTTCGGAGTCCACCTACAAAGGACCAAAGCAAAGAGTCTTTGCCAAAGACTGACCCCGATTTTGATTCATTACTCCCTAAAAGGTTCTTGGATTGGACTAGAGAGAAGGGACTCGTGGTTTTTTTTTTTTTTTTTTGATGAAATGGATAAAGAGAGGGGACTCGTGGTTGACTAAATGTTGATTTGGGTTTTAATTTTTCTGGCTTTATCTTCGTCTATGTTCAAGATTTCCTAGATTTGAACTCTAATTTATTTTTGATTTTTAATTAATTAATTAATTTAAAATTAATAAATTAATTTTCTTAAATTCAAATGCTGATGTGGTAATTTTTTATTATTCTTTTAGTAATCACATCAGCTTTAAGTGTGCTTACAATGCACACCGTTTACTACCTAGACATTTTCTATTAATAGTTAACGATAAAGACCAAATTAATTGCAATTTGAAAATAAAATGGACCAAATTGACCCCAAATTGTAAGGACCAAAATAATATTTTCACCTAAATTTATATACATAATAAAAGTTTCAAACACTCTAAATTACACCAACCTTATGTCAATATCATTTTATTACAAGAACTACAATAATTAAGTCTCATGCCTTCTTTTAAAGGGAATTAAATCTTGATATCTATTATCAGTACTTGAAATAATAACCTTACCCTCCATCCTTTTTATGAGGGTAAGAATTGTCAATTGACCCAAAATTCATTGGGTTAGTACAATGATTATGAGAGAGAGAGAGGGGTTCAAGTTACATCCGGTATAACTTCACAAGAGTTACACATTTTTTGCACAATTTTTTTAATACAAGATAGAAATTCAAGTATAATCTAATTTATGTGTATATGTGTGTGAAGTTCTCTCCTGGAAACTTGAACCTGGCCTTTATCCTCCACGCCCTACAAACACTTATATTTGTGGTGTGACCACATTTTTTGCGCCATTGATTTCTATTAGATCTAAGAAAGAAAAAGCATTCATGGTAATGTTATTATTATTCTATAAAAATTAATGATTTAAGCATTAACTCTTCTTATCAAAGCAAGGGAAAAAAAAAAAAAAAAAACTCTCTGCTTTCCTTCACATTATTATCTTCTTCCTCGCATCCTCTCTCAGATTTTTCTTCTTGTATTGGAAAATTATAGAAATACATGGCA
The DNA here is from genome assembly GCA_028216015.1 of Quercus dentata. Taxonomy (NCBI): domain Eukaryota; kingdom Viridiplantae; phylum Streptophyta; class Magnoliopsida; order Fagales; family Fagaceae; genus Quercus; species Quercus dentata. The sequence goes on along the minus strand of CP116452.1, from coordinate 609,551 downwards.
AAAGAGTATTGGAAAATTTTAGAAATACATGGAAAAAGTCACAATTGTTTTAGATAACGATGTTGAGTAGTATTTCTGAAATACTCATGGCCAATTTTAATCAAGGTACTACAAAATTCATATAAATCTAATTAAGGATAAAAACACTCATGGCCAAAGTCGATGTTTAAAAATTAGTGCTCTAACAACATTATCTGCTAGCACTAGATCCACAGGTTTCCAACTCGAATATATATAAATATATCTACTTTCTGCCGTTTTTGCACAACCATTTTTGGGTTCTAAATAATTAATTTATCACTTTTTTGCTAAATTCTCTAATGGCATACATCCATGAGAGGAGCTGCTAGTTTTACAAAAGATTAGAATCTACTCCGTTCTTAAAAATCTTTCCAGGACAACACACATAACCAACCAAATATCCTCATCTTATTCTTTCTTGGACTACTTTAAATAATTGATAATTTAAAGGGCAACGCAAATTGACAACAACATGCAAAAAAAAAAAAAAAAAAAACAACAACATGCGGGATATGGCCATGGAACAGAGGCTCCAGTACTCCATAATTAATCTCACAACGAAGTTATTGCTTCTCATAATTAAGGGAAAAAAATAAATCAAATAAACCTTAGATTGCTGTTGGGAAGATGATGACAAGTGAGAAGAGAAAGAATACGGTAAAAATGGAAAGTGGGGAGAGTTAATGCTTTTTATTTATTTAATAAGAACAATTAATGGCTTAGATCACTAATTTCTAGGAAAAAATAAAGATATTGTAATAAGTATTTTTTATCGCTTAGATCTAATATAAATTATCAATGGTCCAAAAGAAGTGTAACTATTATAAAATTACTTAAAGTGTAACTTGAATCCAACTAGTTATAATTGGTATAACTATAAGCAATATTACACTAATATTACACAAAGATATTATATTCTAGCAGTGGATTTATCAAAATTCATAGTTAATTAAAATATATTAGGTGCATCAGATGTAATTTGAACTTAACCAATAAAAATCACAAAATAATGTATCTAAAATTTGAACTTACAAATCCAAATAAAATTAAATTTGAGGAGACTCAATAAGCCCCTTAACACAAACAAATATCAATTATCCTAAAAGGGGTTAAGTACAACTCCAACAAAGAATATGATCCCAGATATCTCTTCTCTAACCATGAAGATGAATGGATGGTTTGCCACAAAACTTGGTCGTGGAGGTGAGGGTGAAACTGAATACCATGTACAAGCAGAGACACAAGTAACAGCAGCAGCCTCTGTACCTTCCTCATTGACTTCAATACAAGATTTTTGAAAAATTTTGGATACAAAAACTTTGTCACTTTCAAGAGAATAATCAATCATTTCTGTGAAGTCTGCAACCATCTTATCAAAAGGCAAGGTCAATTCTAGATGTTTTATGATTTCTGAAGCTTCAAACTCGTATGAAAACTTAAACTTTGGAATCAACATCTTGGAGAGATATACTTCTTTAAGTTTGAAGCAATTATCTAATAACTTTGGAGAGGAATTGAACTTTTGAATTAGATCTTGTAACCCATCTATCATGTTGGGGAGGAAAACATACATAGAGAATTGCCTATTGTCTTGTCCTCCATGATATGGGATCTTAAGAACCTTAAAATCCTTAAAGCATCCATAAAAATGTTTCGCCTTTGTGTGTCCGTTCATAAAAGGTACTTGAATTGGTTCTCCATCATGGGGATAAAAATATTTATGTCGAGTCAATTTCGCATCAAAAGCATTTAACCAAGCTCCCTTGAAGTAGAGTGCATTGGCAAGGATGAATACTGTTTTATGGTCAATAGTGCCAGGTGGGAGAACCTTTTCGATGAGTCCCTTTGTCGCATTCTTAGCCCATAAGTTCACTTTATTCGTTACTATCTCAGCCTACAAAAGTATTTCAAAGTCAAGAAATTGTAAATTACAAAAAAGGACACCAATAATGAACGGATAGATAATGCATCATAGGCAGCTAAACCTTAATTCTCATGCATATGTCTCGTATTATTTGGTATGTAAAAATAATTAGATACTAAAGAGAAAACTGAAAGCAAGCCATGATCCCTGGAGGCTCAATATATTTTGAACTACATTAAGAGTTTATTTGGCAAGCTATAATAGTCATTTTTTCTTTTTATTGGTGGACCTACACGAAAAATAAAAAAGAATGAGTTTTCTTCTTTTTCAGTACTTTCAAGTTTCAACAAATAAGCACTTAAGAACTCATCCAAATACACGTTAATTATTAGACTTGACACAAGCGATATGAACTAGAGATATATACCATTTTCAACTATTATGAATGAATGGTAATCAACATGCAGTTTCCTATTGTAATTCCAAAAGTACAAAACAAATCGTTTTATAATAATAAAACTATTTCAAACAGTATATATCCTAAACTTAGAAAACCCTAAAAGTCTAAAAGACAGTATAACAAAAGTCTCAAAAAAACTAGTAATTATACTACACTCATATCATTATCATTCTCTCTTATACTTGAAATAAAATAACTTGATGTAAAACCCAAAAGTACAAAGATTGTGATGAGATGAATTTCATACCTCATTCACAAAGTCCACAGCGTTTGTTTCTGCTCCGAAAACGGTTTCGGCAATCTTCTTGAAGGAGGGTTTCATAGGGAAACGCTGATCAATCCAAACTCCGTTAAGAGAAGACAGAATCAGACCTTCATTGGTGTTGTTGTTGGTGTTCTCAACGGGTGCACCAGCAGACATCATTAGAGAGACCTTGGCTTTGAGATCATCAATGTCCTTTGCTTCGAGGAAGTCCAGCAATTGCTCCAACGTGCGACCTCGTGAACCAAAAGCCAGAATGCTCAATGCGCTGATGATTGACATTGGAGACATCACGAAATTTTTGTTGTTGCACCCTTCATTGTTCTCTTCGTTGTTGCACCCTTCACTGATCTCTTTGAGCGTGAGTTGCCAAGCCATGCGCAGACAGTTCTCCATCCTTTCCTTTGAGTCTTGACCTTGGTATATGCGACTTGCTTGGGTTGTATTGTAGTAGAATCCTTATAAGAACCGAAGGTATGTAAATGTCAATATGATTTCCGATGTGGGTTTGTGTGAGCTAAATTGTTAAAGCATAAAAGCTACGTGCTTTTGCAGATTTTATATAAAAGCATATTAAGTAATAAGTTAAATTGTAAATTGCAACCCTAATATTTGAGGTTGTTTAGATTTTACACTCTCAAATTTTAGAATTTTGAATTTATTCTTGAAATTTGGGATGTTTGGATTTTTACACTGTAACATTGCAAAATTTGGATTTTACTCCCTAAATTTTGGGTATATTTGGATTTTACATTTCAAATTTTGAAACTTTAGGATGTAAAATCCAAACACCCTCAAACTTTAGGGGTGTAAAATCTAAATACCCCTCAAATTTATGGAGTAAAATTCAAATTCTGAAACGTTAAGGTATAAAATCTAAATACTCCTAAACTTCAGAGATAAAATCCAAATCATGAAACTTTAGGGTGTAAAATTCAAATACCTCCAAACTTTAAGAATGTAATTTGCAATTTACCCTAAGTAATAATACAAATTTTAATTTCATAAGTGTTTTATAATCTAATGTGTAAACATTTTATATTTAAATTTGCAATAGCCTTGATGAGAAATGGATATGCTCTCCCACATTAGTTTTGAGATCTATGATATAACAAGGCATTTGTATTTCTATGGAGATTCTCAATTTATGTTTCCAATTCTATTTATTGTACTTTGTAGGGGCCTTTTACGCTTTTGGGCTAAAGCTTTAAAGCTTTTTGCTGTGGGTAAGGGAGTTAGACCTGGCTCTCTTTTCGCATAATCTACTATAGTGGAGTTTAGCAAGAGATTGGTTATTAATTGTAATTATAAAAGCATATATTATATTGTGGGTCTCCCTTGTGTGTGTATTTGTTTCTCAAAAAAAAAAACTATAGTCATTCAAAACCAATAATGCATATCAATGGTGCTATTGTTGGAACTTTAATATACTTTTTTGGGAGCTAAAATACTTGTTGGAGTTTTTATCCATTCCTCAATCTTCATACATATAAATATAAATATATATATATATATATATATCCATGTTGTGTTTCAAAAGAAGAATGCGAGACACAACGCCAATAAATTATAGGTGATTATATTGTTATATTTTGACCTTTTATTTTCCGGTTCTAATATGCAACCGTAATAATTTGTTACTCCAATTATATATTACTTCATCCATAAATCTTTTTTCTTTTGTCATTTTAATAGCAGTGGTGATTTCATTAAGTCCTAACTTGGAGTGAATTTGAACCATAAATTAGATCTTATAACCCATCATTTTTACAAGAAAAAATATAAAAGAAAATTATCAATTATCTTGTCCTTTTCAATATACCATTTTATTTAACTGTTTTTGTAGGATTTATAAAAATGCTTCTCTCTTTTATAATGCCAATCACCAAGAGCCTTATAGTTCAATTAGCTGGCACCACCGTCATTATAATTATCAAATTATAAAACGATAAAAAGTATAATTTATTCCAATGGAATTGTTCAATTTAACCAGAAATGACTAAAGTTTGAATTCTTCTTATTCTGAAAGAAATAAAGTTTGAAATGAAAGAAGAGTTTAATATGATTTTTTTTTTTTTTTGAGTAAATGCATTTGTACGTTTGATTAAATCAAACTTGAAATTTCCAAAATATTTTTGTTTTATACCAAAAACGAGAGTTTTCTGAAAAAAAAAAATACTTATATACAATACCGCACACATTTTAATATAGAAAAAGAGAAGACACAAATTTTAAACAACAATACATCTTACTTTCCTCGTAAAATTAATCTACTTTGTTGAATCTACTGTAGGCCAGGAGAACAATCTGCACATTCAAGTTCTGCCATTTTTTCCCTCCCCCAAAATAAAACACCTTACCAATAAATAAATGTGCTCACTGCTCACATCCCCCAATTCCAAATTATTTGAACAAGAACAAGACAGGTGCTGTTTCTTAATTTTCACTTTTAAAATTCTATCATGTAAAATTTTTGTTATAAAATGAAAATGTATTTTTTAGTTAAATAGTCACATAACTGAATCTTAAGAGTCGCACATAAAGAACAGCATTTAAAATAATGTACTTAAGTCTTGTTCTTTGAACAAATACTTGATTATTTTCTCATATTTTTTTATTTATCAAATGTATAGTAGCAATATGAAATCTTATTATAAATGGTGCTGTCCGGACAATTCACTGACGCGATCACCAACTACACAATGACACCACGCACAATAATTTGACAAAACAAAAGTTTTCATTTTTCTTCTTCAGAGGCCTAATAGCCTTGCCCATGGATCCAATGTGCTTCCAAAGGACCAGAAAAGAAAATGCATAATATTTTCCATCTTCAAAGAGAGCTGCAAATCTTCTATGGGCACAGGCAGCACGCCGAACTTGAGATTGCATGGCTCATCAATTTTGTGCTCTCTTGGCATATATTTATTGTGAGAAAAAAAGGCAAAAAGATAGGACCCATATAACATTACCATGTGCTCAAAACAGGGAACTTAAGACTACCCCATAACAAATCATGAAATGAAACGCTTAAAATACATAGCAAGTTTCCTGGCCAAGTTACCAAATATTGCTCCTGCAAACTTGATTTTCTGCCAAAGATCTAACCATCCGGTGCCTCACATCCAAAATAAACCAACTTATGTGCCTCCAAATGTAGAGTTAGTGGCTAGGCTTAGTGCCTTGAAACAAATATGCATTGTCCAAAGCACCCCATATCAATTTTTTTTTTTTTTTCTTTAGATAATAGGTAGTGGGGGATGGGGGTGGAGTTTGAACCCCATATCAAATTATACTAATGTTGATATATGGTATGGATGCTCTGGAATAACAGCAAGTAAACAAAAATTCCCAAAGAGAATTATATTGGGTATAGGATGCCTCAAATTCTTATAAAAAGTGTACAATTATCAACCAACAAAAAATTCTCTCTCCGAACTGAGTGCAGTGAAACTTGAAATGTGTACCTTGGTCTGGTTGAATAACAGACATCCAAAGAAGTAAAACAAACAGTCACAAAGTATACAGGAAGTGTATTAATTGATCAACAAAAATAATAAAACCACAGTAACCTTCTTGGCTGACTTGGCACATGGGTATCGGGTTGGGTTGGCGACTGAACCATCAGATCATTCCTGCTCGCGCATGCATGCAATTTTTTTGGGGAGATTATTTTTTTGGGAAGGGGATTGGTAAAAAACTAAAAATGAGAGAAAAATGTGTACCTAAAACACATTTTTGTTTCATACAAGTCATTGAAAAGGCAACATTAATACCATAACCAATGAAGAGCAAGAGAAACTATAGTAAAGCATAAAGCTACATATCCTTATTTATTTTTTGATAAGTACATAAAGCTATATCTTCACATCACAAAAACCCAAACATACATAAGGCTAATTTTAAGTTGGGATGCTCAATCCATCAGGTCAAACAGGTAATAGTTATTTTGTCAGTCATTTTCCAGATTCCCAAAACAAAAAACCCACATAAGTCTGAGCTACATCTACCATCTGGCAATCTTTCCAACATAAACGGACATGGGTCCTGATCAGTGAGTTGGTACAATGTACAACTCAACAAAAATTCCTTCTAAATTTAGAGGCTAAAAGCAGGAAATAGCATTACAAGATCAGCAATGAAGGTAATAAAAGCATTTACAGGGTAGAGAATTATCAATTTCTGGGGTTGGTGGTGAGGAGAAGAAAGCAATTAAAAAAAAATTACACAAAAGCCGCCAGAGATCCACCACAGACTCTTAACCATCCATTTGTTTTCTTTGACAAAATTGTATGACAATTGTACACATTAATTGATAAATAATATATCAAAGACATCAAAAGTTCATACATGTTCAACGGAAGAAGCTTGCTACTAAATATTAATCTCAACCTAGTAAAGGAGAGTGACTATTAGATTAAACCACAACATCAGATAGTAAATAAAGAACTACACTCATTAAGTCCATGTGTAGGAAGGGGAAAAAAAATAAACATACTGGGTACAACCTACAAACATAGCTTAGAGATAACACAAATTAACTAACTGCAATTTAGCATCCTCCACTATCCTTTCTACACACCTGAAACAACCATACTACTTATGTTTGATTAAATTATCAGGAACTCACCAAGGTGGGAGTTGGATCTCTAACAATCTAATAATAATTATCAGTACGATGGATAGAAGATTGGGTTACTTGAATCATAACGCTGTGACCTAAAATGGCTAATGTTATCCAACGTTGCCCCCAAAACTCTTCGACTGTATTCATAATTGTTGCCATTGAAATGTGATCCATACCCATTAGATTGATTAACTACACCTGGAGGGGCCGGCACTGTATTAAAAGGAAGCTCTTTTTCAGAACCAATTATTACATTTTTTTGGCGTAGAAGGATAAGCAAAGAAGGAATTAGCGAAAAGATGAGAACACATCACCTTGAGGATGATTAACTTGGTAAGCAGAAAAACTTGGCTCTGATAACCTTCCCGAGTGCTGAGACATTTCCATATTGTTAATTGGCACGGGGTGAGATCTTGATTTATGAGATGAATTTGGTGTGGGTGTGATTGCCATTGGAGTTGAGGGCTTGTCTTGCCCAGATATCTGTTCACCATGTACCGATTGTCATAATCAAGAGCCTCAACCAAGATTGGGTTCTAAAATTCTTATTATCATTCAAAACTTCTACTTAATTAGGCTCAATTTTTCAAGCTAATGTTGCAAAAGTCAGTCTACGCCAATCACTGAGAACCCCACCATGAGCAAATTTGACTGCCATTTCATCAAATGTGCACCAATCAAACTAAATCTGACTGGGTTAACTGAGAGGGATTGTCAGTCATGATAGATTGCACACTAATTGAACACAAGCTTGACAGTTCAATTATTAAGAAAAAGAACTCAAGCCCATGAAAGAGCCAGGGAACTTAAGAAAGTAAGTAAACAAAATTGAAAGAGAACGAAATAAATCCTAGAAGAAAAATTATTTTGAAGCTAAAGTGGTACTCAACAAAGCACAGCAAGTAGAAACCATAGGTAAAACAGGGACACACCGCAAATTTTAGTGTTCGATTGTAGAGGGACACAAGGCCAGAGAAAAGCCGGACAGCATAGTCTGCAACCTCTGCAGATTCATATTCTGCAAAAGCAAAACCTTTAGGTTTATCTGTTTCCTTGTCTCGGGGAATGTACAAGTCTACCACCCGCCCTGCTTGAATCAATATATCATACAAGACCCTATCGCTCACCCTCTCATCCAGATTACCTTCATAAGAAAACGAATAATAACCACGTTAGAACAAAGGCAAGAGAAGCCCCACTTCACTAACAATTTGAATCAAATACACTTTTTTCATATCAACTTTTTTTGATAGGTAGCTTTTTTCATATCAATGAATGTGTCAGAATAAAAAAACCATACAAAAAGCAGGAAAAAAATTAAGTATATCACAGGCTTAATGCTTTATTTGGTACAACTTCAAAAACTACAAAAATAAACACCTGCATTCCACCCAAAAACTTATGTATAGACAGCACTTACATTGACACTTAGATGATGCGCACGCACGTGGGATGAAATAATCACATAATTAAAGTGTGATAAACAGACAAATTAATTAATAACCAAAACAAACAAATTAATTAATTAATTAAATAAAAGTGGTGTTGAAGTACATCAATACATATGATTCTGACCAGATATAGCACAACTAATGATATGCAATTGATAACAGAGAATCCATTAACTACAAATAATTTAAGGAAATAAATCAATAACACACAGCTTTACTCTACAAACTCAAACAGAGCTCACTTTTCACACACATACACAGAGATTTCTACACTAAACTTCATATCTAAAATCAAACAGTTTAAATGAAAACACAGAATAATGAACTAAAAGTTTCAAATTTTGGGACCCAGAAACCCAAAAATAAAAAAGCACTCAAATCAAAAGGAGCCTAATGAACTATTACATACACAATTCAATTTTAGCAATTTGGTTTTTCAAAAACCAAAAATCAAAAATTTTAAAGCTTTCTAACCAACCCAAGCAAAACAAAATTAACAAAATTCAAATGGAACTTACCAACATAAACTTTGCAATCTGAGTTTCCTGACATGGTTAATGCACTCAGATTTGAATACGATGCGAAACCCTAGAACGAAACGACGCCGAAGAGGCACGAGATATTATTCTGAACTGGAAGCCTCTGAATCCAATAATTATAGTCTAGTCTCATCCAACTTGAACTCGTCGTTTGAGATACATATATAAAGAAGGTAGGAATCACCGACATTGGGTTTAGAGAGATTTAAATACAACTGTGTTGCAGCGTATAGGGAGCCAACACGTCGCGAGTTGTCCAGGTTCTTGTTGTCTTTTTTTTTTTTTCTTTTTAATGATAATTGAGAAGTTGTCTTTTTTCCTTTTTTTAAATGATAATTGAGAAGGAATAGGGTTCATTTGGTATACATATTTAAAAATTAAAAATTGTTATTTGAAAATATTTATGAAAATACGTATAAGTAGAAATACGTATGATGTTATTTAAAAATTGAAAATTGTTGTTTGAAAACACAAACCAAACACCCCCATAGCATCTGTATTTTAGTTATGTTTTTCCTTTTTTTTTTTTTTTATAAGGAAAAAGTAAATGGATGGACATTATTTTATGAAATATTTTTTTTAAGCTTTTTATGGGTGAAGAAAAAATTAATTTTTTCAACTCTTTATATTTTCAATAAAAGTAGTATAAAAAATTTCTAAAAATTGTCTATTAATAAATTACTTAAGGACACCGACCTTTTGTTTAACAATAGGATAGAGAAATTTAAATTTTAAAGGTTTATGATTTATTGGGACACTTTCTAAATAAAATATCTTAGTGGGTTTTGTATTTATGGCAGTCTAATGTCAACGGGCCAACTAAGACTCATTCTATCCCAGCCTTTGCCGCTAGCAAGATGCTCGACTTGGCCCACTTGGCCTCGGCCCAACAATTTTTTCAATTAAATAGTTACCACTTGTAAAGATACTTGTAAAGATAATGGTGATGGCAATTGACTAATTGAGTGGAAGCAATTATGCTGTAGTGCCAATATGTGAGGTGGTCTTTTTTTTTTTTTTTTTTTTTTTTTGAGAGAGAGAGAGATGTGAGGTGGTCTTAATGATCATGGATGCAGCGGGACTGCGGGACTGTTATTGGATGACATGATAACTACTGTGTATGAAAGAAAATATGTTAACTGTGTTAAGGAGAATTTTATTATAATTCATTCAAATAGTTTTCTATATCTTTCCCATAATTGTGCTCTTGCCATGTTCAGGTCATAAATTATCCTAATTTGCCTTGTTGCTTGTTGATTTTGTATGATAACATAGGTTGGCAACATATATCATAGTGTTCACAATAAAATCAGTGTGCAGAGGCAATAAATTTCCAAACTAAATTACACTATGCTTCTTCTGAAATTATTACGTTTAGCCTTTTATGCATCCTAATAGCTTCCTAACACTAGTTAAAACCATCGACAGACAGGACATTTTATTTATTTGCTTTGTTTTGCCTTTTCAGCTGGGGAAGAAATAAGTTTAGGAAATGCTAACCAAGCGTTACTCCTATACAACAGCTACTGCCAATTTATGCATAAAACAAATTTTGGCAAGTGAAACATGCAGATCTAATATCACCTTAATAGAGACGATCTGATTTTTCAACACAAGAAGCAAATTAAATTATAGCACACCTCTGGAGTTGCTGAGTCCACAACAACCGTAGAATCTTTAAGTTCATGAATTTCAGACATAAGCCATTCTACTGAAAAACAGGCCAGGTATTCTATGGGGTTAAATGGAAGACCAATTTGTGTGCAGACATACACAATACAGAAAGACATCGTATTTTTGTACAAAGGAAGACGATGCTGATGGAATAAAAGCCTAAAGGAAATTGATGTGCGTGAACAATGAGTTTACAGATTTAGACTGATAAACTCAGAAGGCCGCTTGAAATGTCGCGTATTTTGAATGGACACTATGAGGCAGAGGGAGCAGCATTCAAGGATCAACAATTCATTTTCTATTAGAATTTGTGTTACATGACCCTCCTCTTCTAGGTATCTTCCAGGCCAAACAACTATTTAAAATAAATTGTTAAACCATATACTGATATGTTGATTGTTAATGGGAACAAGCATTTGAAGGAAAAGTTTTAAGTTTAGCGGCTAAAAGAAATTGCACTTTGCTTCTACTAAAATTTTAAGCCTTTGTCTTTTCTGCATCCAAATAATCTCTTAAAACTATCACCTGCTGGGTTTTGCCTTTTTAGCTGGAGAAGAAATTAGATTTTGAAATGCTAACCAAGCATTACTCCCATATAACAGGCACATCAGCAGGTGGAACATACAGGTCTACCCTCAACATAACATAAACTTGATTCAATTTTCAATACAAGAAGCAGATTAAATAATAGCACACCTTTGGAATTGCAAAGTCCACAGCAACCGTAGAACCTTTGAAGCTCATATGATTCAGACATTATCCAATATACTGAATCTGAAAACAGACCAGACAATACTATGAGGTAAAATGGAAGACCAATACAACAAATGATGAAGTTCCACAATTATTGATCTTCCAAATGACACCTCAAACACTATGTTTATAGTTTAGAATCTCTTGATTAACATTGTATTCTACAAATTCACTTGAACAAAAAACCAGAATACAAAACTTTAAGACTCAAGCTTCACTTCCTGCATTTTCATGCATTACAAATCCAATTCCATGTTTTGTCACTGGATCCTGAAATGCAAGCAACTTCAAATTTCAATATTTGAGTCTAAAAATAGTGAGAATGCAGTTCAATGTAGAATATACAAGCAAGAAACTCCAACAAAATAACAAATTAGATTACAAATAACTGGTCATTATTATAAATTAGTGTAATTACTTATTAAACCTGAAAAGGAAATGTCAAAAACAACAATAAGACTCAACTTTGTTAACTTGGCAAGGCCAAGTTTCTCAAAATCAAAACCCAGAAATGGAAATGTTAAGATAAAATGAAAATATTTGAAATTACCATTAAAGTTAAGAGAATTAGGATACCATATATGCCTTAGGTGTAAGCATCTATAAGTGAACTATAGTTCATAAAGTAACTGCAACAATCATCAACAACCCATCCAATTTTAATTATTTTACACTCCTACAGAATTAATTAGTGATGCATGTGGCCCTTGAAGCATTTAGGTCTGCTAGATATTACTAATTGCAACAAGAGGTGGTGAATGTGATCAAGAATTTGATACCTGCCAAAATCATCATCTGTGACACTAGGAGGTATTCTAGCAACAAAATTCAAGTCCCACCCTTGGAAGTTAATATCATTTTTCCTGTTGAAAACAGTGAGTAAATGTTCTGTAAAGACAAGTGAAGAAGAGAGCTTTTTCTCATGAACATATTTTAAAATTCAATTTCCAGAGTTTAATATATATAAATAAAAAATCAAGAGATTATCCCAAGAAGCTACACATTATCCTGGCAAAATAACGGCAAGGGATAAAGGCAACGTCTACCCCATGGAGTAAATAAGTATTAGTGCATTAACATTATTATTAAACAAGCAAACTGCTATAGCTGTATAATGGAAAAACCAAATCAAATATTTCTTCAACATTTTTTTTCCGATAAGTAAATAATTCATTGATTGAAAAAAGGTGCTACCCTGGTAAAGGGACTGCATACATAAGAGTATTACACAGAACAGAAAATAAAAGGAAATTAGGAAAGAGAAAAATCAAAACTAATAGAATACAAAACTGGTGAAAGCTCAACGAATTCAGAAATTCTAGGAGGCCTACAACAGAGAATGAAGAAGGTGTTGAAGACTAGTCATATAAGGAAAGTCATCAAATGGTGTTGGTAAAGGTTACGAGCTGAAAATTTGAGTTTTTCTTGATCTCCTATGAAAATGTCTAGCGATAAACAACTAAAAAATTATGTTGTGATAACTTGGTTTTCCATGAGATAAAGAAACATATCAATGCAGATGATCATCACTTAGTACTGGTTTTCAGCACAGAAAGTTAGAAACATACTGAGCTTATACTCTTGGGCTTAATGGATTTATATTTCAAGCCGACCATTGTAGATACAATCTGCCCAATCTATTGTAAAAAGGTAGGTGGGTTCTGGCCAAGAGCAGTGGACTCACTGCTGAGATGCTCTAGGGGGATTATATGCCTTCATAGGTCTTGGTTTTATTTTTGTTTTTGTGCTGTTTTCCTCACCTTCTATGATGTATTTTTCCTTTGTTTCTTATTGTATCCAAAATAGAGGTCCACTTGAGGCTAGCTTTTCTTTAGCATTGTATCTTTTATACTCTCTTTTAAATAAACTGTGTCATAGACTTAATATATTGTACAATTAGAAAATAAATAGAGAAAGTTCTTTGGTAAGAAGCACCTTTATTGATCTTTGTAACAAATTGGTCATGACAAATATCTATGAGCCAGCTTCAAGTGCATGGAGGAAGAATTTTTTTAATTTAACATAGGCTATACAGCTTGTTCCACAAAAAGTCCTATGTTTGAAAGAAATTCAAGAGCTCCTCACAATATAAAATCAGAATAGTGAAAGTGAACGTGAAGACATTGGCAATACTTCATCAGGTGGATTTAAGTCTTAACACTTAATCAGAAGGATCAAGCAACATAATTTACAATTATTTGAAGTTCAATCAATTAATTTTCAATTTCATAGCAGAAATAACTTTTGTCTACCAGCTTCCAGCTACCAAAGATTTTTTTACCTTTTTTTTTTTTTGGTGGCTACTAAACATAAGTTAAAGAAGGAAGTAAAAAGAGTTGGGAGTAAAACAACAGGCCAATCAAGTTTAAACACACATGACTTAGTTTAATGCAAAGATAATTAACCACAAAACTAAGGTCATAGGTTCTTTACTCTTACGCAAATCAAATGATTGGATACTTAAGACTGTAACTTGGGCTCTTATTTAGAGCTATGGGCAACTAATTCTGGGCAAGCTTTGTTGCAGAAAACAAAAGGACAAAACTTAAATAAATACTAGTAATCTCATTGAGCTGACTGAGGACTCCTATAGTGAGAAGGCAACACAACTATAAGATCCATCTCTAAATAACAACTTGCCCAATCATCCAAATATACAGCCAGTCGATTTTCTGTTTTTTTTTTTTTTTTTTTTTTCCCTTTAAAAAATTAAATCACAAGACAATGGGAACAGAAGAAGTCAGAGAACCAAAGATTTGGAACACAATACACAGAGGTAACATCAAGAGTGTAATTGATGGCATCGATGATATTCATTACATCACCAGGTATGCTTTACAGAGTAGTATATGATGTTGCAAGTAGTCTTACGACAAAAGTTTCTAGTGTATTGGTGGAATCCTGATGATATTCTTTATACCAGGTATGGTTACAGAGCAGAATATGATGTTGCAAGTAGTCTTGCAGAAAAGTTTCAATTGTATAGCAGTAAAAAAGCTATGTCCCGAAGCCACTTAAGTCTAATTCTCTGGTTTCTATACAAAGCACACTTCCTCTCATGGATATTCGAGAAGTAGATAGACCTATTTGGGTTCCTTCGAAGGGGAGCATTTATACCTGCTAAGAAACCTAGAGTCCAATTCAATTAAAAGGTTGTCCGAGGTTAATTGGCGGAAGGCTTCAACCAATTAACCTCAGACAACCTTAATTGAATGAAGAGATATCTGTGTATTAGCTGGAATATTCCATGATATGTTTTCCAAGTGAAGCCATTTTTTGTATGTGATGTCCTAGGAAGGGTCAAGATGTCATTAGGAAAAGTTAGAAAGTGTTTCTTTAGTTTGAAGAAAGTTTTGTTCTGTTGTTACTACAACGATTTGTGTGTGGACCTGAACTGAGTGTTCTCTTAATTATATATTTTCATTCATCCCAAAAGAAAAAAACACCTGGTCCAAGATCATGTAGGTATGCAACTTTGGAAAATTTGATTGACAGGAAATTTAAATAAAGGATAATGCCTAATTTTGGTTTAAATTTCTGTGAACTGTTAAAACTCAGAAATTTTGGAAAAAAGAAAAAGAAATAATTGGGTAGTGGTAATGTAAGTTGAAGTTTCACATGGGAATGTTAAATCTAATCAAATCAGAAAGAAAAGAGGAAATAAATGTGCTATTTTTATAAATCTATGACAGAAGACTATGGGTGAATGACATACCATGAACTTAGATATGAAGAGCTCAAAAGTAATAAAGGCAGCAGTGCAAGCAGAGGAGAGGTTATTCTATAACTTGTTTTCCCATCTTTAAGCATGGAATCAATGGAACACCAAAGCTGATTTGAATTCCATATTACCTATCAAAACAAAAAAGAACTTCCTCATCACAGCTTCTAATTCTATCGGGTCTTGCTTTTCCATTACAATTTTGCATATTTCTTTCTCTATTTCCAATCATCAGTTGACAACTAAAACCCAAATGATCAGATAACAAACCCATGAAGTGACAAAGGCCATACTCCTGCACTTGGGCAACCGCTAGCAATTGAAGCTTCGATGCAATTGTATTGATTCAAACACTCCAGAAATAACCCCACGCAATATGTAGGACAGCCCCATCAGTGCACCTAGATGGAACAACATGACACCCAAATGACAAATAAGACAATGAGAAGTTTCTAATTCCAAATTGTCAAGGATGATAGCTGGGTGCTCATAGACTGAAAAAGAAGCACATTAAAAACAGGGAAAAACAAATAAAGCAAAAGTTTTGTACCGACTCAGCGTACATCAATAATCTGATTTTAACCAGCAAGAACACAACGAATGATATTCAATAGACGGTAGAGTAGCCATCTATTGCTAATATTCCAAATCCAAAGAAAATAATCAACAGAGCTAACTTGTCATACAGACACACACACATTAGGAAATCTAGGCAAAATTTCATCCTTAAATCAAATTCTTTAAATGAAAACAGAAAATAATGATATCTTGTAAGCTTATTATAAGAAAAACAAGTCAGAACTCAGGAACCTAATTCAACTGTTTCAGGCCTAATTCAAGGACAAACTCAGCACAAAATGCAAATACCAAAAATGAAAATTTCCACAGCTTTCCAATCAACCAAACAATGGGTGGTGTGGTGTGAAGTCAAAATAAAATAAAAAAGACAAAAGAAGGGTACTTTAAGTTTTAAAATAGTTGTCCTACTTCTAAATGATAAAATAGTTGCATTAGTTCTATTGTACACAACAAGAAAGCTTTGCAAATAATTTTATCTACTTTGCTGCAATTTAACTTCACTTGGAAACAGAGGCCCAAATTTTCTTCATTCCATTTGATTTTACAACACTGGAGTGCCTTGCATCAATTGCATTCTCCTATGGAAAGTTGTAGTAAATACCATAAAAAGAGAGCAATAACAGAGAGTTCCAAATATACCATCCAACACAATTGAACAAAAATGACTACCATACAATCAGCTCCACATGCCTTTTTGTCAGCTAGCAATGTGACAGTTTCTTCTTTCCAACAAAGTCCAAATACTTCCTCGTATCTAGCAAAAATGAGAAAACAAATTACCAAACTAAAAGAATTGGCAATGAATTTTCAAAAAGAAAAAAGAAATACACAACTACAAACAATCTCATGTAAGAGGGAGAAAAGATGGGGACTTACAATAAAATCAGAGAGAAAAATGTTGATTGGCAGTGCAGATTCCATACAAGCTATAACTTTCATTGAGATTCCTCTTCCTCACAATCAGAATTGCCAAACCAATTTTCAATTAGATTTAGGTGCGGAAGTTCGTCATTAGAGGTAGCTTTTCCACTAGGTCCAGCCCCTTCCCCATCAGAGTCATCAATGCTTCGCTTAATTTTGGTATCTTTTTCTGAATCCTCAAAACCATCCTCATCATAAGAAGTGATGATGCAGCTGCTAGGCCCAGCCTTAGTTTGGTTTATTAGCTCTTCAATGTCTCGCTCGGATACCAGATGGGCCCCGCATTTCGTAACCTCCAATCCTAGACCCAAGGTTTCAAATTTAACTTCAATCTGGCTGAATCCGTTAGCGTCGACTTGATTCGATATTTCTTCCCATTTCGCTCCAAAGAATGTAGAGGGAAAATATCTCACCAACAGCTGATACGACTCAATCTTACCAAATTCATCCGATAAAACAAGGCTCAATTGATAAGATCCACCGATGTAAAAGTCAAGCAAATACGTACTTATCATATGTCCATAATCTTGAATATGAAGTTGGTGAAGTGGATGATGCTGGCGGAATACAAAAACAGCGCACACAACAATTCCCATCAATTTGTTACCTAATAAATCTGAGGGCACTTGCAGATTCACTGAACTCCCCACATTTTGGTGGCTAAACCATTTCGGAATTTCACTCCCAGGAATCACGACATTGTTACCACCTTGCTGATCCTGAAACATACAATTCATGATGCTTAGAACTTCACATGTGAGAGAGAGGGAGAGAGGGAGGAAGAGAGAGAGACAGACCTGGGTATTAATGATATAACGTCTTAGCATTGTCGAAACTAGGTCACCATAGCCTTGATTCTTGATCAATTTGTCGCAATTGAGAAGACGAAAATCCGGCCGAAAATCGCATTCTGGTCTTAGCGATAATGTTTCCAGTGAAGTACACTTTGTTACATCAATATACTTAATATTTAATGGAAGCTTGGGTAACATTCGGAGATGAGTGCAACCACCCATAGAAAGATTTCTCAGATTAGATAGTTGAATGATACTTTCAGGAAGGCAAATAAAATTATTTCCCCTTAGATTTAAACTTTCTAAAGATAACAAGCACCCAAGAACATTAGGAATTGTCTGAACATTGCAATAACTTAGATCAAGTTCGGTCAAAGAGCATAAGCCTATTAAAGAACGCTCTAGCATGCCCTTGGGATCTGGACTTCTTCTAGGTTGCATTAAAGGAAACCTCGTGAGCTTATTAGATGATAGCCCCACGCATCCGCGGAGAGATAGTACATTGAGATTTTTTAAATGAATAATGGATGAAGGTAGGCCCGTTATAGCAGTCCCACTCAAGTCTAACTCCTCCAAACCTTTGATTTTTCCCAAATTTTCTGGCAATTCATCAAGTTTTGAGCAGCCAGATAAATTGAGAGTTTTAAGAGACACCAAACTACAAATTGCAATAGGGAGACTTGAAAGGTTTTTGCAATCTCTTAGATCTAATTCTATAAGGCTAGTGGAGTGTATCACTAATAATGATAGATCTTTTATAGCAGTCTCACTCAAACAAAGTTTCCACAAACGTGGCATATTTTCCACAATATATGGAAATTTCTTCAGTTTTGAACAACCACTAAGATTGAAAAATTCAAGAGCTTCCAAGTTGATCTTGTGAGGAAGACTATTGAGGCATCTACAACCACTCATATCTAATAGAATAAGTTGTTTGAGATTTCCAAGAGATGGATGAATGTTAGACAGTCTTGTACAACCATTAAGAATCAACTTCTTAAGATTTGGGGCTCCACTAAGATCCGAGATCTCAATCAAGTTTTGAGAGTCACTGAGGTCAATGAGTTTTAACTCATTTAAAATCTGTTATAAACCAAGAAATAATTAGACGAACTCATGCCTTAATGAAAATGAAGGAAAAACACAATTGTATAAGTGAAAATCTTACCATAAGTCCTTTCCATAGTTGTTTGATGTCACTGTTATGCATTCTTAGTTCAACAAGTTTGTTTGGTTGGAAATTGGTTGGCATGGATTTTAAAGGATATCCATACCAATCTATTATGCATAACTCACTAGAAAGATAAATGAGACCTTGTGGAAGTTGGATAGGACCTCCAATGAGGCCTTCCTGAGGATGCACATAACCAATTTTAAGAAATCTCAAATTTTTCATCTTTGTGAAGGCTTCAAAGACTCAAGCGTTCCTTTGCTTCAAAAGGCATGTTTAGCATTATGCCTTTAACTACCTCTGTTCCCTAGTAACCAAAAACAATGAAATTAGAAAAATTATTAGAAGAATTTGAAAGAACATATATACTTTTCTAAATTCAAGTTTAAATTTGTCAACTTACAGCATTACTTGTCAATACATGTAGGGCATCCTTATAACTCCATAACCTACTACGTTTACCAGGCTCTTCACGACAAACAATTTCTTGACCCATTTCTTGTAGCAAATCATGCATACACAAAGTTCCATATTCACCAATGGTTATGAGAGATCTTTCTACAAGAAAACCAATATTGTAGCCTGGACAGAAACCAAAGCTTTGAAGTATATCTATTATGCCATCCTTGTTCGCTCCTTTAAAAAAACATGCAATATCCAAAAATAAGTCTTGTTGCATTTTTGTTAGCCCATCAAAACTTATTTTAAGAACATTAAAAATTTTGTCATCCAATTCCTTTTTAGTTTTTTCTAGGGCACTTTTCCATTCATCTATTCTTTTTCCAAATAACAAAGAACCTAGAACTTCAAGAGCTAAGGGAAGGCCGTCAGCATACTCCACAAAATGCTTAGACAAATCCACATAATTTTCTTCGGGATGAGGTTTCTTGAAAGCCTTCCAACTAAAAAGTTCCAAAGCTTCATTGTCATTCAACTCTTCAGCTTCAAATATATGTTTCACTCCATGCCCTTTCAACAAATGCCTATCTCTACTAGTTACAATGATTATACTCCCTCTACCAAACCATTCATCTTTCCCAGCTAATGCTTTTAGTTGTTCTTCTCCATTCACATCATCAAGAACAATAAGAACCTTTTTATTGCGGACTCGCTTCCTTAGAACATTGATTCCCTCATAAACATTCGTTATATTTTGTTGGGTACTCATGAGGATTTTAGAAAGAAGTTGTTTCTGTAAAGAAACTAAACGATGATTTTCAGATTCTTCTCTAATATTATCAATAAAGCAGCTAGCTTCAAAGTCACAAAAAATTTTATTATAAATTTCTCGAGCAAGAGTTGTTTTACCAACTCCACCTATACCACAAATCCCAATAAAAAGGACATAATCTAACCTTTCACCCAAACATAAATCCAGCATTTCCTGCATGCGAGATTCCATTCCAACAAGGTGCTCAGAAACACTAGGGACTTCACGATCCAACTCATTATTTATCCTCTGAATGATTTTTTCGATAACTGTTGATTCAGGCCTGCAAAAAATATATCAAAACATTAATTTTGCTGAGGCAGAGCTAGATACATTAATTTAGGGATAAAACATTCATCGAAAGTAAAATCTTAGCTTTGTTCAGTAGCAAAAGGGGAACTCATATGTGGTACAAATTACGCATACAATGTTTTTCAACCAAAGTACAATTCGAGCTTATAATTTTTTCCTAGGTTTGTAATATACAGGAGACAATGAAAGTTGTCATGTGGCCAAATAAAGAAAGTAGCGGAAAATAGTAAAAACAAAAACAAAAACACAAAAAACAAAAATCAAAAACAAAAACAAATTCGTACTCATCCCATAAATCCCATCCAGAGATACCAGCAACTACCGTCACAGCATCTTTCCAAGTTTGCACATTCTCAGTGTCATCAATGAGATGTTTTTCAAAGCCATCCTCAAAAGTCCCTCTCAGTTTGCGCACATCACTAGGATCCACATCATGGAAAACAGGCAGAACTATCAGCTTCTTCTTGCCCATGCACTCGTAGACCTTTGCTAGTTCAGTCAAGCACCAACTCGATGAAGCATAGTCTCTAGAGAAAATAACGACAGCAATCTTTGATTCTTCTATTGCTCTCAAGAGTTCTGGTTTAATGAATGCCCCTCGATCGAGACTTTCATCGTCCCTAAAAGTGGTTATGCCATTCCGTTTCAATGCTTCGTACAGATGGCTTGTAAATTTTTTGCGGGTGTCGGAGCCTCTGAAACTGAGAAAGACATCGTATTCGTATGTCCATCTAGGCGTAGAAGTAGAAGAAGAAGGAAAACATGTGGGGGAGGCGTTTTCTGTGCCCATAGAATTGCTGTCGGAAATATACTAAAGATATGTATTAAGAAAATTATTCAACTAGTAAGAATTAACACATGGAAGGAAAATAAATTGGGGAAGAAGAAAGCAGAGCACTGGATGGAATGTTTGTAAGTGACAGACAGAGCACTGGTGCGGTCTACTTGCAATTACGTGCTCAGAGATAGGAGAAAATTTCTGTCGGAGATCGGAGATCAAAGCTCACAGATCGGAGCTCTCTCTATTTGACGTTGACCACGGTGGATCGTAGTACGTTGGCACAGTTGATTTGGGTTGTCTGTGAAGGAGTAGAACCAGGTTGATAGGAAGAGAGAGAGAAGAAGAAAATTCAGTGCGAAGAGAGGAAGAGAGAGGAAAACAGAATTAAGCAAAGCAGAAAAGTGAGACAGAGTATTCAATTTGCAACTGGACTCAGTCACCATATCTTCCAGGTTAAAAAAAAAGGACTTTAATTAAAGTAAATTTCCCTTGTGAGTCAAAGCAGCGTATGTGTAAATACAGTGCGTGTCCACACCACGCATGTATCAACAAGGAAACATCGTAGCAATGAAGAAATAAAAAGACTATTAAGTCCAAATTTATTAGAATAAAATTCCGCGCGGAGTAATGTTGGGTCATTGCTGAAGTCAGGTAAGAAACTAACTTCGCCTCATCTTCCAGGTATCTCCCTACTACAACAACTACTTAAATTAAACATAATATAAAATATATAACATCATAAGATTTAAAAAATTTCTAAGAAATTTAGAAGATTTTAATGGTAAAATAGAGTAATTTTAAATAAGGCTATAAGTGAACTTAGCAAAATGCAAGTCAACTAGTCAAGCACTGTTGCTAAAGTGTCCCTCCCTTCCCATCTTCTCGTTAAAAAAAGAAAGGGCTTGACTACTTGATTTTTATGTAATTTCCTTCTGAGACAAAGCAGCATATGTGTAAAGTTGAAGTGGGTGTCCTCTTTTTTAACAAAGAAGAATTATGGTAGCAATGAAGTAGGAAAAGACGAGGAAGGTCTTCTAAACATATCTTAAAATCTTAGTAACAATTACCGTAAAATATACCAACTGGATTTTGTTACTAGTTAGGGAAAGTGTGAAACTATTGTGAATTATTGTTTTGTCGGTGAGTTTGTTGCTCTTTTAAAATATAATTCCTACCTTTTTTTATATTGAAACTTTGTTCTTCTTCAAATAAAATTAACTTTAATGTGATTATGTAAACATGGTGCTTTCACTTAAGTCTTGACATTGTGGTCAAATGAATTGTTTCTAAACCTATTCTTTAGTTTTTGGTCTGCTCAATTAATCATTTTTTAATGAATATTTGCTATTTTGCTTATAAAAAAAAAAAGAAAAAAAAAAAAAAAGGGTATGCCATTACTTGGAAATTTCTAAGAGGATAAGTTACAACGAAAAACCGATATAACAAATAGACCAAATAAATTGCAGGACATATTCGGGCTTTTGGCCTAACCATTACCATCTGCCTGAACATCATATCTTGGTTATCAATGTAGTTCTAGAAAAAAAATATATATAAATTAGATAACAATTATAAAGTGTTGTGAAAATATTATAAACAATTTCTCATATAAAATTTGCAATGTGAGATGTGGGGACGCTAGAGAATGTATATAAACTGTGTTTAACGGTTGAACAAAGAATTTGCAAGATAACTAGAAAAACTTGAGGCAAATATCCTTCTTTATTCTTTAGAGGGACTCAAGATGCAACATTAATCCGCACTTACATGCACAGTAAGCTCACGCGTAATTAATCATTATGGTATAGGATGCAACTATGTTCTTTAAATTTTAAGAAAATTCCTTGAAAACTTTAACTCGTCTATACAACCCTTGTAATAATTGCCTAGCGCTCATGGTCATGGGCCTTGTTTTAATGATAATTTTTATGTGAACAAGGTTTGGTGTGGCACATCTGAAGCTATATTCCAAGTTTAATTGAGTAATTGCTAGATACATTACTTTAGAGACAATTAAAATATTCAGCAAACAAACAATCTGAGCTTCATTGTAAAAAAAAAAAAAAAAAAAAGGGAACTCTACAAGTGTATAGTATGCACGTGGTACAAACAATATATGCATGCGATGTTGTTCAACCGAAGCCCAATTCAAGCTTATAATTTCCTAGATTTGTCATATACAGGCAAGGGCGAAACTAGGATTTTTTTTGTTTGGGAGGCCAAATTTTGGTATTAATATATTAGTTTTAAATTAAAATAAACCATCGTACATTTATGTAAACATACATACACAAATATAAACATTAATATTTTAATACCAAAGTATATTATAATTTATAAATATATTGTATATAAAATTAACAACTTTCAAATATATATATTTGTAAGATAATATTTTAGAGGAACTGATCCTCTTTTAAACTCCAATATTTCTATATAAAAACTGTTTAGTTTGATATTAAACATATATAGAAAATGAATTAAAAAAAAAACAAAAACTACTTTATCTTTATAACTACTAAACTAATTGACAAATTTTATTGATTTTTAAGAGTATTATTAGCCTAACTCAAATATTTAGGGGGCCAACTTTTATTTTAGTAACTAAATATTTAAAGTTTTAATATTTATACATAATATAAAATAATTTAAAAAAGGGAGGGGGAGGGGGTGGGGGAGCCATGCTCTAGCTCCGCCCCTATATACAGGAGGCTAAGTAAAAGAAAGATGTCGCGGCAAAGTAAAGAAAGCAATGATAAGAAAATTCAGGAATTAAAATAAATAAATAAATAAATAAAAACCATCATTCAAAAAAA
This sequence comes from Quercus dentata, assembly GCA_028216015.1. NCBI lineage: Eukaryota > Viridiplantae > Streptophyta > Magnoliopsida > Fagales > Fagaceae > Quercus > Quercus dentata. The sequence continues at coordinate 585,595 of CP116452.1, read as the reverse complement.
ACAGAAAAGAAATTCTTACTCATCCTCTAGATGCCATCCAGAGAGATTGGCAACTTCTGTCAAGGCTGCTCTCCAAGTCTTCACATCATCAATCTTATCTTTGAATTGATTTTCATGTTTTGCAAAAGCTTCCGTGAAAGACCCTCTCTGATTCCTGACATCACTAGGATCCACATAGTAGAACACAGGAAGGACTGTCAGTTTCTTCTTGTCCATACACTCAACAATCTTTGCTAGTTCGATCAAACACCAACTCGACGAAGCGTATTGTTTGGATAGAACGACAACAGCGATTTTCGATTCATCTATTGCTCTCAGGAGCCCCGAGTTAATCTTTGTTCCTCGCTCGAGCCTCTCATCGTCCCTAAATGTGAATATCCCTTCTTGCGTCAACCTATAGTATAGATGGTCTGTGAAATTGTTGCGGGTGTCGGTGCCTCTGAAACTGAGAAATACATCGTATTCGTATTTGCATCCAGGAGTAGAAGAAGAAGGAACAGATGAAGAGGAGGAGGAGGCGTTTTCTATGGCCAGAAAAGCCATCGGAAATATGCTAGAGCTATGTATTAAAATATATTAAAATAGTTTTTTTGAAGAGTGTAACACACAAAAGAAAATATAACTAAAGAAAGAAGAAAGCAAATTTGAGTCGGATTTTAATTTCAAGAAGTGGAAAAGAAAAAAGGAGATAGATATACCGGCTTGAAAAGTGAGTTCACAGATTTTTTACGAAATTGCAGAGAAAACTGAAACGCTCCAAAATTTTCTTTTGAAATAACGCTGGTTGCAATAAAAATGAGTGGGGTGTTTGTGTTTGGAAGTGACAGAATGCTTGAGAGGGACATGCATTTATTATTTATACACCAATAATTAATAAAGTGATCTCCGCGTAGTCGTAGTCGTAGTCGTGACATCAATGATATCTGGGCTTATTTCGCATGGTTGTCATAAGTAATTCTCTTTAGTCAAAGCAGCGTATGTGTAAAGTTGGAAATTTGGAATCCCTGTCCTCGCCTCTGCCACCGAGGAACCATCCTAGCAATGCAGTGAGAAATCACGAGGAAGCCCTTGCGAAGCATATCTTTCCTCGCAAAGCATATCTTAAATTTGTAGTGAGTGTTTGGGGTTTGTGCGTCCACGTCCACTGGGTTTGCGTTTTCAGGTTTTTTTTTTTTTTTTTTTTTTTTTTTTTTTTTTTTTTTTTTTTTTTAGCAATAAAGTTTGACTTTTCTACTGTATACTGTTCACACGTTTCAGACTTTCTCCGACAGAGTGCATTGTTAACACTTTTCACGTATTGTTTATGCACTTTTTATGAGATTCACAAACACTTTATTTATAAAAAAAATATTAAAAATGAGTTTCATGGTACTATTTACATATTTAAAAATTATTTTATTACAATGTTTATAGTTTTCAATTTTTAACAAAATAAGTTGTATCTAAATTTAAAATATATATGCCAACTGAATTTTGTCACACCATTATAAATTTTACTACTATATAAGTTTATTAATTAGAAGAAAAAAATTTAGAAATATTATTGTAAGGATACGATTTGTAACGACCCAACACGATCATCGGGTTCGCACGTAAATAGGCCCAAATAATATGATTTGTAGAACGTGGGTGTAAAGAACTAGGTTAACTTTTGTATAATAAAAAGATTCATCCTCACATGTATTGAAGGCCCGTGAGTTTGGCACAACAATCGTTTTCTTTGGTAATCGATACGATTCTTTTTCTCTTTTCGCTCTTCTTCTTTTGTCTCTGTTTTCTTTCTTTTTTTTTTTTTTTTTTTTTCCGATCTCTTCCTTGCATGTTCTTCTTTCGGTTTATATACCACCCTTTGTATTCCATCCTCACCATACACGTATAGGTTAGGTTCGGAGGATTTCTTTCTATCTAATCTAGCACCTCCTGGAACTTCCTATGGGCAACTGTAAGGGTGTCTCCTTCTTGTTCGGTATCACCTCCACATTAATGCGGCCAGAGAGTTGGTTGAGAGGTCATTAATACTGAGGCAGCTGTAATTATAGATATTTGTTCGTCTTTTCTCTTTTACCCTTGGTCCATTATCCTATCTTCGGTGGTGACATAATTTCGAGGTCCGGTTGCAACAAGATCGCGTCCCGATCGTCCTTGGACGCATACTGCTAAGGAGTATGACGTCCTCGGACGAATACGTAACTCTACCCTCGTGATATTGACTACCACCCCCCTCGGTAATTGCTTTATGACCCGACTTGGCCTTCTCGGGCGGATATGCATCCTCGGATGGGCCACAGGCCCAACGATCATGACCTTAATGGGCCTATTGATCGAATGGCCCCCACAATTATTCTTGTAATTTTGTGCTCTATTCATAACTTTATTCTTCTTTTAAATAAACTTTGACCTTCACAATTTTAGAATGTAATAATGTGTTAAATTATTGATAATGTTAAAATTAAATTATAATTTTAACTTTTTTGGTAATATAAATAGTTATTCACAATAAAATTGTTCTATCTAAATAACTCAAATACTATAATTTCAACTATAATTTAATTGTTAAATATTAGTATAGATTTGTGAAGGAATAAAAACTTTTAGTTGCAATGTTTAATATATATGGAAAAATAATAAGTTAATCAACTAGTTTGTGAACATATTTAAGCTTGTTTAACAAGAAAATGATTCAAGCCGAAACATGTAATCTACTTTGTTGATAAGCTCGAGATCGGCTTGCCTTCAAAATAAAATTAAACGAACAATTTTGAACTTTTAATATTTGTACCATAAAATTTTTTTGGTTCTTCTTTGTTCACAACCCTACATAGACATAATTAACAATTTATACATAAAACATTACCCTAAGAAGGTTAAGTGTATTTGTTATTACATTCAAAACTTCAAGAAATTATGTTTTTGGCGAAAAAATCACATGATAATTTCCAATTTTGTGTGTGTGTATATATAATAAACCTATAATTTCATTTTATTGCCAGATTGAGTTTTACTTCTCTCTGTAGGTTGCGTTAGTTTCCTATCTAGAGGGCATTTGGATTGCACTGAAAGTGGCTGAATGCCTTGCTGTGTTTTCCACATTTTTTTTTTTTAACTTTTAGCCGCATTATTTGACTAAGTCAATCGTGTGAAAGTATATTCATGCATTGTTCATGGACCCACAAATTCCACTTTTTAGCAACTTTTTCATTAAAAATGGGTCCCACGATACTATTCACACATTTAAAATTTATTTTGCTATAGTGTTTTTAGTTTTAGTTTTCAATTTCAGCAAAAATAAGCTCAATTCAAACGGACCCCTAACGTAACGTAACCAATGAATCCAATATTCCCTCACACGGAATTCCATTCCAATAAGTTCCTCGATTGTATTGCTATTCACTTTAATTTCTACCGGTCTTTACTTGTTACCTATAGTCCTGCATTTTGTGGCTTCCTCTTCTTTTCCTACATCATTGCCACGATATTTCCACGGTGTCGAGGCGAGGACACCCACTTTGTCTTTATTTACAGTTTTCACGTACGACGCTTTGGATAGTATATATATGTTCTTTCAATAATTCTAAGTCTTTTTTTTTTTTTTTTTGCTTGCTAAATTCAATAATTCTAAGCCTTATTTTATTGGGAAGATACCTGGAAGATGAGAGGCCACTTGCAAACCGATTGATTAATGCTGAAAAAAATTGAATACTTTACACGTGAATGTTGTACCTTTTGTCTCACTTTTTTCTTTTGGTTAGTCAAGACAGAAATCATCGATCAATGTATGACTATTCGTCATAACTTTTGAAAAAAATTGTAACATATCAATTATCATGCTATCTTTTGAATTTGAGCTCATGTGTACATTATTTAGGACAGTTGTCACCGCCCAATACTTTCCTACCAACCGGATTCGGATTCACATTTTGTCATTTTATTGGTATGTTTGGAACAATATATTTGATTTGATTTGATTTTTACGAGATATTTCATATCGGTTAAGGTGGCAGATATATAAGTAGTTAATAAAATAATATTAATAGTGAGTTTAGAGCTAGCCAAGGGTTTTAATATTTTATAGCTCAACTAATTGCCATATTTTTTTAATGAACTAAGAGGAAAGAGGAGAAAAAAAAGGTAATAGAAAGAGAAGTTCTTTTTTAACCCAATTTATTGAGTTTATTAATTAGACAAATTACTAAAATTTAAAAGAACCTAAGGAATAATAATGAAGTGAAAATACTATGACAAATGTACTCATTAAACATGTTGGAGAATGTGCTCTCAAGAGTTTTGTTTAGCAAAATTTGTTTGAGTTTTGTTTTTTGTCTCTTTTTTTTTTTTCAAAATTTACCAAAACTTTTTTTTTAATTCCTAAAAATAAGTTAGTAATTTTTTATTTTTTATCACACATTTAGTATAAAAATATATTTTTTAATAAATATTTTGCGAATAAACTATTGAAAGCTATGAGATAACCAAACTTACACATATAATTTGGCTTTTGGCTATATCATAATCGTTTGTCTCAACATTTTATCTTGCTTATTTATGCAGTTCTAGAAAATATTTAAATTAGGTTACAATTGTAAACCTGCCATTGTTATAATTTATTTTCCTTAACTTATTTTAATGAAAAACATTAATTGAACAAAAACATATATTAAAAAAATAAAATATATAATACTGTATATAAAATAAATTAATTAAATAAAATCAAATAAACTGTTCAAAATATATTATTAAGAAGTAGAAAAAAAAAATTCCTACCAAGTTTCGGTGGAAAGCATTGAGCAATGACAAAAGTCCTCGTATAATGTGCGCAAATGACAAGCCTGCTCAAATTCAAAAGCTATCATGATTAAATTCACTATTTTATTTTGGTTAGTCAAGGTAGAAATCACCTAGCAATTATGTCTATTCGTTACAACTTTTGACAAAAAATTTAACATTAACATGTTACCTTTTGAATTTGAGCTAAAGGTGATCATGTGCACGTTATTTAGGACCGTTGTCTCTGAGGCTCTACCCAATACTTTCCTATAAACCGGATTCAGATTCACATTTTGTCATCTCTTTCTTAAAAAATATATATATATATATATATATATATATATATATATATATATATATATTATGCCTCTTAATAGTAACATGTTTGGATTTTAGAACAGTTTGTTTGATTTGATTTGATTCGATTTTCACAAAATATTTCTCAATGAGATGGCAGTTGTGAATGGTAGTTAATACGTTAATAATTAGTTCACAATCGAAGGTGTTGACACCTCCTAATATTTCTAATATAGACATTCAGAATTCAAAATCTCTACTTCTCAACTATTTAATTATATATTAAAAAAGTGAGTTCATATAAAAATCAATAAAACCTATTAACTCAATTATATGTTCTTTCTATTGATTGGTTTTCCATGTATTTTGTACTACTGTCCGTTAATTTGTATTTAATTGAGAGGTCAAAGTGTTGGAGTTGAAGTTGCTGCATTGAGCATCTTGGATGAGTGAATTTGGTGTGTCGTGCGAAATGTCAAGCAAAGTGCAAGTTTTGAAAATATGTTACTTGCAATCTCGCCTGACACTCAAGCGATACTCGATTGAGCAAGATTTCTAGAACCTAATAGAATTTTAGTTACACACTTCCCTGTTGTACCCATCCAATTAACTCTCATATAGCCTTCTCAACCCACGAAATACAATACTTGATTCTCATATTGAAGTGTGAGAGAGTTACCCTTTACCCTAGAGCAAAAATCTATGTTGTCTCTCTACCTTTAACCTCTTCAATTTTATCAACAAAAATAAAAACTCTCCAATTACCAATTCCATAGTGAGGAGATTCAAAACCTTATACACATAGAATGAAAACATTGATCGAACTTAGAATCTTTTATTTTGATACCATGGTAAATTATTAATTGTGTCAAAAGATTAAACTGTTATAAAACAATGAATGTAATCATAATTCTAATAGGTGACTCAACTTGCAAAACCAAAAACTAACATGGAAAAGGGATTGGTGTAATCAGTGGGGAGCAGGAGCAGGAACATGAAGCTTAAAAGACAAAGTTTAGCTACAAAATTAGTTGTACCTTAGGCTACAATCTTACTCAATATCTTTTTTTTTTAGGTGAATTTTGACAAATTCACCATTGAATTACATTTTCTTTTTATATCCTCCATGCTTGCGAAATTCCTAGAAAATTAAAGAATAAACGATTACGTCACAATAAATTGTTTAAATTATAAGTTTTTGTAGTTTGAAATTATGCATGAAATATAAACTTATAGATCATATAGTAAATAATATCCGATTGACACAAAATTTGACATGTGTATTAAGAGCATAAAGAACATGCAATTCAACAATTAGATTTTTAAAATATGATTCAATGTTTATTTTAAGGCAGTAGCCTAAGATTACAACCAATTTTATGGCTAAACTTTGTCCGAGCTCAAATTCAATTTCCTTTTTATAGTTTGGAGGGTTTGTAAGTGTGATGTATTGCACAGCTATTGTAGTTAGTGCATTAGTTGGTGCTATAGTCTCCAGAGAGTTTTGAGTTTTGAGTTTTGAGTTTTTTTTTTTTTTTTCCTCTACAAACACTTCGTGGTGTTTGGGTTCTTGTGTTTGCTATTGGGATTTGCTTTTATGATTGTGTATCCATGCATTGGCTAATCATATTAACAATTGGACTTAATTTGTTAATTAGGTTTAAATTGATATAAGCCATAAATTAGGGTCTAAAGTGTAAACTCTCACTCTTTAAAAATAATAATTAAATATAAAAATTACATGAAGAGATGACGGAAAAAAAAAATCAAAGGAAAAAAGTGAGACAGAGGATTCATTTTTAGATCTGATTCGACATGTCAGCATAAAGAATTTTTAGAAGCCTAGAAGTAGAGGCAATGTTTATTTTACATAATATCAATGCTGTAAGTGATTTCTGAGTAGTGAAAACTAAAAAAAGGAAAAAAGTGAGACAGAGATAGGATTCATCTATACTATCTATATACTATTATGAGAGACCGCTAAAATTAGGAGTGCTCTCAAAAAATAGATTTTTGAGTGCTTTTAAGGGCACCTCTTTTTTTGGGTAAGTGGTGTGGAGTCGCCACTTATTTTTTTATACAAAAAATAATAATAAAATAAACACAACTTTACATGATTGAATTGCTTCATTTTTATTGATTGAGAAAAAAGTACAAACTTGATATATTGAGTATTAAATGGCTTTGAGTCCTAGTTACAAACTACCAAAAGAATACATGGCTTTTTGTCCTAGTTACAATCTACCCAAAGTGGATCCCGCAATTAGTCCATTGCATCAACCAATATGAATCGCATCTCTCTTGAATCGCTTCTCAAACACCAAGAACCTTTTCACTACTCTGAATTTGGTGAGGTTTATGATCCTCTCATGGATATGACAATGGAGAGGGTGAGAGTAAAGGAATTTGGAGAATCAAGTGTATAAGATTGTGGATGAATCAATCTTGTTTTTCTCTAGGGTTTCTCTCTCAAAATTCTCTCTAGAAGATCTCTACATTTCGTGGGTATGAAGGTATTTTTTAGTAGGGTATGGGATGGAATGTGAAAAGTCATTTTTTAGCAAAACAGGGTGCATTGGCTAGTCACTCGCGATCGGGATGAGTCACAAGTTCCAGTCACTAGTTACCAAATTAGGCCAGATTGTACTTTTTGTCCTGTAGTGATCCACCTAGCTTGACTCTTCATCTTCTTGCATGCTTCACACGTGTGCTTCATTTTGGCGAGACACCACTCTCGAGTCAGTCGCGAGTCCAATCTTGAGTCACCTTCTTGTTATACACTCTTGATCAAATCTTCACACTCTCTCACACACAACCCTTATATTATTTCCACCTAAATACAGGGTTTCTAAATGCTGAATTACAAGCAAATTTGGCATGGAATAAAGCCAACACATAGTTGAATAAATTCAACTTTACAAATAATAATGAGAAAAATGAGTAGTTATAATATAAGTGAGTCCAAATTTATAAATTTAAACTTTTGAATCAAGTAGTACCCCTCGGTTAGGGTTAGGGTTCCAATTCCCTAACCCTATTGTTGACAAGTTATTGTTATAATGCTCTCCTTTATTAGAAGAGTTAGGTTTCAATCTCCCTTCCTATTGTTGTAATGATCGAATTATAAAAATAAAATAAAAAATAATTATTTTGTTTTGCACTCAAAGTTGATTTTTTTTTAGATTCTAGTTAGCTTGACTATTAAAGCCTTTTGTACTCAAATAAGAGATTTTGAGTTCAAATTCTGCCTACATGAAAAATAAACTGCTGTCTCAACATGATAATAGCTAGCAATCATCATGGAGATGACGGCATAGGTCGAAATTCTATCAAATCTATTAAAAATAATAATAATAATAATAATAATAATAATAATAATAATAATAATAATAATAGGTTTCCAAATAGGATATGACAACATAATTTTTTTTTTTTATATTAGAGAATTTATGACAATGACGCATAGAAAATCACCGAGTCACTTGTCCGACAGAGAATGTTGGAAGACCTTCAAGAAAGAAATCACACTATGTGGTTTTCTGTTTTCTAAGAAACATGTGGCATTGTATATGTATGAACCATTAAACTAAGAGATCACACTATGTGGTATTTTTTTTCTTTTCTAGAAAAATGTGGTATTATATGTATAAATCATCGAACATTTGTAAAAAACAAACTAAATTGTTCATATGATGACAAGTATCGATATTATTTTCACATGGAACAATACTACATGAGGGTTTTGTGTTACACTTAAAAATTATATGGAGTTCATTTGTAAAAACAAACTAAATTGTTCATATATTGACAAGTATTGATACTATTTTCACATAGAACAATACTACATGAGGGTTTTGTGTTACATTCGAAATTCCATGGAGTTTACACTCAAAACCTTCATAGAGTTAGAGTTATAAATTAACCAAGATATTTATAAATAATTTGGGCTCAACTAAAAAAAAAGTTTGTTTATATATTTACATTTATTTAGCAAACGAGCTAAACTCAAGCTCTAATTTATGCACGATTGTTAAACAAGTCCAACTCACATAATAATTTGCTTGTAAACAACCTTGCGAACATAATACTTAATTTAAGTATATATAACATTATATGTTCAAGTACATATGTATAATTGGATTATTTTTTATTGGGTATTACTTGGTATTAGATTTTGTATATCTATAAACAAGTTCATAAGATATCAAATTATAATTGTAACTTTTTTGGTAATATAAATAGTTATTCATATTCTCAAAAAAAAAAAAAAGTTATTCATAATAAAATTATTTATAATTTTTAATCTAATTTTATAAGTTTATAAACAAAAATTGTTCTATCTAAATAACTCAAATACTATAATTTCAACTATAATTTAATTTTTAAATATTAGTATAGATTTGTGAAGAAATAAAACTTTCAGTTGCAATGTTTAATATATATGAAAAAATAATAAGTTAATCAACTAGTTTGTGAACAAATTTAAGCTTGTTTAACAAGAAAATGATCCAAACTGAAACATGTAATCTACTTTGTTGATAAGCTCGAGATCGGCTTGTATTCAAAATAAAATTAAACGAACAATTTTGAACTTTTAATATTTGTATCATAAAAATTTTTTGGTTCTTCTTCGTTCACAACCCTACATAGACATAATTAACAATTTATACATAAAACATTACCGTAAGAAGGTTAAGTCTATTTGTTATTACATTCAAAACTTCAAAAAATTATGTATTTGGCCAAAAAAATCACATGAGAATTTCCAATTTTGTGGGTGTATATATATAATAAACATATAATTTCATTTTATTACCAGATTGAGTTTTACTTCTCTCTGTAGCCTACGTTAGTTTCCTATCTAACGTAACCAATGAATCCAACATTCCTCCACACGGAATTCAATTCCAATAAGTTCCTCGATTGTATTGCTATTCACTTTAATTTCTACCAGTCTTTACTTGTTACCCGTAGTCTTTTTGCAGGGCCTCCTCGTCTTTTCTTACATCATTGCTACGATATTTCCCTGGTGTCAAAGACGAGGACACCCACTTCGTCTTTATATACTTGGAAGTTAATATGAAAATTCAATAAGAACCCATATATATGTACATATACATAAATAAATAAATATATATATATATATATATATGCCCTTTCAATAATCCTAAGTTATTATTTTTTTTTTCTAAATTCAATAATTCTAAATCTTATTTTACCGGGAAGATGCTTAGAAGATGAGAGGCTACTTGCAAACTGATTGATTAATGTCGAAAAAAATCGAATACTTGACACGTGAATGCTGTACCTTCTGTCTCACTTTTTCTTCTTTTGGTTAGTCAAGACAGAAATCACTGATCAATGTATGACTATTCATCATTACTTTTGAAAAAAATGTAACATATCAATTATCATGCTACCTTTTGAATTTGAGCTCATGTGCACAGTATTTAGGACAGTTATCACTGCCCAATACTCTCCAACCAACCGAATTCAAAATCTCGGATTCACATTTTGTCATTTTATTGGTATGTTTGGAATAGTGTATTTGATTTGATTTGATTTGACTTTTACGAGATATTTCACATCGGTTTAGGTGTCAGATATAAAAGTAATTGATAAAATACTAATATTATTGGTGAGTTTAGAGCTAGCCAAGGGTTTTAATATTTTATTGCTCAATTAATTGACATATTTTTTTAATGAACTAAGAGGAAATTGGAGAAAAAAAGGTAATAGAAAGAGAAGTTCTTTTTTAACCCAATTTATCGAGTTTATTAATTAAACAAATTCTTGACATTTAAAAGAACCTAAAGAACAATAATGAAGTGAAAATACTATGACAAGTGTACTCATTAAACATGTTGGAGAATGTACTCTCAAGAGTTTTGTTTAGCAAAATTTGTTTGATTTTTGTTTTTTGTCTCTATTTTTTTTCTTTTCAAAATTTACCAAAACCCTTTTTTTTAATCCTAAAAATAAGTTAGTAATTTTTAATTTTTTATCACACATTTAGTATAAGAATTATAAAAATATATATTTTAATAAATACTTTGTAAATAAACTATAGAAAGCTATGAGATACCGAAACTTACACATATAATTTGACTTTTGACTATATCCTCTCAATATTTTATCTTGCTTATTTATGCAATTCTAGAAAATATTTAAATTAGGTTACAATTGTAAACCTGCCATTGTTATAATTTATTTTCCTTAACTTATTTTAATGATAAACATTAATTGAACAAAAACATATATTAAAAAAATAAAATATATAATACTGTATATAAAATAAATAAATTAAATGAAATCAAATAAACTGTTCCAAATATATTATTAAGAAGTAGAAAAAAATTCCAACCAAGTTTCGGAGGAAAGCATTGAGCAGCGACAAAAGTCCTCGTATAATGTGCGCAAATGACAAGCCTGCTCAAATTCAAAAGCTATCATGATTAACGTTACTTTTTTTTTTTTTTTTTTTCCAAAAAGTTAGAAAAGAATAGAGAAAGTCATCATTGGTGGAACCGTGGAAGTGATTTCTGCCTGCATGAGCGTGATCTCCGCGTAGAAGAGTTTGTAAAGCAAGCCAATAAAAGATCTGACAAGTGGATAATTATACATCAATAATTAATAAAGTGATCTCCGCGTAGTCGTAGTCGTAACATCAATAATATCTGGGTTTATTTTCGCATGGTTGTAATAAGTAATTATCTTCTAAAAGTTCTTTAGTCAAAGCAGCGTATGTGAAAGGTTGGAATCCCTGTCCTCGCCTCTGCCACCAAGGAACCATCCTAGCAATGCAGTAGGAAATCACGAGGAAGCCCTTGCAAAACATATCTTAAATTTGTACTATCATTTAAAATATATATGCCAACTGAATTTTGTCACACCATTATAAATTTTACTACTATATAAGTTTATTAATTAGAAGAAATAAAAAAAAGTAGAAATATTATTCTTGTAATTTTTTGTTCTGTTCATAACTTTGTTCAATTGTTCTTCTTTTAAATAAACTTTGACCGTCACAATTTTAGAATGTAATAATGTGTTAAATTATTGATAATGTTAAAATTAAATTTACTCATTTTTTTTAAATAAAAATATATAACATCATAAGATTTTAAAATTTTCTAAGAAATCCAGAAGATTTTAATTGTAAAATAGAGTAATTTTAAATAAGGCTATAAGTGAACTTAGCAAAACGCAAGTCAAGCACTCAAGCTAAAGTGTCCCTCTCCCTCCCCATCTTCTCGTTAAAAAAAGAAAGGCCTTGACTACTTGAGTTTTATGCAATTTCCTTCTGAGTTAAAGCAGTGTACGTGTAAAGTTGAAGTGGGTGTCTTCTTTTTTTACAACAAAGAATTATTGTAGCAATGAAGTTGGAAGGCCTTGCAAACATATCTTAAAATCTCAGTAACAACTATTCTAAAATATATACCGATTGGATTTTGTTACCAGTAAGGGAAAGTGTGAAACTATTGTGAATTATAGTTGTGTCAGTGAGTTTGTTGCTCTTTTAAATAAGCATTTACCATCACAATTTTAGAATTTGATAGTGTGTTAAATTGTTAAGAATATAAAGAGTGAGAAAGACTGAATAGTCTGTATATTAATGTGTATGAAATAATGTACAATAGAGAGCCTTATATAGGCTAGGTATGTGTGCAGTACAAGTAAAAGGAGTAAACTACAAGTACAAAGATATGGGCTAAGCCCAATGGGCTAAACTAGTCTAAGCTATACACTAACATCCCCCTCAAACTCGAGGTGGCAAGGAGGAAGCCAACTGGAGTTTGGATATAAGATCTCGAAGACGACCGGGCGGGTGAGTCTTGGTAAAGATATCAACAGTCGGGTCGTGAGAGGAGATGGAGAATAACGGAGATTTCCTTTCTTAAGATGTTTGGCGAGTGATGTGGCGGTCGATCTCAATATGCTTAGTGCGTTCATGGAAGACATCATTATGAGCAATGTAGATAGCACTACGATTGTCACAATAAAGAGGAGTGGCAAAGGGGTCGTGGAGCATCCATGTCGCCCAAGAGCCAGTGAAGCCAAACAAGCTCACAAGTGGTGTCGGCAAGGGCACGATACTCGGCCTCGTACTAGAACGGAAACCACATCCCGCTTCTTTGTCGCGCCACGAGACCGAGAAGTACCTAACAGAAAACAAACCCGTGATAGAGCATCGATCGGTCGGATCACCCGCCCGATCAAGATCTCGAATAAGCATGAAGCTCGAGAGAAGATCGAGAGGAGTAATGCAGACCATGATAAAGTGTGCCTTTGACATATCGGAGAATCCAAGAAAAAAGAGCAGATAGTGGATGATCGAGGTGCATCCATGAACTTACTAACCATACCCACGGCATGTGAAATATCCGGACGAGTAACAGTGAGATAGATCAAATCGCCAACCAACCGACGATAGCGAGTAGCATCAGATATAGGTTCACCGTCCAAGGGTGTGAGCTTTGCATTGTATTCCAAAGGAGTGGAAACAGTCTTGTTATCGGTGACACCGGCTTTGGAGAGAAGATCGAAGCATATTTAGCCTGGGAAAGATAGTATCCATCAGAGGATGAGGTAACCTCAAGCCCAAGAAAATAGCCGAGAGTGCCCAAATCTTTCATCTCAAAATGCTGACTAAGGAAGTTCAAGAGAGCGAATACCTGCAGAATCATCTCCAGTAATAATCATATCATCAACATAAAGAAGAATAAGAGTGATACCAGCAGAGGATCTCCGAACAAAGAGAGGAGTGTCATGAGGACTCGAAGTGAAACCCTGCCGAGCAACAATCGAGCTAAACTTTTCAAACCAAGCTCGAGGAGCCCGCTTGAGGCCATAAAAAGAGCACGGCGAAGGCGGCAAACTTGATTGCCCGAGTGTGGATAGCCAGGGGTGGTTGCATGTACACTTCTTCATGGAGGTCGCCATTGAGGAAAGCATTCTTCACATCCATTTGATAAAGAGGCCAATGGCGAACAAAGAACCACAAAGAATGAGACATCTAACAGATGTAAGACGAGCAACAGGAGCAAATGTTTCCTCATAATCAATACCATACTCCGAGTAAAGCCCTTGGCAACTAGGCGAGCCTTGTATCGTTCAACAGATCCATCGGCCTTGGTCTTGATCTTGTAAACCCACCTACAACCTACTACAGATCGACCAGAGGCAAATCAACCATATCCCACGTGTGATTCTTATGAAGGGCATCTAGTTCTTCATTCATAGCTTCTTTGCCAAAGAGGGTCGTATGAGTATGAGCCTCACGATAGGTGTGAGGTTCATAGAGAGTGGCAAGAGGAAAAGAGCAATGATAATCAGTGAGATAAGAGGGAGGAATGCTTACCCGAGTGGAACGACGAAGTTCAGACCAATAGGAGACTCGGGAGAGGGTGGTGCCACAGGATCCAAGACAAAGCGGGTCATATGCCGGAGACAGAACCGGAGATGAGTCGTCGGGAGAGGCAATCGATCTTTGAAGAATCCTCCACAAGTTCAGGATAGAGAGGAGGAAAAGATCAAGTAAAGATGGGAGACTCGAGGAAGAAGATGTAGGAAAGCTGTCAAGACTCGTGAAAGGACGATGTTCCCAAAACTCAACATGACGAGAGACACGAAGGCGATGAGAAATGGGATCATAGCAGCGAAACCCTTTTTGAGACACACCATAACCAAGGAAACAACAGAGACGAGTACGAGGTTGGAGCTTTGTTCGTTCATGAGGAGGAAGAGAGACAAAGCAAGCACAACCAAAAACCCGAAGAGAGGAGTAGTCGGTGTTTGACCATAGAGAAGCTCAAATGGTGATTTGTTGTGTGTAGTTGGTGAAGGAATACGATTAATAGTGTGCACAAGAATGAGTGCGGCCTCACCCCAAAATCGCTCGGGAAGAGAGGCGAAATGAGAAGGGTACGGACAACATCAAGAATGTGACGATGTTTTCGTTTCGCACGACCATTTTGTTGAGAGGTGTAAGGACAAGACCGAGGAAGAGTACCATGTCTGTCTAAAAAGGATAGGAAAGATTTATCATTATATTCTTAAGCATTATCTCGATCGAAAGACTTTAACGGTGCAATTGAACTCGTGTTTCAATCATTTTATGAAATGTTTGGTAAATAGACACAAGTTCGGACCTATGGTGAAGCGAGATAAATCCAAGTATACCGAGAAAAATCATCCACAAATATGACAAAATATTTAGATCCCCCTCGGTGGGAACAGTGCGAGGACCCCAAATATCGAATGTATAAGATCAAAAGGAGCAGAAGAAAAGGAGTCACTTTTATTAAATGGCAATTTTGTTTGTTTGCCAAAATGACAGGAAGTACAATCAAATTTTGAAAACCGAATCGAACCTAAATGACCTTGAGAAGCTAACAATTGAAGACGAGATAAGGATGGATGACCAAGACGAGCATGCCATAGATCAGGTGAGGAGGTGGCGGTGGTAGCAGCTGCAGAAACAACTTGTGAAGGAATCTTCAAGTCATGAACCTCAAACATGCGACCAACCTTACGGGCTGTCCCAAGCACTTGACCCGTCCGGGGATCCCGCACATCCACACCATGATTAGTAAATAGAAGATCTACGCCTAATTCGCAAAGTTGACCAACAGAAAGCAAATTGAGGGATAACTTTGGAATATGAAAAGTGTCACTAAGGGATAAACAAGGAGAAGAGATTGTTCCTTTATGACTAACAGCATAGGAGTTCCATCAAAGTGTAAATGGTGATTGGATGTTCTAAGGGTGCCTTATCGTAAAATTGGGATTCATCAGAGTCATATGGTTACAACATGCGGTATCAAAAAACCAAGGTTGTTTACCTGTGGTGGTGAAAAAGGGCGAGTGGAAGTGCGGGATAAAAACTCGTTGAACAACCGCCTCAATATCAGTAGTAAGTGAGGAAGCCAAAGATGGACTGTAGGGAACCGATGGATCTCGAAGGACATACAAAGCATTGCCCGAGGAAGAGAAGTTTTATTCTCGCTCTTGCACAAATTTCTGTAGCTTACGACAAACAGAGATGTCATGGCCTTTGGCACGGCAAAAACTGCGGTGAGCACCTTTGGAAGGCGAGAGGTGGGGCCCCGGAGTTTATTCGCGGAGGAAGTGAATGCAACAATGGGAGGTCTGTGGTGAGGGTGTAGCCAAGACATGATCAGATGATGTCATGTGATAAGTGGGCCGACGATTCTCCTCGTAAATGAGCTCCTTTCTCCGCAAAGCATCAAGAGAAGGAGTAGGAGACCGGCTAAGTAGAGAAGCCCTAGTAGGCTCAAAATCCTCACGTAAACCCATCATGAAGTGCATAAATCTACTGCGATCCCGATATTTGATAAAGAGCTCAATGTCCTTAGAACACACCAAAGTGGAGGATCCGCAGCAGAGAGTTGTTCCCACATAGTAGAAGTCCGAGAATAAAAATCGAAATAGACTGACTGTCTCTTGGCGCATTTGATAAAGCTTGGATTCAATGTGAAACTCCAAGCTTGAATCATTAGTGCGATTATAACGATCGGCCAAAAATTTCCAAGCGGCCAAAGCAGTTTCAAGACGAGGAAGAAGATTATGAATAGAGGGAATAGAGGTATTGATAAACCAAGATAAGATCTTACTCTCGAATACTCTCCCATTCTTCTAGACGTTCTTCATAATCATCTGTTGTAAATGTTAGATCTTGAAGACTCTTCAAGCAGGTGTGGCTTTGGACTTAGGGTTTGGTAATGGCTTAGGAATTGAACCAGTCACATATCTCCACGATTTACGACCCTTGAGAAAGACGGTCATATTCTCGAGACCATGCATGATAGCTAGTAGGACCATCCAACATGATGGTGATAGGACGTATGATATCTCGTTCACTTTGTTGAGCCATAATGAAGAAAATGACTAAAAAGTGATATTTAGATACCTCAAATGCAGAAAAGGAGCCCAAAATCAGAATCTACGCGAAAAATCGAGCAAGACAGGTCCTGTTGAAAAATTTTGACTTGGTCAACGGTCAAAGTCAACGGTCAACGGTCAAAGTCAACGGTCAAGTCTGGTCCAGTCAACGGCTGACGTGTGCTGACGTGGCAGGATGACGTCACACTAGGGCTGACGTGGCAGATCGCTAAACAGAGCCGGGCGCGTGGGGCGCGTGTAAGCGCGTGAGGGCGCGTGGAGGAAGTCCGTTCGGGCGCGTGGGGAGCGTGAGCGAGACCGACGGCGCGTGGCGGCGCGTGGAGCGCGTGCTCGTGAGGCAGAAACTTCAGGCGGCGCGTGGGGGCGCGTGTGAAGTGTTTTCTGGCCGTTCTTGGTTGGGTTTTGCTCGGGATTGTGTGTTCTGTCACTCAATGTCTTTGTTTTGAAAGTTGGATGAGCAGAACATTGAAACCGAGATTTGGGGACCGTGGGCGTGACGGCGGTGACTCGCTTCCGACAAAGTGGGCTACTTGGATGAAGGCGAGGGCAGCGGAAGAACGCCGGAGATGTCCACAGAACAGAGTAAAGTCGAGGATTGGCTCACGATACCATGTTAAGAATATAAAGAGTGAGAAAGACTGAATAGTCTCGTATATTAATGTGTATGAAATAATGTACAATAGAGAGCCTTATATAGGCTAGGTATGTGTGCAAAGTACAAGTAAAAGGAGTAAACTACAAGTACAAGATATCTTTGGGCTAAGCCCAATGGGCTAAACTAGTCTAAGCTATACACTAACATAAATAATTACAATAATGTGTTAAAATCCACTTTATTCATTTAAAATAGATTGCTAAGATTTTTAAAATTTTACGGTTATCTAAGAAAGCTATTAAAAAAAAAAAATCAGTAGTAAAAAGGAGTTATAAAGGAGCAAATTGGAGTATAAATAATTATTTCTTTCCTCAAATTTGTAGCCATGATGGTATGAAAAGCAAGTATAGTTATGTGGAAACAATAAATGCACATTCCTTCTTTTATATATAAATAAATAGTTCCACTAAGAGATTTTTTTTTTAGATGGTTACACTATATTGCTAATGAGAATATTGGAACCCTTTTATTGAAAACAATATAAAGTATTAGTTGAACTATAAAATTATAACAAATACAACCATTAAACATGTTAGAGAATGTAAAAACTAAAAGGATAGGCATTGAGTAATTTGCAAGGTAACTAAAGACTTTTTTTGCAGCATGGGAATTAATTATATACTTGAGGAGCCACCACCAACGAAAACAAAAATAAAAATAAAACCACCCGACGGCACCACCATAGCTACAACAATTGCCACTATCACCACCACCCACAACCATGACCACCAACCACCAAAATCATAACCCAATCACAAACCCAAACCCACAATCTCATCACCATTCAACACCAACAACTGGAAAAAGAAAAAGAAAAACAACCCTCCAAAATCACAACCAAATCACAAACCCACAATCCAGACCCACACCGATCACAATCACAACCAAACCACAATTCTAACAACCACCACGCCGATCAACTCGATGACCCACGCCGAACTCTTAGCCGATGACCCACGCAGATCTCCCCTCAACGCCGATGCCCACGTTGTGAAATTGAGAGAAACATAAGCTACGAGAAACAGAGAAGAGGAAAGTGAAAGAGGAAAGAGAGAAGAAAGAAGAGAAAAATAAAAAAAGAAAGAGAAAAAGTTACCATTGGGAATTAAAAAAAAAAAAAAAGTTTAACATTTATGCTACGGTGAGTCATTATTGATAACTCACTATAGTGTGTGTCAAAATTTTTGGCATTTGAAATCTTTGATGTAGTGGGTATTTTTGTGTATTGGTGGTAAAATTTAGCTTTTTAGCATCCTTACAACATTCTCATCAGGTGTGCCAAATGCTAAATACTTGGCATTTGACACACCAAACACTAAAAACAGAGCATCATGAAGTGTATTACATG
Organism: Quercus dentata; assembly: GCA_028216015.1. Classification (NCBI taxonomy): domain Eukaryota; kingdom Viridiplantae; phylum Streptophyta; class Magnoliopsida; order Fagales; family Fagaceae; genus Quercus; species Quercus dentata. Next base: position 566,606 of record CP116452.1, on the reverse strand, counting down.
CGTCAAAATTTTGAGATATGCTACAAGACACTTTCAAATATGAGAGCATATGGACAGATATACTATAAGGGTTTAATATTTTTTTATTCTCTTTTCTCTCTCCTCTCTCATCACTTTATTCTTTTCTCTTCTCTCTCATTTCTTCTCTCTCCGTCACTCTCTATCTCTTCCCTCTCAATCCTCCCCGCTCAAGATCTCTCTCATCTTTGCTCAAGATCTCTCGCCGCCTCACCTCACCGCCAACCTCCACGACCCTCGCCGACCTCCATAGCCTTCATCGCCAACCTTGAGATCTCTTAATCGGGTCGTGGGTGTGAGATTTGGGATGGGTTTCAATGTGTGGGTTTTGGGTCATTGATTGATCGGTTGGGTTGGGATTTTGGGTCGGTGGTGGTGTTGTGGTTGTGGTGGTGGTTGGTTGAGTTTTGGGCAGCCGATGTCTATGGTCGTAGTGGGCTGGCAATGTTTGTTGAAGATTTTGAGTTTTTTCTTCTTTCTCTTTTCTCTTTTGTTGAGGTTTTTGGATTTGGAATTTGTTGGAGATCCAGTGATTGTGATTGTAGTTTGTGGCGGTTGATTTGCCGTTGGTGGTGATTTGTCGTTGCCGTTGCCGTTGGTGGTTAGTTTATGGCGATTTTGAGTTAATATATTATTTAATGTGTTAGATATATTATTTTAATTTATAGAATTGAAGAATAGAAGATGTGATAAATAGTGAATTATAAAATGGTGTGTTAAAATAATAAAGTAGGCTTTTGGTGTGTTAAAATGACATTTTTTATAAGAGAGCCGATGAGAATGCTCTAAGATGGGAATGCTCTTAGTTAGAAACGCACTATCTAATCCTTAAACACCTTTCTCCAAAAAAAAAAAAAAAAAAAAAATTCATGAAACACAATGACTGTATAGCAGATAAGACATGATAAGATTAATATTTAACTCTAAAATTGAGTTCAATGATTGCGCATCAGACCAATGCATGTGAAATATTAGTTTCCTGCTTAGTGAGGGAGGTAGAAATTTATACAAATCAATGATTTTTTGTTAAATGAATTAAAGATTACACATTAGAGTACATTAATTTTTCATGAGTTTCAGTTAGGTCAATTGGTAAAGATGTTATAGATTAAAACTTTATAAAAAAAAGTTTTAAGTAACATAAAATGTATATAAATCAATTAATTTTAAGTAAATTAAATAATAAACGTCACTTTTATACGCCTTAATATACAAAGGAGTATCATAGAAATATAATCATAACATTAAATGAAAACTTTTCTTTTTGTTTATGGGTTGCAATGTAGAACATGTCTCAAATTTGTAACCATAAAATTTATAGCATCTTTTCCAAAAAATTAAAAAATCCATGCATTCATGTATCCCTAACTCTCAAAATGCAAAATGAAAAGGAGTTTGTTTTAGGGGGAAAAGATAAAGAAATTTTACTAAAGAGATATATTTATATTTTTGGAAACATATAGTAAGATGTACCAAAAAAATAAAAGAAAATATAAATAAATATAGATAAATTGAGGTGTAAAGTGTTAATTCTTACTATTTAAAAATGATAATTAAATATAAAATTTACATGATCAAGTAACGAAAAGAAAATTCAAATCCAAATGATCTTGTATTGTAGAATTGAACAATGCCACGTACCATAGGCCCAAAAAATAAAAAAATTTGAAGAATCATGTACACATAAATCATTTTTTTTTTTTTTTTTTTTTTTTTAGGTTTAAAGTTTTTAGCTGCTTCAATAACAAATACGGTAAGAAATGAAGATCTGATTCGACATGTCGAGTATAAAGAATTTGTAGAACCAATACTTATTTTACTTAATCAGTACCAGCAGAAGAGAAAAGTGAGACAGGGAGTAATAATTTTTCTACATAATCAGTTTGCAAGTGGCCTCACCATCTTCCAGGAATCTTCCTGGTAAAATTATTGAAACATATAGGCCCCACTTCTGCTTCTATAATGACTAAAGTAATTTTCTATTTTGAGTCAAAGCAGCGTGTACATGTCTGTAAATAAAGTTGAAGTGGGTGTAAGAAGACTAGCTAGGAAGACCTGCAAACAGATCATAGGTTAAGTAAAGAGTGGTGGAAATTAACTGGAAAGCAATACAAACAACGATCTTATTGGAATAGAATCCCGTTGGCTCATTGGTAAGTACAAGAAGCTAGCGCAGCATGTAGAGAAATCTATAATAAAATTATGTGCATGTGAGTACTATGTAGGAAAACATAAGTATATAGCATGAGCTAAATTTTATGGATCAAAAGTATATATTTTTATAGAAAAATAATTTACTTGATTTGAAGTCCCTAATTTTTGTTTAAATGATTAAAAAGATTCTTGGATAGAATTTAAAGATTATGCAAGAGCAATCATAGCTTTGTGGAAAATTTAATTGTAATTAAGAAACCTTTAACCTGGTCATTGCAATAGGTTGAGTGTGTTGTATTCCAACATATTGTATTAAGGAAAATAATAAAAAAAGACAAAAATTAACTCCCACCAAGTTTTGGATGAAAGCAATGAACACCAACAAAAGTCCTCATATAATGTGCAGCTGACAAGCTCGATCAAAAATCAAAAGTTAACATGATTAACGTTACATGTTTTTTCAAAAAGTTAAAAGTAGAATAGAGAAAAAAGTGACACAGATGCTCCGGCTTTCACGTCTCAAGTATTATTTTTTCTACATAATCAATCACTTTGCAAGGCCTCTCCATTTTCCCGGAATCTTCTAGGAAATAAAAGATTTAGAATCATAGAAATATATGGGTTTTTTTTAGCTGAGTCTGATTTATTCATAAATAGCCTAATTATTTAAAGCTCTCTCTCTCTCTATGAAGGTTTTGAGTGCAAACTCCATGGGATTTGATTTTTTTAGGGTAATACAAAACTTCTTTGTCATGTCCTAATTTTTTAAAAATTGATGTGTTTCTATGTCATACGCATATCCATATTTGTATTGTGTCTGTGCTTTCTAGATTATAGTAGATTTATCTTATTTTCAATTATGAAAAAAAAAAAAGAATTAGACATTTAATTCGTTCATATCCAACATATTAAAAGTATACTTGTAATATTACTGGGATTGAACTCAAAAAAAAAAAAAAAAAAAATACTGGGATTGGAGGTCATAATCGATGAAAATGCTATCCTTGTGTCCTATCAATCCAATCACAGTCCAACAACACTAATAACTGCTATGTCATCCGTGTTCAGTCCTCCCTATTGGAAACCAACCAAAAAATTAAATAAATAAATAACACAACTTATTAGACAAAAGTGGGTCTAGAAATGGACTTAAATGTAATTACCACATCATGTTTAGATTGTTCTAAATTCAAATGCATGCATATTGACTCAGCTAGAATCACTCTTCTTGTTAAATAAAATGACAAATATATTAAATCAAACAATGAAGACTACGTCTGAGAGATGCAAGAATCAATTTCTGAAGAGCTAAGAAACTTTCCTTTGGGGAGGCTGCAATTACTATACTTAGTGCTTTATAAACAGTAAGTATACTGATCAAACATCTTCTTACTGCCTAAAAAGGTCATTATGCTGATAAAGCAGCAATTTAGCAGATTCTATGGAGTTGAAGTGATAACTCATGAAGTAAGTAGCTTGGAATTCAATATACCGACAAAGAGTGATGGAGGTTTGTGGTGTAGGAGAGTTGCGTACTCGAACAAGGCAAAATGATGAGGCCAGGGCCGGCTCAACGAATTTGGGGGCCCTAGGCGAAAGCTTTAAACGGGGCCTTTTATTATATGTAATTATAAATTTATATATTTTTTTAATTAGTTCTTCTCTTGTCTTTTTTTTTTTTTTTTGGTTTTGTTTTTCATATTCAGATAGATATTTTCTAGTAAACATTTGTAATTAAAAAATATTTATGAATAAATGAAACACAATCTATAATAAAAAAAAATTACAATTTAACTAGAATAATATAAATTTAATGTATAAAACAATAGAACCTGTTTTATCAAAAGCACAAATTGCAGCTTTACTTAATATGATCACTTTATACTTTAAACCTGCACAAAAAAAAATTAAAATTAATACTAATACAAAGTAAATTATTCTAAATTTATAATTTTGTCATTAATACTCTTTTTTTGTGTAGCAGTAAACCCTTTTTTTTAGCATAATGTGTAGGACTCAACTTGATTGGATCCACTAACACTAACACTAGCCCACTAGTAAAATGTGTAGGACTCAACTTGATCCACTAAGATTAAGACCAGCTCATTATCCCTCTAAATCTGATTTCTTAAAAAAAAAAAAAAAAAAAAAAAAAAAAAGAGAACGTGACCTTAACTTCCATACCACTAATCTGATTTCTTAGAAAAGAAAAAAAAAAAAAAATAAAAAATAAAAACGTGTAAGACTAGAACTTCTTAGAATCAATACTTTAACTCTTTTCTCTTTAAGTGGGTCTATTGACTATTCAGAACATTCAAAAGGCTTTTAGAGAAATCTAAAGGAATCTAAAGAAATCTAAATTTAAGAGAACAAACAAAAAAAAAGTTACTAGTACAACAACCAAACTAAAGTTCAGCCAAAAAGAAAAAAAAAAACCCAGACACCCATGAAAAAAAAAACCGAGACACCCAAAGAAGCAAACATGAAGAAGATGAAAGAGACAAAGGAAGAGAAAACAAAAAACGAACCTTCAATGAACACACCAAGTTTATTGCCAACACCGATTGATGAGTAAGCCAACTAATGAGTGGTTTTTTTAGAATCAAGATAGAGTCAGAGAGTAAGTGTTTTTTTTGTTTATTCTTTTTTCTTTCTTTTCTTATTTGTCTCTTCTTTCTGCCTTTTGTAATCTTTTCTTCTGTAAGCTAAACATTTTCGCCGTTTGTAATCTTTTCTTCCGCAAGCTAAAGATTTGGTGATGGTCTCGATGGGATTAGCCTTCATGTCACATTGTCACTTGACTTTTTTTTCTGTGTGAGAAACGGGCCTTCATGGCCTGATGGGATTTGGTGATGGCCGTTTGAAATCTTCTATTTTTTTTTTTTTTTTGGGGTGAGAAACAGGCCTCTGTGAGAAACGAGCCTTCATGGCCTGTTGGGATTTGGTGATGGTTGTTTGTAAATTTTTTTTCTCAAATAAAAAAGTAATATTATATAATTTATTATTATTATTTGGGGGCCCTCTTAGAAGTGGGGCCTTAGGCGGTGGCCTAAATGGCCTATAGCTTCAGCCGGCCCTGGATGAGGCATACATGGAATGTTTTTGCTCAAACTGGCTCGGTTGGGGTGGTTTGTACGAGAAAAATCACGAGATCTATCCTTTTGGATGCTAAACTCCCTCAAAAATTCTCTTGGGGATGGAGGAAACTCCTCTACCTTAGAGAGTTAACAAGAAAGTTTATATGATCTTCTGTGGGGGATGGAAAAAAAATATTATTTTGTGGGTATGGTTACAGATAGTATATGATGTTGCAAGTAATCTTAAGGCAAAAGTTTCAAGTGTATTGAAGGAAAAAAGCTGTCTGGAAGCTACTTAGGTCTAATTCTCTGGTTCTATACAGAGCAAACTTCCTCCGGTGGACATTGGAGACGTAGAAAGACCTATTTGGGTTCCCCGCCAAGGGGGCATTTATGCCGCCTAAGAAACCTAGAATCCAATTTCGATTGAGGTTATCCGAGCTTAATTAGTGGAAGCTAATCTGGTTTTGTACCACCATTCCTAGACATGCTTCATCACTAAGCTTGCTAAGAAAAACAAATTACATACTTGGGATAAACTCTTATAGTGGAGACACAAGGTGATAATCTGTGTGCTTTCTGCAGAAGCATAGGAAGTCCAGACCATATATTTTTTAAATGTAGTTTGTCAAAAAGATTATGGAGGGAAGTTATAATAAGATGCCTAATAGACTCTCCTGAAACAAATTGGAATAAGGTTGGTTTAATGGGGGTTAGAAAATTTAGAAAGTAAAGGCCTTCCTCATGTAAGCAACTTCAAATTTCCACGTTTCGATAAAAAAAAAAAAAAAAGTGAGAATGCAGTTCAATGTAGAGCAATATAAATCAAGAAACTTAAAAAGATATTATCGAATTATATTACAAGTGACTGATCATTATGATAATTAGTGTAGGTACTTATTAAACCTGAAAAGGAAATGTTTTGTGGAAATATTTCATATAAACAGAATTCTTCCTTATGATAATCGTATGAAAATCATCCTCCACAAGACTGAGTTTTAGAATGGAAAAATAGCCATCTATATTCTGAGCTTTGAATAGTCACAAGACTTCTCCCAAGGAGAACATGTAGATGTCGGTAAAGGCTATCAAGTGAAAAGTGGAGTTTTCCCACAGGAAAAATAGCCATCTATACTCTGAGCTTTGAATAGACACAGGAGATCTGCCAAAGAGAACATGTAGATGTCAGTAAAGGCTATCAAGTGAAAATTGGAGTCTTTCTTGAAACTCCCACGGAATGTCTAGCCATAAAAACTTACAAATTATCTTGTGATAACCCAGTTTCCTATGAGATAAAGAAACATTTCAATGTATATGATCATCACTTAGTACAGGTTTTCGGCACAGAAACATACTGAGCTTATACTCATGGGCTTAATGGATTCACATTTCAAGCAGACCAGTGAGGACATAATTTGTCTAATCTATTGTAAAAGGCAGGTGGGTTCTCTGGCCAAGAGCAGTGCACTCACTGCTAAGATGCTTCATGGGGATTATATGCCTTCATAGGTCGTGGTACTATTTTTGTATTTTGTGCCGCTTTTTTCTTTCTAAGTTGTGTTTATTACTGTCCTCAAAAAAAAAAAAAAAAAAAAAAAAATTTGTGTTTATTATTGTATCCATAACGGGGGAACACTCATGGCTAGCTTTTCTTTAGCATTATATGTTTTATACTCTCTTTTGAATAAACTCACTGTCATGGACGTAGTATATAGTAATATTAAAAAACAATTAGAGAAAGTTCTCTGGTAAGAGGCAACTTAATTGATATTTGTAACAAACTGGTCATGACTGATACCAATGAGTAAGCTTCAAGAGCATGGAGGGGGTCCAGGGGGAATTTTATAAGTTAACAGGGTGTATTCAGGTTGTTCCGCCAAAATTACTATATTTGAAAGAACATTTAAGAGCTCCTTACAATATAAGATAAACAAACTGAAAGTGAAGACATTAGGCAACACGTCTAGTAGATATAAGTCTTAACACTTGGTCACAAGCACCAAGCAACATAATTTTCAAGACAATGATATATTCAGGTTCTTTTTCTCTTTTTTTTTTCTTTTTTTGTATAAAATTTTATAACAAGACAATGGAAACAGAAAAATGAAAACCAAAGATTTGGAACAATACAGGAGGTACCATCAAGAGGGTAATCCCTGAAAAGAAAGAATTCTTATAAGATAGGAACAGAACTTGCCTTTTGGGGTAGCAACTCAAACCACAAGTGTCCTTCCATTAAGGGTATGTTGAGCCACAGCATTTTTGAGTCTGACAGCATGAATATCAGATAATTTAACTGGCAAGAATGTCCACTTGCTCAATCTACCTTGATTAAATATAACTGTCTAGCAGCTTAATACTTAAGAATCCTCAAGAGACATAGCCAAACCAATTAGTCACAAAGCTGCAGGAACCCACCATCCAATATAGTTTAATGTGGAAACACAATGAATGTGTACCATCTAAGGTAGAAACTTAGGTAAATAGTTCCCATTTGCAGGGCCGGCTCAATGAATTTGGGGGCCCTAGGCAAAAGCTTTAAATGGGGCCTTTTATTATATTTAATTATAAATTTATATATTTTTTTCAATTAAAATTTATTTTTCTTGCTTTTTGAGAGGCAAAATTACTAATTGAATTTTTGCATTCAATTAGTTCTTCTCTGTCTTTTTTTTTTTTTTAGTTTTTCATATCAAGATGAATGTTTTTCTAGTAGAATGAAACACAATCTATAATAAAAAAAAATTACAATTTAACTAGAATAATATAAATTTAAGTATAAAACAATAGAACTTGGTTTATCAAATGCACAATTGCAACTTTACTTAATATGATCACTTTACACTTTAAACCTGCACAAAAAAATTAAAATTAATATTAATACAAAGTAAATTATTCTAAATTTATAATTTTGTTATCAATACACTTTTTTTGTGTAGCATTAAATCTTTTTTTTTTTTAGTAAAATGTGTAGGACTCAACTTGATTGGATCCACTAAGACCAACCCACTAGCAAAATGTGTAGGATTCAACTTGATCCACACTAAAACTAAGACCAGCCTAGAGCCCACTATCCCTCCATGGCTCCATCCCACTATATCTGATTTCTTAAAAAAAAAATAAAAATAAAAAACAAAACGTGTAGGACTAGAGAAGTCTAGAATCCATACTTTAAATCTTTAAGGGGTCCATTTGGACCATTCCATAGCCGGATAGCCTTCTAGAGAAATCTAAATTTAAAAGAACAAACAAAAAAGAGTAAAAGAGTACAACTAAACTAAAAACCCAGCAGCTCCTCTTCAAAAAAAAAAAAAACTCACCCAGCAGCTGAAGAAGAGTAGAAGACAAAGGAGGCAAAAGAAGAGAAAACAAAAAAGAACCTGAAATGAAGATCTGTGAACACTCTATTGCCAACACCAATTGATGAGTAAGTCAACTAAAAAGAGTGCTTTTTTTAGAATCAAGATGGAGAGAGTCAGAGAGTCGGAGAGTTGAGAAAGTAATATTATATAACATATTATTATTATTATTATTATTTGGGGCCTTACAATTAGGGGGCCTTAGGCGGTGACCCAAATGGCCTATAGCTTCAACCGGCCCTGGGTATATTCAGTACTCATTGGGTCATCATCATATTCCTTACTATTTCTCAATGACTATTAAGAAGGCCCAAATAAATTTGTGCCCTGAGCAACTTCAATTAATAAATACTACCACACCAAATATATAGAGGCTTAAAATTCCACACACATACCTGAGAGCAAAACCCTGATGCAAGTCCTTCAAGCTATGGGGTTAGTTTTGTTGCTGGATTAACAACAAAATCACTCAGGCCCTTTGTAATAAAAGAAATGCAAAGGAATTAAAAAATTAAAAAAGAAAAAAAGAAATATACAGCCAGAAACGAATTCTGTTTAGAGAATAGCGAGAAAAACAGCGCGACTTACAAAAAAAAAATCAGAGAAAAATAGTGTATCAGCCTTGCAGATTCATCAAAGCTACCAATTTCACTGGGATTTCTCTTCCTCGCAATCAGAGTCACCTTGTTCTTTTGTGCTTGAATTCCCAATCCAATTTCCCAAACATGGAATGAATCTTTCAATTAAATCAGGGAGCCGTATCCTCTTTGGGTGTGGTACATCTACCTCATTATAGGTAACTTCTCCACTAGGTCCATCCCCACCCCCATCCCCATCATGGTCATCATGACTTCGCTTAATTATGCTATCTTTTGCTGAATCGTCTAAATCATCCTCATAAGGAGTGGCACTGCAGCTACAGGAACCAGCCATATTTTGTTTGAGATCTTCAATGTCTTGCTCATATACCAAACGGGCCCTGCATTTCGTCACCTTCAAGCCTATACCTTTGATTTCAATTCCAACATCAACCTAACTCAATTGATTAGCATTGACTTGACTCAATACCTTGTCCCATAACCCTTCCATAGAAAAATATTTTATACAAAGGTGATTCGAATCAATCTTACCAGATTGCTCAGAAAAACCAAAGCTTAAGTAATCTGGAACTTTATATCCATTGACATTACAGAGAAAATTAATAAAATGCATATCTGGATGATTTTCTGAACTTTCCAGAGGATTTTGGAGTGGATAATGCTCGCAGAGTACAAAAACAACACAGAGAGCAATTCCTATAAAACCTGGAGGCTCTTGCAGATTCAATGAAGCCCCCTCACTTTGATGGCTAAACCATTTCGGAATTTCCTATAAAACGTGAATATTTGAACACCATCAAGAATCACCTACCAAATAAATCTTAATTAAATTAGTAAATCTACTTAATATTATGTATATGATCATAACATCACTCATAAAAAAATTTTAAGTGTATTGAAGGAAAACACTTGTCTGGAATCCACTTAGGTCCAATTCTCTGGTTTCTATACAGAGCAAACCTCCTCTGGAGGACATTGGAGAAATAGATAGACCTATTAGGGCCAAGGGGCATTTATACAATGCTGTTAGGCCCAATTATAACCAGTGTCACACCAGATGCATCCATGATATCCTGTCAACATATCATACATGTCAGAACTATGTAATGGGACATTTATGTTGTATGTAGAATTGAGCAGAAGGTAGAATTTCCCATTTTATCATTTGAAACTTAAAAATAAAAATGAGAAAATGATAATAAGCTTCTTACACTCAGCTATCATCCAAGTAAACATGCTCAAGAGCTACTAATTATTAGACTTCCCTTCTCACCTTGATAAGGTAATAAGACATGGCATGGTCCTCATTCCCTATCATTGACCTCACAAGACAATGGCCTTAGACTAATCATTCAGTAAATTAAACCTTTGCAGCTTAATGTAAGATAAAATAAACTTTTCAACTCCAAGAATCCATTGCTTTCTGTGGAAACTAATCAATTCGTTGTAGTCGACAATCTTTGAATTCATCTGCAAGAAAAATTCTGAAACCACCTATTATTTGGAAAATGTTTTTATTGGACAGAGAAATGATTTTATTATTTGCCCTTAACTTATAAATCTTATTCTGGTTTGTGATTATTCATCTTGAGCAGAAGCAGTAGCTGTACCTAGATTGATGGGTGTCTCCCTTCAGAAAGCTAGTTCGTTATGTAAAAAATGTGATGTTAACAATACCGTAAGTTCCCTAGTATCAGATGTTGAGACCAACTATACTTTGAATGCTGTTTGTCAAAAAGATTGTGAAGTTATGAACAGATTATTCATACTCTCCTGAAACAAACTGAAATAAGGTTGCTGAATGGGGGTTGGAAAGTTTAAAAGGTAAGAGTCTTAAAGCTTCCTTATGTAAGTTAGCATGGCAGGTGTTATATACCATGTTGAGGAAAGACACAAGAAGTAATGAAGACCAAAACAAATTTTGATTTCAAATTAAAGACAAGACACTTCTGCATAGACACACACCACACTTTGCTTACACAATAGACACACATATCAACTTTTGCCTTTTACACTTTTCCAAAACTAAATTCTTCTAATGCACACACCAACTCATTTGCACTCGCTCCGCACAACAAACACATGCAATTTACCTTACCACACTCACTCTTGTAAGGACATATACGCTCACACTATTTCTACCTTGGTTCTAGTCGGTTAAGTCACCGACTTTGATATTTCTAGCCCAGTAACAGTAAACTGCTCTCTCTAAGCTTCTAGACATCCTAAAATTGTGGCTGGACTTAAATTGTGCAAGAGAGTATTGTAGAAAGAAAATTCCAGAGAGAGAGGACAAGAGAGAAATTTCTAGAGAGAGAGAGAGAGAGAGGCGGTGTTTGATTTTTAACACACCATTTATGTAGTCATAGAAATGCCAGAATTCATGGAAGGAATATTTAAAGTGAGGAGCAGTTGAAGAAATGCGAGATTGGTGTAAGGATGGCAGCTAGAGGGAATTTCATAGACTCTAGCAAAGACCTGGAATATTCCACTATCATGAATATATCTCTATGTGAAAGTTGGAATATTCCACTGTCATTTCTCAAAATGAAGCCAGGGAATCCTGTGCAGTTTTGCTGAATTGTTTCTTGCTGCTGTGTTTCCTGCTACATCTATAATTTTTATGCTAGGTGCTGTTGTGATTGAATTTGGTAACCTAGTAAGAGTCAATATTGCATTTGGAAAATCCAGAAAATGTTTCTTTGAAGAGAGTTTTGCTCTGCTTCAAATATGTCTATATCATGTCTAGTTGTTCTGTTGTTGCTATTGTTATGCTGCGTGTGGCTTTGTATTGAGTGTTTTCTTCATAATATTTTTCATTCATCAAAAAAAAAAAAAAAAAAACTAGGCCCAAGTTCATATAGGTATACAACCTTGGAAAATTTGATCGACAGGAAAGCTAAATATAGGAAATACACAAGTTTGGTATAAATTTCTGGATGAATTAAATTTTGCAAGTGGGTAATACATGTAAAGTAAGAATTCTTTTAAGCTAGGAACATAACTTGCCTTTGGGGTAGTAACTCGAACCACAAGAGTCCTTCCATTAAGGGTATGTTGAGCCACAAGTATTTTTTGAGTCGGACAGCATGAATATCAGATAATTTAATTGGAAAGAATGTCCACTTGCTCAACCTACCTTGATTAAATATAATTGTCTAGCAGCTTAATACCTAAGAATTTTTTGAAGCTTAATCTGACATAATTAAATCCACAAGAAGGTCACCAATTAGTCACAAAGCTGCAAAAACCCACCATCCATATACAGTTTAATGTGGAAACACAATAAATGTATACCATCTAAGGCATGATAGGATTAACATTTAACTCTAAAGTGATCTCAATGATTGCTCATCAAACCAATGAATGTAAATATCAGTCTCCTGATAAGTGAGGGAGATAGAAACTTAGGTGATCATGACCAATAGACAACTGGGAACTATAATAGTTCCTATTTGTATGGAAGAATTTTACCAATACTATGTAATTTTAAGTTGTTGCAGGCTAGCAGGGTGAAATATTATAGAAAGTTACGGTACCTAACAAAAACTAAGAAAATTCATAATCCAGCTAGGCTCAAAAATAATGAACAAGAGAATGCCACATGCATGACAAACCAAAAGGTATATCACATGGCATTCAAATTGAATATGTTCGGTACTTATTGGGTCATCATCATATTTATTAATTCTCAGTACTTGTTAAAAAGACCTAGATAAATTTGGGCCCTAAGCAACGTCTAATGATGAAAACTATTATACCAAATATTTAGAGGCTACCATCCCACACATATAGCTGACAGAAAATCCTTTTGCAAGTCCATCAAGCTAAGGGGCAAGTTTTGTTGCTGGATTAACAATCAAACAACCTTAGGCCCTATTTAAGAAAAGAAAGGCCAAGGAACTAAAAGAAAAAAGAAATATACAGCCACAAACAAGTTCCATAAGAGAAGAGAGAAGAAAGATGGTGACTTACAAAAAGATCAAGATAAAAATATTGTATCAGCCTAGCAGATTCATCAAATCTATCAATTTTATTGGGATTTCTCTTCCTCACAATCAGAGTCACCTTCTTCTTGTGTGCTTGAGTTCCCAATCCAATTTCCCAAATACGGAATGAATCTTTCAATTAGATTAGGGAGCCGTATCCTCTTTGGGTGTGGTATGTCTACTTCACTATTGGTAGCTTCTCCACTAGGTCCAGCCTCATCCCCATCAAAGTCATCACGACTGCGCTTAATTTTTGTATCTTTCGCTAAATCATCAAGATCATCCTCATAAGGACTGATGCTGCACCTGCTGCTCCCAGCCATAGTTTGTTTGAGATCTTCAATGTCTTGCTTGTATACAAAACGGGCCCCACATTTCGTCACCTCCGAGCCTGGACCTTCAGTTTCAATTTGAACATCAATCTGACTAATTCCATTAGCATCAATTTGACTCAATTCGTAGCCTGATTTCCCTTGGAAATTCTCAAAGGGAAAATATTTCAACCAAAGGTGAGATGAACCATAATTAATAAAGTGATCTCCGAGTAGTCGTAGTCGTGACATCAATAATATCTGGGTTTATTTTCGCATGGTTGTAATAAGTAATTCTCTTCTGAAAGTTCTTTAGTCAAAGCAGCGTATGTGTAAAGTTGGAATCCCTGTCCTCGCCTCTGCCACCAAGGAACCATCCTAGCAATGCAGTAGGAAATCACGAGGAAGCCCTTGCAAAACATATCTTAAATTTGTACTATCATATATATATATATATATATATATATATATATATATAACAGAAGCCTCTCTGCTAGCTCTCCAATTTTCCATGTCACCTTTTTTTTAATTCTTTTTGATGTTTTATTATATTAGAATTTATCCATTTATTCCCCCCAGGCCTCGTCAATGGGCCGGCCCGACCCGCTTTTACTTGGCCCATGGGTCTAATGGGCTGGGCTTAACGAGATGTTGACTAGTCAATGGATTGGGTCGGGCCGAGCTGGATGGAAAAACCCTAGCCCAAGGCCCCGCCCATGGGCAATGCCCATTGGGGCTTTAGTGGGCTAGACTAGTGAGGTGGGTTTAATGAACTACCCATGAGCATTTTTAACAAGTCTTCAATGGGGTTATAAAAATTTAACCAAAAAAATTATAATTATATATTATTACAAACTATCAAATTGAACAATTAAATCTACTAAAAAGATTCTATTAAAAAAAAAAATACTAAGACATACCTCTTAAAAAGGTACTAAAATAAGATTTATTAACTTTTATTGATAAGAATAAATAAGTACATTGAATTAAATATTAACTCTTAAAGGAAATATTTGAAGAATAAAATATCAATTCTTAAAGGAAATATATGAAGAATCAAATATCAACTCATTAAGGAAAGAATTTCTTCCAACCAACGGTAAGTTCTTTTTTTATTTATTTATTTTTTATTTTAAGGAATTTATTCTATAATTGTAACTTGTAAGGAAAGAATTGGAATTTATCAAAGGAAAGAATGACTTTCTTTCCAGAGGCACAGAGGTAGGACAACAGTCATCTTAGTAACTTTGTTTTAAAAATTAAAGTTACTAGACTAATACCAAAATATATATTTATTATGCATATCGTATCACAATCATTCCAAGTATTTAGTGGTTAGGTGTGTAGTTTTAAAGTTTTTATAATGTCTAAAGTTCAATCCCTCACCCACCCAACCCCCAAATTATTTTGTTATAAATTTTGAGCAATTAATGAGTCAGGCTAACGGGTTGGGCTCATTTGGGTGGGCTAACGAGCTGGCCCACCGGACGCCTATGGGTAAAGAAACCAACCCATACCCTGTTCCATTGGGCTCTTGGACTACCCAATGGCTTCAATATTACCGGGCCGAGCTGCCCATTAGCTTGGTGGACTAGCGGGCTATTGGGTCAGCCCATGGGTCATGGGCTATTTGATGACCCTTACCCCCCCCCCCCAAAAAATCAGCTTCAACGTCACTTTTTTTTTTTTTTTTTTTTTTTTTTTTTTAATAAAAAAATTCTTCTTAACGTTTTTGATGTTTTATTATATTAGAATTTATCCATTTAATCCCCCCCCCTCGGCTCAGCTTTCACGTCACCCTTTTTTTTTTTTTTTATTTTTTAATTCTTCTTAACGTTTTTGATGTTTTATTATATTAGAATTTATCCATTTAATCACACCTCCCTCGGCTTTCACGTCAACTCTTTTCTTTTCTTTTTCTTTTTTTAATTCTTCTTAACATTTTATTAGTATTATATTATATTAGAATTATCAATTTAGAACCCTAATCCAAGTTACAACTCTTTCTTTAGCCTTCACGTCTAAACCCTACAACCTCTTTGTTTTTCGATATACACTTGGCACGCAAAAACTCGATCCTCCCACCGCCATCGCCACCATGGATCACCGCCATTGCATCGATTTCTCTTTGCCTCTCCATCGTCGCTCAATCCAGCCCATCATGTTTTATTGAGGTAATTAAAACATGTTTTTTACTCTCCTTAATTTCTATATATTGCTCTCTCTTTATCCGCTTCAATTGTTCATGGAATTTTGTTAGTTTGTGGTTGTGGGTTGCTATGGATTTAAGTTTTTTTGTTTTTGTTTTCATGGAATTTTGTTGGTTTGTGGTTGTGGGTTGCTCTGGATTTTAGTTTTTTTCTTCTTTGCAGATTTCCACGTTTTCTTCTTCTTACTTTGTTGTCAAATCTATGGCAAAGAAGAATCACGAAATTTTTGTAATTAGATTTTCTTTTTCCTTTTTTTTTTTGTATGCAATTTTTATTGGATTTTTGGTTTCTTGGGATTCTTCTATTTGGTTTTAATTCTGGGTTTGTTTTAGTTGATATATAGTGTTTTTCTCATCTTCATTTTACATTGGTTTGGATTTTCTTTTTCCTTTTTTTTTGGTTTTGCAATTTTTATTGGATTTTTGTTTCCTAGGATTCTTCTATTTGATTTCAATTTTGGGTTTGTTTTGGTTTGATATATAGTGTTACTATTGTCTTCATTTACATTGGTTTTTCCTTTTTATAAATTATTATAATCTCTGGGTTGTCTTATATGATAGCCTACGGAATGTTATGTTAGGGCTACCGCTATTTTGGATTCTTTGGGAATTTTTTTTGAAGATCGGGGTTGGTTAGTATAGTTGTTTGAGAGTTATATAACTCATTTATATATGATTATGCAAGATGGGCATGGTATTAGATATTATAAATTTGAGGCAGAGATTTAGAGAGAGGGTTAAGAGAGACTTAACAAATAGCAAGCTTTAACAAATACCTCTATCATTATTCAAAATCAAAAGGCATATTACATTTTTTTAATCTGTTGACTTCATAACCGAAAAATACATAGGTACCTACAAAAACCTCATTTTATGTTTTCAATTTTTAGGCACAAAGGAGCTTGCACAGGCCTTGAGAGAAAAAACAACCCTTGGTTATATTGATCTTTGGTGTTCTTGCTGCAACATGGTACTCTCTTTTCTTTTTAAAATTCTCTCTTTTCATTAAGTTTTTTTTTTTTCTTACACGTACACAAGCCGTTTGATAAAATTTGTAAGTGATTTTTTGTTGTTGTTCTAGAAGTCATAATACATGGAGAGTGGTAAGGAGGAAGATAAGTAGGGAATGTGATGCTGTGTTGTTGATTTAATCAAGGTGAGATATATTTGTTGGCCTTCTTTCTCAATGTCATTTTTTGTGTGATGTAAAAACATGACTGTCATTTTTTTTATGCTTTTTCAATTGAACCAGAATGGATTTTTTTCTCCAACTTAAATGAATGACTGACTTTTATGTACTGCACCTATTCTTTGAACTTGCTTTCAAGTTTCATATGATTATATTCTTTAAGAAAACATGTACATACTCCAAATTAAAAGGTAGACTCTAACTATTTGTATTAAAAATTTGTTGTTTTTTTTGTCTTGGAATATACTTTTAAATCCTTTAAGAGATTTTGTGTTACCAATATTTGCTATAGCTCAATTTGTTGTATAATTTATAGTGGTGGAACCACTGAGTGTGTATTTTGGTTTCTACAATGAAAATGGTTGGTTTGAGATCTCTAAATGTGACAAGACTAATTTGCGAAGTTTTGTTTAATGGTGGGAAGTAGAATTTTGTGTTGGGTAGGAAACATAGCCAACCACAAAATTTCAGAGGGTGGTTAGATATGATCACCCGGAATGGAAGTGGTGGCTGAATGGTATGGATGATATAATATATTAAGTAAATGTTTTGAGTTGTTGTGAGAGTGAATATTATTTTTTCACTTTAACATTAGAGAAATTGATGCATCAATAATAAAATTTATATATTTATTTTATTAATATATTTCATTCTATTTTTCTCCTCAAAATTTTGATAGAGATGGTAGTAGCTTCAAAGCATACACAAGTAATTTATTCATATTATTTTTTTCCTATAAAGTTTTATTCTCTCATTGTCACCATTATCTACTCATCAATATATTTTAGTGTACCAATTACTTGCATTGGTACCAATTAATGAATTTCCAATAGGTTTAATTCTTTTTCTTGGTGATAGGTTTCAAATTTGCTACATAGAACATTTGGTCTTTGTTTTCCTTTTTGTTCTTGAAAAGATATAATAATTTCATCGTTAGATGATAGTTGGAAATATTTACAAATTTTCAATTAGTCCAGAAATTTGATTTTCCAGGTTCTAGGGATGAAGGAGATCAAGATTTCAAAGGCCAATTGGATGTAAGCCGTGGCTTTTGTGATGGGTGGAATTCAAGAAGCCTGCAATGATATTTAAATCTTTCAACGATATCATATACATAATACCAAGTTTTGTATTTTTATATTCCCAGGTGATATATTGTTTTAACCAATCCAATTGATTGTATTTTTATATTCCCAATATTTGATAATTGTTTTAACCAATTCAGTTGAGTGTATTAGTTGCGGTGGAGGTTGGCTATTATGGTCAAATCGAAACCAAAGGCATGTGGATGAAACTTTGAAGTTAGTAGTGGATTTGGTGCAAACAACCTGTACACTTGCTATGGAATATATGGAAGTTTAGAGAAATAATCAGTCTAGATAGCTTGTTGAAGGGTGTACATGGCCTCTATGGATTTGGGGCTTCAAGTAGTAGAGGTAGAGTGTGAATTTAATAGTCCATTAGATGAAGTAAAGTCAGCTGGACCTACCAATTTGAGCATTGGCCACATCCTTAATGATGTTAGACTACTTGGTAGTTGGTTCTTCTATTAGGAATATATTTTTCTCTTGTGGCTTTCCTTGAACAAACGGACCAACAGAGAAGATAGCATTTGAAGCAAAGAACTGGCTGGGTTTGCTAGACAATGATGTATTGGATGGAGGAACATCCCCCATGTATTAAAACTCTACTAAACAGTAATGTACCTGCTCATTGAAAAAAAAAAAAAAAAAAAAAAAACCCAAATGTATTTGTAGCATTTTTCAGTGGAATTTCTTGCTTCCTTTCGGCATTTTTAATATAGTGATACTCCAAAAAATTTTAAATCAATTTTTTTTTTTTTCTATTAAAAGTTGTGCTATTACCCCAATCCATTAAAAATCACTACTCATGTTTTAGTTTTAAAGTTGTAATATCTATTGGACAATATAGTATTTTGTGTTTAAATGCATTAATATTGTTCTTTTTTTAGAACCAAAAAATTGTCATATTTGAATGATATCTTGAATAATCACTAACTATATATAGTATATTATTAATGTCATCTCTTATTTATAAGCATTTCATTTAATTATATAAGTTATTCAAACTAAATAAAATGAAATGAAGATTTGAAATAATATTTTAAACTACCATAAATAAATATTCGATATAAACTAAAATTAATAAAGTTTTCTTTTTAAAATCTTATTTTCAATAGTTTTCCCGTGCATCGCATGGGTTAGCGACTAGTTTAAAATATATATGCCAACTGAATTTTGTCACACCATTATAAATTTTACTACCATATAAGTTTATTAATTAGAAGGAAAAAAAAAATTAGAAATATTATTCTTGCAATTTTTTGCTCTGTTCATAACTTTGTTCTTCTTTTAAATAAACTTTGACCATCACAATTTTAGAATGTAATAATGTGTTAAATTATTGATAATGTTAAAATTAAATTTACTCTTTTTTTAAAAAATAAAATATATAACATCATAAGATTTAAAAATTTTCTAAGAAATCTAGAAGATTTTAATGGTAGAATAGAGTAATTTTAAATAAGGCTACAAGTGAACTTAGGAAAATGCAAGTCAAGCACTCAAGCTAAAGTGTCACTCCCTTCCCATCTTCTCGTTAAAAAAAGAAAGGGCTTGACTACTTGAGTTTTATGCAATTTCCTTCTGAGACAAGGTAGCGTATGTGTAAAGTTGAAGTGGGTGTCTTCTTTTTTAACAACGAAGAATTATTGTAGCAATGAAGTTGGAAGGCCTTGCAAACATATTTTAAAATCTCAATAACAATTATTCTAAAATATACCAATTGGATTTTGTTACTAGTTGGGGAAAGTGTGAAACTATTGTGAATTATTGTTGTGTCGGTGAGTTTGTTGCCCTTTTAAATAAGCATTTACCATCACAATATATTAGAATTTGATAATATGTTAAATAATCACAATAATATGTTAAAATCCACTCTATTCATTTAAAATAGATTGATAAGATTTTTAAAATTTTACGGTTATCTAAGAAAGCTAAAAAAAAAAAAATCAATAGTAAAAAGGAGTTATAAAGGAGCAAATTGGAGTATAAATAAGTATTTCTTTTCTCAAATTTGTAGCCATGATGGTATGAAAAGCAAGTATAGTTATGTGGATATAATAAATGCACATTCTTTTTATATATAAATAAATAGTTCCGCTAAGAGAATTTAGTTTAAGATAGTTACAATATATTGCTAATGAGAATATTAGAGCCCTTCTAATTTTTTTTTTTTTTTTTTTTTACAAGATAGAATTTATACTCTAACCTAATCGGAATATATATGTGTGTGAAGCTCCCTCTTGGAGACTTGAACTCCGGCCCTTAGCCTCCACACCTCACAAGTATTTACACTTGTAAAATGACCACCGCACCAAGGGTGCGCGGTGGTAGAACCCTTCTATTGAAAGCAATATAAAGCATTAGTTGAACTATAAAACTATAACAAATATAACCATTAAACATGTTAGAGAATGTGAAAACTAGAAGGATAGGCACTGAGTAATTTGCAAGGTAACTGAAGACTTTTTTTGCAGCATGGGAATTAATTATATACTTGAGGAGCCACCACCATCGAAAACAAAAATAAAACCACACGCCGGCACCACCACAGCTACAACTGCCAATATCACCACCACCCACAACCATGACCACCAACCACCAAAATCATAACCAAATCACAACCCAAACCCACAACCTCATCACCATTCACCACCAACAACCGGAAAAAGAAAAAGAAAAACTATTTGTTGCTTTATGATTCTACTGTAAGAAAGCTGCTTTATGATTTATCACGACACTATTTGTAAAAACCAAAATTATCTTGGAAGAAAAGTATGTCATTGCTTGGAAATTTCTAAATGTTGGATAGAGCTTATTTTCTTTTTCTGACTTTCTTGTGAACAAGATTTGATGTAGCACGTGTAGTCATTTCTTTCTTGGAAATATTTATGATTACTTTAGCGGTCAAGTTAAAAACAAGACCTTAATTAAAAATTTAAAAGTAAATTTCCCTTCGGAGTCAAAGCAGCGTACGTGTAAATATTATAGTTGAAGTGGATGTCCACTCCAGTTCTCGCGGGTCACCAAGGAAACATCGTAGCCATGAAGTAAGAAGGAGACTAGGAAGTCCTGCATACAAATTTATAGGCTAAGTAAAAACTGGTGGAAAGTGGAAAGCTACACCTTTTTAAAATTCCGCGTGGAGTAATGTTGGCTCATTCCTGAAGTTAGGTAAGAAACTAACGCAACCTAGTCTTCCAGGTATCTTCCTACTCCAACAACTACTTAGATTAAACATAATATAATATAATATAATATAATATATATTGGTTGTTAAATGTTAATGGGAACTTGCATCATATCATATGGAAGTCTTCGCATGTGCATTGGTTAAGAAAAAGAAGAGACTGTTTGTGTTTGTGTGGTCATGGAAGCAATTGGAAATATAGGAACAAGTTATTAGGAAATTGAAGATGTATTGCGAATAGAAGTATGCAGTCAACTCATCAAAATTGATCCGACTCAACCCAACCCTCTGGGTTGGGTCGGTTTTTAGAGCTTGGTGGGTTGGGTTGAGTTACAAAATTTTTTTTGATAGCGGATTGGGTTGGGTTGAGTTTGGGTCATAAAATTCCAAACCCGCCAAACCCGACCCGACCCACCCATATATTTAATATATATATATATATATATATATATATATATATATATATATATATATATATATATATATATATAATATTATATAATTAATAATTTTTTTAAAATAACTAGCTCTTTTTAACCTATATAAAAGCCAATTAGTTCACACAAATCCTAGTAAATTACTATTGTTATTTAGTCATTAATGTTATTTGCCTTTAAGGAGTTTACATTGATACTAATCTTTGGTTTTTTTTTAATATATTTATATTTATATTTTTTTACTCAATTTAATAATAATAATAATAATAATAATAATAATAATAATAATAATAATAATAATAATAATAATAAATTTGTCCAACCCATGGGTTCAACTCGACCCAACCCAACCCATGTGGGTTGGGTTGGACTTATGTGATGGGTTGGTTTGAGTAGAATTTTTTTTGACCCACCATAGTGGGTTGGGTCAAAAAATTCTCTTAACCCAACCCATGCACACCTCGAATTGTGAATGGGTACTATCACTATGAGACAGAGGGTCCGGCCTTCACAAGTTAAGAATTCATTTTTTAATAGAGTTGGTGTGCAAGTAGCGGCCCTTCTATTACATGGCCCGACAACTACGTAAAGTGTCATTTTGGGACAAGCTGAAAATTTCAACTTATTTGCAATTTCAGCTTATTTTTACTGCTATTTATGAGTCTCATTGCACTTTTTGGTACTATTCATAAGTCTCACTATACTATACAACTACTATACTATAACAACAATAAAATCTATTAGTCCCAAAATATAACATTACGTAGCATTTTATTTCTTAAAAGTTTTAGTAATTTTTTAATACTTAATTTGGACTAATAACATTATGTAGCATTTTATTTGAAGTCTCTTTCCATGTTCAATGTTGATATATCTGTATGGTACTAATTAAACTCAAAATGATGTAATTATAACATACTAGTCATTCTGAACAAATGAAAAAAAAAAAAAAAATCAATCTACTTTAGTATTATTATTGAGGAATTTGCAAGACAAGTATATGAATATTGAGGCAAATAATCTTTCTTTATTTATTGGAGGGACTCAAGATGCAACATCAACTCACACTCACACTAGGTCGTGGCTCGTGCCCCTCTTTCACCTCGTCCGTTAAGGGGCTGACCCCCAACGGAAGTGGTGTTGATGGCGGAGGAACTAGAAGTGCTTTGGAAAAACTTACTTTCATTGAAGAGGAAGACGTAGGAATAGTTTTAGATAGTAGTAGCACAAGAGCAGCGAAAGAAGTAGGAAAATGTTGCATTTTGATGAAGATATTGACCCAAAGATGCATAAGCTTGGATGCATTGAGGAAAAACTCGATTGTTGTGGAAACCGAACAAAGGGGTCCAGATTTCTGAGATTGATGAAGAACTTTTTTTGGTGGAATTTGGGGATGGGAAAGACAAAAAGAGAGTGATTGAGATGTGCCCTTGGAACTATGAAAAACAGCTAATTCTTATTCAAGACTTTGAAGGTGAACTTACCCCAAAGGAGATCGACATCAAGTGGGCTCCGTTCTGGATACTGATCTACAACCTCCCATTGAAATGCAGAACCAAGGAAACCGGATGGGCTATTGGCTCAAGCTTAGGGACGGTGATGGATGTTGATGTTCTAGAATCCGATGTTCAATGGGGCAAATGTCTTCGAGTTCGGGTGCGTATTGATACGACAAAACGTTTGCTGAGAGGAAAGAAAGTAACCATTGAGGGAGGAGAGAGCAGGTGGGTGAAGCTTCAAATTTGAGAGGCTACCAAATTTCTGCTATAGATGCGGCCTCCTTGATCATGCCCCGAAAGATTGCGGTGAGGAGCTTAACACTACCATAGGAACAGAGACGAACATCCTCCAAGACGGGTCTTGGTTGAGGGGCGACCCATTACGACAGAGTGGATATGAGATCTTCAAAACGGGGTCTAGAACTGAAGGTGGCAATGGCTCCGGTAAAACAGAAGGTAGCAAGGGGAGGAGTCCGACTGTGACATAGGAATCGAGTAAAGATCCGGTGAGTGGCGGAAATCATGGATCCGAGATGACAACTCTAAAAGTTAGTAACTCGATGCGGGACAAAGAACCCGAGGAGTGATGGAGATGGTTCTGGTCCCTATACTCCCCTGTCAGAAGATTTGCGGGAGAATGGCAATCTCACAGAGAGGGAAGGAAAGCTAGGGGGATCGGAAACCTCTTTGGGCTGTCAGAAAAAGGTACGGACTACAGTCCAAGCTACCTCTTTAGCTGAAATGCAATGGGAGACAGCTCACCTTCTGGTTTTGGATGAAGATCACGTGGGTGCTTTGGCGCCAACAAAAATCCTGGATGAAAGGGTGATGGGCCAAATTCCCGTGGGCCAAGACTTGGGCCTCTCTACTAATAGTCACATGGTGGGGCAAGATGGGATTGTGGAGACTCCAGGCCCACCGAAAAAAGAAGGGAATAGGCCAGCAAGGGATGCAAAGCCCAAGTCCATGAATGATGGAAAATGTCCCCTGGAAGTTAAAAAAGAGGGCCCAACCCCACTACAAGTCTTAGACACAAACATACAAGACCTCCACGACTCTTCCAATCTAGCTCTGGTCCCCGAGAACAAAAATGGCACGGTGCAAGCTAAATGGAAGCGTATTCCTCGCATGGAGACGGGCACACCCTCTTTCTGTGTTGGTCTTGCTGGTTCTAAACGTCCCACGGACATGGTTTCGGATCTTAATGAGTTACCAAGCAAAAAAATTCTGGTTTCTCATTCGAAAAAGAAAATCATTTTGTAATGGCGAAGGCTGGCTCCCGGCCTCGCCAGGTGCAATGAGTTGCATAATGTGGAACCGCAGGGGGCTTGGGAACCAACCGGCAGTTCAAGAGCTTGTGGAAGTGGTGCAGGCGAAAGCTCCCTTTGTCGTGTTCTTAGCCGAAACATCGGCGTTGGACGAGGCAAGGCTTGAATATGTTAAGGATAGGATACGGTTTGACAAGTTATTCACGGTGGAAAGAGTGAGTAGAGGTGGTGGTTTAGCATTGCTGTGGAAATCTGACATTGGGGTCGAGGTTGAATCATCCTCGGTGAACCACATTGACGTTACAATCAACAAAAACTCTGAGGCAGCCTGGCGTTTCACTGGGTTCTATGGTGAACCAAAAACTCACATGAGACATGAGTCTTGGGATCTTCTTAAGCACCTTCACAGACAGAGTTCCATGCCGTGGCTTTGCGCCGGCGATTTTAATGAGATAACTAAACAATCGGAAAAAGTGGGTGGTAGATTGAGGCCCTTCTCGCAAATGCAGAATTTTAAGGAGACTTTGGACGAATGTGGGCTAATGGATTTGGGCTACATAGGTTCTCCATTCACGTGGAGTAAAAATTTTAGGAGTGGAGCTTCAATATGGGAAAGGCTGGACAGGGCGGTGGCATCACATGATTGGTTTATTAGATTTCCAGGCTCTCGTGTCCACCACGTGGACAGTTCAACATCGGACCATAAATTTTTGTGGATTGATCCTTCATTCCTGGATTTTCAGTTAAAAAAGAAGATCTTCAAGTTCGAAGAAATGTGGTTAGCGGATAAAGGTTGTGGCGAAATAGTTGAAGGGGTGTGGCAAGCCAGTTTTGAGGGGACCGAGAATTCGAAGGTGATCGGGAAAATTGAGAAATGTGGGAAAGAGCTGACTCTTTGGAGTCGCAATAATTTTGGCAACGTCTGGAGGGAGTTGGTTAAAAAAAGAAGAGAACTAAACCGGGCGGAACAACAAGCTGTGAGGACTGGGAACTCGTTTCGGGTTGTGCTCTTAAAGAAGGAAATAAATTCTCTAATGGGGAAAGAAGAAAGGATGTGGAGACAGAGATCGAGATTCACCTACATCAAAGACGGTGATCGGAACACCCGCTTTTTCCACAGCCGTGCCACAATGAGAAAGCGAAGAAATTGCATAAAAAATATCCGTAACCAAGATGATGAGTGGTGCATCGGCCAAGAGCAGATTGTCGATACTTTTGTGGAATTCTATAAAAATTTATTCACTTCCTTAACTCCGGATGTTAATCCAGAAGATCTTGACTTTATCCCGCAGGTTGTGACTGGAGAGATGAATGAGATTCTGGTGGGTGAATTCCAAGCTTGGGAGGTTGAAGCAGCTCACGAACCGGATGGCCCCTCTCAAAGCTCCAGGACCCGATGGAATGCCTCCCCTGTTTTTCCAGAACTTCCGGCATCCGGTTAAAGGTGATGTTACCCAAAACTGTTCGCATTTTTTGAATTCTGGTTCTCTGCCTAATCCTTTAAGTCATATATTTATTACATTGATTCCAAAAACAAAAAATCCTGAGCGGGTTTCCGAATTCAGACCCATTAGCCTGTGCAATGTGCTATATAAAATTTTCTCTAAAGTTTTAGCTAATAGATTGAAAAGAGTGCTTCCTCATATCATTTCTAAGCACCAGAGTGCTTTCATTAAAGGTCGTTTGATCACGGACAATATCCTAGTGGCCTATGAGACACTGCATTACATGAAGAACCATAATTCAGGGAGTTCGGGTTTTATGGCTCTCAAATTAGATATGAGCAAAGCCTACGATAGGGTCGAGTGGTCTTTCCTGAAAAATGTTATGCTGGTTATGGGTTTTGATGAGCGTTGGGTGGCTCTTGTTATGGAATGTATTACTACGGTGACATACTCCATTTTAATTAATGGTGAACCCATGGGTGACATTAAGCCGAGTAGAGGTATTCGACAAGGTGACCCATTATCACCTTATCTTTTCTTGTTGTGTTCCGAGGGTCTTCACAGGATGATTCAAAGAGCGGCTTGCAATGGGGATATCAAAGGTGTATCTATTTGTCGCAATGGCCCAAAGTTGACTCATTTATTTTTCGCCGACGATAGCCTCTTATTTTGTAGGGCTACCATCCAAGAATGTCGAAAGATTATGGGTATACTTGCTGCATATGAGGAGGTTTCGGGGCAAAGATTGAATAGAGAGAAGACGACCCTCTTCTTTAGCAAGTCCACGACCCTTGACCATCAAGCACAGATTATGGAGGAACTTGGGGTGTCAGAATTGAAACAGTATTGTAAGGTTGAATTTATTCAACCATCTAATTGGCTTTATTCCGTGCCAAATTTGCTTGTAATTCAGCATTTAGTAACCCTGTATTTAGGTGGGATTGATGTAAGGGTAGTGAGTGAGATAGAGTGAAGATTGCTCAAGAGTGTGCAAGAAAACAGAGTGTCGCGGCTGGGACTCGCTTGGCTGGACTCGCGGCTTCAACCCGCTGAGACCGCACACGTGCCAAGCATGCTTTGGAAGGTGAGCAGTCATGCTAGCTGGAGCACTACAGGACAAAACAGGACAATGGCCATACGGTTATCTCGCGACTGGAACTCGCGATCGAGTCAAGCCGCGAGGTCAAGCCGCGAGCCACCCCTGTTTTGGAAAAAACCGACGCGTTTCGCATTCCACTCCATTCAAAGATAAATACCCTTTTAACCCACGATTGAAAGAGAGTTTCCAGAGAGAATTTTGAGAGAGAAACCCTAAAGAAAAACCAGATTGTTTCACCCACAATCTCTACCTTAGAGTCTCATCAAA
Organism: Quercus dentata; assembly: GCA_028216015.1. Taxonomy (NCBI): domain Eukaryota; kingdom Viridiplantae; phylum Streptophyta; class Magnoliopsida; order Fagales; family Fagaceae; genus Quercus; species Quercus dentata. Next base: position 539,414 of record CP116452.1, on the reverse strand, counting down.
TTCCCTCACTCTCTTCCTCTCCATTGTCAAATCCTTGAGAGGCCATTATAACCAAACCTGGTTCTCACCATTATCATCTCTCGTGAGACAGACGTTTGGAGTTGGGGAAGCGATTAGGAAGGAGCCAATATTTATTGGTTGATGCTACGGTGTAGTAGCGGAACCGGTAAGCTAGAGAAGAAAAAGGTTCGGCGCAACCTCGTTGGAGCAAGAAGCTTGGAGGGCTTAGGTGCATTGGGTAGATTAGGCTTGGAGGGTCTATTGCTGTCCTTGTATCCCAACTATATTTTCTAGTGGATTGATTACCGCTTGGAGGGCGGCGGAGAGGTTTTTCGCCGAGGTCTTCGGTTTCCTCTTCGATAACATATCTGGTGTTATCATTTGTGTTTGCATCTTCCTTCCTCTCTATCTCTGCCTTTACATTATCTGCTTTGTGGTTTAATTTGTTATGGCTTAGATAGTTGTTTAACCAATTCCGTAATATAGCATATGTTAAGTTTCCGCACATTAATTGTTTGACATATTGCTTGTTTTGGTTAAGTTGGTTTTTGGGGGTCTAAACGTTCAAAAGTGTATTTGTACACGTTTTTTGAACTTTCAAGTATGAAGACTACTTGGGTTTACCAGCATTGGTGGGAAGAAATAAAAAAGCTAGCTTTGGCAAAATAAAACAAAGGGTCTGGAAGAGAATGCAAGGTTGGGAAGGGAAGCTCTTGTCACAAGCGGGTCGAGAAGTTTTAATCAAATCGGTGATTCAAGCTATCCCCACGTACACGATGGGTTGTTTCAAACTCCCTTTCACTTTGTGCCATGAGATTGAGATAATGGTTAGGAAGTTTTGGTGGGGTCAAAGGGGTGAGAGACGGAAAATCCATTGGGTAAGATGGGATGACCTTTGTCGTCATAAAAATGACGGGGGAATGGGGTTTAAGGACCTCACTCTGTTTAACGGGGCCATGCTTGCCAAACTTGCTTGGAGACTCCTTCATGATGACAACTCCCTCTTCTTTAGGGTCTTTAAGGCTCATTTTTCCCCCTCGGGAACCATTCTTGATGCCAAGGATTCTGCCTCGGCCTCATACGCATGGAGGAGTATTCTAAAGGGCCGCGATGTCATCCAAAAAGGGGCACTTTGGAGAGTGGGTGATGGGCAGCAAATTAGAATCTGGAAGGATAATTGGCTTCCCTCAAAGGGCTTAGCCAAAGTCTCATCTCCTCAGTTACAGGGGCAGGTGAACTCTTCAGTGGCAAAGATCTTGATAAATGAGTCCACTAGAAGCTGGCGCACCGAGGTTATTGAGCATGTTTTTGTTCCAGCTGAAGCTGCTGTCATCAAGAGTATCCCTCCGCCTTCCTCTAGCCAAAGAGATAAGCTCATTTGGCCTTTCACCCCTAATGGCCAATATATTGTGAAATCGGGTTACCGGTTCTTGTATGAAGGCAATACAACAAACCATGCTTCAGCTGAAGACCCTTTGTTTTGGAAAAAGATTTGGGGTCTAGAAGTTCCTAACAAAGTGAAAAACTTTGTCTGGCGAGCGTGCAGGGAAGCTCTCCCAACTAAAGCTAATTTGCATCGTAGGAAGATTGCCCAGGATGCACTCTGTGATAGTTGCAAGGTGCGGAGTGAAGATGGCTCACACTCTATTTTCTTTTGTCCTTTGGTGCAGGTCTTGTGGCAGTCCGATCCTCGATGGCATTGGCTCCTTACATTGGACGGTCAACCAATGAAAGACATATTCAACTATGCCATCTCGGGAAAGAAAGAGGTAGAGCTTCTGGCCTTCACGGGATGGGCAATCTGGAATCGTCGAAACCAGTGTCCGCTCAAGGTAGATGCATGCCTTTGGACCAAATTCTCAAACCGTCGGAGGGAAGGCTTGCTCAATTCAGGGGCACTAGATCACTCACCCAAAAAATGGTTCACCATAACCATGTACGTTGGAGACCACCTGTGGGCGACACGGTGAAGATCAACTATGACGGTGCAATTTTCTTAGGGGAAGGACGCGCCGGCCCGGGAGTTGTATGCCGCAATTCGGAGGGCGTTGTCATTGCCTCTCTTTCTGAGTAGATTCCGTTACAATGACCATTCCTCTAGTCGAAGCTCTGGCAGCAAGGAGGGCTGCCATTTTTGCGATTGATCTTGGCATCAACACGGCAGTTTTGGAGGGAGACTCTAATATAGTGTTTAAGGACTTGTCAAGCATCGAACCTTCCTTGCGCCCCATGGGCATATTATACAGGACGTTAAATTTTTAGCATCTTCTTTTTCCTGTATTATCTTCTCTCATACACGTAGACAAGGGAATGGTGTCGCCCATTTTTTGGCTAGGAGGGCAATCAACTCGCCCAATCAAAATGTCCGGATGGACAATATGCCACCAGACGTACTTCATGTAGCTCTGGCTGATTTAGCCTCTTTGGATTAATATTATGAAAGCTTTTCTTTCTCAAAAAAAAAACTCACACTCGCACTCACAATCACAAATTAAGAATTCATTATATAATAGAGTTGGTGTGCAAGTAGCGGCCCTCCTATTACATGGTCCGACAACTACATAAAACTAAATATTGGTTGTTAATGGGAACTAGCTTATCGAATTCTTCGCATGTGCATAGATTATACGTAAGCAAGTGACCCTACCCCTCCAGCTACTATTTCTTAAAAGATTGATTCTACTGTTTGAAATTATCTTAAGAGGGATTGGAGTAAGGAAGACTGAAAAATATATACAACTACTATACCAAAACAACAACTATACCACAACAACAACAAAGAGTGTTACATCGACACAAGGCCCCAGAGGGCACTAAACGACTTGCGAATGAGCAAGCCTTTGTAACACCAGATACTGAGCGGAAGCACAAAGAAGTGCAATCTTCAAGCATCACAAAGACCCTAACACCAACAGGGTACCGAGACTAATACAAAGATACACAAAGAAAAAAACACAGACAGCCTAACATGGCCTTTTACACGTAAAAGCGGGGTTAATGCCCCATTTACAACACAATATTCTGTTAGGCAATCGAGTCGCTTGCTCTACTTTTGCTCTCCACTCGCCTTTGACATCCCTCTAAATATCCTTAACTATCTGCTCCTATGTTTATCTTCCTTGAGTGGATGATAGCATTCCTCTATTCTCCCATAGATAATACACACAGCACCCACCAAGCCAATTTTCAAACAGCGGCTTTAAAGCAATCGCCTTTGAGATGAGTGATAGCCCATTCAAACAATTCCAGCCAACTGCATTTAACTTTTGAGATCAAACAAAGCAATGTTTTAATAGTTGTAAAAGACCCCTTTTTTTTAATGGAACAAAGGGAGATATAGGCTACTCTTTGAGTATGAAATATGAAGTGCCGCAATTTTTTTTCTTTTTTTATATTGATTCATGTAGTATTTCTACATCTTTGCCAAAAGTGTGTGCCTTTAATTTACAGATAATTTTATAAGAATAAAAATGCATTCATTGACCTTGTTTGATCTTTGGCTCTTGCCATGTCCAGGTCCTATTTTTCAGGATCCGCCTTGTTGCTTGTTGATTCTCAGATCATGTTGGTAGCCAATGTTCATAACAGGACAAAACAGGTTGGCAAAGAGATGTCATGGTATTCATAGTAAAATCAGTCTTCTGTTGTAGTCATGGGCTATGGCCAATGCAGCGATGTGATGAGATTCCCGCTCTCGATAGAACAAATAGTTAAATTTTGGCTGCAAAAAGCAATTACAATCCGCTTCTTCCGAAATTTAAAACTTTAGCGATTCTGCGTCCAAATAACTTCTTAAAGCCATGGAAATGCTAACAACCACTACCAACCACTACCAACATATAGCAGCTACTGCCAATATATGCATACATAAATTATTGCAAGTGGAACATGCGGGTCTACCATCACCTTTTTTTTTTTTTTTTTTTTTTTTTTTTGTGGGGTTAAGGTCTATGATTACCTTAACAGAGACTTGATTCAATTTTCAATACAAGAATTAAATTAAACTATACATTCTTTGGAGTTGCTAAGTCTGCAAAGAATCGTAGAACACTTATGTTCATATGTTCCGGACACAAGCCGTCACTCGAATCAAAACAGACTAGGCAATACCGAGGTTAAATAGAAGACCAATTTGGGTGCAGACACACACAATATAGTAAACAACAAAGGATGAAGCTTTGCAATTGTCAATCTTCCAAAGCAACACCTCAAACATCATACTTGTAGTTTAAAATCTCTCGATTAAAATAACATGTTCTAAAAATTCCCTTGAAGAAAATCAGAATACAAAAGCTTTAAGAGCCAAGCTGCACTTCCCGCACTTCATACATTACAAATCCAATTCAGTGGTGCTTTTGTCACTGGATCCCGAAATGCAAGCAATTTCAAATTTTAATCACATGATGATGCGGGAGATGCAAGAAAATTATTATTTAGTATTATTTATGTTTGCTAGTCAATTGTATTTTTATGTTTTAGGTCTTATTAGTTTATTGGGTTATTAGTATTTTAATTTAGAAGCAAGGGTATTTTTGTAATAAGGCAATTAGTGTTTCCTAGCCAGCAAGGGTATTTTTGTAATAAGGCAATTAGGGTTTCCTAGCCAATTAGAACTAGGGTTTAGTAATCCGTTTAGAAGCAACTTATTGTACTCCTTGAGGAGATAGTTGATATTTTGATGAATGAAAACAATGGCTGTTTGGTCTTTCTTTGGTTTGGTGTCGACTCCAGGTCTACCCTAGGTGCTGACTCCTAGTGGTTTTCCCGCTTGGTGCTGACTCCTAGGTCATATCCTTTATTTTTTCATTCTTTCAATATTGTTTTGGTTGTCCTGCGTCAGTTTTGGTATCAAAGCAAACTTCCGATCCATACAACACAACCGTAGACAACCAATAGAAAGCAAAACCATCAAAAGAGCAAGCCAGCCCAATATGTCAGTACCTTTCAAATATTTGCCCCATGAGATCTTGAACAAGCCCAAACCAACCCCGGCAAACTGTGTATACCCCACAGCCCCACATGAGTTTTTCATCCCCAAGCCAACAGAGAAGCCGGTGACGCATCCCAAGCCGGTGACCACCATCCGTGCCCGCCTCCGATCACAGAACCCACAAACCAAAAAAAAAAAAAAAAGCCACGTCAAGACCCATTGGCAACCTCGACTCACCACCATTGAGATTGACTCACCAGCTGCCGAAACCCACAGATCAAAGACTTAGCCGCCGCCGACCCATCGCCCACCGCCGCCGACACCATCTTCACCTTCAACTACCGCCGCTAAGGACGTCGACCACCATCGATGCCAAGACCCAAAACATCGGACCGCCACTCCTCTATGATTCAAGCTGCCACTATCTTCCCCGTCTTCACGCTGCCACCGTCGTCGATCCCTAGCACCGCGTCCATCACCGAGCCTCGTTTCAGTTTAGAGAATGTTGTCTCTTTTAGTTTCTATGGTTTCCTTTTTTGCAAAAGTCTGTCTTGTAGTTTGCATTCTTTTTAAGTCTATTGTTTGCTTTCTTTAAGTCTGTAGTTCCTTAAGCCCAGCAGTGTATTTTATTATTTTGCAAAAAAAAAAAAAAAAGACCAAGCGAGTCCAGGCCCGTGATGCAGACCGGTCAAGCCCGAGTTCAAAGACTACTACTGTCCAAATGAACATCACAGCAGCCCAGGTTCTTGTTCCAACTCCAAACTATTTTTTGACGCACTATTTTAGAGAATCATGGAAATATTAGAAGCACCTTATTTTGATGGTTATGAAACTTATCCACGAGATTTTGTCAACTAGATGAATGGGATGGAGCGATTCTTTGAGCAAACAAATTTTGCAAATAACAAAAAGGTTAGGCATGCCAAGTCGAAGTTAATAGGTAAAGCACAAAGGTTTTGGGAGAATCTTGAACGTTTCCGCTATACGGATTATGAACCCGCCAATACTGTGTAGGAAGATATGAAAGAAAAGCTTTGTGATGAGTATTTGTCACCATACTATCGAGTTAAGTATCTACCCCAATCTCGGTGTGGTACTTTTCAAGTTGAAGCAAATGCGATGAATCCTAATCCTCATCCCATATCATGTCCTCAGTACACTTTTGAACAATCTACCAAGGAATTATCAACCAGAAAGTAAATGTAATTAATCTGTAAAGCTCAAGAAAGAGATTCAAGACAGGATTGCTCGGATGAAGCAAATGAAGACTCAACCTGATTCAATTGGGAAACCAAGGATAATTGATCACAATGAACTTATTGCTGCCCCCATAGAAGACAACATTGATGGTGATATCTTGGTCATGGAGAATCCTACAACAACACCAAAGCCTAATGTTGACATAGACGTACATGCCTCGACAAGTGTTGCTTTAACAAGCGTGCAAGGAAATGAATCTATTGAAGAATAGCAAGGTGAAAAGATGGCGCCTAAAGAGAGTATTATGTTAGAGGGTGCACATGATGTGAAAGTTGAAGTTGTTGAATGTGCTTCTAATCAACCCTCCACAGTCCTTGAAGATCTACATCCTGGTGAAGTCGAAGAGGTTAAAACCACAGTGCTTCCTATGGTTCATAAGGTTCACGAAGAGATTATACTGATTCCACACATTGATTTTGTTATTCCAAATGAGTTCGACGTGGTGGAATTCAAGGTTTTTGTTTTCCCTGTGCTCCCTAAGGTGATTTTAGACTTGAAGCAAGTGTTATTTATCAGCATCCTAATCCTTCAATGCTTTAAAACTCAAGGTCGAGTTTTCTCCAACTAGAGGAGAATGATGTGGGAGATGCAAGAAAATTATTATTTAGTATTATTTATGTTTCCTAGTCAATTGTATTTTTATGTTTTAGATCTTATTAGTTTATTGGGTTATTAGTATTTTAATTTAGAAGCAAGGGTATTTTTGTCATAATGCAATTAGGGCTTCCTAGCCAACAAGGGTATTTTTGTAATAAGGCAATTAAGGTTTCCTAGCCAATTAGAACTAGGGTTTAGTAATCCTTTATAAGCAACTTATTGTACTCCTTGAGGAGACAAATGATATTTTGATGAATGAAAACAATGGTCGTTTGGTCTTTCTTTGGTCCGGGGCTAACTCCAGGTCTATCCAGTGTTTGACTCCTAGTGGTTTCCCACAGTGCCGACTCCAAGCAAGGCTTAGGTGCTGACTCCTAGGTCATATCCTTTATTTTTCCGTTCTTTCAATATTGTTCTGGTTGTCCCGCATCACATGACTATGAGAACAGAAAGTCAGAAACCAAAGATTTGGAACACGTTACAGGAGGTACCAAAAAGAGAGTAATCCATGTGAAGAAAAGCATTCTTTTAAGCTAGGAACAGAAATTTCCTTTGGGGTAGCAACTTGAACCTCAGTTGTCCTTCCATTATGGGTATATTGAGCCACAAGCATTTTCTGGTAGCATGATAGCATGAATATCGGATACACTTCCTTTGCCTACCTTGATTAAATTTAATTGTCCAACATGACTCAACACCTAAGAATCTTCTCGAGGAGCCAAAAATGACAACCAAATCCAAGAGAATGCCTTGCCCCCGTGATCCTACAACCATAACAGAAACCAATTAGTCACCAAGTTGCAGAAACCCGCCATCCAATATACAAGAAACCGTAGAAAACACAACAAATCTCTACAATCTTACGCATTATCGGATTAACACTAAAAGTGAGGTCAATGATTGCTCAATAAACCAATGCATGTAGAATGTTAGTCGCCTGTTTAGTGAGAGAAGTAGAAACTTAGGTAATCATCAACCAAAAGTTCCCAATTGTATGGAAAAATTTTACCAAAACTATAAAATTTTCAGTTCCAGTTGGGTAGGAGGGTAAAATAATATAGACAATTAAGGCTCCTAACAAAGAGAGAGAGAGAGAGAGAGAGAGAGAATTAACCACCAAAAGAATTATCTTGCATGAATAGAGGACATATGCTGATCATAGAAACCAAGAATTAAATTGTTCTTAAGCGACAAATCTAGACTAGGTACTCTCAACAAATCTATAACAAGTTTTGACATTTAAGGTATTAAAATGATTTTTTCTTATAATTTTCATGATATTAGTTACGACAAATTTCTCATTACGTTGCTATTATGTATATAATTTTGAAAATTATTATTGGATACTACATATAAAATATCAATTCATAATTATTGTACGTGAAATTCTACTAAATACAATACAAAATAAATAAATAAAATAGATTGGTCCGATAGTATCTCCTAAATTAAATGATGATAAGTGCATGTGATCGTTCAACTCAATTACAATTTTTATGTTCAAGATTTTCGCATACAAAATATCTGAATAGAAACAGTATAAAAAATATGCTCATTAGTTTAGAGAAAAAATAATAGCAAAAATCTGAACAATTTATTGTAATTTTTATGGAAAACTAACAAAAACAAAATCTAATTTTGATTCTAGTTGAATTTTCTATATATATATATATATATATTACCTAGTTAGTAACGATACAGTCCTGCATAGTGATACAAGCAATTTTTTAAAAATTATAACATGACAGTGGTTACAAAAATGAAATATTAGTTCTTCTTAGCTTAAAAGATACATGCTAGTTCTAGCAAATAACTAAATTCTATGTTATATTAAACCTTGGTCCCCACTCCCCTGTGCGTGTTAGTCTAAGTCTTTCTCAAAAAAAAAAAAAAAACTAAACTAAATTCTTTCCTTTAGCAATTCAAGGAAACAGTGACAATTGACATACCCAAAAACAGGTTTGAGTATCCTGATCCAATATATGATCAATCACATTAACTCATTAATGAGTAATTTTAGATTGAGAAAAACAATAACAACATTTCAGTAACACAAACCAATATAGCCCCACAAATACTTCTACAACAAAGCTTTCATTCTAAACAAGACCAGACTCTCTCTTCTTCAGAGAGTTCTTTCTTTCTGTTCTGTGATTCTAGTCACAAATCAAAATGACAATAATAAAAAGTCTTAGCAACTTAAAAACCTTTAAATTTTTCACTTCTAGGCATTGTACATGGACTCCACTTTCCCATCATTCCCACCAAGCAACATGTACTTATCCTTCCTAGTCAATCCAGTGCACTCAAAACCCAACACATTACCCAACACTTTCTGCACATAGTTCGCAACCTCAATCGACGATTTCCCACCAGCCTTACAGCTCATCTCCTCCGGCAACCTGTCCAGAAAAGTCACCTCGTACGTGGGCCTAGGATTCATGAAAAAGAAGTACGGGTTCCAGAACTTGACCCCACGCACGGTCGTGCCGTAATATAAAGAAGGTGGGAATCACCGACATTAGGTTTAGAGAGATTTAAATACAACCGTGTTGCAGCGTATAGGAAGTCAACACGTCGCGGGTTGTCCAGGTTCTTGTTGTCTTTTTGTTTTTGTTTTTGTTTTTTATGATAATTGAGAAGTTGTCATTTTTTTTTTAATGATAATTGAGAAGGAGTAGTATCTGTATTTTAGTTATGTTTTTTTTTTTTTTTTTTTTTTTCAAGGGAAAAGTTAATGGATGGACATTATTTTATGAAATATTTTTTTTAAACTTTTTGTGGATGAAGAAAAAATTAATTTTTTCAACTCTTTATATTTCTAATAAAAGTAGTATAAAAATTTTCTAAAAATTGTTTATTAATAAATTACTTAAGGAGACTGACTTTTTGTTTAACAATAGGATGGAAAAATTTAAATTTTAAAGCTTGATGATTTATTGGAACACTATTTCTAAATAAAATATCTCAGTGGTTTTGTATTTGTGGCAGACGGGCCAACTAAGACTCGTCCTATCCTAGCCTCAGCCGCTAGCAAGATGCTCGACTCGGCCCACTTGGCCTTGGCCCAACAATTTTTTCAATTAACTAGTTACCACTTGTAAAGATTCTTGTAAAGATAATGGTGATGGCAATTGAGTAATTGAGTTGAAGCAATTATGCTACAGTTCCAATATGTGAGGTGGTCTTAATGATCATGGATGCAGCAGGACCGTTATTGGATGATATGATAACTACCGTGTATGAAAGAAAATATGTTCCAATTCCAAAATAATCCGGATTTGCCTTGTTGCTTGTTGATTTTGTATGATAACATAGGTTGGCAACATATATTATAGTATTCACAATAAAATCAGTGTGCAGAGGCAATGAATTTCCTAACTAAATTACATTTTGCTTCTTCTGAAATTTTTACCTTTAGCCCTTTATGCATCCTAGTAGCTTCTTAGCACCAGTTAAATCTTAAAACCATCAACAGACAGGACATTTTATTCATTTGCTTTGTTTTGCCTTTTCAGCTGGGGAAGAATTAGTTTAGGAAATGCTAACCAAGTGTTACTCCTATACAACAGCTATTGCCAATTTATGCATAAACAAATTTTGGCAAGTGGAACATGCAGGTCTAATATCACCTTAATAGAGACAATTTGATTTTTCAACACAAGAAGCAAATTAAATTATAGCACACCTCTGGAGTTGCTGAGTCCACAGCAACCGTAGAACCTTTAAGTTCATGAATTTCAGACATAAGCCAATCTATTGAAAAACAGACCAGGTATTCTATGGGGTTAAATGGAAGACCAATTTGTGTGCAGACATACACAATACAGAAAAACATTGTATTTCTGTACAAAGGAAGGCGATGCTGCTGGAATAAAAGCCATAAAGGAAATTGACGTACTTGAACAATGAGTTTACAGATTTAGACTGATAAACTCAGAAGGCCACTTGAAATATCGTGTATTTTGAATGGGCACTATGAGGCAGAGGAAGTAGCATTCAAGGGTCAACAACTCATTTGCTATTAGAATTCGCGTTACATGACCCTCCTCTTCTAGGTATCTTCCTGGCCAAACCACTATTTAAATTAAATTGTTAAACCATATACTAATATATTGGTTGTTAATGGGAACAAGCATTTGAAGGAAAAGTTTTAAGTTTAGCGGCTAAAAGCAATTGCACTTTGCTTCTGCTAAAATTTTAAGCCTTTAGCTTTTCTGCATCCAAATAACCTCTTAAAACTATCACCTGGCTCTTGCCTTTTTAGCTAGAGAAGAAATTAGATTTTGAAATGCTAACCAAGCATTACTCTCATATAACAGGCACCTCAGCAAGTGGAACATATAGGTCTAACATCAACATATAAACTTGATTCAATTTTCAATACAAGAAGCAGATTAAATAACAGCACACCTTTGGAATTGCTGAGTCCACAGCAACCATAGAACCTTTGAAGTTCATATGATTCAGACATTATGAGGTATACTGAATCTGAAAACAGACCAAACAATACTATGAGGTAAAATGGAAGACCAGTACAAAAAATGATGAAGTTCCACAATTATCGATCTTCCAAATGACACCTCAAACACTATGTTTATAGTTTAGAATCTCTTGATTAACACTATGTATTCTACAAATTCACTTGAAAAAAAAACCAGAATACAAAACTTTAAGACTCAAGCTCCACTTCCTGCATTTTCATGCATTACAAATCCAACTCCATGTTTTGTCAATGGATCCTGAATGCAAGCAACTTCAAATTTCAATATTTGAATGTAAAAATAGTGAGAATGCAGTTCAATGTAGAATATACAAGCAAGAAACTCCAACAAAATAACAAATTAGATTACAAATAACTGGTCATTATTATAAATTAGTGTAAGTACTTATTAAACCTGAAAAGGAAATGTCAAAAACACCAATAACATTCGACTTTGTTAACTTGGCAAGGCCAAGTTTCACAAAATCAAAAGCCAGAAATGGAAATGTTAAGATAAAATGAAAATATTTGAAATTACCATTAAAGTTAAGAGAATTAAGATACCATATGCCTTAGGTGTAAGCATCTATAAGTGGACTATAGTTCATAAAGTAACGCAACAATCATCAACAACCCATCCAATTTTAATTATTTTACAATCCTACTAAGTAATTAGTGATGCATGCGGCCCTTGAAGCATTTAGGTCTGCTAGATATAACTAATTGCACCAAGAGGTGGTGAATGTGATCAAGAATTTGATACCTGCCAAAATCATCATCGTGACACTAGTAGGTATTCTAGCAACAAAAACTCGAGTCCCACCCTTGAAAGTTAATACCATTTTTTCCTGTTGAAAACAAAGTGAGTAAATGTTCTGTAAAGACAAGTGAAGAAGAGAGCTTTTTCTCATGAACATATTGTAAAATTCAACTTCAAGGGTTTTATACATATAAATAAATAATCAAGAGAGTATCCCAAGAAGCTACAAATTATCTTGGGAAAATAATGGCAAGGGAAAAAGGCAACGTCTACCCCGTGGAGTAAATAAGCCTTAGTGCATTAACATTATTATCATACAAGCAAACTGCTATAGCTGTGTAATGGAAAAACCAAATCAAATATTTCTTCAACATTTTTTTCAAGTAAATAACTCATTGATTAAAAAAAGGTGCTACTCTAGTAAAGGGGCTGCATACATAAGAGTATTACACAGAACAGAAAATAAAAGAAAATTTGGAAAGCGAAAAATCAAAACTAATAGAATACAAAACTGGTGAAAGCTCAAAGAATCCAGAAATTCTAGGAAGCTTGCAACAGAGAATGAAGAAGATGGTGAAAACCAGTCAAATAAGGATACTCTTCAAATGGTGTTAGCAAAGGCTACAAGCTGAAATTTTGAGTTTTTCTTGATACTCCTATGAGGATGTCTTGATATAAACAACTAACAAATTATGTTGTGATAACTCGATTTTCCATGAGATAAAGAAACATATCAATGCAGATGATCATCACTTAGTACTGGTTTTCAGCATTGAAAGTTAGAAACATAATGAGCTTATACTCTTGGGCTTAAAAGGATTTATATTTCAAGCCGGCCATTGTAGATACAATCTGTCCAATCTATTGTAAAAAGTAGGTGGGTTACGGCCAATAGCAAAGTGGACGACCGCTGAGATGCTTTAGGGGGATTATATGCCTACATAGGTCTTGGTACTATTTTTTTTTTTTTTTTTTTTGGGGTGCTGTTTTCCTCACCTTCTATGATGTATTTTCCTTTGTTTCTTATTGTATCCAAAACAGAGGTCCACTTGAGGCTAGCTTTTCTTTAGGATTGTATCTTTTATACTCTCTTTTAAATAAACTGTGTGTCATAGACTTAATATATTGTACAATTAAAAAATAAATAGAGAAAGTTCTTTGGTAAGAGGCACCTTATTGATCTTTGTAACAAATTGGTCATGACAGATATCTATGAGCCAGCTTCAAGAGCATGGAGGAAGAATTTTTTTAATTTAACATGGACTATACAGCTTGATCCACAAAAAGTCCTATGTTTGAAAGAAATTCAAGCTCACAATATAAAATCAAAATGGTAAAAGTGAACATGAAGAGGCAATACTTCATAATGTCAATATAAGTCTTAACACTTAATCAGAAGGATCAAGCAACATAGTTTACAATTATTTGAAGTTCAATCAATTAATTTTCAATTTCATAGCAGAAATAGCTTTTGTCTACCAGCTTCCAGCTAACAAAGATTTTTTTTACTTTTTTTTTTTTGGTGTGGCTACTAAACATAAGTTAAAGAAGGAAGTAAAAAGAGTTGGGAGTAAAACAACAGGCCAATCAAGTTTAAACACACATGCATTGACTTAGGATAATGCAAAGATAATTTAGCACAAAACTAAGGTCATAGTTTCTTTACTCTTACACAAATCAAATGGTTGGATACTTAAGATCAGTAACTTGGGCTCTTATATTGAGCTATGGGCAACTAAATCTGGGCAAGCTTTGTTGCAGAAAACAAAAGGAAAAAACTTAAATAAATACAAGTAATCTCATTTTGCTGACTGAGGACTCCTATAGTGAGGAGGCAACACAACTATAAGATCCATCTTTAAATAACAACATGGCCAATCATCCAAATATACAGCCAGTCGATTTTCGGTTTTTTTTTTTTTTTTTTTGCTTTTACAAAATTAAATCACAAGACAATGGGAGCAGAAAGTCAGTAAAACCAAATATTTGGAACACAATACAAAATTAAATCACCAGGTATGCTTACAGAGTAGCATATGATGTTGCAAGTAGTCTTAAGGCAAAAGCTTCTAGTGTATCGGTGGAATCCTGATGATATTCTTTATACCGGGTATGGTTACAGAGCAGGATATGATGTTGCAAGTAGTCTTGCAGAAAAGTTTCAATTGTATAGTAGGAAAAAGCGATGTCTAAAAGCCACTTAAGTCTAATTCTCTGGTTTCTATACAAAGCAAACTTCCTCTCGTGGATATTTGAGAAGTAGATAGACCTATTTGGGTTTCTGCCAAGGGGAGCACTTATACCTGCTAAGAAACCCGGAGTCCAATTCAATTGAGGTTGTCCGAGGTTAACTAGTGGAAGCTAATCTGGTTTTTTCCCGCCTTTTCTAGACATGACTCATCACTTGGCTTGCTATGAGAAAAAATTATCCATTTGGGATAAATTGTTATAGTGGGGGTACAAGGGGATATTCTGTTTGCATTGCGCAGAAGTTGAAAAATGTCCAGACCATTTATTTTTTAAATGCAGTTTGTCAAAAAGATTGTGGAGGGAAGTAATAACGAGATGCCTCATAGGCTCCCCTGAAACAAATTGGATTAAATGGGGGTTGGAAAGTTTAAAAGGTAAGCTGAAAGTTTCCTAATGTAAGTTAGCATGGGGGCGTGGTTTACCATTTATGGAGTCCGAGAAATGCAAAATTTAGGGAGGGAATATTTAAAGTGAGGAGCAGTTGTTGGAGAAATGGAAATTGGTGTGAGGATGGAAGCTAGAGGGAATTTCAAATACTCTAGAATGAAGAGATATCTGTGTATTAGTTGGAATATTAAATTATCTTTTTTCCAAGTGAAGCCATTTTTGTACGTGATGTCCTAGTAAGGGTCAAGATGTCATTAGGAAAATTTAGAAAGTGTTTCTTTAGTTTGACGAAAGTTTTGTTCTGCTTCAAATTTGTGTGTATTGTGACTAGTTGTTCTGTTGTTACAACAGCGATGTTGTGTGTGGACCTGAACTGAGTGTTCTCCTAATTATATATTTTCCTTCATCACAAAAAAAAAAAAAAACACCTGGTTCAAGATCATGTAGGTATGCAACTTTGGAAAATTTGATTGACAGAAAATTTAAATAAAGGATAATGCCTAATTTTGGTATAAATTTCTGTGAACTGTTAAATTCAGAAATTTTAGAAAAAAAAAATGAAAAAATTGGATAGTGGTA
Source organism: Quercus dentata (assembly GCA_028216015.1). Classification (NCBI taxonomy): domain Eukaryota; kingdom Viridiplantae; phylum Streptophyta; class Magnoliopsida; order Fagales; family Fagaceae; genus Quercus; species Quercus dentata. The sequence goes on along the minus strand of CP116452.1, from coordinate 524,168 downwards.
ATGTAAGTTGAAGTTTTGCACGCATGGGAATGTTACATCTAATCAAATCACAAAGAAAAGACGAAATAAATGTGCTATTTTTATAAATCTATGATAGAAGACTATGGGGTGAATGACATACCATGAACTTAGATATGAAGAGCTCAAAAGTAATAAAGGCTGCAGTGCAAGCAGAGGTGAGGTTATTCTACAACTTGTTTTCCCGTCTTTAAGCATGGAATCAACGGAACACCAAAGCTGATTTGAATTCCATATTACCTATCAAAACAAAAAAGAACTTCCTCATCACAGCTTCTAATTCTACCGGGTCTTGCTTTTTCCATTACAATTTTGCTTATTTCTTTCTCTATCGCCAATCATCAGTTGACAACTGAAACCAAAATGATCAGATAACAAACCCATGAAGTGACAAAGGCCATACTCCTGCACTTGTGCAACTGCTAGCAATTGAAGCTTCGATGCAATTGTACTAATTCAAACACTCTAGAAATAATCCCACGCAATATGTAGGACAGCCACATCAGTGTACCTAGATGGAACAACATGACACCCAAATGACAATTAAGACAAAGAGAAGTTTCTAATTCCAAATCGTCAAGGATGATAGCTGGGTGCTCATAGACTGAAAAAGAAGCACATTAAAAACAGGGAAAAACAAATAAAGCAAAAGTTTCATACTCACAGCTGAGTACATCAATAATCTGATTTTGACCAGCAAGAACACAACGAATGATATTCAATAGATGGTAGCGTAGCCATCTATTGCCAATATTCCAAATCCAAAGAAAATAATCAACGGAGCTAACTTGTCATACAGACACACACACATTAGGAAATCTAGACAATTTCGTCCTCAAATCAAATTGTTTAAATGAAAACAGAAAATAATGATATTTTGTAAGCTTGTTATAAGAAAAACAAGTCAGAACTCAGGAACCTAATTCAACTGTTTCAGGCCTAATTCAAGGACAAACTCAGCACAAAATACAAATACCAAAAGGAAAATTCCCACAGCTTTCCAGTCAACTAAACAATGGGTGATGTGGTGTGAAGTCAAAATAAAATAAAATAAATTAAAAAAAGAGAAAAGAAGGGTCCTTTATGTTTTAAAATAGTTGTCCTACTTCTAAATGATAAAATAGTTGCATTAGTTCTATTGTACACGACAAGAAAGCTTTGCAAATAATTTTATCTACTTTGCTGCAATTTAACTTCACTTGGAAACAGAGGCCCAAATTTTCTTCATTCCATTTGATTTTACAACACTGGAGTACCATGCATCTATTGCATTCTCCTATGGAAAGTTGTAGTAAACTAAATACTATAAAAAGAGAGCAATAACAGAGAGTTCCAAATATACCATCCAACACAATTGAAAAAAATGACTACCATACAATCAGTTCCACATGCCTTTTCGTCAGCTAGCAATGTGACAGTTTCTCCTTTCCAACAAAGTCCAAATACTTCTTCGTATCTAGCAAAAATGAGAAAACAAATTACCAAACTAAAAGAATTGGCATATGATTTTTCAAAAAGAAAAAGAAATACACAACTACAAACAATCTCACGTAAGAGGGAGAAAAGATGGTGTGACTTACAATAAAATCAGAGAGAAGAAAGTTGATCGGCAGTGCAGATTCCATAAATGCTATAACTTTCATTGAGATTCCTCTTCCTCACAATCAGAATTCCCAAACCAATTTTCAATTAGATTTAGGTGTGGTGGTTCGTCATTTGGGGTAGCTTCTCCACTAGGTCCAGCCCCTTCCCCATCAAAGTCATCACTGCTTCGCTTAATTTTGGTATCATTTTCTGAATCCTCAAAACCATCCTCATCGTAAGGAGTGATGATGCAGCTGCTAGACCCAGCCTTAGTTTGGTTTATTAGGTCTTCAATGTCTCGCTCGAATACTAGATGGGCCCCGCATTTTGTAACCTCCAATCCTGGACCTTCGGGTTCACATTTAACTTCAATCTGGTTGAATCCGTTAGCGTCGACTTGATTCAATATTTCTTTCCATTTCGCTCCAAAGAATGCAGAGGGAAAATATCTCAGCGACAGCTGATACGATTCAATCTTACCAAATTCCTCGGATAAAATAAGGCTCGCGCTTGTTGTAGATCCACCAACGGAACAACAAAGATAATGCGTACCTATCATATCTCCATAATTGTTAATATGAAGTTGGTGAAGTGGATGATGCTGGCGGAATATAAAAACAGCGCATATTGCAATTCCCATCAATTTGTTACATAATAAATCTGAGGGCACTTGCAGACTCACTGAAGCCCCCAAATTTTGGGGGCTAAACCATTTCGGAATTTCACTTCCAGGAATGAGATGGTAAAAAGGATAATTATGCAGACCCTGAAACATACAATTCATGATGCTTAGAACTTCACATGTGAGAGAGAGGGAGAGAGGGAGAGGGAGAGGGAGAGAGACAGACAGACCTGGGTATTAATGATATAACGTCCTAGTATTGTTGAAAATAGGTCACCGTAGCCTTGATTCTTGATCAATTTGTCGCAATTGAGAAGACGAAATATCGGCAGAAAATCGTATTCTGGTCTTAAAGATAATGTTTCCAATGAGGTACACATTGTTGCATCAATATACTCAATATTTAATGGAAGCTTGGGCAACATTCGAAGATGAGTGCAACCACCCATATAAAGCCATCTCAGATTAGATAGTTGAATGATACTTTCAGGAAGGAAACAAAATTATTTCCCCTTAGATTTAAATGTTCTAAAGATAACAAGCACCCAAGAACATTAGGAATTGTCTGAACATAGCAATAACTTAGATCAAGTTTGGTCAAAGAGCATAAGCCTATTAAAGAACGCTCTAGCATGCCCATGGGATCTGGACTTCTTCTAGGTTGCATTAAAGGAAGCCTTGTGAGCTTAAATGATTTAGATGATAGCCCCACACATCTGGAGAGAGATAGTTCTTTGAGATTTTTCAAATGAACAATGGATGAAGGTAGGCCCGTTATAGCAGTCCCACTCACATCTAACTCCTCCAAACCTTCAATTTTCCCTAAATTTTCTGGCAATTCATCAAGTTTTGAGCAGCCAGATAAATTGAGAGTTTTAAGAGACATCAAACTACAAATTGCAATAGGGAGACTTGAAAGGTTTTTGCAATCTCTTAGATCCAATTCTATAAGGCCAGTTGAGTGTCTCACTAATAATGATAGATCTTTTATAGCAGTCTCACTCAAACAAAGTTTTGACAAACGTGGCATATTTTCCACAATATCTGGAAATTTCTTGAGTTTTGAACAACCATTAAGATTGAAAAATTCAAGAGCTTCCAAGCTGATCTTGTAAGGAAGGCTTTCGAGACATTTACAACCATTTAAATCCAATCGAATAAGCCATTTGAGATCTCCAAGAGATGCATGCATCTTATATAGTCTTGTACAACGTTGGAGAATCAGTTGCTTAAGATTTGGGACTCCACTAAGATCCGGGATCTCAATCAAGTTTTGAGAGTCACCGAGGTCAATGAGTTTTAACTCGTTTAAAACCTATTATAAACCAAGAAATAATTAGACAAACTCAAGCCTTAATGAAAATGATGGAAAAAACACATTTGCATAAGTGAAAATCTTACCATAATTCCTTTCCATAGTTGTTTGATGTCGCTGTAATGCATTCTCAATTCAACAAGTTTGTTTGGTTGGAAACCGGTTGGCATGGATTTTAAAGGATATCCATGCCAATCTATTGCACGTAACTCATTAGAAAGATAATCGAGACCTTGTGGAAGTTGGACGGGACCTCTAACGAGGTCTTGTGGAGGTTGCTCATAGCCAATTTTAAGCAATCTCAATTTTTTCATCTTTGAGAAGGCTTCAGCGCTCAAGTGTTCTTCTATTTCAATTGGTGTGTTTAACTTTATGCCTTCAACTACCACTGTTCCCTAATAATGAAGAGTAATGAAATTAGAGTAATTGGCAAGTCTTTAGAAGAAATTGCAAGAATATATATATAGTTCGGTAAGTTTAGGTAAAGGCTAATTAACTTACAATATTATTCTTCAATACAAAAAGTACGTCCTCATAAAGCGACAACCTTCTACGTCCACCAAGCTCTTTAGGGGATTCATGACTAACAATTTCTTGACCCATTTCTTGTAGCATATCATGCATCCATATGGTTTCCTTTCGCTCAATGGTTATGAGAGATTTGTCTATAAGAACACCAATATTGTACTCTGGATAGTAACCAAAACTTTTTAGTATATCTCTTATGCAATTCTTGTTCTCTCCTTTGAAAAAACATGCAATATCCAAAAATAATTCTTTCTGCGTATTCGTCAACCCATCATAACTTATTTTAAGAATATCTAAAATTTTTTTATTCGGCTCTACTTTTAGTTTATCCAGAGCACTATTCCATTCATCTATTTCTTTATCAAATAACAAAGAACCTAAAACTTTAAGAGCCAAAGGAAGGCCGTTAGCATAATTTACAAATTGCTGAGACAAATCCATATAATTTTCTTTAGGATCAGGTTTCTTGAAAGCTCTCCAACTAAAAAGCTTCAAAGCATCATCGTTATTCAACTGCTTGACTGTATATATAAAATTCATGTCCCATCTTCTCAATAAATGACTATCTCTGCTTGTTACAATGATTCTACTCCCTGAACCAAACCAAACATGGTTCCCTGCTAATGCTTCTAGTTGTTCTTCTCCATCCACATCATCAAGAACAATAAGAACCTTTTTATTATGTACTATATTCCCTATGACATTGATTCCCTCAGAAATTTTCCATATATTTATTTCGCTTTCCATAAGGATCTTGAAATAAGTTGTTTTTGTAAAGAAACTAGACCTTGATTTCTAGTTTCTTCTCTTACATTATCAATAAAGCTGCTAGCTTCAAAGTTAACAAAAATTCTCTTGTAAATTTCTTGTGCAAGAGTTGTTTTGCCCATTCCACCCATCCCACAAATCCCTACAAAGCGAACACCACCCGATCCTTCATCCAAATATGAATCCAACACTTCTTTTACACGTGAGTCTACTCCAACAAGGCCCTTGAGAAAAATACTTGAGAATTTAAAATTCAATTCACTAAATATCCTTTTAAGGATTTGTTGGATATCTGATGATTCATGGCTGCAAAAAAGATAGCATAAAAATGTTTTTGATGAAACGGAGCTAACCACTTTAAGGATACAAAACATTCAGCATAAACACAATCTCAGCTTCATTCAGTAGCAAAAGGGGAATTCAAAAAATGTATACAATTAAAGCTATGGCTATAACAGTTCTTTGAGTTGGGAGTGTGCCTAATTTATTTATTTATTTATTTATTTTTTGAGCAGGGGAGGGTGCCTAATTGTATTAAATCCTTTGTTGTACATTTCTTGGATTTCTATTGGTTCTTTTTTTTCTTTTTCTTTTTCTTTCATCTTCAAAATAAAATAACCAAAAAAATTAAACTATTTACTGTATAATTCTACTTCTAGCCTAACCATGTGTCCAAGACATTAACAAACAAACCTGCTCATCAAAGCAATGTTACAGCTTTCAAAAATTATTCCCAATTATTTATTTCGAAATTGAAATTTGACCACTACTCAATTTTTACATGATTCTTGATTTCTTATAAATACTTATTAAGTTATGGGTTCTAAGTTCTAACAACTACCTTGTCTTGTTTTATTTTTTTTAAAATAAAAAATAAAAATCGGATACAAGCGGATTTCAAACTTGTTATGTTATTTCTAGCTTTAACATTTATCTAACTCATTGTATTTTAACACTTCAGGTCTTCATGTTTTAGACTTTTAGGTAATTTTTCTTCTACAAAATCTAGGCTTTCAGGATGATGATGATGCCAATGTTTGATTTATAATGAATATACACTTGACCCTCTCTTTCTCTCTCTAAAAAAAAAGGAAAAGAAAGTGATGCATCTATCGTTTTAATTTTTTAATATATGTAGATTGATGTTTGCTCTCGAAGAAAAACTACTATAAGTTTCTTTAGAGAGAAGGTGTTTCTAAATTTCTCCGTCTGCAATATTTGGCTAGTTGACACCTAATTTTGTTTTTAAGGTCACCGATAAGCTCTTCATAGCAATAGTAAACAACTTGCAAAAATGATATAGGTATGAGAAATCTACTAAGAGGAATACATGTGATGCATATTATGAATTAAGTAGATGACTAAACAAAGTTGTCTTGATCATGGCTTAGTCTGAGTCTTGTTATAAAAAGCAAAGCTTCATTGAATGGACAAATCACTTATAGAATGCGGATTACCAAGTTGTCTATATTTTGAGGAATTCAGTATAGAGTTCCATGCATGAACCATATATGCCTCAAACTATGCATAAGTTCTTCTACCTAAGTCCAATTTAAGCTTATAATTTCCTACGTTGGTATTATAAATACAGTGAACAAATTGAAATTTTCTCTAGTTCGATTGGACTAAAAAAAGTAAATAAAGTCTGTCATGTTAATCTACGCTACCGGAAAGTTGGAATGGCTTTAGAGAGTAGAAAATGACAAAATTCTCAAATTGATAATAATTTGAGCAAAAATGTTTTGTAAAAACAAATGATACCTGTCATTTATATGCCATCCACAGATATTGCCAACTTCTTTTAAAGCATCTTTCCACGCTTGTACATCCTTTATGTTAATCTTGGGATCTTGCTCATGTTTAGCAAAAGCTTCAGCAAGAGTCCTAGTTTGGTTCCGTACATGAGAGGGATCCACATGGTAAAAAACGGGCAAAACAATCAACCCATTGTCTTTCATGCATTCGACAATCTTTGCCAGTTCAATCAAGCACCACCTTGAAGAAGCATAGTTTCTTGAGAGAACGATGATTGCGTACTTGGACTCTTCTATAGCTTTTAAGAGTTCTCAGAAATATATTTTCCACGCTCAAGTTTCTCATCATCCTTGAAGGTGACAATACCTTTTTGTTTCAAAGTCTGTATAAAGATGGTCTGTGAAATTCTTACGGGTGTCAACACCGCAAAAACTCAGAAACACATCATATTTCCAAGTAGAGGAGGAGGTCTGTTTGAGTGGCCATAGAAGGAAATGGAAGCAATTGGATCAACGACCAAAATTTTCAGTCAATTTCTCTGTAAAATAAAGAACCACCAAATTAAAGATAACCAGAGAGAGAAAAAGAAAGAAGAAATAGTTTTTGGTCGTAAACCGAAAAGTCGTTGAATGGGCAAATCTTGGAAGGTGAAAGCGAGTGAGGTTGAAAATTGAGAATTGGGTTAGTGACGCAGGACAAACAGAACAAAATTGAAATAACGGAAAAAATAAAAGATATGACTTAGGAGTCAGCACCTAGGCCTTGCTTGGAGTCAAGACTAAGCGGAAAACCACTAGGAGTCAGCACCTAGGGTAGACCCGGAGTCAGCACGCACTGGACCAAAGAAAGACCAAACGGACATTGTTTTTATTCATCAAAATATCAACTATCTCCTCAAGGAGTACAATAGGTTGCTTATAAAGGATTACTTAACCCTAGTTCTAATTGGCTAGGAAACCCTAATTGCCTTATTACAAAAATAACCTTACTTCTAAATTAAAATATTAAAAGCCCAATAAACTACTAGGACCTAAAACATAAAAATACAATTGACTTGCAAACATAAATAATATTAAATAATAATTCTCTTTCATCTTCCGCATCGATTAGCGTTAATTTGAGAAGCAAGGGAAGAAAGAAGAAGAATAAAGATAAGGATGAGGTTAGCATCGGGATGATGAAAATGCAGTGTTGGAAAGAGAGAGAAGGAAAAGGAAAACAAATAAACAAAGGAGATTGTCGGAGTTGGTGCGCCTTGTTTTTTTTTTTTTTTTTTTAAGTCACTACTACAAAATTTCTGAAAGGTATGTTTTTATGTCACTACTTCGAAATTTCTAAAAAGTATCCTAATGCTAATGTGCTTTCAAGTTTCCTTTTCCTTTTGCAGTCAAGTCAACAAACCAGTGCTCCATTCCATTAAATTACCATTGACATGATTCTCAACCAAAAAATATATATATATATATATATATATATATATATATATACCATCTACTTTTTTTTTTTTTTTTTTTTGGCTAAAACCATTCACATTCACAAATAGGCTCAGGTGTAGTTAATCTTTGTCGTATAAGATGCGACTACATATATTCTTTAAAGTTTAAGAAAATTCCTTGAAAACCTTAACTCACATATATGGCTCACATAATAATTGCCTAGCACTGATGGCCTCGTTTTCCTAGATACTCTCATAAGATACTTCTAGTTTCCATTGTTGAAATTGCAGATTTAGGAGGTTGCTGGTGTATTACGAATGGGCACTATGAGACAGAGGGTCCGGCCTTCACAAGTCAAACAATTCATTTTTAAATAGAGTTGGTGTGCAAGTATCGCTCCTCTTCTTCCAGGTACCTTCCTGGTCTAACAACTACTTAAACAAAACTAAATATTGGTTGTTGACGGGAACATCAAACATGCATGTGGAAGTCTTCGCATGTGCATAGATTATTAGTAAGCAAGTGGCCTTACCCCTCGAGTTGCTATTTGTTAAAAGATTAATTCTCTTATATGTTTCAATTTTGGTGGTGACAGATTCTACTGTTAGAAATCTGCTTTATGATTTATTGGGACAATATTTGTAAACCAAAACTTGGAGTAAGGAAGACTAAAACATACACAACAACAAGGTCTTAAAATTTAAAATTATCTTAGGAGGGTTCGGAGTAGGCAAGTAGTCTCAAAATATATACAAATTTTTAAAATTATATTGACATTTTTGAAAATACAAAGAGTATGTTAAGTAAAATAATGATTATTTACAATTGAAATGAAAAAAAAAAAAAAATATATATATATATATATATATATATGGATAAGATGACCTCAAATGAATTTAGAATTTAATGTTGATGCCAAATGACTAGAAGTTCTTTCTTTTAAAGAAAATGTGACCAAAAAAGGCCTGTTACTTGACTGATGAGATATTAAAATGCAAAGGCTCTCTCAATAGACTGTGTTTCTTCTTTATTGAATCAAGTAAGTAAAAGGAGAGTACAAATAAATATCTGCTATTCTGCTATATACATCAGAGCAGAGCAAAGGAAATGAGGGAAAAGAAATGGCGCCAAAATTCTAACAAACTAACTATATAGCGCTAACTACACGGAGCCAATCATGTCATGACACCTGGACAGCTTCAGTAACTGTTTCTGGTGTTAAGTTGTGCACGTGCTGATCTTGTGACTTCATTTAAGTCCAACACTGCCGGTTTGTGCCTTCTTATATTTTTTTTGTTCAGATACACTACACGACACCGTTTCTTTTCTTTTCTTCGCAGCATCACCATGTGAGGAACAGAGACAGGCATTAATGAAGTGATCTTTATCTTTATATTTATATTTTTATCTCACTTTTGACTAACAAAAAGAAAAGTAGGCCTTTCTTTGAGTGCGCCCTTTATTCCTTACCCTGTAGAATAAAGTCTCCAAAAAAGAATCAAGTAAAAATGAGACGGCGTTCACATGTCTGACCAATTAAACATTCACACATACGAAGAAAGAGAAAGAAACAGCTTGAGTTTAAAGCAGCGTATGTGTGAAGTTGAAGTGGTGAGGAACCATTATATTATAGTAATGTAGGAAAAGACAAGGTATCTTTAAAAATGGTAACTTTTATTCTTAAATAGACTATTGGATGTTGTTAGAGCATTTATACTGTGCATTAACTATTAAAATATACTAACTTTATAGCACGTGCATTATGATCCTAGTTAGAAATGCACTATTTAATCTTGAAACACAATGAATGTATAGCAGTTAAAGACATGATAAGATTAATATTTAACTCTAAAATTGAGCTCAATGATTGCGCATCAGACCAATGCATGTGAAATATTGGTTTCCTGCTTAGTGAGGGAGGTAGAAATTTATACAAATCAATAATTTTTTGTTAAATGAATTAAAGATTACACATTAGAATGTATTAATTTTTTGTGGGTTCTAGTTAGGTTAATTGGTAAAAATATCATAGATTGAAACTTTATAAATAAATAAAAAAGTTTTAGGTAACATAAAATGTATATAAATCAATTAATTTAAAGTAAATTAAATAATAAACGGCACTTTTATATGACTTAATATACAAAGGAATATCATAGAAATACAATCATAACATCAAATGAAAACTTTTCTTTTTGTTTATGGGTTGCAATGTACAACATGTCTCAAATTTGTAACAATAAAATTTATAGCATTTTTTCTAAAAAATAAAAAATCCATGCATTCATGTATCCCTAATTCTCAAATTACAAAATGAAGAGGAGTTAGTTTTAGGGGGGAAAAATAAAGAAATTTTACTAAAGAGATATATTTTGGGAAACATATAGTAAGATGTACCAAAAAAATAAAAGAAAATATAAATAAATGTAGATAAATTGGGGTGTAAAGTGTTAATTCTTACTATTTAAAAATGATAATTAAATATAAAATTTACATGATCAAGTCATGAAAAGAAAATTCAAATCCAAATGATCTTGTATTGTAGAATTGAACAATGCCACGTGTGGGGCCCAAAATCTGAGGTCCCAGTCCACTTTGTGTTAAGGGCCCAAAGCCTTGTCCTACAAAGCCCAACCGCCGAGGACGCATAATGCAATTCCTCGAAGGCCCAAGAACGTGGGCGAGGACGACCTCACGTCCAACATCTCATAAAAATGCCGAAGAAAAGGACAAATTCAAGACAAAAGCGGCTCAAGGGAGAAAGTCGCCAACACCTTAATGCGGAGCCAGTACCGACAAACCCATACTCACACCATGCTATCCAGCTTTTCCCAACCACTCTGACGTATGGATTGATAAGACGAGTAACCATCCCAAGCAAGGAAAAAGGGACACGTAGATGAATAACGGGAAGGAAATACTAGTATAAAAGGGAAAGAGAGCGAGAAGGGAAGGGCCCAGGAGAAAAAGGAGGGAATCTTGGTGAGAATGTAATGCTCCTCGGACTAATTCCGAGGAGCCAAACCTTCTAAACCACATCGAGGTAAGGCTCAACTATGCAGTCCAAGCCTACCTTTGTATGAGTTCTCATGAAACTAGGACCGGACCCGCCCCGGCGCCCAAGGGCATGCCTTTCCAAACCCACTCTCTACAAATAGTATTGTTCGGACCCTTTACATACGAGCCCAAGGTCATTCCCGGGCCGTTAAAAATCGTGTCCCTACAATTGGTGCCGTCTGTGGGAAGGCTTGCGCGTTGGCGCAGATGGCGGTGGAGTCAAGCCTCTATCAGGTAGAAGTTCGTGAAGTTTCCTCGATCTCCGGCGACATGCGATTGTTGCTCCGACATAAACTTCAGCTAGGGGCTACGTCTCGCAGTGCCAATGGTACGGGCAGCCCTAGGGGCTTCCGGCCTCAAGATAACTCTCCCCGCCCGGGTCTAGGGGCTAACCTTCAAAAAAAAAAAATATAAGAATAAATACAGAGGACAAACTACTTAAAATTACAAGTTTTGGACAGAACTAAGGCCTTGCATGGTCCTCGGACTCAAGCCTATGGGGAAACCAAGTACTCAAAAGAAAAATTACAAGTTTTGGACAGAACCAAGGCCTTGCATGGTCCTCGGACTCAAGCCTATGGGGAAACCAAGTACTCAAAAGAAAAATTATAAGTTTTGGACAGAACCAAGGCCTTGCATGGTCCTCGGACTCAAGCCTATGGGGAAACCGACTACTTAAAAGAAAAACTACACTACATGGACCTTAGAATCTATCCGAGGAGAACTCTCCATTAACAGTTGGGTTAATCCCTAAAAGCGCATAGATTCCCCAGTCTACTCTCGGATCCTCGGTACCAAAGGGATTGATGCAACATAGAGCAATATGTTACCAAAAACACAATCGAAGTCCCTCACTGCTCGGCTACCCTCTCGGATGAATTTTTTGGAGTTTATCGTTCTCGGACATTTGTCTTGCATGCATCGCACAGCGCTTGGCCGTTATCTCGGTTAGTTCCAAGAGTTTAATTTATTGGAAATTACCCTTGTTATACTTGATAATGTCGGTAAGTTCAAACTAGTAGGAATTTGTTTTAAGGTTTTTTCCTGCTCTAAATATCATTAAAGGAAAGTGTATATTTAATATTCATGCACAAAGTAGTTGTTGCAGAAAAGAAAAGTATTTGAGATTAAGCAAATTCATTTCTTATTAAGACAAAAGAACAAGAGATCAGTGTACAATGAAGGAGCTTAAATAAGCTCATATTAAAACTAACTACACAAGCGAAAAGTAAAAATACAAAGGAATGAAGGAAAAGCCGAAGAAGAGGTGCAGAGAAGAGCCACGTTGCTGTTTCAAAATTTCTTCTAAGGAAACCATTCCTCAATACTTTTACATGCCCATAACTCAGGCAGCCAAAGAACCCAACGTGGGGCCTGCACCGTTGAAGAAAAGGTGTAGAGAGAGCTTGGCTACGGGCTAGCGCCGCTGAAGAAAAGGTGCGGGGAACCCAACTTGAGGCCCGCACCGTTGAAGAAAAGGTGCCGAGAACCGGAAGTTGAGGAGCCTCCACAAAAATTTGCCTGCAACAAGCGGGACGGCCGATGGTGGAAAACCTTTCTTCTGACATACCAAAAATCTGGTATGACCAGAGCCTGCTTTGATTTTTGATCGAAAGAGGTGGGAGTACCATTCCCACCTTATCCAAGTGGAAGGACACCTTAAATCTGTGCCTCCCCCGCCCTGACCACACCACCTTAAGTCTTGGAAGGGTCCGGTGCCTTTGTGGCAGACGAAGCTCCTCCACCTCCACCCAAGCCTCAAACATATTATACTACGGGAAAGTGGCCTTTGGATATGGCGGTTATGGATAAAGGGTGAAGATTCTCAAGGAAGCGAGAAGGGTTTATGTGCACAAAGAATAATCCCTTACCCCCTGTTTAAATATGGAGCGGACCGGTGGCATTCAATCCACTCAAGTTTCCAATAAGTGCTACTGACGAGATGGTCTTGGCACAATTTCCGACACCATATACAATCGCAAAGATTTGAATAACCTCGTGAAGGAGGAGCATTAATGGCGGGCCTTGAACACCGAAACGTCTAAGACGCCGCCTGGGAAAACCTAGAAGGATGTCTCACGCCTAAGCGCGCTCCCCAGGCCAGTATAACAACCTCGATGTTGATGAAATGCGGAGCTGGTCAAGTCATGATGTGGGCCGCGTTGCAAAACCCTACTCTCCAACAATAAAGTCGGGCGGCAGGATTTTAAGGGGTTATTGTGGGGCCCAAAATCTGAGGTCCCAGTCCACTTTGTGTTAAGGGCCCAAAGCCTTGTCCTACAAAGCCCAACCGCCGAGGACGCGCAATGCAATTCCCTGAAGGCCCAAGAACGTGGCCGAGGACGACCTCACGTCCAACATCTCATAAAAACGCCTGAAGAAAAGGACAAATTCAGTACAAAAGCAGCTCAAGGGAGAAAGTCGCCAACACCTTAATGCGGAGCCAATACCGACAAACCCATACTCACACCATGCTATCCGACTTTTCCCAACCACTCTGACGTATGGATTGATAAGACGAGTAACCATCCCAAGCAAGGAAAAAGGGACACGTAGATGAATAACGGGAAGGAAATACTAGTATAAAAGGGAAAGAGAGTGAGAAGGGAAGGGCCCCGGAGAAAAAGGAGGGAAGACTGGTGAGAATGTAATGCTCCTCGGACTAATTTCGAGGAGCCAAACCTTCTAAACCATATCGAGGTAAGGCTCGGCTATGCAGTCCAAGCCTACCTTTGTATGAGTTCTCATGAAACTAGGACCAGACCCCTGCCCAGCGCCCAAGGGCATGCCTTTCCAAACCCACTCTCTACAAATAGTATTGTTCAAGCCCTTTACATACGAGCCCAAGGTCATTCCCGGGCCATTAAAAATCGTGTCCCTACACCACGTACCATAAGATCAAAAAATAAAAAATGTTGAAGAATCATGTACACATAAATCTTTTTTTTTTTTTTTTTTTAGGTTTAAAGTTTTTAGCTACTTCAATAACAAATACAGTAAGAAATGAAGATCTGATTCGACATGTCGAGTATAAAGAATTTGTAGAACCAATACTTATTTTACTTAATCAGTACCAGCAGAGGAGAAAAGTGAGACAGGGAGTTTTAATTTTTCTACATAATCAGTTTGCAAGTGGCCTCACCATATCTTCCAGGAATCTTCCTGGTAAAATTATTGAAACATATGAGTTCCACTTCTGCTTCTATAATGACTAGAGTAACTTTCCATTCTGAGTCAAAGCAGCGTATACATGTCTGTAAATAAAGTTGAAGTGGGTGTAAGAAGACTAGCTAGGAAGACCTGCAAACAGATCATAGGTTAAGTAAAGAGTGGTGGAAATTAATTGGAAAGCAATACAGACAACGATCTTTATGGAATAGAATCCCGTGTGGACGAATGAATGTTGGCTCATTGGTACAGTACAAGAAACTATAACGCAGCCTAATAGAGAAATCTATAATAAAACGATGCGTGTGCGTGTACTATGTAGGAAAATATATTATATAGGAAAAATGAACAAAAAAATCTAAAATAAAGAGGCAAAGTTACATTCGCCACCAATAAAGAGGGGGAAATGAGCCGAGTCACAAATGCGCCAAGATCTTTAAGGGGGTAAAGAGCACAGCCCACACCAATTGAGCTGAATCCCCAAATATTCAGTGGACCATTTATATTTAGTTGAGCCCAACTTGAACCCATCGAGCCAGTTCGCATAAACAAGGATTTACTTCTTCTTTTTTTTCTTTTTTTTTTTGAGAAAGTAAACAAGGATTAACTTGATATATTCACAAATGTTTTAGATTTTTTTTTTTAATTCAAAATTTATAGACTAAAATATATCCCGACCTAAATTTTATGGGTCAAAAGTCTATAATTTTATAGAAAAAAAATTTACTTGATTAGATGTCCCTAATTTTTGTTTAAATGGTTATCGGTTGGTATTACACCTAATGTCAATTAGTTGAAAAATGGTTCAGCTCAAAGAAGGTGAAGAAACAGAATATTTAAGAAAAGGATTAAATAGATTCTTGGATAGAGTTTAAAACTGCAAGAGCAATCATATCTTGTGGAAAATTTAATTGCAATTAAGGAAACCTTTAACCTGGTCATTGCAACAGGGTGAGTGTGTTGTGATCCAAACATATTATATCAAGGAAAAAAAAAGACAAAAATTAACTCCAACCAAGTTTCGGAGGAAAGCAGTGAACACCAACAAAAGTCCTCATACAATGTGCAGCTGACAAGCTCGATCAAAAATCAAAAGTTAACATGATTAATGTTACATGTTTTTTCAAAAAGTTATAAGTAGAATAGAGAAAAAAGTGAAACAGATGCTCCGGCTTTCACGTCTCAAGTATTCATTTTTTCTACATAATCAATCACTTTGCAAGGCCTCTCCATTTCCCGGAATCTTCTAGGAAATAAAAGATTTAGAATTATAGAAATATATGGGTTCGTTTTTAGTTGAGTCTGATTTATTCATAAATAGCCTAATTATTTAAAGCTCTATGAAGGTTTTGAGTGCAAACTTCACGGGATTCGATTTTTTTAGGGTAATACAGAACCTCCATGTTGTGTCCTAATTTTTCAAATATTGTTGTGTCTCTGTGTCGTACACATACCCGTATTTGTATCCATGTCTATACTTCCTAGATTACATTACATTTATCTTATTTTCAATTATGAAAAAAAAGAATTAGAAATTTAATTCGTTCATATCCAACATATTAAAAGTATACTTGTAAGATTACTGGGGTTGAAGTTCATAATCGATGAAAATGCTATTCTTGTGTCCTATCAATCCAATCACGGTCCAACAACACCAATAACTGCTATGTCATCGGTGTTCAGTCCTCCCTATTAGACACCAAAAAAAAAAAAAACAACTAATTAGACAAGAGTGGTTCTAGAAATCTCCCATGCTTCTTTGGCAATGGTAATGTGAGAAATCCTGTGAAATTCATCCGGAGACACACCATAGAAAATAGCATTTAGTGCTTTACTGTTAGCATTAGATGCAAAGCAAGTCTTTGCCTTATCCCAAGTGGATTTGGCTGCCTCGGGTTTGGTCCAACCAATCTCAACAGCATCCCAAATGGATTCATCAATAGAACACAGAAAAGCTCTCATACGAACCTTCCAAAAAGCATAATTACTACCATCAAAATATGGAGGTGCATTAAGGGATTGAGACCTATCCATCTCAAAAGGGAGTCAAGGATCACACAATGGTAATGAAACCCAAAGCAGTGTACCCGCTCTGATACCAATTGAAAGTTTAAAAACGTGTACAAAAACACTTTTGAACGTTTAGACCCCCAAAAACCAACTTAACCAACACAAGCAATATGTCAAACAACTAGTGTGCGGAAACTTAACATATGCTATAATATGAAATTGGTTAAACAACTATCTAAGCCATAACAAAATAAAACCACAATGAGATGATGTAAAGGTAGAGATAGAGAGGAAGGAAGATGCAAACACACAGACAACACGCGATGTGTTATCGAAGAGGAAACCGAAGTCCTCGGCGAAAAAACCTCTCCGCCGCCCTCCAAGCGGTAATCAATCCACTAGAAAATACGGTTGGGATACAAGGACAAAGCAATAGACCCTCCAAGCCTAATCTACCCAAAGTGCACCTAAGCCCTCCAAGCTTCTTGCTCCAACGAGGTTGCGCCGAACCTTTTTCTTTTCTAGCTTTCGGATTCCGCTACTAGACCGTAGCATCAACCAATGAAGATTGGCTCCTTCCTAATCGCTTCCCAAAACTCCAAACGACTGTGTCTCACGAGAGATGATAATGGTGAGAACCAGGTTTGGTATAATGCCTCTCAAGGTTTTGACAATGGAGAGGAAGAGAGTGAGGGAATTTGAAGAGACTCTAAGGTATAGATTGTGGATGAAGCAATCTGGTTTTTCTTTAGGGTTTCTCTCTCAAAATTCTCTCCGGAAGCTCTCTTTCAATCGTGGGTTAAAGAGGTATTTATCTTTGGAGTGGAGAGGAATGTGAAACGTCGAGGTTTTTACAAAACGGGGGTGGCTCGCGGCTTGACCTCGCGGCTTGACCAAGTCGCGAGATCCGATCGCGAGTTAACCGTATGGCCGATTGTCCTGTTTTGTCTGTAGTGCTCCAGCTAGCATGACTGTTCATCTTCCAAGATGCTTGGCACGTGTGCGGCTTTCCGGCGGCTTGCAGCCGCGAGTCCACCCGCGAGTCCCGGCCGCGACACTGCTTTTTCTTGCACACTCTTGAGCATTCTTAACTCTATCTCACTCACTACCCTTACAACAAACCCACCTAAATACGGGGTTACTAAATTTGAATTACAAGCAAATTTGGCACGGAATAAAGCCAATTAGATGGTTGAATAAATTCAACCTTACAAGAAAAATATTCTAAGAGCTATCCTTTTAAAAACTAAAACTCCCTCAAAAATGCTCTTGGGGATGGAGGAAACTCCTCCAACAGAGTGAGTAAACAAGACTATTTATAAGATCCTCCTGGGGGGACGGAAAAAAGATATTATCTTGTGGGTATGGTTACGGAGTAGTGTATGATGATCCAAGTAGTCTCAAGGCAAAAGTTTCAATTGTATTGAAGGAAAAAAGTTATGTCTAGAAGCCACTTAGGTCTAATTCTCTGCTTTCTATACTGAGCAAACTTCCTCCTCCGCGGACATTGGAGATGTAGATAGACCTATTTAGGTTCCTGTCAAGGGGGCATTTATGCTAGCTAAGAAACACGGAATCAAATTTGATTGAGGTTATTGGAGGTTAATTGGTGGAAGCTAATCTAGTTTTGTACTGCCATTCCTAGACATGATTCATCACTTGGACTGCTAAGAAAAACAAATTACATACTTGGGATAAACTCTTATAGTGGAGGTACAAGGGATAATCTGTGTGCTTTCTGCAGAAGTTGCATAGGAAGCTCGGACCATTTATTTTTTAAATGCAGTTCGTCAAAAAGATTATGGAGGGAAGTTATGAAGAGATGCCTAAGCAACTTCACATTTCAACATTTTGATGTAAAAAAAGTGAGAATGCAATTCAATGAAGGCCAATATAAAATCAATAAACTTCAAAGAGATTAATGAATTAGATTACAAGTAATCGATCATTATGATGATTTAGTGTAGGTACTTATTAAACTTGAAAAAGGAAATGTCAAAAACAACACAAACACTCAACTCGTTAACTTTGGCCACGTAATCAAAAACCGGAAAAGGAATGTTCGGATAAAAAGAAAAAATTTGCAATTAGCATTGAAGTTAAGAGGATACCATATACATTAAATATCTAAGTATCTATAAGTGAACTATATTTCGAACTATATTTCATAAGGCAACTACAATAATCATCAACAACCCATGAAATTTTAATTATTTTACAATCTTACAGGATTAATTAAAAATGAATGCAACCCTAAAATCATTTAGGTTTGCTAGATATTGCTAATTGCCACAAGAAGTGGTGAATGTGATCAAAGAAAATTTTCATATGTGCAAAAAGCATCATATATGATACTTAAAGGTATTTTCTAGCAACAAAAACTCGGGTTCTACCCTCAAAAGTTGATACCATTTTTTCTCGTTGAAAACTATAAGTAAATGTTTTGTAAGACAAGTGAATAATAGACAGCTTTTTCTCATGAATTCATAGTAAAATACAATTTCAATAGCTCATCCCATGAAGCTAAAAAATTATCTAGGGAGAAGAATGCCAAGGCAAAAGCCAACATCATACCCCATGGAGTAGATAAGTATTAGTGCATTAACATTATCATCATCCTAGCCAAACTGCTATAGCTGTATAATGCAACATGAAACGGAAAAATGCAAATCAACTATTTTGTGGCTAAAAAATAGTTGCACGGTTCTTACTCAGTTTGGGAAATCTATAAGAATTCTCCACTCGGACAATGGAGGATGCTCGTAGATTAGGCTTTGTGGAAGTATTTCATAGACATGTAATTCTTCACCAATTAGACCTCAAGTGAAAATAATTCTCTACAAGACTGAGTTTAAGAATGGAAAATAGCCATCTATACTTTGAAGTTTGAATAGTCATAGGAATTCTCCCAAAGAGAACGTGTAGATGTCAATAAAGGCTATCAGGTGAAAATTGTAGTTTTCCTGATACTCCCACGGGAAAAATTGCAATCTATACTACGAGCTTTGAATAGTCACAGAAGCGCCAAAGAGAACTTGTAGATGTCAATAAAGGCTATCAAGTTAAAATTGGAGTTTTTCTTCAAACTCCCACAGAATGTCTAGCAAAAAAAAACTTACAAATTCTGTTGCAATAGGCCATTTTGACATTTTCCCATGAGATAAAGAAACGTTTCAATGTATATGATCAACACTAGGTACAGATTTTCAGCATAGAAACATACCGGGCTTATACTCTTGGGCTCAATGGATTCACATTTTAAGCAGGCCAGTGTAGACATAATTTGTCCAATTTATTGCAAAGGGCAGGTGAGATTTTTTGCCAAGAGTAGTGCACTCACTGCTAATATGCTCCATGGGGATAATATGCCTTCATAGGTCGTGATACTATTTTGGTATTTTGTACTACTTTTTTCTTTCTAAATTGTGTTAGTATTGTATCCATAATGGAGGAACACTAATGGCTAGCTTTTTCTTTAGCATTATATGTTTTATACTCTCTTTTGAATAAACTCTTTGTCATTGAATTAGTACGTAGTAATATTAAAAAACAATAAGAGAAAGTTATCCGGTAAGAGGCAGCTTAATTGATCTTTGTAACAAATTGGTCATGACAGATACCAATGAGTCAGCTTCAAGAGCACAAATGGTGAATTTTATAAGTTAACATGGGGTATTCAGGTTCTTCCACCAAAATTACTATATTTGAAAGACACTTGAGAGCTCCTCATAAATATAACATCAACATACTGAAAGTGAAGACATTAGGCAACACTTCATCCTCGTAGATGTAAGTCTTAACACTTGGTCACAAGGACCAAGCGACATAATCAATATATTACTAAAAGCTGAAGCATAGAGTTTAATTCTGCTGCTCTCACAGGCTTGAAGGGAGGATAATATTACGTTCGGGGTTTTGAAGATATCTAACATTCATGCCGGTTTGAAAAAAGCAAAAAAAAAAAAGAAAAAAACAAAGGGAAGCTTAAAGGGAGGATTGGGTTTTAAATATGTAACATAGAGGGGAGATTAAAGGGAGCAAAAAGGAAAACAAAAAAACAAAAAAGGAAACGTACATTCAAGCTGGTTTGGAAGAAAGAAAAAATAAAAATAAAAATAAAAAGAAAAGGGAAGCGTGGGTTTTAAATATGTAACGTAGAGGGGAGATTAAAGGGAGCAAAAAGGAAAACAAAAAAACAAAAAAAGAAACGTACATTCAAGCCGGTTTGGAAGAAAAAAAAAAATAAATAAATAAAAGAAAAGGGAAGCGTTCGGGGTTTTGAAATATTGTGTTTAGGGTTTTGAAATATGTAACGTAAAGGGAAGCTTAAAGGGAAAAAGAAAAAAAAAATGTTGAAGCCTTTAGGTATTGCTTGAGAAAACAGAGAGTTTGAAAGCTACCCACCTTCTTGCTCTATCGTTTCTCGAATGATCGCCTATCGATTTCCTTCCTCCCTTTATTCCTTTCCACGTGGTTTATAAATCTTGTGTAACCTCCTTGCTTTGGTTGAGGTATCTCTACATCTCAATTCTTTTTTTGGGTGCAAAACTTTTATTCTCTGTTTCAATTATTTTTTTTTCGGGTGCAAAACTTTTATGCTCTATTTATATTAATATGAGACGCTTTTATATTATTTTATTTTTTGTTTGTTTGTGTTTGTGTTTATATTATTTTTGAGCATCCTTGGCATGCCATTGATGTGTTTGTGAGATTGCCTGAATGTCGTTTCAATAGTGCTATAATTTTACTGCCCAAAAAAGTATTTTATTTTACCTTGGTTTATTTGGAAATAGACGGGTTTATCGCCAGTTCATCCGTAGCTCT
This sequence comes from Quercus dentata, assembly GCA_028216015.1. Classification (NCBI taxonomy): domain Eukaryota; kingdom Viridiplantae; phylum Streptophyta; class Magnoliopsida; order Fagales; family Fagaceae; genus Quercus; species Quercus dentata. The sequence continues at coordinate 503,083 of CP116452.1, read as the reverse complement.
TGGGAATGGTGTCGGTGTCACACCTATTGGACATGTGGTGCTTTGTTTTACGAAGGAAGTCAAAATTACTACTCCACCGAGTTATTCTTCTATAGAACGTACAAGGTCTACCTACTACTACAAACTTTTCTTAACAGACGATCCTTCCGAGTCTTTGAGGAAGAATCTAGCGATTTCACTCCATGGCAAAGCAAAAGTAAATAAACATATTACAACACTAAAATGTTATTATTGTTATATATTTTGAATTAGTATCTTATTGAATTACAATTTTTTTCATATTTTTAAGGACCATGTCATAATTTATATTATACTTTTCCTTCAATTTTTAAATGGTTCTTATTGATATTTTTCAACGCACTTTCCATTGAAGAGGTATCGTGATCATCTCTATTAGTCTGTATTCTTGGGAACCCACCAAACTCTTATGCTTTTGTCAAGGCTTCCACTATAGAGCAAGAACCCACCACCAATATTACTTGGTGATTCCTGCAAGCATTTGACTGGACCTTCATGGCCACTTAATGTTATTATTGTTATATATTTTGAATCAGTATCTTATTGAATTACAATTTTTTTTTTTTTTTAAGGTCCATGTCAAATTTTGTTTTAGGTTCAAGGCCACCGTCAACTTTAATGGTGAGGAGTTGTTAGATGCCGAGTTGTTGATATCTACAAGGTTTGTATATCAAGTTGAGGCAGGTTGTGTATGTTTACTGTTTTAATTTTCATGTTGATGATCATGACATGTATTGGTTTGGGGAAAAAATATAGTTGCACTTTTAATGGTTTTCAGCTCACTATGAATATAATTTAGTATAAATGTGTCCACATCTTTATTTGATTAATCTTGAGTTGCATAAGAAAGTTAAGCTTAAAGTATGTAATATGGATATGTTTTAGACATTTTGATGAATCGTTTTCCTTAAATGTCAAATGTTGTAAGAAACAAAAAAAAAAAAAAATTGTTGTAGGAAAACCAAAGGCTGCCAACTCCATCAACAATCAAAAAATAGTAGCAGCAGAAAGTTTAACTAATAATTCTCCACTTGCTTCCCTCATAATTGTTGAAGCTCTAAAATGCCAATCCAAATGCTTCACAAATAATTAACTTATCTTTCCTATTTTTTTTCTTGAAGGAAACATATATTTTATTGCAATTGCATCAAGGATAAATTGTTGTTGGACAAAGCTTCATCCATCCACACTATCAAATTCGTCCCAAATTGGGCATGCCTAGCCACTGTAGATTTTCCATGTCAACTTCTCTTTTTACAACAAAAACTTCAAAGTGCTCAAAGTTGTTCAAGAATGGTCTTACCTCCTCAATGATGTTTCTAACCATGTTGATCAATATCCATATGGATATGTAGCTGAACCACCTTCTAAAATATAAGCATTTTTCTATTCTTCATGAGCAAAATTCCAAAGCAACACAAACATGACCACCAGCTCAACTTCTAGAGGATCTTCGAATTGTCTTTTTTTTTTTAATGCATAGCACTGTCATTGGAAGAAACACTGAATTTTAGATAATGGCACACATTATTGTTAAAGTTTTAAATTAAAATATTACACGCATTATTTCAACCCTTATGGAAAAGAAGGTTTACGTGTAGCATGCAAAACGTGTTTAATTGACTTATAGATGTAAAAATTAGTCAACCAACTATGGTAGAATTAAGGTTTCAAATTTTAAATAAAACAATTCTACAATAATAAAAAATTATTTTGTGATAAATATGATTATGAAATGCATTACTTTTCATTAAATTAGTTCAAATTACAAAATAATAATAATAATGAGATCCCCATAAAAAATAATCACGCGCAACGCACGGGTCCGTGACTAGTTTACAATTATTTGAAGTTCAACCAAATACTCACAAGGACCATGCATATAATTGCTGTCTCATTTTTTTCCCTGTAGAAAATTATATCACAAGACAATGGAAATAGAAAAATGAAAAACCAAAGATTTGAAACATAAAACAGGAGGTACCAATAAGAGGGTACATGTAAAGTAAGAATTCTTTTAAGCTAGGAACAGAACTTGCCTTTGGGGTAGCAACTCAAACCACAAGTTGTTAGGTTCTAAAGACTTAGGATTTTATGTATTTAGAACTCTAATTTGTATTGTTGGCAAACCATGATCAAAATAATGTGTTAGAAGTGTTTTAGTCTAGCTCAAAGTTGTGCTTTTATGTAAAGTTGGAATCGAGTTAAAGCAGGAAAGCATTGTGCCTTTCGGCCTGGCTCGATCGATTGAAGCTTAGGCTCAATCGATCGAAGCTTGAGCAGAATGATTTTCTGCAGATTTTTCCAACTCAGCCCTAGGTGTTTTAAAACGTTTTTAGGGTTTCTTATTTGTCCTAAGTATAAAAGGCAAACCCTAACCACGTTTTAGTGTTGCTCATATTGTGGTTTGTGTAAATCTCTTGTGAGATCTAGATGAGCTTTCCTTTACACAAACTTAGGGTTTTCAAGGAGAAGATTTATCTACACCTTGATGATCAATTTAGTTGCTGCCATTGAAGCTTAAAGAAAACACAAGCGGGTGTGCTTGTATCTGGTGGTGAATCCAAGAAAGAAGGAGTCCGTGGATTCGGAGCTTGCACGTGGTCGTGTCAGTAAGTTCTATTGGTTGGTAGCAATAAGAAGTCGAGCGTGGGGGCTTGTAAGTCTTATTGTATGAACTTCGATTCTTTCAAGATAGTGGATTCAAGTTTACCTTGAGGATAGCTAGGTCAAATCCTCCCTAGCTTTTTACCAGTTTGGTTTCCTAGGTGATCATATCTTGTGTTATTTATTTTCATTTGCTTTGCATGATTTGATCTTTGTTATTGTGATAACCTAGACTTGTTTAATTGGACTAAGTAACAACTTGGCTGATTACCTAGGTTAAATAAATTGTTTTAAAGGGTCTAAAAACTATCACAAGTGTCCTTCCATTAAGGGTATGTTGAACCACAAGCATTTTTTAAGTCCGACAACATGAATATCAGATAATTTAATTGGAAAGAATGTCCACTTGCTCAGCCTACCCTGGTTAAATATAACTATCTAGTAGCTTAATACCTAAGAATCCTCTGAAGAGCTAAATGTGACATAGCCATATCCACAAGAAGGTCGTCTATGCAATCTTACAATTATAGTGGAAACCAATTAGTTACAAAGTTGTAGAAACTCACCATCCATATATAGTTTAATGTGGAAACACAATGAATGTATACCATCTAAGGCATGATAGGATTAATATTTAACTCTAAAGTGATCTTAATGATTGCTCATCAAACCAATGCATGTAAATATCAATCTCCTGATAAGTGAGGGAGGTAGAAACTTAGGTAATCATAACTAATAGTTCCCATTTGTATGGAAGAATTTTACCAATACTATGTACTTTAAGTTGTTGCAGGCCACTGGGGTGAAATATTATAGACATCATCATATTTATTAATTCTCAATACTTGTTAAAAAGACCTAGATAAATTTGGGCCCTAAGCAACTTCTAATGATGAAAACTATTATACCAAATATTTAGAGGCTACCATCCCACATGCATTGCTGAGAGCAAAATCCTTTTGCAAGTCCATCAAGCTAAGGGGCAAGTTTTGTTGGTGGATTAACAATCAAACATGCCAAGGAACTAAAAGAAAAAGAAATATACAGCCACAAATGAGTTCCATAAGAGAAGAGAGAAAGATGGTGACTTACAAAAAAATCGAGAGAAAAATATTGTATCGGCCTCGCAGATTCATCAAATCTATCAATTTTATTGGGATTTCTCTTCCTCACAATCAGAGTCACCTTCTTCTTGTGTGCTTGAGTTCCCAATCCAATTTCCCAAATGTGGAATGAATCTTTCAATTAGATTAGGGAGCTGTATCCTCTTTGGGTGTGGTATGTCTACTTCACTATTGGTAGTTTCTCCACTAGGTCCAGCCTCATCCCCATCAAAGTCATCACGACTGCACTTAATTTTTTTATCTTTTGCTGAATCATTAAGATCTTCGTCATAAGGACTGATGCTGCACCAACTCCGACAATCTCTTTTGTTAATTTGTTTTCCTTCTCTCTCTCTAGCACTGCAAGTCCGCAATGTTATCATCCTTATGCTAACCTCACCTTTATCTTTGTTCTTCTTCCCTTTCTTTGCAGCTCAACGCTAAGCTAATTCAATTCTCAATTTTCAACCTCACTTGCTTTCATCTTCTAAGATTTTCCCGTCATGACTTTTCGGTTTACTTATGAGGATTTTCCCGTCAACATATTTTCCTTAATTTTTAAATACTTAAATTGGACTCATAACATTATGTAGCGTTTTATTCATACTTTATTCCCATGAAGAAAACAAATTATTTAATCAACATTAGTATTATTATTGAGGCAAATGGTCATTCTTTAGTTCTTTATTTATTGGAGGAACTCTAGATGCAACATCAATTTACATTCACATGCACAATAGACTTAGGTGTAGTTAATCTTTCTCATATAGGATGCAACTACATATGTCCTTTAAAAGTTTAAGAAAAATTCCTTGAAAATCTTAACCACATGTACTGCGGCTCTTATAATAATTGCCTAGCGTTGATGGCCTTGTATTTATTGATGACTTTTTCGAAAACAAGGTTTGATGTGGCATGTTAGAAGCAATTTTCCTAAACTAATTTTTTTGATAAGTCAATTTTCCTAGACTAATTGAGTAATTCCTTGGAAGATAATGGTTAAAGGTGACACTCTTGTGAACAATGTTTGATGGGGCATGTCAAAAGCTATATTTATAGTTTGATTGAGTGACGGCTCTCTTCTTTATCTCTATCAGTTTCTCTTCTCTCTTTTCACTACTAAATTGTTTTTCTCCTCTTTCTTTTCTCCCAGTATGGAAAAGTGGTCCTAATGTAGGACAAATTAGGAATTTGTCTACGTTTAGTTGCGGTGGGTTTAGGGTTAAGAAAGAAGAAGAATTAGAGAAAAGTTAGGGCTATTTTGGGGCTGTGAACAGTACCCATGAACAGTAACCATAGAAAGAAAGAACAGAGAGAGAGAAGGAGAAAGAAACAACAAGGCCAACATGCCTATGCTCAAAACACTAAATTTTATTAATCAACTCATTCTATTCTTTGAATAAATTGAGCATAATCTATATATATCTAAAAGCTGAAGTGTAGCATTTATTGTTGCTACGCTCCAGTTGAGCCATATCATCGTCCACCTCATTATCATTTTCTTTCCAATTTTCCTATAATTGTTTTTAACATTTACTTTTTATTTTATTTTAATATTTACACTTTTTCCACACTTTCTCCACCCTTACCTTTTCATCTCCCCACTACCTTCTACATAAATATTATTCTTCTTCTTTTCATCTCCCCACTACCCTCCACATAAATATTTTCTTCTTCTTTCTCTTCATCTTCCTTTATTTTGTCTCTTCTTATTCACATTCTCTTACTATAAATTTGTAACTATCTATTCCATTCTATGCATGGTTTTCTCTCACAAAAAAGAGGTTCTCTCTCTCTCTCTCTCTCTCAATTTTTCGATGAATTTTTTTATACATTCTTCTATTTATGCCAAATTACTAATCTTTGGGAATCCTTTCTTTTTTTTTTTTTTTTTTTTTTTCTACACTAGAATCATTATGCTCATTTTCTCACTTAATTTAATTGGGAAGTTTGCCAAAATTCAAAAAAAGGTTCTCTCTCTTTCTCTCTCAATTTTTTGATGAATTTTTTATACATTCTTCTATTTATGCCAAATTACTAATCTTTGGGATTTTTTTTTCTACACTAGAATCATTATTCTTATTTTCTCCTTAATTTGATTGGGTAGTTTGCGAAATTCAAGTAAAACCGGACAATAAGGAATTTTATGGCATTGGAGAACGCTTTGAATATATACTAGCCAAAAGTTGAAAGTCAGCAAATTAGTGGAGCTATGATTAAGCTTTAAACGGGATTGATGGTATTGCCAATGTTCTTTAATTAGCATCCTTATTTCTATTTCTCTATATATGTTTCCTAGAATTAGTATTAGTCTCATTTTTATTTTCTCTATTATATTCTAGGTAGGCCAAGAGTTCATTAAAACTCCACATTGGTTAATGCCATTTAGATTTGTTTTTTAAATTGTTTTTTTCTCTTTAATTGTTAAATGTTATCCTATTTTTGTTCTTTCTTATAACTCTAATTAATGTTGATGGTTTTTTTTTTTTTTGGTTATTTAAGGTTGATGGTTCTTTCTTACAGAGGAAAGAAGAAATTGAAAACAATTGAATTCCATATAAACCTGTACCTAAAGGGGACAAGAGCCTTTGTTTATTTGATTAGAGACAATATATTAAAGGGGCATATCCTTTGGTCATTGCATTGCATTTCTTAGAGGTTAAAAGATAAAGCTTGTCATTATAGGAAAACATTTGTGATGGATATCATTTTAATATTTTTTTTTTTTGTGTATTTCATTAATATTTTTTAAGGTGAACCATATTCTTCTAACTTTGTTGTAGTGTGTTACTTTTGCTTAATATACAACTCATCTCTTATGGAATAAGGAAATTACCATAATAATAAAAAATCATCACAAAATTACAAGGTTAACTTAACCAAAATTAAAATAAAACTAAATAAATAAAAAATAGATTTTATAATAATTTATTAGTCAAAACATTGGTAGGTATATTCAAATTCCTATTTCCAAGAACAACTAAGTATTAATCCAAACCAAAATTCAATGAAAATTATAAAAGGGAAAGAAAAGACTTTCTAATAATTAAACATGGAATATTTTATTTAAATTTAAATCAATAAAATTATCCTTAAAAAATTGTACTCTTTTTTTTTTTTTTTTTCACACTTTGTCCAAGCTTTTTCCTTACCTTTATCTTTCCATCTCCCCACTACCTTCTACCTTAATATCACTATTCGTCTCCCCACATCTTCCATATCATTAAATTATTTATATTTTAATTTCTCTCCTTTTTTATTTAAAAAAATTAAAATTTTAAAATTTTACTTAAATTCAATAAATAAAAGTGTCCTCATAAAGTGGAGTAATACTAGGGACACACTCATTCTCAAACCCAATACATCAAAGAAAAAATATAATACAAAACAAATGCCAATTGGGAAACACTAAATTAAAAATAATAATAATAATAATAATGAGGATATCAAACCAAATAAAATATAAAGAAACTAATAGTTATGGATATACTAACATAAGGGTAGCAAAATTAAATGAAAAAAAAAAAAAAAAAAAAAAAAACTACAATGCATATTTAATGCAATAAAATAATCATCAAGTTTTGGAAAACAATAGGTTGCCTACGGGAGAGAGAGAGAGAGAGAGAGAGAGAGAGAGAGAGAGAGAGAGAGAGATGGTAAATGGTAAAGAAAAAAAAATCAAATGTCAATTAGTAACTATTAATTGGAAAACAAAGAGGTTGTAAGGAGAAGTAAAAATAAAAAATAAATATGACCAATATGAAGAACATTAAAAACTTTACAGTGCAATAAAATCAACTGTTACATTCACTTAAAAAATTGAATCAATAATCAATAATTAAACACAATCATAGCAATATATTTAAACTTAAAACTAATCAAACTCTAATTCATAACTAAAAGGAGATGTTCTCATGTAATAATAGAAATTACATAAGAAATGAAATTATGATAATAGTAAAAAAAGTTATAAATGAAATTACAAAAAAAGTGATAAAACTAATTAGCTACTATCATTATGAAGTAGTAGTCTATGATTTTGCACATCTAAAGAAGTGGAATATATAGAGTTTACTTAAGGTATATGAAAAGATTGACATTAAAAAAAGATATGTAAAGGTTAAAAAAATGTATATTCTATAAATAAATAAAAAGGTAAATGTAAGGTTTTATTAACTTAGAAGAAAATGAAAAATCAATTATTAACAACAGCAACAACAACAACAACAACAACAACAATAATAATATAGAGGTAATTACATTCCTCTTTCTTGAGGTTTGAAGAAATGACACTCTACCTCAAACTTGAAAGGAAAAAATATTTTCACCCTTTACATTTGTTTGACCAAACTTTGTTAAATTAATATTAAAATATTGTGTACTAACTTGCATGTGCTTAAGGTAGGTTCCAAAATTAACCTTAATTTTAAAATTAAATTCTCTTATTTTAAAATTTTAAATTAAAGTGTATTTCAAAATATTAAGTAATGTCTTTTCCTTTTTTTTTTTTTTTCCTTTTCTTTTCCCAATGAGTTATGGAGAGATTTGTCATTTCAAATGTTTTGGTATTTTATAAATTTGTATTTTAATTCTAAAATTATGAGTAATGTCTTTACTAACCATGGTTAAACATTTATAAACAGATTCTTAAATAAAGTTAAAATATTTTGTTATTAATATAAACAGAATCAGAGAGTGTTATTACTTATTACCCCAAATATATTTAATAAGATCACCCTAAAAAAAGATTATCTTGCGATACCATGGTCTGCGACTAGTATATATAAACACTCTTACTTATACTAGTAGTAATAGGATTCCTACTAGTATTAGGACTACAAATACAACTTAGTAAATACTAACTTGGACCCAAAGTAAATAAACCTAAGATACTTAGAAAACCTTAGAAGATTCTAGACTCAACTAAGTTACCAAAATACCCTTAATTTGCAAAAATTACAGATTTGCCCCTCCTAATAAAATAAATACCCAAATTAAAAATTGTTTTAACCCAAAAAAACTCATACTTTGACCATTAAAAGGGCACATCTTTCACTTCAATTAGACTTCACAAGAGAACCCAATAAATAATTCTTGAATAGGTGAATTTGCAAAGTAATAGCATTTTGATCTTCCATGACTCCATCAGGTCCAAACAGTAACTTCCAAGCAAACAAATTTGAAAAATTCTAGGGACACACCTAATTGCACCCCAATTTCATAATTGTTAACTTGTGCGATTATAAGTGGACACTTTACCCACCACTTTTCATTAACCATTCATAATTGCACAAGTTTACAAATTATGAAATTTGATGTGAGAATGTGTGTCCATTAGCAGCTTCAACAAATTTAGATGCAAAGAGCATACGCGCTAAAGTGGAAACACAATAACAAATGCACAAGATGCAACATGCACTCAAATGCCAATAGGCTATTTAATCTTTCTCGCATAGGATGCAACTATGTTAATGCAAGAGCAAAATCAAAATTATTTTAGAATTTACATTTTCAGATTTTTGTATTTATCTCATAGGAAATTGGATAATTGTAAACTTTTGTTCAGATAGGGATTAGATTTGAGATTAGATAGGGATTAGCATTTGAGTTCAGTTAAGATTAGTTTTCATTAGTTGTTATCTTTTACTATCTCTTTATTTCTTGAGAGCTCTAGCTCTATATAAGAGCCTAGTTTATTTTTATCGGAAGATAGACGTGATTAATGAAATTCAGATTGGATATTTTCCAATAGTTGGGTGTTGATTCCTAACGGCTTAAGTGCTAATTCCAAGTGACCCTAAGTGCTGATTCTTAGGTTTATCTTTACTTTCCTTGTTACTTTTATTTTTGGCCTGCATCATATGTTCTTTGAAGTTAGGAATTACTTGTTGAAGTTTGAAATTCCTTGAAAAACTTAACTCGTATATACTACTCTCATAATCATTGCCTAGTGCTAATGGCCTCATTTTAATGGTGACTTTCATGTGAACAAGGTTTGATGTGTGGCACATTAGAAGCTATATTCCTAGTGTAAAATAGGAAATACAATAACAAAAATTGTTGCATCTACACAAAAGAAATGTGAATGACTCCTGTTTTTTTATCCTTTCGAATAATTCTTAAATTATTATTCATTTGAGACACACCAATACAAACAGAAACACTTGAAACATCGAGAATTTAGCTAGTCCACTACAACAAAGGCATCTACCCCGACATAAACTCCTTTCTCAGCATGGAAACAGTGTTATATCATCCCAACCCAGTTCTACATAGAAACGCGAGTCTTTAGACTAAACTACAACACTTGATTGGTGCTAATCATACCTAACATTGTGTTTTTACAAACAAAACAATCACAAACCCAGCCACTAGCAAACTTTTAACAAGAGGCCATGAAGGATGAAACAAGGCACAAACCGGTTATAACGGAGAACTTTGTTTAGGATAAAGTTGCAGCCACTTCCTTTAAACATCAACCTAAACTTGACATCTTTTCTCAAACTCTTCATATGCTTTCCTCTGTTTTGACCTCTCCAAAGAATTCTTGAGTTTCTTTGGGATAATAAGGAATTTTTGAGGCTTTTTCCTTTGATATTCCGGCTACCCACATGAGTGCCTATTAGGCCCAAGCACATCCCAATGCCGACAAGAGGCATATCATGATGACATTTGGGACACACCTCTGCCCAATTATCCTATGTACTTTTTAAGAAGCATACTTAGCTAAAATTTCATCAGCAAATGTCACAAAATCAAAATCCCCAATGACATGTCATTCTTTCATCCTGAAGAAAAATGCATCATGATATTAGTCAAGCCAAAAACATATGGGCAACACCCAAAAGGATGTGATACATACTACTAAGCATATGCAATTACAAGACAAAATCAGTTTACATGATGTGCAAATAGCAACGCGAAAAAACCATGCAATCAATTAGCACCAGGAAAAGCCTTTGAAGAGTTACTAAATTTCAATTTGCATCCCATGATGAATTTCGCAGAATATTTTTCATTTTTTTTTTCCATTTAGTGCTACCTCTAAGTGTTCAATCATGTGTTCATTTTCCGCCTTGTAGTCACATCTCAACATCTTGATTTTAGCCAATACTAGTCTTGTGCAATTTTGAATTTTTGCTATATAGATAAGGTGGTAAAAGTATCTCTCGCCAAGCAAGCCCATTTAAAACCTTGAACAAACCCAAGAAGGTTTAACAACACATCCAATTACATGATGGATGGCCATGGTTTAAGCATTTTGAGATAGTTGTCAAGAAAAAAGATGCAGAAAGTAATATTCATCAGCAAACCCTCAACACCATTCTCAATTAACCTAGATGCAAACCCACTACTTTAACCATGGGAAGATACAAGTCCAAAGCATGGCCAAACTGACTGAAATGCAAATGCACATTATCAATAGTAGCTTCAATTGGAATACATCCTATGAAAAGCCTCTTTCCCCACTTAGCGGTGAACTCATCAAAGGACAAAGACACGGTCATCGGCAGTAGTAGAACCAACCACCATTTTTGCAGTCATCAGAAAGTCCTCTTTACGTCCGGAAGATAACACTCAATTCACTGGCATTTGCCCGAATACATGAGCATGAATCATGATCTACAGAAGATGCGGTGTCAACAATAATTTGCACAACCCTTGCCTCCCAAACAAAAAAACTGATAGCTTGAGAGCCAATATATTAGCATAACTCTAATTTACCGCAAGGGCATCCTTAATGACTGTAAGAAGAACTAATTGATGTCTAGTAAAATGAAGCACCAAATTAGAAAACATAAAGATGCTTGGGAATTAATTGAAAGTCAGAGCATCTATGAACAAAGTTTCTTTTGCTGTTTCATTTTCTGAGGTATGTTTAAAAACCCACGTAAAAACCAGAACATTAAGAATGTCCAAAATCGTGGTTTGCTAGCATTGCGGTTTGCATAAAGCTTCTCATTCTATCATTTTTCCTTAATTAAAAAACCATTGTTTAGTATAAGAAAAATAAATAATACATAAGGGCTCATATAACTTTTGAAAATATATTTTATAGTGCAGGTTGAGATACAGAGAATAGGTCAAATCATGCACATGAGATCTATCAACACTATCCCAAATCAGGACATTGTCCCATTAAAATTTCTGTGGACACCAACATTGTACCAAATCCCACAAAGATCATATATACAAGCAGTATGCTCCTCTCATATGTTACAACTATGTTTTATGTTGGCTTTATTCCATGACAAAAAGTGTTGTAATTGCTCTAATTTTGTTCCTTGTATTTTGTGGGATTTTATTGTATTGGGTTTAGTATTAAGTTGGTGAAGACTCAAGCTTAAATGAAGAATTAGTGGATTTCGCGAGAAGCTCGCGAGAGGCTAAAGCTTTCACAAAGAGTATGTGATGAGCACATGACTGGAAGCTAAAAAGTTGTGCTAGGCTGTCGTTTTCGTGAGTGTCTCACGGGTAAGGCCTTCTCGAGAGACAGTCGCAAAACATTCGCACTGGAGGATTTTTATGTGTGAATTCCTTACCCTTCACCCATACTATATATACCCTCATTACCCACAAATGTAAGAGAGGCCATTCAGAGAGAAAAACCCTAGATAGGTTTTCTACAACACACACCTATCTTTTAGAGAGACAACTACTCATCCTTAGTGAGAATTCATTGTAGCCTCTTCTCCTTCCCTCTCCCATTATCATACATTGAGAGGAGATTTGTACCAAAACACAATCCACATCTTTTCAGAGTGTAGTGAGTGTTTTTGGAGTTGCTGGGAAGCATTGGAAGAAGCCAAGGATGGCAGATGCAACATGGAGCTTGTTGCGGGATCCGGAGAGCTAGACAAGACATGGTTCCGAGAAGCCTTGTTGGAGTAGGAGCTTGGAGGGCTTAGGTACAGCGGGTAGATTAGGCTTGGAGGGTCTCTTGCTTACCAATGTATCCTAACTGATTGTCTAGTGGATCAATTACCACTTAGAGGGCGGCGGAGAGGTTTTTCACCGAGATTCTTCGGTTTCCTCTTCAATAACACATCTCAGTGTTATCTGTGTTTGCATCTCTCTTCCCTACTCTTGTTCATTTCATTTTACTGCTGTGTTGCTTTAAATATGAATTAGAGTAGCTCTCTTGCATGTTTGCTTGCATTTACACTATTCCGCACTTAGTATTAAGTTAGTGTAAAAACAACCAAGCCGTAATTTGAATTGGGGGTCTAAACGAGCTCTAGTGTTTTCACACATTTCAAGCTTTCAGCAATCACATATTGTAATTTGTTCTTCTTTTCTATCTGTGCCAATCTAATTCAACTATAACCTACAAACAACAATCATCACAAACCTCATAAGTTTTAAATGTTTATGATGTTTATCCAAAAGAATAGAAAGCATATACATATGGCAATGTTAATCTATCTATTTCTAAAGTAAGGTTGCCCATTTTGCAATAAATTTCCCATGTTTAAAAATTTTCTTAAACTTCAAATCTTTTATAATCAACATCCACATCCCACCAATAATTAATCAAGAAGCCAGAATGCTAGAGTCAATTTGACTCGCCAAAAGCTGTATATGATCTAAAATCAAATTGTGATATCCTTAACAAAAGTGCACAAATCTAAAATCAAATCAAAAAACAAATGACAGATCATGTAGGACAGATCCAAGTTTGGAAAATTTGATATACAAGGAAATTTAAAACAAATAAATATTTTTGAAATATGAGGCGGTGTTAATGTGGGTAAAAGGGATGGAAAAGTAATTTCTCACCAAATCACAAAGAAAAGTAAAAAATAATTGAGATCTTTTATATAAATTTATGACAAAAGGAAGACCACAGTAGTAATGAAGGCAGTAGTATGAGTAGTGGAAACATTATTCTAAAACTTTTTTCCCCTCATCTTTAAGAATGGGATCAAGGGGTTGTCTCGGTCTCTCAAGGTCAAATTCCTCTTTAGAGCTTTTAGTTCTACTAGGTCTTGCCTCATAATTACAGTTTTGCATTTTTTTTTTTTTTTTGGCTATTATCAATCATCAATTGACGAATGAGACCCCAATTATTAGATAAAAAGGCCACGCAATGCCTTATTATTTTCTTAAACTCTACATATCACCATGTTGTTAGAAGAGTAAGCCCACGCTTCTGCACAATCAAGGTTGACTAATTTCTGGCAATTGAAAACTCAATGCTAGAAATTTTCAATTGCCGTAAATTGATGCTTATGTATTTTCCGATTGTCCAACCTTTTTTTGATTTTGTTAATATTTTTCAAGGAGTAATGAGCTCAGAGTATAATCATGATCCAATTTATTAAATGCCAAACTCCCTTCCAAGGTGAAATTGAACCAATTAGAATCAGAAAGCCCCTAATTAAAATCTAGAATCACAATAAGAAATTGCATACATAAGCACTAACAACCAATAGCCCAGCCCCCTTCTCACCGCCTGAAGACCTTCCACCTCGGCCAAGCCAAGGAGCACACAACTTCATTCTTGTGCAACGTACCATCCATATAAACTAGAAAAATTGCCTCAAACTTAAATACAGCCCAAAACCGAACATCAAATTACAAAACCAACATGGTAAATAGAAGCTTACCTACTAAACCAAGATGCATATCTTCTTCCTGGGCTTCCTTATCAAGTGACTCAGCTTGTGTATAAGCAGTATAGCAATGTGGGTCTTCCCACAAGCTGTCCCCAAATAAACAATTATATTCTCCTCCAAAGGTTTCTAGCATTGCTCCAACTGGTACCATCGGAAAACATATATACAAAACAACATAACCTACAATAAGTTATACTTTCTTAGTTAAAAAAAAAAAAAAAAAATTGCATTTTATGTTAAGGAAAGAAATTTCTAGCAAAGCCAAACACAATCGGCTTGTTGGAGCCGTGCTTTTGTGTTCTGAAAACAAAACCATAAGAAAGAATAAATCCTAGAATTTTTTCACTCGTCCGGTTTCTATGAAAAATACAAGATAAGAAAACAAAATTTATATGTTTCAAAAGAAACCTAGAAAGTTGCGAACTCAAGAACTAAGCCAAAGACCACTATTTTAGCCCATATTAGTCGAGCATTATGATTCCCCGAAACTAAAACATCAAAATGAGATAAAATTCAAAGCTTTGTAACCTTTCTACATTAATTTTCCTCAAGTTTCCTTGCAGTCAAATAGAGAAATAGTCACATACACATAAACAAATGTTTAGATGAATATGTATACATACACATGCTTTTAGGCGATCTTTGTGGGATCTTTTTTGATCTTTTGAGTTTCTGAAACCAGTTCCACTCCATCATCATCATCGGCCTCAACCCCAGAGGCACCCAAAGACCGTGTAGTGGTGGTAGAAGCACCAAAACCCGTACTCTCGGCGAGTAGGATGATCATCTCTCTTGTCAAGCATCCCATGGCCCATTTATCTGATCTTGGTTTTTGAAAGAAAAATTAGACAATGAGAAGTTTCTAATTCCAAATTGTCAAGAATCATGTCTGGATGCACTAGTAGACTAAAAAAAGTTGCATAGTTAACAAGTAAAACCAAATAAATAAAATAAAAGTTTGAGTTGACTACATCGATAAAAATGATTTTGATCAGTAATAACACAATTAAAGAATAAAGGACAAACTATAAGTTCATTCAATATATTCAACTTAGGCATTCGACCATTACTTTAGTCATATGGATTTGTATGTGTACCGAAATGGACCAAATAGACCAAAGTGGATCAAACAGGGCCAATGTGGACTGAATTGAACAGCAGTGGACTGAAATGCTACGATGATGTGGCTCAACAAGAGTGTAGAAGTAATAAATGATACACTTCAATTTTTAGATATTATATAGATTTGTATCAAATAATTATTTTCATCTAATAACACATGAATATGTGAACACCATCAAGAATCATCTACCAAATAAATCTTAATTAAATTAGTAAATCTACTTAATATTATATATATGATCATAACATCACTCATAAAAAATTTTAAGTGTATTGAAGGAAAACACTTGTTTGGAATCCATTTAGGTCCAATTCTCTGGTTTCTATACATAGCAAACCTCCTCTAGTGGACATTGGAGAAATAGATAGACCTATTAGGGCCAAGGGGCATTTATACAATGCTGTTAGGTCCAATTATAACCAGTGTCACACCAGATGCATCCATGATATCCTGTCAACATATCATACATGTCGGAACTATGTAATGGGATGCTTATGTTGTATGTAGAATCGAGCAGAAGGTAGTATTTCCCATTTTATCATTTGAAACTTAAAAATAAAAATGAGAAAATGATAACAAGCTTCTCACACTCATCTATCACCCAAGTAAACATGCTCAAGAGCTACTAATTTTTAGACTTCACTTCTCACCTTGATAAGGTAATAAGGCATGGCATGGTTCTCCTTCCCTATCATTGACCTCACAAGACAATGGCCTTGGACTAATCATTCAGTGAATTAAACCTTTGCAGCTTAATGTGTGAATAAACTTTTCAACTCCAAGAATCCATTGCTTTCTGTGGAAACTAATCAATCCGTTGTAGTCAACAATCTTTGAATTCATCCGCAAGAAAAATTCTGAAACCACCTATTATTTGGAAAATGTTTTTATTGGACAAAGAAATGATTTTATTATTTTTCCTTAACTTCTAAATCTTATTCTAGTTTGTGATTATTCATCTTGAGCAGAAGCAGTAGCTATACCTAGATTGATAGGTGTCTCCCTTTGGAAAGCTAGTTCGCTATGTAAAAAATATGATGTTAACAATACCGTAAGTTCCCTAGTACCAGATGTTAACAATACCGTAAGTGCTAATCTGGTTTTCTAAAGCCATTCAGAGACATGCCGCACATGCTTTCATCCATTGGCTTGTAATTAGATACATAGGGGTAAACACTTCTAGTGGGGTTACAAAGGGATGTTCTGTATGCATTTTGAAGAAGTTGCACAGACAGTTGAGACCAACTATATTTTGAATGCAGTTTGTCAAAAAGATTGTGGAGTGAAGCTATGAACAGATTCTTCATAGACTCTCCCGAAACAAATTGAAATAAGGTTGCTGAATGGGGGTTGGAAAGTTTAAAAGGTAAGAGTCTTAAAGCTTCCTTGTGTAAGTTAGTCCTTACGTAAGTTAGCATGGCAGGTGTTATATACCATGTTGAGGAAAGAAAAAGACCACAAGACATAATGAAGAACAAAACAAATTTTGATTTCACATTAAAGACAAGGCACTTCTGCATAGGCACACACCACACTTTGCTTACACAATACACACACACATCAACTTTTGCCTTTTACACATTTCCAAAACTAAATTCTTATAATGCACACACCAACTCACTTGCACTCGCTCCGCACAACGGAAACATGCAATTTACTTTACCACACTCACTCTTGTAAGGACATATACACTCACACTAGGAATTGGTGCTTACACTTCACACACCAAATAAGCATCATCACTTCCTATTTTTACTTGGTTCAATTCGGTTAAGTCACCGACTTTGATATTTCTAGCCCAGTAATAGTAAACTGCTTTCTCTAAGCTTCTAGAGATCCTAAAATTGTGGCTGGGCTTTAATTGTGCAAGAGAGTCTTGAATAAAGAAAATTCTAGAAAGAGAGCAAGAGAGAAATTTCTAGAGAGAGAGATCGAGGTGGTGTTTGATTTTTAACATACCATTTATGGAGTCATAGAAATGCCAAAATTCATGAAAGGAATACTTAAAGTGAGGAGCAGTTGAAGAAATACAAGATTGGTGTAAGGATGGCAGCTAGAGGAAATTTCATAGATTCTAGCATGAATATATCTCTATGTGAAAGTTGGAATATTCCACTATCATTTCTCAAAATGAAGCCAGGGAATCCTGTGCAGTCATGTTGAATTGTTTCCTGCCGCTGTGTTTCCTGCTACATCTATAATTTTTATGCTAGGTGCTGTTGTGATTGTATTAGGTGTCCTAGTAAGAGTCAATATTGCATTCGGAAAATCCAGAAAGTGTTTCTTTAAAGAGAGTTTTGCTCTGCTTCAAATATGTCTATATCATGTCTAGTTGTTCTGTTGTTGCTATTGTTATGATGCGTATGGCTTTGTACTGAGTGTTTTCTTAATAATAATTTTCATTCATCAAAAAAAAAAAAAAAAAAAAAACTAGGCCCAAGTTCATGTTCGTATGCAACCTTGGAAAATTTAATCGACAGGAAAGCTAAATATAGGAAATACACAAGTTTGTCATAAATTTCTGCTCACTGTTGAAGTATTCATCCATAAAAATTTTGAAAAAAATCCAAATGAGGCAGTACTGATGTGACTTATGAGTTGAAGTTACACCATGGGGAAGTAATATTTAATCAAATCACAAAGAAAAGAGGAAATAGATGAGCTATTTGAAATAAATCTATGACAGAAAACTAGGAGGTGGATGCATACCAGTAGCTTAGAAGGAAAATCTCAAAAGTAATGAAGGCAGCAATGCAAGAGGATATTGTACATCTCGTTTTTCCTCATCCTTAAGCATGGAATCAATGTGTAATCTGAGTCTTTTAGGCTGAACTTATTCAACATAGCTTCTAAATCTACAGGGTCTTGCTTCACACTTACAATTTTGCTTATATCTTTCTCCATTATCAACCATCAATTGACAAATGAGACCCCAATTATCAGATAAAGAAGTCATGTAGCAGTGACAAAGCCCACACTTCTGCACATTCAAGCTTTGGCAGTTGCTAGCAATAGAAGCTTCCATGCAATTGTATTGATTCAACCAATTTGGACGTGATCCACACAATATATAGGACTGCCACATCAATTCACCTAGATGGAACCACTTGACATCAGTTTCCAAATGACAAATAAGGCGATGAGAATTTTCTTATTCAGAATTGACAAGGATGGTAGTTGGATGATTGTAGTCTGATAAAGAATTGCATTAAAAATATGATTTTGACCAGCAATAACCAAACAAATGATATAATTGATAGCATAGTATCCATATACTGCAAATATTCTAAAGAAAGAAATTAATATTATAGCTTTACTCTATTAACTCAACAGAGCTAACTTGTCATATAGACACATGCACAACAGGAGTTCTAGACAAAATTTCATCCTTAAATCAAATTATTAAAATAAAAACAGAAAATAATGATATTTTGGAAGTTTGTTATATTGGGACCCAGAAAAACAAGTCAGAACTCAGGAACCTAATTCAATTGTTTCAGGCCTAATTCAAGGACAAACTCAGCACAAAATACAAATACCAAAAAGGAAAATTTCCACAGCTTTCCAATCAACCAAACAATGGGTGGTGTGGTGTGAAGTCAAAATAGAAAAAGAGAAAAGAAAGGTCCTTTAAGTTTTAAAATAGTTGTCTTACTTCTAAAGGATAAAACAGTTGCATTAGTTCTATTGTACACGACAAGAAAGCTTTGCAAATAATTTTATCTACTTTGCTACAATTTAACTTCACTTGGAAACAGGGGCCAAATTTTCTTCATTCCATTTGATTTTACAACACTGGAGTACCATGCATCTATTGCATTCTCCTATGGAAAGTTGTAGTAAATACAATAAAAAGAAAGCAATAACAGAGAGTTCCGAATATACCATCCAATACAATTGAACAAAAATGACTGCCATACAATCAGTTCCACATGCTTTTTCGTAGCCAACAACGTGACAGTTTCTCCTTTTCAACAAAGTCCAAATAAATACTTCTTCGCATCCAGTATAAGGTAGCTGGCAGCTTGGCAGAAATGAGAAAACTAATTACCAAACTAAAACGATCCTTGTCATAGAATAAAAAGAAAAGAAATTCAACGAATTTTAAAAAAGAAAAAAAAGAAATATACAGCTACCAACAAGCTTCGAAAGAGGGAGAAGAGATATTGACTTACAAAAAGTCAAAGACAAGAAAGTTGATCGGCCAATTTCAACAAAGCTACCAATTTCACTGGGATTTCTCTTCCTCGCAATCAGAGTCACCTTCTTCTTGTGTGCTTGAATTCCCAAGCCAATTTCCCAAACATAGAATTAATCTTTCAATCAGATTAGGGAGTCTTATCCTCTTTGGATGTGGTTTGTCTACATCATTAGAGGTAGCTTCTCCACTAGGTCCAGCCCCCTCCCCACCAGAGTCATCACGGCTTCGATTAATTTTGGTATCTTTTTCTGAATTCTCAAAACTATCCTCATCGTAAGGAGTGATGATGCAGCTGCTAGGCCCAGCCTTAGTTTGGTTTATTACGTCTTCAAGGTCTCGCTCGAATACCCAGTGGGCCCCGCATTTCGTAACCTCCAAGCCTGGACCTTCAGGTTCAAATTTAACTTCAATCTGGCTTAATCCGTTAGCGGCAACTCGATTCAATATTCCTTTCAAGAACGCTCCTAAGTATGTAGTGGAAATATATTCCAACCAAAGCTGATACGATTCAATCTTACCAAATTCCTCCGAGAAATTAAGGACCATTGTTTGAATTCCACCAATGGAACACCAAAGCGTATTCCTTCGATCTTGAATATGAAGTTGGTGAAGTGGATGATGCTTGCGGAATACGAAAACAGAGCACACAGCGATTCCCATCAATTTGTTGCCTAATAAATCTGAGGGCACTTGCGCATTCACTGAACCCCCCATATTTTGGTGGCTAAACCATTTCGGAATTTCACTCCCAGGAATTGTGACAGAGTAATGAATACCATCTTGCTGACCCTGAAACATACAATTCATGATGTTTAGAACTTCGCATGTGAGAGAGAGGGAGAGAGGGAGAGAGAGAGAGAGAGAGACAGACCTGGGTATTAATGATATTACGTCTTAGCAATATTGTTGAAACTAGGTCACTGTAGCCTTGATTCGTGATCAATTTGTTGCAATTCAGAAGACAAAAATTCGGCCGAAAATCGGATTCTGGTCTTAATGATAATGTTTCCAGTGAGGTACAACTTATTGCATCAATTAACGAAATATTTAGTGGAAGCTTGGGCAACATTCGAAGATGAGTGCAACCACCCATCCAAAGAGATCTTAGATTAGATAGTTGAATGATACTTTCAGGAAGGCAAACAAAATTATTTCCCCTTAGATTTAAATGTTCTAAAGATGACAAGCACCCAAGAACATTAGGAATTGTCTGAACATTGCAATAACTTAGATCAAGTTCGGTCAAAGAGGATAAACCTATTAAAGAACGCTTTAGCATGCCCATGGGATCTGGACTTCTTCTAGGTTGCATTAAATGAAACCTCTTGAGCTTATTAGATGATAGCCCCACGCATCTAGAGAGAGATAGTACTTTGAGATTTTTTAAGTGAACAATAGATGAAGGTAGGCTCGTTATAGCTGTTCCACTCAAGTCTAACTCCTCCAAACCTTCAATTGTTCCCAAATTTTTTGGCAATTCATCAAGTTTTGAACAGCCAGATAAATTGAGAGTTTTTAGAGACATTGAACTATAACAACCATTTGGAAGACTTGAAAGGTTTTTGCAGTCTCTTAGATCCAATCTAATAAGGCCAATTAAATGCTCAATTGATAATGGTAGCCCTGTTATAGCAGTCTCATTCAAAGAAAGTTTCGACAAACATGACATATTTCCCACAACCTCTGGAAACTTCTTTAGTCTTGAACAACCAGAAATAATAAAAGTTTCAAGAGCTTCCAAGTTGATCTTGTGAGGAAGGCTTTTGAGACGTTTACAACCATTCAAATCCAATCGAATAAGCCTTTTGTGATCTCCAAGAGATGCATGTATCTTATAGAGTCTTGTACAACGTTGGAAGATCAATTGCTTAAGATTTGGGGCTCCACTAAGGTTCGGGATCTCAATCAAGTTTTGAGAATCACCGAGGTCAATGAGTTTTAACTCATTTAAAATCTGTTATAAACCAAGAAATAGTTAGACGAACTCATGCCTTAATGAAAATAAAGGAAAAACACATTTGCATAAGTGAAAATCTTACCATAATTCCTTTCCATAGTTGTTCGATGTCACCGTAATGCATTCTTAGTTCAACAAGTTTGTTTGGTTGGAAATTGGTTGGCATGGATTTTAAAGGATATCCATGCCAATCTATTATGCATAACTCGTTAGAAAGATAGTTGAGGCCTTGTGGAAGTTGGATAGGACCTCCAACGAGGTCTTGTGGAGGATGCAAATAACCAATTTTAAGAAATCTCAAAATTTTCATCTTTGAGAAGGCTTCAGCGCTCAAGCGTTCCTTTGCTTCAATAGGCATGTTTAGCATTATACCTTTAACTACCTCTGTTCCCTAGTAACCAAAAACAATGAAATTAGAAAAATTTTAGAAGAATTTGAAAGAACATATATACTTCTCTAAATTCAAGTTTAAACTTGTCAACTTACAGCATTACTTGTCAATACATGCAAGACATCCTTATCACTCCATAACCTACTACGTTTACTAGGCTCTTCAGGGGATTCAAGACGAACAATGTCTTGACCCATTTCTTTAAGTAAATCATGCATCCCAAGAGCTCCATTTGAATCAATGGTTAGAAGAGATTTGTCCTGAAGAACATCAATATCGTAGGTATAGTGACCTAAACTTTCTAGAGTATCTCTTATGCAATAGCTGTCCATGTCTTTAAAGAGACATGCAATATCTAAAAACAAATCTTTTTGTGTATCGTCAAGCCCAACAACACTCATTTTAAGTACATCCATAATGACTTTATTAGGTTTTGCTTCTAATTTATCTCGAGCACTTCTCCATGCATCAGGTGTTTTACCAAACAATGAAGAACCTAAAACTCTAAGAGCTAAAGGAAGGCCATTAGCGTAACTCACAAAAGTTTTAGACAAATACACATAATTTTCTTCAGGATGAGGTTTCTTAAAAGCCTTCAAACTAAAAAGCTCCAAAGCTTCATCATCATTCAATCCCTTAGCATTATATATATCAATCACCCCATCCCAATAACTGTTCAACAAATGACTATCTCTACTTGTTACAATGATTATACTCCCTGGACCAAACCAATCCTTCCCAGCTAATGCTATTAGTTGTTCCTCATTATTCACATCATCAAGAACAATAAGAACCCTCTTATTGCAAGGTCTCTTCCTTAGAATTTTCTTTCCCTCTTCAACATCCAAAATATTTTTTTCTGTTCCCCTGAGGATTTTAGAAAGAATATTTTTCTGTAAAGAAGGTAGACGTTGACTTTCAAACTCTTTTCTAACATCAGCAATAAAGCTGCTAGCTTCAAAGTAATGAACAATTCTATAATAAGTTTCTCGGGCAAGAGTTGTTTTACCGATTCCACCCATTCCACAAATCCCAATTAAGCGGACACAATTCAACCTTTCACCCAAGCATAAATTCAACATTTTCTTCACACGGGAGTCCATTCCAACGAGGTGCTCGGAAACAATTGGGACTTGGCAATCCAACTCAGTATTTATTCTTTGAATGATTTTTTTGATAACTTCTGCTTCAGACCTGCAAAGAACATAGCAGAACAACAATTTTGATGAGGCAGAGCTAGATACATTAATTTAGAGACAAAACATTCAGCAAACATACAATCTGAGCTTCATTCAGTAAAAAAAGGGGGAACTCAGTGTATAGTATGCACGTGGTACAAACAATATATGCATGCGATGTTGTTCAACCAAAGTCCAATTCGAGCTTATAATTTCCTAGATTTGTCATATACAGGGGGCAAAGTAAAGAAAGTAACGATAAGAAAATTCAGGAATTAAAATCAAAAAATAAAAACCATCATTCGAAAAGAAAAGAAAAGAAAAGAAATTCTTACTTATCCTTTAGATGCCATCCAGAGAGACTGGCAACTTCTGTCAAGGCTGCTCTCCAAGTCTTCACATCATCAATCTTATCTTTGAATCGATTTTCATGTTTTGCAAAAGCTTCCGCAAAAGACCCTCTCTGATTCCTGACATCACTAGGATCCACATAGTGGAACACAGGAAGGACTGTCAACTTCTTCTTATCCATGCACTCAACGATCTTTGCTAGTTCGATCAAACACCAACTCGACAAAGCGTATTGTTTGGATAGAACAACAACAGCGATTTTTGATTCATCTATTGCTCTCAGGAGCCCTGAGTTAATCTCTGTCCCTTGCTCGAGCCTCTCATCGTCCCTAAATGTGAATATGCCTTCTTGCTTCAACCTATCATATAGATGGTCTGTGAAATTGTTGCGGGTGTCGGTGCCTCTGAAACTAAGAAACACGTCGTATTCGTATTTGTATTTGCATCCAGGGGTAGAAGAAGGAGGAATAGATGAGGAGGAGGAGGCGTTTTCTATGGCCAAAAAAGCCATCGGAAATATGCTAGAGATATGTATTAAAAATATATTAAAATAGTTTTTTGAGGAAGTTAACACACAAAAGAAAATATAAATTAGGGAAGAAGAAAGCAAATTTGAGTTGGATTTTAATTTCAAGAAGTGGAAAAGAAAAAAGGAGATGGATATACGGGCTTGAAAAGTGAGTTCACAGATTTTTTATGAAATTGCAGAGAAGACTGAAAAGCTCAAAAAATTTCTTTTGAAATAACGCTGGATTCATGAATGAGTTACAATAAAAATGAGTGGAGTGTTTGTGTTTGGAAGTGACTGAATGCTTCATGCTTGAGAGGCTATATACATCAATAATTAATATAGCGATCTCCGCGTAGTCATAGTCGTGACATCAATAATTAATGTGCGTTTTTGACTGAATGCTTCATGCTTGGCGTTTTTGACTGAATGCTTCATGCTTGAGAGGGACAGGCATTTATACATCAATAATTAATATAGCGATCTCCGCGTAGTCATAGTTGTGACATCAATAATTAATGTGCGTTTTTGACTGAATGCTTCATGCTTGAGAGGGATAGGCATTTATACATCAATAATTAATGTGTTTTTTTTTTTTAATTTATTTTCCTCAACTAATTAAATATATATATATATATATATATATATATATATATATATATATATATATATATATATATATATATATATTAGGGCCTGTTTAGTACGTGTGTTTAAATACATGTTTTCAGTTTTTTTGGAAATATGTGTAGATGAAAAAATGTGTAGAAATACATGTAATATTGTTCAAAAACTTAAAACATGTGTTTAAAATTATGTACCAAATAGCCTCTTCATTATTGATGTATAAATGACTGTCCCTCTCAAGCATGAAGCATTCAATCAAAAACGCACATAAATTATTGATGTCACGACTATGACTACGCGGAGATCGCTATATTAATTATTGATGTATAAATGCCTGTCCCTCTCAAGCATGAAGCATTCAGTCAAAAACGCATATTAATTATTGATGTATAAATGCCTGTCCCTCTCAAGCATGAAGCATTCAGCAAAAAACGCACATTAATTATTGATGTCACGACTATGACTATGCGGATATACTTTTAAACACATGTTTTAAGTTTTTAAACACCATTACACATATTTTTATACACTTTTTCATCCATACGTATTTTCAAAAAAACTAAAAATATGTGTTTAAACACACGTACCAAACGGGCCCTAATAAAGCAATCTCTACGTAGTCATAGTCCTGACATCAATAATTAATGTGGTTTTTTTTAATTTATTTTCGTCAACTAATATATATATATATATATATATATATAGAACTGAACAAAGCATAGATTAGAAAAAAGTAAAAAATAAATTAAATAAATCAAATCAAATAAACTACTCCAAGCATATATATTCTATATTAAGAGGCATAAAAAAGAAGTCATCATTGGTGGAAGTGATTTCTTGGTAGCGGTGATTGTGGTCTTAATTAAGCGCAGTATATATTACTCGTTGAAATAACGCTTGGCGTGGGTCAAACAATTCATTATGTATTAGAGTCGGTGCCCAAGGGGGATCAGGCATATGGAAGTCTGTGCATTGCATGTGAGGGTTTTGTAAGAAGATGAGGACAGAAATGGATTCGGGGTTCGTGTATGACTCTTTTTTTTCCTTTTTTTATCTTTTTCTTTTTTTTGGGGGACTAAATGAACGACTCTTATTTTAAAAAGTGCATCTTCTGGCTCTTGTTCAACATAGGTATATGTGTGAATAGGTGTTTGTGAAAGGGTGCATGGGTTATACTTATTGATACCCAAGTGGCCCTACGCCTTCCAGCTGCAATTTGTAGGATAGATTGATTCTACTGTTGGAAAGCTAGCTGTATTGAATCTAGCCTTAATTTAACTTATTTGAAGGAGGTTTTTATAACAACAATATTGTTTAGTATATTTACTACTGTATCAGTGAGCTTGTTCTCGACAAGAGCTTGGTCATTGGTTAAAGTAACACATTTTTCATCGAATACAAGATGAGTGAGTGTAGCCCATCTATACCTCCATTTGTCTAACTAGTAG
The DNA here is from genome assembly GCA_028216015.1 of Quercus dentata. NCBI lineage: Eukaryota > Viridiplantae > Streptophyta > Magnoliopsida > Fagales > Fagaceae > Quercus > Quercus dentata. The sequence continues at coordinate 476,952 of CP116452.1, read as the reverse complement.
TTAGACAAATTGCTTATCTTTACTGCCTCTCTTATTGGTAGCCGAATGAGAATGCTTTCTACAAAGACCCACTACTCAGCCGACAATTTGTTTGTTATATCAGCAATTGAAAAGCAAATTCATCAAGACCACAAGAAGTTTGCCTGCCAAAAGAAAATTTTTTAAAATCATGGTGCATTGCCACTCACGGTAGAACAAATAAGAAAAGTTAGCCTGCCAAAAGCAATTACATTGTGCTTCTCCTGAAATTTAAACCTTAGCTTTTCTGCATATAAATAACTTCTTAAAATGATCACCAGATAGGACATTGTATCTCTTTGTTTTGCCTTTTCAGCAGGGGAAGAAATTAGTTTTGGAGATGGGAACCAAGTGTTACTCCCATATGACAGCTACTGCCAATATATGCATAAACAAAGTATGGCAAGTAGGGTAGAACAAGCAGGGCTACCATCACCTTATTAGAGACTTGATTCGATTTTCAATACAAGAAGCAGATTAAATCATAAGCCTTTGGTGTCATTAAATTCACAGCAACTGTAGAACCCTCAAATTAATGTATTACAAACATAAGCCAGCCTACTGATCCTTAAAACAGACCAGGCAATTTGTGGACACACAATACAGAATACAACAAAGGATGAAGTTCCAATGTTCCACAATTGTCAATCTTCCAAATGACACCTCTTAACACTATATTAAAATCTCTTAATTAATTTCACACAATATGTGTTTTACAAATTCACTCAAAAAATACCAGAATAAAAAAGCTCTAAGACTCAATTTGCACTTCCTGCATTTTCACACATTACAACTCTAATTCCAATGTGTTGTTTTGTCACTAGATCCTAAAAAGCAAAAAATATTCAAATTTCAACATTTTGATGTAACAAAATGATAATGCAGTTCAATGTAGAGCAATATATATTACAAATTAACAAAGGGAAATGTTAACAGATGCTCTAAGGGCATTTGTTAGTGAACCACTTTAAGAAAGTTTTTATGGGGGGAAAAAAAGCAATTAATGTTTTGACAATCTTTTCTACTTTCCATAAAAGTAGTATCAAAACTTTCTTAAAATTGTTCATTATCAATTGCCCTAAGGTCACATGTTAATAGGACCCATTAACAAATAATATTCCAAGTAACTAGGATTTAAATTAATGCAAAGATAATTTAGTACAAAAACCAAGGACATAGGTTGTTTATTTTGTTCCTCAGCAAATCACTTGGTTGAATAGTTTAGAAGGTAACTGGGGCTCTTATTGAACTATGGGCTACTGGTTCTAGGAAAACTTTGTTGCATATGGTATACAAGTTAAATGAATTTTGGCTTTTAAATTCAAATTTTTACTAATATTTGCTATTTATTTTAATATTGATTTGTTTGTATTCGTTTATTGTGTAGTGAGTTTACTATCGTAAACACTTCATATTTCCAAGAAGAGGAGGCTGTTTGAGTGGCCATAGAAGGAAATGGAAGCAATTGGATCAATGACCAAAATTTTCAGTCACTCTCTCTGTAAAAATTAAAAAAAATTAAAAGAAAAAAACCACCAAATTAAGATAACCAGAGAAAAAAAGAAAGAAGAAATAATGTTCAGTGCGTAAACTGAAAAGCTGTTGACGGGCAAATCTTGGAAGGTGAAAGCGAGTGAGGTTGAAAATTGAGAATTGGGTTAGTGTTGGGCTGCAAAGAAAGGGAAGAAGAAGAAGAATAATAAAGATAAAGGTGAGGTTAGCATCAGGATGATGACATTGCAGTGCTGGACAGAGAGAAGAAAAAGGAAAACAAACAAACAAACCATTTTTTTACTTTTTTTTTCAATTCACTACTACGAAATTTTTGAAAGGTATGTTTAACTAGTCGCAAACCCACGCAATGCGTGGAAATGTACAACTATTTTGTAATGTGGTATATTGTATGATTTATTCTATAAAACATATTGGAGATATTATTTCTAAAATTATTTTTCAACTCTCCATCTTTACAAATATATCATTCTATTATTTTAAGTTTTTTTTTTTTTTTTTTAATTTAAATCTTAGGTGCATTTGATTGATATTATTCCTTTTTTTTTTTTTTAAGATAAAAGATAGAAATACTAATATTTTTTCAAGTGATCTATATTATTCAAACTTTTGTATAGTGATTAGTGTGTTATGGTTTTTTTCTTCTAACAACTAAAATTTTTAAGTTCCAAAATTAATTATTTGAATTTCTCATTCTCTTTAGAACATTATCATGATAACCAAACCTCATCACAAATTTATAATTGATATTACTCATGATAATTTATAGAGACATTCAAATACATAATCATCTCACTTCTAAAATATCTAAAAATTAACTCAAACTAAAACTATAAGAGGGATGGAGAGTACATGTGATAAATAACTCAAAAAACACACCACCAAAGTGTATCATCCAAAAGTAGAGATACAAAAAAAAAATAAAAAAAAAAAAATAAAAAAATAAAAAAAATCATCAATCTAAAATAGAGTTGCAAGAAAGAATTAATAAGAGAGAGAGAGAGAGAGAGAGAATGATCGCCTTTTTTAGAAAAGAATATGAGACAAATAACAAAATTATAAAAGAAGATGAGTAGAAGAATATTCAAAAGAAAATGTATAGTTGTAAACACCAAATGATCCAAGTCATGCTATGCAATAGAATAATATTAAATTATTCTATAATTTTATAGGATAATGTGTGACAAACAAAGAAAATAAAATTAAAAAGATAAAAAATTAAAATATAACCAATTCTTATCAACCTAAAGTAGAGTTAAACATAAAAATTCATCAATCTAAAGAATTAAACATTCACCAAGAGAGAGAGAGAGAGAGAGAGAGAGAGAGTATTCACCTTTTTGTATGAGGAAAATATGAATTGAATGGAAGAGAAAATAACAATTTTTTATAGTAAAAAAAAGGGGGAGAAGAAGAGTCAAATTAAAAGGAAGATGAAGGGATAAAGAAATTGTAAGGTTAAGATATAAAGTAGTGGGGAAATAAAAAGGTAAAAGTAAGTAAATGTTAGAGAATGTGTAATTTTAAAGTGACAAATTAATAAGGAGAAAAATAATTAAAAAGAAGAGTGAAAATATTGAAAATAGGTTGATGATGTGGCGTTGATGTGGCTCAACAAGAGCGTAGCAACATTAAACTCTATACTTCAGCTTTTAGATATATATAAATGTCATTGCTTCGAAATTTCTGAAAAGTATCCTAATGCTAATGTGTTTTTTTTTTTTTTAACCCACATTGAATAAGTTTCGTTTTCCATTTGCAGTTAAGTCATCAAACTAGAAAAAGTTATCATAACTTTTAAGTGAAGTTTGTGGTTTACATTTATGTTAAAATTTCTTTCCTTCTCTCTTGTGTGTGCGTTTGTTTCTAAAAAAAAAAAGAATGAATAATTGTCCCACATTATTTAAGAGAGTTTTGTATATAGTATAACCTTCCCCCACACTCTCTTAAAAGTTATCGTGGCTTTTGAGAAGTCGACAAACAAGTGTTCTGTTCCATTAAATTACCACTTACATGATTCTCTGAAAACAAATACCATTTACTTTTTTTTATACAAACAAGTTTAGTCATTTATTATTTATCCCCTAATTTTTAAATATTTGGGCTAATAACATTATGTAGCATTTTATTTGAAGTTTCTTCCCATGTTCAATGTTGATATATCTGTAAAGTACTAATTAAACTCAAAATGATGTAATTGTAACATACTAGTCGTTTGAACACGTGAAAAAAAAAATCTACATTAGTATTATTATTGAGGAATTGCAAGACGAGTATATGAATATTGAGGCAAGTGACCTTTCTTTATTCATTGGAGGGACTCAAGATGCCACCTTAACTCGCATTCACATGCCGACATGCACAAGAGGCTTAGGTGTAGTTAATCTTTGTCGTATAGGATGCTGACTACATATGTTCTTTTAAATTATAAGAAAATTCCTTGAAAACCTTAACTCACATATATGGCTCTCATAATAATCTGGGAAGCACAAGTGCGGCTCCAGGGCCGCCGCACCCGCACCCGATTCGCGTCAACGCGCCGATTCGCACTCAACATGTTGATTCGCCACTTCTTTTTTCTTTTTCTTTTTTCATCCCTCGATTCGCACCAATTGGTGAAACCGCCAAAATCCACCAAAAAGCCCGACTAATACGGGCGATTGATCAAACTGGCTGAAAGTCAGATCTACGGATCTCTCTGAATCTTTCCTCTTCATGCACTTACTGGTGAAGGCGGTGTTGATTGGCAATGAAGGACGACACTAGAAGTTCATGGAGGCTACGAATCGAGCTCCTAAAACTGTGATAGAGAGAGTGAGGGAGAAAGTTGTGGACTATGGACAGATTTCTGAATATGTGTATTGGTGTAAAAGATAAGGACTTCAAAAGTTAGAAAGATAACGTGTAGAAGGAGAAAAAAAAAAACTGAAAAAAAGGGTCCGAACTTGTGAAAACAGTAAAAATACAGGTTTTGATTCTTTGATTTTATCACTTTTACCCATCACTTTTTATTATTCTTTAATACTTTGTTTTACTAACCACTTCTTCCCCAAGCCCCACGTCACTACCTCATTACTTCTTCTCTTCTTTTTTTTTTTTCTTCTTTTTTGAAGGAAAATAATTTAATATTATAAATATGTTATTGGGCTAAATTTGGGGTTTTGTAAACATTATAATAATATATATATATATATATATATATATATAAATATGCTTTTAAATTTATCTATTATTGCTCTTAAATTGATATATGTTTACCATTATATACAAAAAATATGCTTAGCAATATATCGAAAATAAAAAATATATATATTTAACAATTTATTAATAAATGTATCCCACCACACCCGCAACTTACTTTTTAAAAAATTTTCGAGTCGCCACACTACACCCACATCTGCAACCGAACCAGAATCCGCACCTATGCTTCCTAGATAATAATTGCCTAGCACTGATTGCCTCGTTTTACTAGATTCTCTCATAAGATTCTTCTAGTTTCCATATTGCGAATGGGCATTATGAGACAGAGGGTCCGGCCTTCACAAGTCAACAATTCATTTTTTAATGGAGTTGGTGTGCAAGTAGCGCTCCTCTTCTTCTAGGTACCTAACTGATCCAACAACTACTTAAACAAAACTAGACATTGGTTGTTGATGGGAACATTCATGTGGAAGTCTTCGCATGTGCATAGATTATTAGTAAGCAAGTGGCCCTATCCCTCAAGTTGCTATTTGTTAAAAGATTAATTCTATTATATGTTTCAATTTTGGTGGTGACAGATTCTACCGTTAGAAAGCTGCTTTATGATTTATTGGGACAATATTTGTAAACCAAAACTTGGAGTAAGGAAGACTAAAACATATACAACAACAACAACAAAGTCTTAAAATTTAAAATTATCTTAAGAGGACTCGGAGTAAGTAAGTAGTCCCAAAATATATACAAATTTTTAGAATTATATTGACATTTTTGAAAATACGAAGAGTACGTTAAGTACAATAATGATTATTTACAATTGAAATAAAAAAAAAATATAGATAAGATGGCCTCAAATGAATTTAGAATTTAATGTTGATGCCAAATGACTAGAAGTTCTTTCTTTCAAATAAAATGTGACCAAAAAGGCCTACTTGACTGATGAGATGTTAAAAAGCAAAGGCTCTCTAAATAGAATGTGTTTCTTCTTTATTGAATCAAGTAAAAGGAGAGAGTGCAAATAAATATCTGCTATTCTGCTATATATATACATCAGAGCAGAGCAAAGGAAATGAGGGAAAAGAAATGGCGCCAAAATTCTAACAAATTAACTACCTAGCGCTAGCTACACGGAGCCAATCATGTCATGACACCTGGACAGCTTCAGTAACTGTTTCCGGTGTTAAGTTGTGCACGTGCTGATCTTGTGACTTCATTAAGTCCAACACTGCCGTTTTGTGCCTTCTTATATTTTTTTTTGTTCAGATACACTATACGACACCGTTTCTTTTCTTTTTCTTCACAGCGTCACCATCTGAGGAACAGAGAGACAGGAATTAATAAAGTGATATTTATCTTTATCCTTATCTTGCTTTTGACTAACAAAAAGAAAAGAATGTCTTTCTTTGAGTGCCCCATTATTCCTTACCCAGAGAATAAAAAAAAATATTTTGTATCAAATGATACCATGTTATCTGTATCAAAATTCAATAAAAAAGAAACATGTATGAAAAAATAACTACTCACTATTACATGTCCTTGAGTTGTTAATGGGTTAGTTATTTTTTACTGATATATCTCATACTTATTGGATTTTGATATCAGCGACATGGTATTCATTGATAAAGTTTCCAAAAAATAATAAGGTAAAAATGAGATAGCGTTCACATGTCCGACTCTGACCAATTAACCATTCACACATACAATCGATTCGCAAGTGTCTGTTCCCATATTGAATCTTCCACCTATCTTCCTATTATTATTAATGGTCCATTTGGATTAAGAGAGAAGGAGGAGGAGTAGAGTAAAGTAGAATTAGTCTAAAATTAGTTTATTTTCAGTCAACTCTACTCTACTTTACTCCCCTCCACTCTCCCTCTCTACTCCCTCAATCCAAACAGGCTCTAAAAAAACAAAGGGCTTGAGTTTAAAGCAACATATGTGTGCTCTCAAAAAAAAAAAAAAAAAAAAAAAAAAAAGCGTACGTGTGAAGTTGAAGTGGGGTCCGAGGAACCATTATATTATAGCAATGAAGTAGGAAAAGGCGAGGTATCTTTAAAATTGTAACATTTATTCTTAAAGAGACAATTAGATTTTGTTAGAGCATTTACACTGTGCATTAACTATTAAAATATACTAACTTTATTGCACGCGTGTTATGCTCCTAGTTAGAAACCTACTATCTAATCCTGAAACACAATGAATGTATAGCAGCTAAGACATGATAAGATTAATATTTAACTCTAAAATTGAGCTCAATGATTGCGCATTAGACCAATGCATGTGAAATATTAGTTTCCTGCTTAGTGAGGGAGGTAGGAGGTAGAAATTTATACAAATCAATAATTTTTTGTTAAATGAATTAAAGATTACACATTAGAGTATATTAATATTTTGTGGGTTCTAGTTAGGCCAATGGGTAAAGATATCATAGGTTGAAACTTTATAAAATAAAAAAGTTTTAAATAACATAAAATGTATATAAATCAATTAATTTTAAGTAAATTAAATAATAAACGTCACTTTTATATGCCTTAATATACAAAGGAATATGATAGAAATATAATCATAACATTAAATGAAAACTTTTCTTTTTTGTTTATGGGTTGCAATGTAGAACATGTCTCAAATTTGTAACCATAAAATTTATAGCATCTTTTCCTGTAATGGAAATATAAAAGTCCATGCATGTGTATCCCTAACTCTCAAATTACAAAATGAAAAGGAGTTTGTTTTAGGGGAAAAAATAAAGAAATTTTACTAAAGAGATAAACTTATATTTTGGAAACATATGCTTTAAATGCTCTTAAAATTAATGAGTAAGATGTATCAAAAAAAATAAAAGAAATAACAAAAGAAAATATATATAAATATAGACAAATTGGGGTGTAAAGTGTTAATTCTCACTCTCACTATTCAAAAATAATAATTAAATACAAAAGTTACATGAAGTCAAGTGATGAAAAGAAAATTCAAATCCAAACATTATACATAAATTCAAATTCAAATTCAAACATTATACTTGTAATTTAAATTCTCTCGATTAAAATAACACTGTTCTAAAAATTCCCTTGAAGAAAACCAGAATACAAAAGCTTTAAGAGCCGAGTTGCACTTCCTGCATTTCATACATTACAAATCCAATTCAGTGGTGTTTGTTCACTGGATCCTGAAATGCAAGCAACTTCAAATTTTAATCACATGACTATGAGAACAGAAAGCTGTAAAACCAAAGATTTGGAACACATTAGAGGAGGTACCAAAAAGAGAGTATTCCATGTGAAGAAAAGCATTCTTTTAAGCTAGGAACAGAAATTTCCTTTGGGGTAGCAACTTGAACCTCAGTTGTTCTTCCATTATGGGTATATTGAGCCACAAGCATTTTCTGGTAGCATGATAGCATGAATATCAGATACACTTCCTCTACGTACCTTGATTAAATTTAATTGTCCAGCAGCTCAACACCTAAGAGTCTTCTGAGGAGCCAAATATGACAGCCAAATCCAAGAGAATGCCTTGCCCTGTGATCCTACAACCATAACGGAAACCAATTAGTCACCAAGTTGCAGAAACCCGCCATCCAATATACAGTTAACCGCAAAACACAACGAATCTCTACAATCTTACGCATTATTGGATTAACACTAAAAGTGAGGTCAATGATTGCTCAATAAACCAATGCACATAGAATATTAGTTGCCTATTTAGTGAGAGAAGTAGAAACTAAGGTAATCATCAACCAGAAGTTCCCAATTGTATGGAAAATTTTTACCAAAACTAATTATTTTTAAGTTCCAGTTGTGTAGGAGGGTAAAATAATATAGACGGTTAAGGCTCCTAACAAAGAGAGAGAGAGAGTTAACCACCAAAAGAATTATCTTGCATGAACAGAGGAGATATGCTGAACATAGAAACCAAGAATTAAATTATTCTTAAGCAAAAAATCTAGACCAGGTACACTCAACAAATCTATAACGACTTTTGATTCATTAAATATATGTGGAACAAAAAGTACCAAATTTGGACTGAAAAAATTAAAGTGACAATAATAAGTAACATCATTATTAGAAAAGAAAATATTACTTTTATGGTGTAAATCCCATCGAGCAATAATAGCAACTTGTGTAAAAGCCGCTTCCTCGCATGGCTTGTTGTGTTGCACATTTGATAGATAGTAACCTAAGGATTACTGTGATGAGCAATATAGTCCTGTGTTCGATTGTAGAGGGACACAAGGCCAGAGAAAAGCTGGACGGCATGGTCTGCAACCTCTGCAGATTTGCATTCTGCAAACGCAAATCTGTTTCCTTGTCTCGGGGAATGTACAAGTCTATCACCCACCCTGCTTGAATCAATATATCATACAAGACCCTATCGCTCACCCTCTCATGCAGATTACCTTCGTATGAAAATGAATAATAACCATCTCAGAACAAATTGTGCCTATTAATAACTGTTAAGGGGAATTTTTCTTTTTAAAAAGAAAAGGCAAGAGAAGCCCCACCTCACTAACAATTTGAATTAAATACACTTCTTTCATATCAATGAAAGTATCAGAATAAAAAACCATACAAAAAGCAAGGAAAAAATTAAATATATCACAGGCTTAATGCTTTATTTGTTACATCTTCAAAAACTACAAAACAAACATATTCAATTGGTAACAGAGAATCCATCAACTACAAATAATTTAAGGAAATAAATCAATAACACATAGCTTTACTCTATAAACTCAAACAGAGCTCACTTTTCACACACATACACAGAGATTTCTGCACTAAACTTCACATCTAAAATCAAATAGTTTAGATGAAAACATAGAATAATGAACTTAAAAAGTTTCAATGAACTACTACATGCCCAATTCAATTTTAGCAATTTGATTTTCAAATACCAAAAATCAAAATTTTTAAAGGTTTCTAACCAATCCAAGCAAAACAAAATTAACAAAATTCATAAGGCTTTCGAGGTGAAAGGGAATTCAAATGAAACTTACCAACGTAGACTTCGCAATCTGAGTTTCCTGACATGGTTAATGCACTTGAATGTGAATACGTGTGAAAACCTATAACGAAAACGACAACGTAGAACCACGAGATATTATTCTGAACTGGAAGCCTTTGAATCCACCAAAAAAAAAAAAACGTCGTCTTAGATAGATATAGGAAAGGTAGGAATCACCGACATTGGGTTGAGAGATTTAAATAGCGTATACGAAGTCAACACGTAGCGGGCTTGTTGTCTAGGTTGTTTTTTTATTTTTTATTATTATTATTTTTTTTAATTTAGTTGAGAAGGAATAGTATTTATTTCGTATTTACTATTTAGTTATGGTGAAATTTGAATTTTCACTCCCTATGCTAATCAAACATATTCAAACTAGTATGTAATTAGTGCTTACGCACGCCGCACGAGAATAATAAATTGAAGTGTTGCTATTAATGTTAGTTTGAATTATTAAACATATAGGATATTAGTTCAGCTATGACATTTAGAGGTATTAAATGATTTTTTTTTTTTAATTTTCATGATATTAGTTACGCCAAATTTCTCATTACATTGCTATTATGTATATAATTTTGAAAATTATTATTAGATACTACATATAAAATATCAATTCATAAGATTCTCAAAAAAAAAAAATATATCAATTCATAATTATTGTATGTGAAATTCTACTAAATACAATACAAAATAAATAAATAAAATAGATTGGTCCGATTGTATCTCCTAAATTGAATAATGATAAGTGCATGTGATAGTTCAACTCAATTACAATTTTTATGTTCAAGATCTTCGTATACAAAATAAACAGTATAAAAAATATGCTCATTAGTTTAAAGAAAAAATAACACCAAAAATCTAAACAATTTACTTTAATTTTTATGGAAAGCTAACAAAAGCAAAATCTAATTTTGATTCTAATTAAATTTTCTATATATATATATATATTACCTAGCTAGTTAGTAACGATATGGTCCTGCATAGTAATACAAGCAATTTTTTTAAAATTATAACATGACAGTGGTTACAAAAATGAAATATTAGTTCTTCTTAGCTTAAAAGATACATGCTAGTTCTAGCAAATAACTAAATTCTTTCTTATATTAAACTTTGGTCCCCACTCTCCTGTGTGTGTTAGTCTAAGTCTTTCTTAAAAAAAAAAAAAAAAAAAAAAAAAAAAAACTGAATTCTTTCCTTTAGCAATTCAAGGAAACAGTGACAATTGACAAACCCAAAAACAGGTTTGAGTATCCTGATCCAATAGATGATCAATCACATTAACTCATTAATGAGTAATTTTAGATTTAGAAAAACAATAACAACATTTCAATAACACAAACCAATATACCCCCACAAATACTTCAACAACAAAGCTTTCATTCTAAACAAGACCAGACTCTCTCTTCTTCAGAGAGTTCTTTCTTTCTGTTCTGTGATTCTAGTCACAAATCAAAATGACAATATAAAAAGTCTTGGCAACTTAAAAACCTTAAAAATTTTCACTTCTTGGCATTGTACATGGACTCCACTTTCCCATCATTCCCACCAAGCAACATGTACTTATCCTTCCTAGTCAATCCAGTGCACTCAAAACCCAAAACATTACCCAACACTTTCTGCACATAGTTCGCAACCTCAATCGACTATTTCCCACCAGCCTTACAGCTAATCTCCTCCGGCAAGCTGTCCAGAAAAGTCAACTCGTACGTGGGCCTAGGATTCATGAAAAAGAAGTACGGGTCCCAGAACTTGACCCCACGCACGGTCGTGCCGTAATATAAAGTAGGTAGGAATCACCGACATTAGGTTTAGAGAGATTTAAATACAACCGTGTTGCAGCGTATAGGAAGTCAACACGTCGCGGGTTGTCCAGGTTCTTGTTGTCTTTTTCTTTTTTTCTTTTTCTTTTTTATGATAATTGAGAAGTTGTCATTTTTTTTTTAATGATAATTGAGAAGGAGTAGTATCTGTATTTTAGTTATGTTTTTCCTTTTTTGTTTTTTTTTAAGGGAAAAGTTAATGGATGGACATTATTTTATGAAATCTTTTTTTAAAACTTTTTATGGATAAAGAAAAAATTAATTTTTTCAACTCTTTATATTTCTAATAAAAGTAGTATAAAAATTTTCTAAAAATTGTTTATTAATAAATTACTTAAGGAGACTGACTTTTTGTTTAACAATAGGATGGAGAAATTTAAATTTTAAAGCTTAATGATTTATTGGAACACTATTTCTAAATAAAATATCTCAGTGGTTTTGTATTTGTGGCAGCCTAATGTCAACGGGCCAACTAAGACTCGTCCTATCCTAGCCTTAGCCGCTAGCAATATGCTCGACTCGGCCCACTTGGCCTTGGCCCAACAATTTTTTCAATTAACTAGTTACCACTTGTAAAGATACTTGTAAAGATAACGGTGATGGCAATTGACTAATTGAGTTGAAGCAATTATGCTACAGTGCCAATATGTGAGGTGGTCTTAATGATCATGGATGCAGCAGGACCGTTATTGGATGATATGATAACCACCGTGTATGAAAGAAAATATGTTAACTGTATTAAGGAGAATTTTATTATATTCATTCAAATAGTTTTCTATATCTTTCCCATAATTGTGTTCTTGCCATGTTCAAGTCCTAAATAATCCGGATTTGCCTTGTTGCTTGTTGATTTTGTATGATAACATAGGTTGGCAACATATATTATAGTATTCACAATAAAATCAGTGTGCAGAGCCAATGAATTTCCAAACTAAATTACATTTTTCTTCTTCCGAAATTATTACCTTTAGCCCTTTATGCATCCTAATAGCTTCTTAACACCAGTTAAATCTTAAAACCATCAACAGACAGGACATTTTATTCATTTGATTTGTTTTGCCAATTTATGCATAAACAAATTTTGGCAAGTGGAACATGCAGGTCTAATATCACCTTAATAGAGACGATTTGATTTTTCAACACAAGAAGCAAATTAAATTATAGCACACCTCTGGAGTTGTTGAGTCCACAGCAACCGTAGAACCTTTAAGTTCATGAATTTCAGACATAAGCCAATCTACTGAAAAACAGACCAGGTATTCTATGGGGTAAATGGAAGACCAATTTGTGTGCAGACATACACAATACAGAAAAACTCAGAAGGCGATGCTGATGGAATAAAAGCCATAAAGGAAATTGATGTACTTGAACAATGAGTTTACAGATTTAGACTGATAAACTCAGAAGGCCACTTGAAATATCGTGTATTTTGAATGGGCACTATGAGGCAGAGGAAGTAGCATTCAAGGGTCAACAACTCATTTTCTATTAGAATTCGCGTTACATGACCCTCCTCTTCTAGGTATCTTCCTGGCCAAACCACTATTTAAATTAAATTGTTAAACCATATACTAATATATTGGTTGTTAATGGGAACAAGCATTTGAAGGAAAAGTTTTAAGTTTAGCGGCTAAAAGCAATTGCACTTTGCTTCTGCTAAAACTTTAAGCCTTTAGCTTTTCTGCATCCAAATAACCTCTTAAAACTATCACCTGGCTCTTGCCTTTTTAGCTAGAGAAGAAATTAGATTTTGAAATGCTAACCAAGCATTACTCCCATATAACAGGCACCTCAGCAAGTGGAACATATAGGTCTAACATCAACATATAAACTTGATTCAATTTTCAATACAAGAAGCAGATTAAATAACAGCACACCTTTGGAATTGCTGAGTCCACAGCAACCATAGAACCTTTGAAGTTCATATGATTCAGACATTATGAGGTATACTGAATCTGAAAACAGACCAAACAATACTATGAGGTAAAATGGAAGACCAATACAAAAATGATGAAGTTCCACAATTATCGATCTTCCAAATGACACCTCAAACACTATGTTTATAGTTTAGAATCTCTTGATTAACACTATGTATTCTACAAATTCACTTGAACAAAAACCAGAATACAAAACTTTAAGACTCAAGCTCCACTTCCTGCATTTTCATGCATTACAAATCCAACTCCATGTTTTGTCAATGGATCCTGAATGCAAGCAACTTCAAATTTCAATATTTGAATGTAAAAATAGTGAGAATGCAGTTCAATGTAGAATATACAAGCAAGAAACTCCAACAAAATAACAAATTAGATTACAAATAACTGGTCATTATTATAAATTAGTGTAAGTACTTATTAAACCTGAAAAGGAAATGTCAAAAACACCAATAACATTCAACTTTGTTAACTTGGCAAGGCCAAGTTTCACAAAATCAAAGGCCAGAAATGGAAATGTTAAGATGAAATGAAAATATTTGAAATTACCATTAAAGTTAAGAGAATTAAGATACCATATGCCTTAGGTGTAAGCATCTATAAGTGGACTATAGTTTATAAAGTAACTGCAACAATCATCAACAACCCATCCAATTTTAATTATTTTACAATCCTACAGAAGTAATTAGTGATGCATGCGGCCCTTGAAGCATTTAGGTCTGCTAGATATAACTAATTGCACCAGGAGGTGGTGAATGTGATCAAGAATTTGATACCTGCCAAAATCATCATCTGTGACACTAGTAGGTATTCTAGCAACAAAAACTCGAGTCCCACCCTTGAAAGTTAATACCATTTTTTCCTGTTGAAAACAGTGAGTAAATGTTCTGTAAAGACAAGTGAAGAAGAGAGCTTTTTCTCATGAACATATTGTAAAATTCAACTTCAAGGGTTTTATATATATAAATAAATAATCAAGAGAGTATCCCAAGAAGCTACAAATTATCTTGGGAAAATAATGGCAAGGGAAAAAGGCAACGTCTACCCCGTGGAGTAAATAAGCCTTAGTGCATTAACATTATTATCATACAAGCAAACTGCTATAGCTGTGTAATGGAAAAACCAAATCAAATATTTCTTCAACATTTTTTTTTCAAGTAAATAACTCATTGATTAAAAAAAGGTGCTACTCTAGTAAAGGGGCTGCATACTTAAGAGTATTACACAGAACAGAAAATAAAAGAAAATTTGGAAAGCGAAAAATCAAAACTAATAGAATACAAAACTGGTGAAAGCTCAAAGAATCCAGAAATTCTAGGAAGCTTGCAACAGAGAATGAAGAAGATGGTGAAAATCAGTCAAATAAGGATACTCTTCAAATGGTGTTAGCAAAGGCTACAAGCTGAAAATTTGAGTTTTTCTTGATACTCCTATGAGGATGTCTTGCGATAAACAACTAACAAATTATGTTGTGATAACTAGGTTTTCCATGAGATAAAGAAACATATCAATGCAGATGATCATCACTTAGTACTGGTTTTCAGCATTGAAAGTTGGAAACATACTAAGCGGGCTTAATGGATTTATATTTCAAGCCGGCCATTGTAGATACAATCTGTCCTATCTATTGTAAAAAGTAGGTGGGTTCTGGCCAAGAGCAGTGGACTCACTGCTGAGATGCTCTAGGGGGATTATATGCCTTCATAGGTCTTGGTACTATTTTTGTTTTTGTGTTGTTTTTCTCACCTTCTATGATGTATTTTCCTTTGTTTCTTTTTGTATCCAAAATAGAGGTCCACTTGAGGCTAGCTTTTCTTTAGCATTGTATCTTTTATACCATCTTTTAAATAAACAGTGTGTCATAGACTTAATATATTGTACAACTAGAAAAATAAATAGAGAAAGTTCTTTGGTAAGAGGCACCTTATTGATCTTTGTAACAAAAATTGGTCATGATAGATATCTAATGAGCCAGCTTCAAGTGCATGGAGGAAGAATTTTTTTTTTTTAATTTAACATATACAGCTTGTTCCACAAAAAAGTCCTATGTTTGAAGAAATTCAAGAGCTCCTCACAATATAAAGTCAGAATGGTGAAAGTGAACTTGAAGACGTTAGGCAATACTTCATCATGTAGAAGTCTTAACCCTTAATCTGAAGGATCAAGCAACATAATTTAGAATTATTTGAAGTTCAATCAATTAATTTTCAATTTCAAAGCAGAAATAGCTTTTGTCTACCGGCTACCAAAGATGTTTTTACCTTTTTTTTTTTTTTTTTTTGTGGCAACTAAACATAAGTTAAAGAAGGAAGTAAAAAGAGTTGGGAGTAAAACAACGAGCCAATCAAGTTTAAACACATATGCATTGACTTAGTTTAATGCAAAGATAATTTAGCACAAATGACAAAACTAAGGTCATAGGTTCTTTACTCTTACGCAAATCAAATGATTGGATACTTAAGATCGTAACTTGGGCTCTTATATAGAGCTATGGGCAACTAATTCTGGGCAAGCTTTGTTGCAAAAACAAAAGGACGAAACTTAAATAAATACTAGTAATCTCATTTAGCTGATCGAGGACTCCTATAGTGAGGAGGCAACACAACTATAAGATCCATCTCTAAATAACAACATGCCCAATCATCCAAATACACGGTCAGTCGATTTTTTTTTTTTTTTTTTCCTTCATAAAATAAAATCACAAGACAATGGGAACAGAATGTTGTAAAACCAAAGATTTGGAACACAATACAGGAGGTAACATCAAGAGTGTAATTGATAGCATCCCGATGATATTCGTTACATCACCAGGTTACATAGTAGTATATGATGTTGCAAGGTAGTCTTAAGGCAAAAGTTTCTAGTGTATTGGTGGAATCCTGATGATATTCTTTATACCAGGTATGGTTACAAAGCAAAATATGATGTTGCAAGTAGTCTTGCAGAAAAGTTTCAATTGTATAGCAGGGAAAAAGCTATGTCTGGAAGCCACTTAAGTCTAATTCTCTGGTTTCTATACAAAGCAAACTTCCTCTCGTGGATATTCGAGAAGTAGATAGACCTATTTTGGTTCCCGCCAAGGGGAGCATTTATGCCTGCTAAGAAACCTAGAGTCCAATTCAATTGAGGTTGTTTGAGGTTAATTGGTGGAAGCTAATCTGGGCTTTTACCACCTTTTCTAGACATGATTCATCACTTGGCTTGCTATGAGAAAAAATTATCCACTTGCAATTAATTGTTATAGCGGGGGTACAAGGGGATATTTTGTTTGCATTCTATAGAAGTTGCATAAAATGTTCAAATCATTTATTTTTTAAATGCAGTTTGTCAAAAAGATTGTGGAGGGAAGTAATGAAGAGATGCCTCATAGACTCTCCTGAAAGAAATTGGATTAAATGGGGGTTGGAAAGTTTAAAAGGTAAGCTGAAAGTTTCCTCATGTAAGTTAGCATGGGGGCGTGGTTTACCATTTATGGAGTCCGAGAAATGCAAAATTTAGGGAGGGAATATTTAAAGTGAGGAGCAGTTGTTGGAGAAATGGAAATTGGTGTGAGGATGGAAGCTAGAGGGAATTTGAAATACTCTAGAATGAAGAGATATCTGTGTATTAGTTGGAATATTAAATTATCTGTTTTCCAAGTGAAGCCATTTTTTGTACGTGATGTCCTAGTAAGGGTCAAGATGTCATTAGGAAAATTTAGAAAGTGTTTCTTTAGTTTGACGAAAGTTTTGTTCTGCTTCAAATTTGTGTGTATTGTGACTAGTTGTTCTGTTGTTACTACAGCGATGTTGTGTGTGGACCTGAACTGAGTGTTTCTCCTAATTATATATTTTCCTTCATCACAAAAAAAAAAAAAAAAAAAAAAAAAAAAAAAAAAAAAAAAACACCTGGTCCATGATCATGTAGGTATGCAACTTTTGAAAATTTGATTGACAGAAAATTTAAATAAAGGATAATGCCTAATTTTGGTATAAATTTCTGTGAACTGTTAAATTCAGAAATTTTAGAAACAAAAAATGAAAAAATTGGATAGTGGTAATGTAAGTTGAAGTTTTGCACGCATGGGAATGTTACATCTAATCAAATCACAAAGAAAAGAGGAAATAAATGTGCTATTTTTATAAATCTATGATAGAAGACTATGGGGTGAATGACATACCATGAACTTAGATATGAAGAGCTCAAAAGTAATAAAGGCTGTAGTGCAAGCAGAGGTGAGGTTATTCTACAACTTGTTTTCCGTCTTTAAGCATGGAATCAACGGAACACCAAAGCTGATTTGAATTCCATATTACCTATCAAAACAAAAAAGAACTTCCTCATCACAGCTTCTAATTCTACCGCGTCTTGCTTTTTCCATTACAATTTTGCTTATTTCTTTCTCTATCGCCAATCATCAGTTGACAACTGAAACCAAAATGATCAGATAACAAACCCATGAAGTGACAAAGGCCATACTCCTGCACTTGTGCAACTGCTAGCAATTGAAGCTTCGATGCAATTGTACTAATTCAAACACTCTAGAAATAATCCCACTCAATATGTAGGACAGCCACATCAGTGTACCTAGATGGAACAACATGACACCCAAATGACAATTAAGACAATGAGAAGTTTCTAATTCCAAATCGTCAAGGATGATAGCTGGGTGCTCGTAGACTGAAAAAGAAGCACATTAAAAACAGGGAAAAACAAATAAAGCAAAAGTTTCATACTGACTGCTGAGTACATCAATAATCTGATTTTGACCAGCAAGAACACAACAAATGATATTCAATAGATGGTAGCGTAGCCATCTATTGCCAATATTCCAAATCCAAAGAAAATAATCAACAGAGCTAACTTGTCATACAGACACACACACATTAGGAAATCTAGACAATTTCGTCCTCAAATCAAATTGTTTAAATGAAAACAGAAAATAATGATATTTTGTAAGCTTGTTATAAGAAAAACAAGTCAGAACTCAGGAACCTAATTCAACTGTTTCAGGCCTAATTCAAGGACAAACTCAGCACAAAATACAAATACCAAAAAGGAAAATTCCCACAGCTTTCCAGTCAACTAAACAATGGGTGATGTGGTGTGAAGTCAAAATAAAATAAAATAAATTAAAAAAGAGAAAAGAAGGGTCCTTTATGTTTTAAAATAGTTGTCCTACTTCTAAATGATAAAATAGTTGCATTAGTTCTATTGTACACGATAAGAAAGCTTTGCAAATAATTTTATCTACTTTGCTGCAATTTAACTTCACTTGGAAACAGAGGCCCAAATTTTCTTCATTCCATTTGATTTTACAACACTGGAGTACCATGCATCTATTGCATTCTCCTATGGAAAGTTGTAGTAAACTAAATACTATAAAAAGAGAGCAATAACAGAGAGTTCCAAATATACCATCCAACACAATTGAACAAAAATGACTACCATACAATCAGTTCCACATGCCTTTTCGTCAGCTAGCAATGTGACAGTTTCTCCTTTCCAACAAAGTCCAAATACTTCTTCGTATCTAGCAAAAATGAGAAAACAAATTACCAAACTAAAAGAATTGGCATATGATTTTTCAAAAAGAAAAAAGAAATACACAACTACAAACAATCTCACGTAAGAGGGAGAAAAGATGGTGTGACTTACAATAAAATCAGAGAGAAGAAAGTTGATCGGCAGTGCAGATTCCATAAATGCTATAACTTTCATTGAGATTCCTCTTCCTCACAATCAGAATTCCCAAACCAATTTTCAATTAGATTATGTGTGGTGGTTCGTCATTTGGGGTAGCTTCTCCACTAGGTCCAGCCCCTTCCCCATCAAAGTCATCACTGCTTCGCTTAATTTTGGTATCTTTTTCTGAATCCTCAAAACCATCCTCATCGTAAGGAGTGATGATGCAGCTGCTAGACCCAGCCTTAGTTTGGTTTATTCGGTCTTCAATGTCTCGCTCGAATACCAGCTGGGCCCCGCATTTTGTAACCTCCAATCCTGGACCTTCGGGTTCACATTTAACTTCAATCTGGTTGAATCCGTTAGCGTCGACTTGATTCAATATTTCTTTCCATTTCGCTCCAAAGAATGCAGAGGGAAAATATCTCAGCGACAGCTGATACGATTCAATCTTACCAAATTCCTCGGATAAAATAAGGCTCGCGCTTGTTGTAGATCCACCAACGGAACAACAAAGATAATGCGTACCTATCATATCTCCATAATCGTTAATATGAAGTTGGTGAAGTGGATGATGCTGGCGGAATATAAAAACAGCGCATATTGCAATTCCCATCAATTTGTTACATAATAAATCTGAGGGCACTTGCAGACTCACTGAAGCCCCCAAATTTTGGTGGCTAAACCATTTCGGAATTTCACTTCCAGGAATGAGATGGTAAAAAGGATAATTATGCAGACCCTGAAACATACAATTCATGATGCTTAGAACTTCACATGTGAGAGAGAGGGAGAGGGAGAGGGAGAGAGAGAGACAGACCTGGGTATTAATGAGACAACGCCTTAGCATTGTTGAAAACAGGTCACCGTAGCCTTGATTCTTGATCAATTTGTCGCAATTGAGAAGACGAAATATCGGCAGAAAATCGTATTCTGGTCTTAAAGATAATGTTTCCAATGAGGTACACATTGTTGCATCAATATACTCAATATTTAATGGAAGCTTGGGCAACATTCGAAGATGAGTGCAACCACCCATATAAAGCCATCTCAGATTAGATAGTTGAATGATACTTTCAGGAAGGGAAACAAAATTATTTCCCCTTAGATTTAAATGTTCTAAAGATAACAAGCACCCAAGAACATTAGGAATTGTCTGAACATAGCAATAACTTAGATCAAGTTTGGTCAAAGAGCATAAGCCTATTAAAGAACGCTCTAGCATGCCCATGGGATCTGGACTTCTTCTAGGTTGCATTAAAGGAAGCCTTGTGAGCTTAAATGATTTAGATGATAGCCCCACACATCTGGAGAGAGATAGTTCTTTGAGATTTTTCAAGTGAACAACGGATGAAGGTAGGCCCGTTATAGCAGTCCCACTCACATCTAACTCCTCCAAACCTTCAATTTTCCCTAAATTTTCTGGCAATTCATCAAGTTTTGAGCAGCCAGATAAATTGAGAGTTTTTAGAGACATCAAACTACAAATTGCAATGGGTAGACTTGAAAGGTTTTTGCAATCTCTTAGATCCAATTCTATAAGGCCAGTTGAGTGTATCACTAATAATGATAGATCTTTTATAGCGGTCTCACTCAAACAAAGTTTTGACAAACGTGGCATATTTTCCACAATATCGGAAATTTCTTGAGTTTTGAACAACCATTAAGATTGAAAAATTCAAGAGCTTCCAAGCTGATCTTGTAAGGAAGGCTTTCGAGACATTTACAACCATTTAAATCCAATCGAATAAGCCATTTGAGATCTCCAAGAGATGCATGCATCTTATATAGTCTTGTACAACGTTGGAGAATCAATTGTTTAAGATTTGGGACTCCACTAAGATCCGGGATCTCAATCAAGTTTTGAGAGTCACCGAGGTCAATGAGTTTAACTCGTTTAAAACCTATTATAAACCAAGAAATAATTAGACAAACTCAAGCCTTAATGAAAATGATGGAAAAAACACATTTGCATAAGTGAAAATCTTACCATAATTCCTTTCCATAGTTGTTTGATGTCACTGTAATGCATTCTCAATTCAACAAGTTTGTTTGGTTGGAAACTGGTTGGCATGGATTTTAAAGGATATCCATGCCAATCTATTGCACGTAACTCATTAGAAAGATAATTGAGACCTTGTGGAAGTTGGACAGGACCTCTAATGAGGTCTTGTGGAGGTTGCTCATAGCCAATTTTAAGCAATCTCAATTTTTTCATCTTTGAGAAGACTTCAGCGCTCAAGTGTTCTTCTATTTCAATAGGTGTGTTTAACTTTATGCCTTCAACTACCACTGTTCCCTAATAATGAAGAGTAATGAAATTAGAGTAATTGGCAAGTCTTTAGAAGAAATTGCAAGAATATATATATAGTTCGGTAAGTTTAGGTGAAGGCTAATTAACTTACAATATTATTCTTCAATACAAAAAGTACGTCCTCATAAAGCGACAACCTTCTACGTCCACCAAGCTCTTTAGGGGATTCATGACTAACAATTTCTTGACCCATTTCTTGTAGCATATCATGCATCCATATGGTTTCCTTTGGCTCAATGGTTATGAGAGATTTGTCTATAAGAACACCAATATTGTACTGGATAGTAACCAAAACTTTTTTAGTATATCTCTTATGCAATTCTTGTTCTCTCCTTTGAAAAAACATGCAATATCCAAAAATAATTCTTTTTGCGTATTCGTCAACCCATCATAACTTATTTTAAGAATATCTAAAATTTTTTTATCCGGCTCTACTTTTAGTTTATCCAGAGCACTATTCCATTCATCTATTTCTTTATCAAATAACAAAGAACCTAAAACTTTAAGAGCCAAAGGAAGGCCGTTAGCATAATTTACAAAAGTCTTTGAGACAAATCCATATAATTTTCTTTAGGATCAGGTTTCTTGAAAGCTCTCCAACTAAAAAGCTTCAAAGCATCATCATTATTCAAACGCTTGATTGTATATATAAAATTCATGTCACATCTTCTCAATAAATGACTATCTCTGCTTGTTACAATGATTCTACTTCTTGAACCAAACCAAACATGGTTCCCTGCTAATGCTTCTAGTTGTTCTTCTCCATCCACATCATCAAGAACAATAAGAACCTTTTTATTATGTACTATATTCCCTATGACATTGATTCCCTCAGAAATTTTCCATATATTTATTTCGCTTTCCATAAGGATCTTGAAATAAGTTGTTTTTGTAAAGAAACTAGACCTTGATTTCTAGTTTCTTCTCTTACATTATCAATAAAGCTGCTAGCTTCAAAGTTAACAAAAATTCTCTTGTAAATTTCTTGTGCAAGAGTTGTTTTGCCCATTCCACCCATCCCACAAATCCCTACAAAGCGAACACCACCCGATCCTTCATCCAAATATGAATCCAACACTTCTTTTACACGTGAGTCTACTCCAACAAGGCCCTTGAGAAAAATACTTGAGAATTTAAAATTCAATTCACTAAATATCCTTTTAAGGATTTGTTGGATATCCGATGATTCATGGCTGCAAAAAGATAGCATAAAAATGTTTTTGATGAAACGGAGCTAACCACTTTAAGGATACAAAACATTCAGCATAAACACAATCTCAACTTCATTCAAGAGCAAAAGGGGAATTCAAAAAATGTATACAATAGCACTGATCATTAGCATTGGAGAATGCTAATGCCATATCTAAGGGAAATTTGGCATTTGCAACCTTAAAATCATCTACATCAGAAAATTGTAAAGGCAAGTATTGTAAATTTTTTGCAATACTTGCTACAATGCAATTCTAAAGATAGAATTGCAATCAGAAATGATATTGTAAAAAAAAAAATTAATATTTTATCTCTACTCTCTCTCCTCTGTCTCTCATGTCTCTCATTTTTTCTGTGCTCTTCTCTCTCTCTCGTCTCTGCTATCCATCTTCTCTCTCGTCTCTGCTCTCCATCTGCTCTCTCATTTTTTTGAATGGATTTGCTCTGATGGCTCCGGTGATGTTTTTTTTTTTAATGGGTTTGCTCCGGTGGCTCCGGTGATGATGTTTTTTGAATGGGTTTGCTCTCTCATCTTTGCTCTCCATCTTCTCTCTCTCGTCTCTGCTCTGCATCTGCTCTCTCATCTCTCTCATTTTTTTGAATGGATTTGCTCCGATGGCTCCGGTGATGATTTTTTTTTTGAATGGGTTTGCTCCGGTGATGATGTTTTTTGAATGGGTTTGCTCCGATGATGATTTTTTTTGAATGGGTTTGCTCCGGTGATGATTTTTTTTGAATGGGTTTGCTCCGGTGGCTCCGGTGATGATGTTTTTTGAATGAGTTTGAATGGGTTTGCTCCGGTGATGATTTTTTTTGAATGGGTTTGCTCCGGTTTTTGATCGGTGGCCTGGGTTTCAAATCGGCGGCGTGGATTGGTTGATCGGCGGCGTGGATCGGTGGCTTTGACGACTGGGGTTTTGATCGGTGGCCCGGTTTTTGAATGGGTTTGTGTTTGTGTGTGTGGCTTGGCTTTGTTGCTGGTTTGTGTTTGTGTGTGTGGCTTTGTTCTTTGGTTTGATGTTTGTGTTTGTGTGTGTGGGTGTGGTGATGGGTTTGGATAGGTTGATTGGTGTATCATGGGTGTGTGTTGTGTGTTGAACCGGTGCTAGAGGAGAGAGGAATAAAAATGGCTGTTGGAAAGCCCGGGAAAATGAGACTGAACGGTTGGAAAGAAATAATAAAGAATGGGTTAAAAAATAATATTTTAATAAAAATAGAGTTTTGGGATGTGGAGGTATTGTAAAATGATATGGTATATTGATAAAGTGGTGTTTTAGAATGGTAAAATAGAATAGCATTGGAATTTTCCAATGCTAATGCTTTAAAGCTATGGCTATAACAGTTCTTTGAGTTGGGAGTGTGCCTAATTGTATTAAATCCTTTGTTGTACATTTCTTGGATTTCTATTGGTTCTTTTTTTTTTTTTTTTTTTTTTCTTTTTCTTTCATCTTCAAAATAAAATAACCAAAAAAATTAAACTATTTACTGTATAATTCTACTTCTAGCCTAACCATGTGTCCAAGACATTAACAAACAAACCTGCTCATCAAAGCAATGTTACAGCTTTCAAAAATTATTCCCAATTATTTATTTCGAAATTGAAATTTGACCACTACTCAATTTTTACATGATTCTTGATTTCTTATAAATACTTATTAAGTTATGGGTTCTAAGTTCTAACAACTACCTTGTTTTGTTTTATTTTTTTTTTAAAATAAAAAATAAAAATCAGATACAAGCGGATTTCAAACTTGTTATGTTATTTCTAGCTTTAACATTTATCTAACTCATTGTATTTTAACACTTCAGGTCTTCATGTTTTAGACTTTTAGGTAATTTTTCTTCTACAAAATCTAGGCTTTCAGGATGATGATGATGCCAATGTTTGATTTATAATGAATATACACTTGACCCTCTCTTTCTCTCTCTAAAAAAAAAAAAGGAAAAGAAAGTGATGCATCTATCGTTTTAATTTTTTAATATATGTAGATTGATGTTTGCTCTCGAAGAAAAACTACTATAAGTTTCTTTAGAGAGAAGGTGTTTCTAAATTTCTCCGTCTGCAATATTTGGCTAGTTGACACCTAATTTTGTTTTTAAGGTCACCGATAAGCTCTTCATAGCAATAGTAAACAACTTGCAAAAATGATATAGGTATGAGAAATCTACTAAGAAGAATACATGTGATGCATATTATGAATTAAGTAGATGACTAAACAAAGTTGTCTTGATCATGGCTTAGTCTGAGTCTTGTTATAAAAAGCAAAGCTTCATTGAATGGACAAATCACTTATAGAATGCGGATTACCAAGTTGTCTATATTTTGAGGAATTCAGTATAGAGTTCCATGCATGAACCATATATGCCTCAAACTATGCATAAGTTCTTCTACCTAAGTCCAATTTAAGCTTATAATTTCATACGTTGGTATTATAAATACAGTGAACAAATTGAAATTTTCTCTAGTTCGATTGGACTAAAAAAAGTAAATAAAATCTGTCATGTTAATCTACGCTACCGGAAAGTTGGAATGGCTTTAGAGAGTAGAAAATGACAAAATTGTCAAATTGATAATAATTTGAGCAAAAATGTTTTGTAAAAACAAATGATACCTATCATTTATATGCCATCCAGAGATATTGCCAACTTCTTTTAAAGCATCTTTCCACGCTTGTACATCCTTTATGTTAATCTTGGGATCTTGCTCATGTTTAGCAAAAGCTTCAAGAAGAGTCCCGATCTGGTTCCGTACATGAGAGGGATCCACATGGTAAAAAACGGGCAAAACAATCAACCCATTGTCTTTCATGCATTCGACAATCTTTGCCAGTTCAATCAAGCACCACCTTGAAGAAGCATAGTTTCTTGAGAGAACGATGATTGCGTACTTGGACTCTTCTATAGCTTTTAAGAGTTCTGTAGAAATATATTTTCCACGCTCAAGTTTCTCATCATCCTTGAAGGTGACAATACCTTTTGTTTCAAAGCTGTATAAAGATGGTCTCGTGAAATTCTTACGGGTGTCAACACCGCAAAAACTCAGAAACACATCATATTTCCAAGTAGAGGAGGAGGCTGTTTGAGTGGCCATAGAAGGAAATGGAAGCAATTGGATCAATGACCAAAATTTTCAGTCACTTTCTCTGTAAAATAAAGAACCACCAAATTAAAGATAACCAGAGAGAAAAAGAAAGAAGAAATAGTTTTCGGTCGTAAATTGAAAAGTTGTTGAATGGGCAAATCTTGGAAGGTGAAAGCGAGTGAGGTTGAAAATTGAGAATTGGGTTAGTGACGCAGGACAACCAGAACAAAATTGAAATAACGGAAAAATAAAAGATATGACTTAGGAGTCAGCACCTAGGCCTTGCTTGGAGTCAGCACCAAGAGGGAAAACCACTAGGAGTCAGCATCTAGAGTAGACCCGGAGTCAGCACTGGACCAAAGAAAGACCAAACGGCCATTGTTTTTATTCATCAAAATATCAACTATCTCCTCAAGGAGTACAATAGGTTGCTTATAAAGGATTACTAAACCCTAGTTCTAATTGGCTAGGAAACCCTAATTGCCTTATTACAAAAATAACCTTACTTCTAAATTAAAATACTGAAAGCCCAATAAACTACTAGGACCTAAAACATAAAAATACATAAAAATACAATTGACTTGCAAACATAAATAATATTAAATAATAATTCTCTTTCATCTTCCGCATCATTAGCGTTCAAATTTGAGAAGCAAGGGAAGAAAGAAGAAGAATAAAGATAAGGATGAGGTTAGCATCAGGATGATGAAGATGCAGTGTTGGAAAGAGAGAGAAGGAAAAGGAAAACAAATAAACAAAGGAGATTGTCGGAGTTGGTGCGCCTTGTTTTTTTTTTTTTTAAGTCACTACTACGAAATTTCTGAAAGGTATGTTTTTATGTCACTACTTCAAATTTCTAAAGAGTATCCAAATGCTAATGTGCTTTCAAGTTTCCCTTTCCTTTTGCAGTCAAGTCAACAAACCAGTGCTCCATTCCATTAAATTACCATTGACATGATTCTCAACCAAAATATATATATATATATATATACCATTTATTTTCTATTTTTATTTTTGGCTAAAACCATTCACATTCACAAATAGGCTCAGGTGTAGTTAATCTTTGTCGTATAAGATGCGACTACATATATTCTTTAAAGTTTAAGAAAATTCCTTGAAAACCTTAACTCACATATATGGCTCTCATAATAATTGCCTAGCATCGATGGCCTCGTTTTCCTAGATACTCTCATAAGATACTTCTAGTTTCCATTGTTGAAATTGCAGATTTAGGAGGTTGCTTATAAAGGATTACTAAACCCTAGTTCTAATTGGCTAGAAAACCCTAATTGCCTTATTACAAAAATAACCTTACTTCTAAATTAAAATACTAAAAGCCCAATAAACTACTACGACCTAAAACATAAAAATACATAAAAATACAATTGACTTGCAAACAAAAATAATATTAAATAATAATTCTCTTTCATCTTCCGCATCGTTAGCGTTCACCGAGAAGCAAGGGAAGAAAGAAGAAGAATAAAGATAAGGATGAGGTTAGCATCGGGATGATGAAAATGCAGTGTTGGAAAGAGAGAGAAGGAAAAGGAAAACAAATAAACAAAGGAGATTGTTGGAGTTGGTGCGCCTTTTTTTTTTTTTTTTTTTTTTAAGTCACTACTATGAAATTTCGAAAGGTATGTTTTTATGTCACTACTTGAAATTTCTAAAAAGTATCCTAATGCTATTGTGCTTTCAAGTTTCCTTTTCCTTTTGCAGTCAAGTCAACAAACCAGTGCTCCATTCCATTAAATTACCATTGACATGATTCTCAACCAAAATATATATATATATATATACCATTTATTTTCTATTTTTATTTTTGGCTAAAACCATTCACATTCACAAATAGGCTCGTGTGTAGTTAATCTTTGTTGTATAAGATGCGACTACATATATTCTTTAAAGTTTAAGAAAATTCCTTGAAAACCTTAACTCACATATATGGCTCTCATAATAATTGCCTAGCATCGATGGCCTCGTTTTCCTAGATACTCTCATAAGATACTTCTAGTTTCCATTGTTGAAATTCCAGATTTAGGAGGTTGCTTATAAAGGATTACTAAACCCTAGTTCTAATTGGCTAGAAAACCCTAATTGCCTTATTACAAAAATAACCTTACTTCTAAATTAAAATACTAAAAGCCCAATAAACTACTAGGACCTAAAACATAAAAATACATAAAAATACAATTGACTTGCAAACAAAAATAATATTAAATAATAATTCTCTTTCATCTTCCGCATCGAGTTAGCGTTCATTTGAGAAGCAAGGGAAGAAAGAAGAAGAATAAAGATAAGGATGAGGTTAGCATCGGGATGATGAAAATGCGGTGTTGGAAAGAGAGAGAAGGAAAAGGAAAACAAATAAACAAAGGAGATTGTTGGAGTTGGTGCGCCTTTTTTTTTTTTTTTTTTAAGTCACTACTATGAAATTTTCGAAAGGTATGTTTTTATGTCACTACTTGAAATTTCTAAAAAGTATCCTAATGCTCTTTGTGCTTTCAAGTTTCCTTTTCCTTTTGCAGTCAAGTCAACAAACCAGTGCTCCATTCCATTAAATTACCATTGACATGATTCTCAACAAAAAATATATATATATATATATATATATATATACCATTTACTTTTTTTTTTTTTTTTTTTTTTTGGCTAAAACCATTCACATTCGTAAATAGGCTCAGGTGTAGTTAATCTTTGTCGTATAAGATGCGACTACATATATTCTTTAAAGTTTAAGAAAATTCCTTGAAAACCTTACCTCACATATATGGCTCTCATAATAATTGCCTAGCAATGATGGCCTCGTTTTCCTAGATACTCTCATAAGATACTTCTAGTTGCCATTGTTGAAATTGCAGATTTAGGAGGTTGCTTATAAAGGATTACTAAACCCTAGTTCTAATTGGCTAGGAAACCCCAATTGCCTTATTACAAAAATAACCTTACTTCTAAATTAAAATACTAAAAGCCCAATAAACAACTAGGACCTAAAACATAAAAATACATAAAAATACAATTGACTTGCAAACATAAATAATATTAAATAATAATTCAGTTTCATCTTCCGCATCGTTAGCGTTGATTAAGAAGCAAGGGAAGAAAGAAGAAGAATAAAGATAAGGATGAGGTTAGCATCAGGATGATGAAAATGCAGTGTTGGAAAGAGAGAGAAGGAAAAGGAAAACAAATAAACAAAGGAGATTATCGGAGTTGGTGCGCCTTGTTTTTTTTTTTTTTTGAAGTCACTACTACGAAATTTACAAAGGTATGTTTTTATGTCACTACTTGAAATTTCTAAAAAGTATACTAATGCTAATGTGCTTTCAAGTTTCCTTTTCCTTTTGCAGTCAAGTCAACAAACCAAAGTGCTCCATTCCATTAAATTACCATTGACATGATTCTCACCAAAATATATATATATATATATATATATATACCATTTATTTTTTTTTTTTTTTTTTTGGCTAAAACCATTCACATTCACAAATAGGCTCGGTGTAGTTAATCTTTGTCGTATAAGATGTGACTACATATATTCTTTAAAGTTTAAGAAAATTCCTTGAAAACCTTAACTCACATATATGGCTCTCATAATAATTGCCTAGCACTCGATGGCCTCGTTTTCCTAGATACTCTCATAAGATACTTCTAGTTTCCATTGTTGAAATTGCAGATTTAGGAGGTTGCTTATAAAGGATTACTAAACCCTAGTTCTAATTGGCTAGAAAACCCTAATTGCCTTATTACAAAAATAACCTTACTTCTAAATTAAAATACTAAAAGCCCAATAAACTACTAGGACCTAAAACATAAAAATACATAAAAATACAATTGACTTGCAAACATAAATAATATTAAATAATAATTCTCTTTCATCCTCCGCATCAGTTAGCGTTCATTTGAGAAGCAAGGGAAGAAAGAAGAAGAATAAAGATAAGGATGAGGTTAGCGTCAGGATGATGAAAATGCAGTGTTGGAAAGAGAGAGAAGGAAAAGGAAAACAAATAAACAAAGGAGATCGTCGGAGTTGGTGCGCCTTTTTTTTTTTTCTAAGTCACTACTACGAAATTTCGAAAGGTATGTTTTTATGTCACTACTTCGAAATTTCTAAAAAGTATCCTAATGCTAATTTGCTTTCAAGTTTCCT
Organism: Quercus dentata; assembly: GCA_028216015.1. Classification (NCBI taxonomy): domain Eukaryota; kingdom Viridiplantae; phylum Streptophyta; class Magnoliopsida; order Fagales; family Fagaceae; genus Quercus; species Quercus dentata. The sequence continues at coordinate 447,050 of CP116452.1, read as the reverse complement.
TTTCCTTTTGCAGTCAAGTCAACAAACCAGTGCTCCATTCCATTAAATTACCATTGACATGGTTCTCAACCAAAATATATATATATATATATATACCATTTACTTTTTTTTTTTTTTTTTTTTGGCTAAAACCATTCACATTCACAAATAGGCTCGGGTGTAGTTAATCTTTGTCGTATAAGATGCGACTACATATATTCTTTAAAGTTGAAGAAAATTCCTTGAAAACCTTAACTCACATATATGGCTCTCATAATAATTGCCTAGCACGATGGCCTCGTTTTCCTAGATACTCTCATAAGATACTTCTAGTTTCCATTGTTGAAATTGCAGATTTAGGAGGTTGCTTATAAAGGATTACTAAACCCTAGTTCTAATTGGCTAGGAAACCCTAATTTCCTTATTACAAAAATAACCTTACTTCTAAATTAAAATACTAAAAGCCCAATAAACTACTAGGACCTAAAACATAAAAATACATAAAAATACAATTGACTTGCAAACAAAAATAATATTAAATAATAATTCTCTTTCATCTTCCGCATCAGTTAGCGTTCATTTGAGAAGCAAGGGAAGAAAGAAGAAGAATAAAGATAAGGATGAGGTTAGCATCAGGATGATGAAAATGCAAAGTGTTGGAAAGAGAGAGAAGGAAAAGGAAAACAAATAAACAAAGGAGATTATCGGAGTTGTTACGCCTTGTTTTTTTTTTTTTAAGTCACTACTACGAAATTTCGAAAGGTATGTTTTTATGTCACTACTTCAAATTTCTAAAAAGTATCCTAATGCTAATGTGCTTTCAAGTTTCCTTTTCCTTTTGCAGTCAAGTCAACAAACCAAGTGCTCCATTCCATTAAATTACCATTGACATGATTCTCAAAAAAAAAATATATATATATATATATATATACCATTTATTTTCTATTTTTATTTTTGGCTAAAACCATTCACATTCACAAATAGGCTCGGTGTAGTTAATCTTTGTCGTATAAGATGTGACTACATATATTCTTTAAAGTTTAAGAAAATTCCTTGAAAACCTTAACTCACATATATGGCTCTCATAATAATTGCCTAGCATCGATGGCCTCGTTTTCCTAGATACTCTCATAAGATACTTCTAGTTTCCATTGTTGAAATTGCAGATTTAGGAGGTTGCTTATAAAGGATTACTAAACCCTAGTTCTAATTGGCTAGAAAACCCTAATTGCCTTATTACAAAAATAACCTTACTTCTAAATTAAAATACTAAAAGCCCAATAAACTACTAGGACCTAAAACATAAAAATACATAAAAATACAATTGACTTGCAAACAAAAATAATATTAAATAATAATTCTCTTTCATCTTCCGCATCGAGTTAGCGTCAAATTTGAGAAGCAAGGGAAGAAAGAAGAAGAATAAAGATAAGGATGAGGTTAGCATCGGGATGATGAAAATGCAGTGTTGGAAAGAGAGAGAAGGAAAAGGAAAACAAATAAACAAAGGAGATTGTGGGAGTTGGTGCGCCTTGTTTTTTTTTTTTTTTTTAAGTCACTACTATGAAATTTACGAAAGGTATGTTTTTATGTCACTACTTGAAATTTCTAAAAAGTATCCTAATGCTATTGTGCTTTCAAGTTTCCTTTTCCTTTTGCAGTCAAGTCAACAAACCAGTGCTCCATTCCATTAAATTACCATTGACATGATTCTCAACCAAAATATATATATATATATATACCATTTATTTTCTATTTTTATTTTTGGCTAAAACCATTCACATTCACAAATAGGCTCGGGTGTAGTTAATCTTTGTTGTATAAGATGCGACTACATATATTCTTTAAAGTTTAAGAAAATTCCTTGAAAACCTTAACTCACATATATGGCTCTCATAATAATTGCCTAGCATCGATGGCCTCGTTTTCCTAGATACTCTCATAAGATACTTCTAGTTTCCATTGTTGAAATTGCAGATTTAGGAGGTTGCTTATAAAGGATTACTAAACCCTAGTTCTAATTGGCTAGAAAACCCTAATTGCCTTATTACAAAAATAACCTTACTTCTAAATTAAAATACTAAAAGCCCAATAAACTACTAGGACCTAAAACATAAAAATACATAAAAATACAATTGACTTGCAAACAAAAATAATATTAAATAATAATTCTCTTTCATCTTCCGCATCGTTAGCGTTCAAATTTGAGAAGCAAGGGAAGAAAGAAGAAGAATAAAGATAAGGATGAGGTTAGCATCGGGATGATGAAAATGCAAAGTGTTGGAAAGAGAGAGAAGGAAAAGGAAAACAAATAAACAAAGGAGATTGTTGGAGTTGGTGCGCCTTTTTTTTTTTTTTTTTTTAAGTCACTACTATGAAATTTCTGAAAGGTATGTTTTTATGTCACTACTTCGAAATTTCTAAAAAGTATCCTAATGCTAATGTGCTTTCAAGTTTCCTTTTCCTTTTGCAGTCAAGTCAACAAACCAGTGCTCCATTCCATTAAATTACCATTGACATGATTCTCAACAAAATATATATATATATATATATATATATATACCATTTACTTTTTTTTTTTTTTTTTTTTTTTTTTGGCTAAAACCATTCACATTCGTAAATAGGCTCGAGGTGTAGTTAATCTTTGTCGTATAAGATGCGACTACATATATTCTTTAAAGTTTAAGAAAATTCCTTGAAAACCTTACCTCACATATATGGCTCTCATAATAATTGCCTAGCATCGATGGCCTCGTTTTCCTAGATACTCTCATAAGATACTTCTAGTTGCCATTGTTGAAATTGCAGATTTAGGAGGTTGCTTATAAAGGATTACTAAACCCTAGTTCTAATTGGCTAGGAAACCCCAATTTTGCCTTATTACAAAAATAACCTTACTTCTAAATTAAAATACTAAAAGCCCAATAAACAACTAGGACCTAAAACATAAAAATACATAAAAATACAATTGACTTGCAAACATAAATAATATTAAATAATAATTCAGTTTCATCTTCCGCATCAGTTAGCGTTCAGTTAAGAAGCAAGGGAAGAAAGAAGAAGAATAAAGATAAGGATGAGGTTAGCATCGGGATGATGAAAATGCAGTGTTGGAAAGAGAGAGAAGGAAAAGGAAAACAAATAAACAAAGGAGATTATCGGAGTTGGTGCGCCTTGTTTTTTTTTTTTGAAGTCACTACTACGAAATTTCTGAAAGGTATGTTTTTATGTCACTACTTCGAAATTTCTAAAAAGTATACTAATGCTAATGTGCTTTCAAGTTTCCTTTTCCTTTTGCAGTCAAGTCAACAAACCAGTGCTCCATTCCATTAAATTACCATTGACATGATTCTCAACCAAAATATATATATATATATATATATATATACCATTTACTTTTTTTTTTTTTTGGCTAAAACCATTCACATTCACAAATAGGCTCAGGTGTAGTTAATCTTTGTCGTATAAGATGTGACTACATATATTCTTTAAAGTTTAAGAAAATTCCTTGAAAACCTTAACTCACATATATGGCTCTCATAATAATTGCCTAGCAATCGATGGCCTCGTTTTCCTAGATACTCTCATAAGATACTTCTAGTTTCCATTGTTGAAATTGCAGATTTAGGAGGTTGCTTATAAAGGATTACTAAACCCTAGTTCTAATTGGCTAGAAAACCCTAATTGCCTTATTACAAAAATAACCTTACTTCTAAATTAAAATACTAAAAGCCCAATAAACTACTAGGACCTAAAACATAAAAATACATAAAAATACAATTGACTTGCAAACATAAATAATATTAAATAATAATTCTCTTTCATCCTCCGCATCGGTTAGCGTTCAAATTTGAGAAGCAAGGGAAGAAAGAAGAAGAATAAAGATAAGGATGAGGTTAGCGTCGGGATGATGAAAATGCAGTGTTGGAAAGAGAGAGAAGGAAAAGGAAAACAAATAAACAAAGGAGATCGTCGGAGTTGGTGCGCCTTGTTTTTTTTTTTTTCTAAGTCACTACTACGAAATTTCTGAAAGGTATGTTTTTATGTCACTACTTCGAAATTTCTAAAAAGTATCCTAATGCTAATTTGCTTTCAAGTTTCCTTTTCCTTTTGCAGTCAAGTCAACAAACCAGTGCTCCATTCCATTAAATTACCATTGACATGGTTCTCAACCAAAAAAATATATATATATATATATATACCATTTACTTTTTTTTTTTTTTTTTTTTTTTGGCTAAAACCATTCACATTCACAAATAGGCTCAGGTGTAGTTAATCTTTGTCGTATAAGATGCGACTACATATATTCTTTAAAGTTGAAGAAAATTCCTTGAAAACCTTAACTCACATATATGGCTCTCATAATAATTGCCTAGCACTCGATGGCCTCGTTTTCCTAGATACTCTCATAAGATACTTCTAGTTTCCATTGTTGAAATTGCAGATTTAGGAGGTTGCTTATAAAGGATTACTAAACCCTAGTTCTAATTGGCTAGGAAACCCTAATTTCCTTATTACAAAAATAACCTTACTTCTAAATTAAAATACTAAAAGCCCAATAAACTACTAGGACCTAAAACATAAAAATACATAAAAATACAATTGACTTGCAAACAAAAATAATATTAAATAATAATTCTCTTTCATCTTCCGCATCGAGTTAGCGTTCATTTGAGAAGCAAGGGAAGAAAGAAGAAGAATAAAGATAAGGATGAGGTTAGCATCGGGATGATGAAAATGCAGTGTTGGAAAGAGAGAGAAGGAAAAGGAAAACAAATAAACAAAGGAGATTATCGGAGTTGTTACGCCTTGTTTTTTTTTTTTTTTTAAGTCACTACTACGAAATTTCTGAAAGGTATGTTTTTATGTCACTACTTGAAATTTCTAAAAAGTATCCTAATGCTCTTTGTGCTTTCAAGTTTCCTTTTCCTTTTTGCAGTCAAGTCAACAAACCAAGTGCTCCATTCCATTAAATTACCATTGACATGATTCTCAACCAAAAAAAAAAAATATATATATATATATATATACCATTTATTTTCTATTTTTATTTTTGGCTAAAACCATTCACATTCACAAATAGGCTCAGGTGTAGTTAATCTTTGTCGTATAAGATGTGACTACATATATTCTTTAAAGTTTAAGAAAATTCCTTGAAAACCTTAACTCACATATATGGCTCTCATAATAATTGCCTAGCAATCGATGGCCTCGTTTTCCTAGATACTCTCATAAGATACTTCTAGTTTCCATTGTTGAAATTGCAGATTTAGGAGGTTGCTTATAAAGGATTACTAAACCCTAGTTCTAATTGGCTAGAAAACCCTAATTGCCTTATTACAAAAATAACCTTACTTCTAAATTAAAATACTAAAAGCCCAATAAACTACTAGGACCTAAAACATAAAAATACATAAAAATACAATTGACTTGCAAACAAAAATAATATTAAATAATAATTCTCTTTCATCTTCCGCATCGATTAGCGTTCATTTGAGAAGCAAGGGAAGAAAGAAGAAGAATAAAGATAAGGATGAGGTTAGCATCGGGATGATGAAAATGCGGTGTTGGAAAGAGAGAGAAGGAAAAGGAAAACAAATAAACAAAGGAGATTGTGGGAGTTGGTGCGCCTTGTTTTTTTTTTTTTTTTTTTAAGTCACTACTATGAAATTTCTGAAAGGTATGTTTTTATGTCACTACTTGAAATTTCTAAAAAGTATCCTAATGCTATTGTGCTTTCAAGTTTCCTTTTCCTTTTGCAGTCAAGTCAACAAACCAAAGTGCTCCATTCCATTAAATTACCATTGACATGATTCTCAACCAAAAATATATATATATATATATATATATACCATTTACTTTTTTTTTTTTTTTTTTTTTTTTTTGGCTAAAACCATTCACATTCAGAAATAGGCTCGTGTGTAGTTAATCTTTGTCGTATAAGATGCGACTACATATATTCTTTAAAGTTTAAGAAAATTCCTTGAAAACCTTACCTCACATATATGGCTCTCATAATAATTGCCTAGCAATGATGGCCTCGTTTTCCTAGATACTCTCATAAGATACTTCTAGTTTCCATTGTTGAAATTGCAGATTTAGGAGGTTGCTTATAAAGGATTACTAAACCCTAGTTCTAATTGGCTAGGAAACCCCAATTGCCTTATTACAAAAATAACCTTACTTCTAAATTAAAATACTAAAAGCCCAATAAACAACTAGGACCTAAAATATAAAAATACATAAAAATACAATTGACTTGCAAACATAAATAATATTAAATAATAATTCAGTTTCATCTTCCGCATCAGTTAGCGTTCAGTTAAGAAGCAAGGGATGAAAGAAGAAGAATAAAGATAAGGATGAGGTTAGCATCGGGATGATGAAAATGCAGTGTTGGAAAGAGAGAGAAGGAAAAGGAAAACAAATAAACAAAGGAGATTATCGGAGTTGGTGCGCCTTTTTTTTTTTTTGAAGTCACTACTACGAAATTTCCGAAAGGTATGTTTTTATGTCACTACTTGAAATTTCTAAAAAGTATACTAATGCTAATGTGCTTTCAAGTTTCCTTTTCCTTTTGCAGTCAAGTCAACAAACCAGTGCTCCATTCCATTAAATTACCATTGACATGATTCTCAACCAAAATATATATATATATATATATATACCATTTACTTTTTTTTTTTTTTTTGGCTAAAACAATTCACATTCACAAATAGGCTCAGGTGTAGTTAATCTTTGTCGTATAAGATGTGACTACATATATTCTTTAAAGATTAAGAAAATTCCTTGAAAACCTTAACTCACATATATGGCTCTCATAATAATTGCCTAGCATCGATGGCCTCGTTTTCCTAGATACTCTCATAAGATACTTCTAGTTTCCATTGTAGAAATTGCAGATTTAGGAGGTTGCTTATAAAGGATTACTAAACCCTAGTGCTAATTGGCTAGGAAACCCTAATTGCCTTATTACAAAAATAACCTTACTTCTAAATTAAAATACTAAAAGCCCAATAAACTACTAGGACCTAAAACATAAAAATACATAAAAATACAATTGACTTGCAAACATAAATAATATTAAATAATAATTCTCTTTCATCCTCCGCATCAGTTAGCGTTCAGCCGAGAAGCAAGGGAAGAAAGAAGAAGAATAAAGATAAGGATGAGGTTAGCATCAGGATGATGAAAATGCAGTGTTGGAAAGAGAGAGAAGGAAAAGGAAAACAAATAAACAAAGGAGATCGTCGGAGTTGGTGCGCCTTGTTTTTTTTTTTTCTAAGTCACTACTACGAAATTTCTGAAAGGTATGTTTTTATGTCACTACTTCGAAATTTCTAAAAAGTATCCTAATGCTAATTTGCTTTCAAGTTTCCTTTTCCTTTTTGCAGTCAAGTCAACAAACCAGTGCTCCATTCCATTAAATTACCATTGACATGGTTCTCAACCAAAAAATATATATATATATATATATATATACCATTTACTTTTTTTTTTTTTGGCTAAAACCATTCACATTCACAAATAGGCTCAGGTGTAGTTAATCTTTGTCGTATAAGATGCGACTACATATATTCTTTAAAGTTGAAGAAAATTCCTTGAAAACCTTAACTCACATATATGGCTCTCATAATAATTGCCTAGCACTCGATGGCCTCGTTTTCCTAGATACTCTCATAAGATACTTCTAGTTTCCATTGTTGAAATTGCAGATTTAGGAGGTTGCTTATAAAGGATTACTAAACCCTAGTTCTAATTGGCTAGGAAACCCTAATTTCCTTATTACAAAAATAACCTTACTTCTAAATTAAAATACTAAAAGCCCAATAAACTACTAGGACCTAAAACATAAAAATACATAAAAATACAATTGACTTGCAAACAAAAATAATATTAAATAATAATTCTCTTTCATCTTCCGCATCGCTTAGCGTTCAAATTTGAGAAGCAAGGGAAGAAAGAAGAAGAATAAAGATAAGGATGAGGTTAGCATCGGGATGATGAAAATGCAGTGTTGGAAAGAGAGAGAAGGAAAAGGAAAACAAATAAACAAAGGAGATTATCGGAGTTGTTACGCCTTGTTTTTTTTTTTTTAAGTCACTACTACGAAATTTCTGAAAGGTATGTTTTTATGTCACTACTTCGAAATTTCTAAAAAGTATCCTAATGCTAATGTGCTTTCAAGTTTCCTTTTCCTTTTGCAGTCAAGTCAACAAACCAGTGCTCCATTCCATTAAATTACCATTGACATGATTCTCAACCAAAAAATATATATATATATATATATACCATTTATTTTCTATTTTTATTTTTGGCTAAAACCATTCACATTCACAAATAGGCTCAGGTGTAGTTAATCTTTGTCGTATAAGATGCGACTACATATATTCTTTAAAGTTTAAGAAAATTCCGTGAAAACCTTAACTCACATATATGGCTCTCATAATAATTGCCTAGCAATCGATGGCCTCGTTTTCCTAGATACTCTCATAAGATACTTCTAGTTTCCATTGTTGAAATTGCAGATTTAGGAGGTTGCTTATAAAGGATTACTAAACCCTAGTTCTAATTGGCTAGAAAACCCTAATTGCCTTATTACAAAAATAACCTTACTTCTAAATTAAAATACTAAAAGCCCAATAAACTACTAGGACCTAAAACATAAAAATACATTAAAATACAATTGACTTGCAAACAAAAATAATATTAAATAATAATTCTCTTTCATCTTCCGTGATCAGTTAGCGTCAAATTTGAGAAGCAAGGGAAGAAAGAAGAAGAATAAAGATAAGGATGAGGTTAGCATCGGGATGATGAAAATGCAGTGTTGGAAAGAGAGAGAAGGAAAAGGAAAACAAATAAACAAAGGAGATTATCGGAGTTGGTGCGCCTTTTTTTTTTTTTTATAAGTCACTACTACGAAATTTACGAAAGGTATGTTTTTATGTCACTACTTGAAATTTCTAAAAAGTATACTAATGCTAATGTGCTTTCAAGTTTCCTTTTCCTTTTGCAGTCAAGTCAGCAAACCAGTGCTCCATTCCATTAAATTACCATTGACATGATTCTCAACAAAAATATATATATATATATATATATACCATTTATTTTTTTTTTTTTTTTTTGGCTAAAACCATTCACATTCACAAATAGGCTCAGGTGTAGTTAATCTTTGTCGTATAAGATGTGACTACATATATTCTTTAAAGTTTAAGAAAATTCCTTGAAAACCTTAACTCACATATATGGCTCTCATAATAATTGCCTAGCACTCGATGGCCTCGTTTTCCTAGATACTCTCATAGGATACTTCTAGTTTCCATTGTAGAAATTGCAGATTTAGGAGGTTGCTTATAAAGGATTACTAAACCCTAGTGCTAATTGGCTAGAAACCCTAATTGCCTTATTACAAAAATAACCTTACTTCTAAATTAAAATACTAAAAGCCCAATAAACTACTAGGACCTAAAACATAAAAATACATAAAAATACAATTGACTTGCAAACATAAATAATATTAAATAATAATTCTCTTTCATCTTCCGCATTAGTTAGCGTTCAATTTGAGAAGCAAGGGAAGAAAGAAGAAGAATGAAGATAAGGATGAGGTTAGCATCAGGATGATGAAAATGCAAAGTGTTCGAAAAGAGAGAGAAGGAAAAGGAAAACAAATAAACAAAGGAGATTATCGGAGTTGGTACGCCTTTTTTTTTTTTCAAGTCACTACTACGAAATTTCTGAAAGGTATGTTTTTATGTCACTACTTCGAAATTTCTAAAAAGTATCCTAATGCTAATGTGCTTTCAAGTTTCCTTTTCCTTTTGCAGTCAAGTCAACAAACCAGTGCTCCATTCCATTAAATTACCATTGACATGATTCTCAACCAAAATATATATATATATATATATATATATATACCATTTTTTTTTTTTTTTTTTTTTTGGGCTAAAACCATTGACATTCACAAATAGGCTCAGGTGTAGTTAATCTTTGTCGTATAAGATGCGACTACATATATTCTTTAAAGTTGAAAAAAATTCCTTGAAAACCTTAACTCACATATATGGCTCTCATAATAATTGCCTAGCACTGATGGCCTCGTTTTCCTAGATACTCTCATAAGATACTTCTAGTTTCCATTGTTGAAATTGCAGATTTGGGAGGTTGCTTATAAGGGATTACTAAACCCTAGTTCTAATTGGCCAGGAAACCCTAATTGCCTTATTACAAAAATAACCTTACTTCTAAATTAAAATACAAAAAGCCCAATAAACTACTAGGACCTAAACCATAAAAATACATAAAAATACAATTGACTTGCAAACATAAATAATATTAAATAATAATTCTCTTTCATCCTCCGCATCGTTAGCGTTCAAATTTGAGAAGCAAGGGAAGAAAGAAGAAGAATAAAGATAAGGATGAGGTTAGCATCGGGATGATGAAAATGCAGTGTTGGAAAGAGAGAGAAGGAAAAGGAAAACAAATAAATAAAGGAGATCGTCGGAGTTGGTGCGCCTTTTTTTTTTTTTTTAAGTCACTACTACGAAATTTCCGAAAGGTATGTTTTTATGTCACTACTTGAAATTTCTAAAAAGTATCCTAATGCTAATTTGCTTTCAAGTTTCCTTTTCCTTTTGCAGTCAAGTCAACAAACCAGTGCTCCATTCCATTAAATTACCATTGACATGATTCTCAACCAAAATATATATATATATATATACCATTTACTTTTTTTTTTTTTTTTTTTTTTGGCTAAAACCATTCACATTCAGTAAATAGGCTCGGGTGTGTAGTTAATCTTTGTCGTATAAGATGCGACTACATATATTCTTTAAAGTTGAAGAAAATTCCTTGAAAACCTTAACTCACATATATGGCTCTCATAATAATTGCCTGGCATCGATGGCCTCGTTTTCCTAGATACTCTCATAAGATACTTCTAGTTTCCATTGTTGAAATTGCAGATTTAGGAGGTTGCTTATATAGGATTACTAAACCCTAGTTCTAATTGGCTAGGAAACCCTAATTGCCTTATTACAAAAATAACCTTACTTCTAAATTAAAATACTAAAAGCCCAATAAACTACTAGGACCTAAAACATAAAAATACATAAAAATACAATTGACTTGCAAACATAAATAATATGAAATAATAATTCTCTTTCATCTTCCGCATCGCTTAGCGTTCAATTTGAGATGCAAGGGAAGAAAGAAGAAGAATAAAGATAAGGATGAGGTTAGCATCAAAGATGATGAAAATGCAAAGTGTTGGAAAGAGAGAGAAGGAAAACGAAAACAAATAAACAAAGGAGATTGTCGGAGTTGGTGCGCCTTTTTTTTTTCTATGTCACTACTACGAAATTTCTGAAAGGTATGTTTTTATGTCACTACTTGAAATTTCTAAAAAGTATCCTAATGCTAATTTGCTTTCAAGTTTCCTTTTCCTTTTTGCAGTCAAGTCAACAAACCAGTGCTCCATTCAATTAAATTACCATTGACATGATTCTCAACCAAAATATATATATATATATATATACCATTTACATTTTTTTTTTTTTTTTTTTTGGCTAAAACCATTCACATTCGTAAATAGGCTCGTGTGTAGTTAATCTTTGTCGTATAAGATGCGACTACATATATTCTTTAAAGTTGAAGAAAATTCCTTGAAAACCTTAACTCACATATATGGCTCTCATAATAATTGCCTAGCAATCGATGGCCTCGTTTTCCTAGATACTCTCATAAGATACTTCTAGTTTCCATTGTTGAAATTGCAGATTTAGGAGGTTGCTTATAAAGGATTACTAAACCCCAGTTCTAATTGGCTAGGAAACCCTAATTGCCTTATTACAAAAATAACCTTACTTCTAAATTAAAATACAAAAAGCCAAATAAACTACTAGGACCTAAACCATAAAAATACATAAAAATACAATTGACTTGCAAACATAAATAATATTAAATAATAATTCTCTTTCATCCTCCGCATCGTTAGCGTTCAAATTTGAGAAGCAAGGGAAGAAAGAAGAAGAATAAAGATAAGGATGAGGTTAGCATCGGGATGATGAAAATGCAGTGTTGGAAAGAGAGAGAAGGAAAAGGAAAACAAATAAACAAAGGAGATCGTCGGAGTTGGTGCGCCTTGTTTTTTTTTTTTTTCTAAGTCACTACTACGAAATTTCTGAAAGGTATGTTTTTATGTCACTACTTGAAATTTCTAAAAAGTATCCTAATGCTAATTTGCTTTCAAGTTTCCTTTTCCTTTTGCTGTCAAGTCAACAAACCAAAGGTGCTCCGTTCCATTAAATTACCATTGACATGATTCTCAACCAAAATATATATATATATATATACCATTTACTTTTTTTTTTTTTTTTTGGCTAAAACCATTCACATTCGTAAATAGGCTCGTGTGTAGTTAATCTTTGTCGTATAAGATGCGACTACATATATTCTTTAAAGTTTAAGAAAATTCCTTGAAAACCTTAACTCACATATATGGCTCTCATAATAATTGCCTAGCACTGATGGCCTCGTTTTCCTAGATAATCTCATAAGATACTTCTAGTTTCCATTGTTGAAATTGCAGATTTAGGAGGTTGCTTATAAAGGATTACTAAACCCTAGTTCTAATTGGCTAGGAAACCCTAATTTCCTTATTACAAAAATAACCTTACTTCTAAATTAAAATACTAAAAGCCCAATAAACTACTATGACCTAAAACATAAAAATACGTAAAAATACAATTGACTTGCAAACATAAATAATATTAAATAATAATTCTCTTTCATCTTCCGCATCGCTTAGCGTTCAGTTGAGAAGCAAGGGAAGAAAGAAGAAGAATAAAGATAAGGATGAGGTTAGCATCGGGATGATGAAAATGCAGTGTTGGAAAGAGAGAGAAGGAAAAGGAAAACAAATAAACAAAGGAGATTGTCGGAGTTGGTGCGCCTTTTTTTTTTTTTTCTAAGTCACTACTACGAAATTTCTGAAAGGTATGTTTTTGTGTCACCACTTCAAAATTTCTAAAAAGTATCCTAATGCTAATTTGCTTTCAAGTTTCCTTTTCCTTTTGCAGTCAAGTCAACAAAACAGTGCTCCATTCCATTAAATTACCATTGACATGATTCTCAACCAAAAATATATATATATATATATATATATACCATTTACTTTTTTTTTTTTGGCTAAAACCATTCACATTCACAAATAGGCTCGGTGTAGTTAATCTTTGTCGTATAAGATGTGACTACATATATTCTTTAAAGTTTAAGAAAATTCCTTGAAAACCTTAACTCACATATATGGCTCTCATAATAATTGCCTAGCACTGATGGCCTCGTTTTCCTAGATACTCACATAAGATACTTCTAGTTTCCATTGTAGAAATTGCAGATTTAGGAGGTTGCTTATAAAGGATTACTAAACCCTAGTGCTAATTGGTTAGGAAACCCTAATTGCCTTATTACAAAAATAACCTTACTTCTAAATTAAAATACTAAAAGCCCAATAAACTACTAGGACCTAAAACATAAAAATACATAAAAATACAATTGACTTGCAAACATAAATAATATTAAATAATAATTCTCTTTCATCTTCCGCATCGGGTTAGCGCGTTTGAGAAGCAAGGGAAGAAAGGAGAAGAATAAAGATAAGGATGAGGTTAGCATCGGGATGATGAAAATGCAGTGTTGGAAAGAGAGAGAAGGAAAAGGAAAACAAATAAACAAAGGAGATTGTCGGAGTTGGTGCGCCTTGTTTTTTTTTTTCTAAGTCACTACTACGAAATTTCTGAAAGGTATGTTTTTATGTCACCACTTCAAAATTTCTAAAAAGTATCCTAATGCTAATTTGCTTTCAAGTTTCCTTTTCCTTTTGCAGTCAAGTCAACAAACCAGTGCTCCATTCCATTAAATTACCATTGACATGATTCTCAACCAAAAAATATATATATATATATATATACCATTTACATTTTTTTTTTTTTTTTGGCTAAAACCATTGACATTCACAAATAGGCTCAGGTGTAGTTAATCTTTGTCGTATAAGATGCGACTACATATATTCTTTAAAGTTGAAGAAAATTCCTTGAAAACCTTAACTCACATATATGGCTCTCATAATAATTGCCTGGCATCGATGGCCTCGTTTTCCTAGATACTCTCATAAGATACTTCTAGTTTCCATTGTTGAAATTGCAGATTTAGGAGGTTGCTTATAAAGGATTACTAAACCCTAGTTCTAATTGGCTAGAAAACTCTAATTGCCTTATTACAAAAATAACCTTACTTCTAAATTAAAATACTAAAAGCCCAATAAACTACTAGGACCTAAAACATAAAAATACATAAAAATACAATTGACTTGCAAACATAAATAATATGAAATAATAATTCTCTTTCATCTTCCGCATCGATTAGCGTTCAATTTGAGATGCAAGGGAAGAAAGAAGAAGAATAAAGATAAGGATGAGGTTAGCATCGGGATGATGAAAATGCAGTGTTGGAAAGAGAGAGAAGGAAAAGGAAAACAAATAAACAAAGGAGATTGTCGGAGTTGGTGCGCCTTGTTTTTTTTTTTTTTTCTAAGTCACTACTACGAAATTTCTGAAAGGTATCTTTTTATGTCACTACTTCGAAATTTCTAAAAAGTATCCTAATGCTAATTTGCTTTCAAGTTTCCTTTTCCTTTTGCAGTCAAGTCAACAAACTAGTGCTCCATTCAATTAAATTACCATTGACATGATTCTCATCCAAAATATATATATATATATATATATATATATATACCATTTATTTTTTTTTTTTTTTTTTTTGGCTAAAACCATTCACATTCAGAAATAGGCTCAGGTGTAGTTAATCTTTGTCGTATAAGATGCGACTACATATATTCTTTAAAGTTGAAGAAAATTCCTTGAAAACCTTAACTCACATATATGGCTCTCATAATAATTGCCTGGCATCGATGGCCTCGTTTTCCTAGATACTCTCATAAGATACTTCTAGTTTCCATTGTTGAAATTGCAAATTTAGGAGGTTGCTTATAAAGGATTACTAAACCCTAGTTCTAATTGGCTAGGAAACCCTAATTGCCTTATTACAAAAATAACCTTACTTCTAAATTAAAATACTAAAAGCCCAATAAACTACTAGGACCTAAAACATAAAAATACATAAAAATACAATTGACTTGCAAACATAAATAATATGAAATAATAATTATCTTTCATCTTCCGCATCGTTAGCGTTCAAATTTGAGATGCAAGGGAAGAAAGAAGAAGAATAAAGATAAGGATGAGGTTAGCATCGGGATGATGAAAATGCAGTGTTGGAAAGAGAGAGAAGGAAAAGGAAAACAAATAAACAAAGGAGATTGTCGGAGTTGGTGCGCCTTGTTTTTTTTTTTTTTCTAAGTCACTACTACGAAATTTCCGAAAGGTATGTTTTTATGTCACTACTTGAAATTTCTAAAAAGTATCCTAATGCTAATTTGCTTTCAAGTTTCCTTTTCCTTTGCAGTCAAGTCAACAAACCAGTGCTCCATTCAATTAAATTACCATTGACATGATTCGCAAACAAAAAATATATATATATATATATATATATATACCATTTACTTTTTTTTTTTTTTTTTTGGCTAAAACCATTCACATTCATTAAATAGGCTCGTGTGTAGTTAATCTTTGTCGTATAAGATGTGACTACATATATTCTTTAAAGTTGAAGAAAATTCATTGAAAACCTTAACTCACATATATGGCTCTCATAATAATTGCCTAGCACTGATGGCCTCGTTTTCCTAGATACTCTCATAAGATACTTCTAGTTTCCATTGTTGAAATTGCAGATTTAGGAGGTTGCTTATAAAGGATTACTAAACCCTAGTTCTAATTGGCTAGGAAACCCTAATTGCCTTATTACAAAAATAACCTTACTTCTAAATTAAAATACAAAAAGCCCAATAAACTACTAGGACCTAAACCATAAAAATACATAAAAATACAATTGACTTGCAAACATAAATAATATTAAATAATAATTCTCTTTCATCCTCCGCATCGATTAGCGTTCAGGTGAGAAGCAAGGGAAGAAAGAAGAAGAATAAAGATAAGGATGAGGTTAGCATCGGGATGTTGAAAATGCAGTGTTTGAAAGAGAGAGAAGGAAAAGGAAAACAAATAAACAAAGGAGATCGTCGGAGTTGGTGCGCCTTTTTTTTTTTTTTTCTAAGTCACTACTACGAAATTTTGAAAGGTATGTTTTTATGTCACTACTTGAAATTTCTAAAAAGTATCCTAATGCTAATTTGCTTTCAAGTTTCCTTTTCCTTTTGCAGTCAAGTCAACAAACCAGCGCGCTCCATTCCATTAAATTACCATTGACATGATTCTCAACCAAAATATATATATATATATATACCATTTACATTTTTTTTTTTTTTGGCTAAAACCATTCACATTCGTAAATAGGCTCAGGTGTAGTTAATCTTTGTCGTATAAGATGCGACTACATATATTCTTTAAAGTTTAAGAAAATTCCTTGAAAACCTTAACTCACATATATGGCTCTCATAATAATTGCCTAGCACTCGATGGCCTCGTTTTCAGAGACACTCTCATAAGATACTTCTAGTTTCCATTGTTGAAATTGCAGATTTAGGAGGTTGCTTATAAAGGATTACTAAACCCTAGTTCTAATTGGCTAGGAAACCCTAATTGCTTTATTACAAAAATAACCTTACTTCAAAATTAAAATACTAAAAGCCCAATAAACTACTAGGACCTAAAACATAAAAATACATAAAAATACAATTGACTTGCAAACATAAATAATATGAAATAATAATTCTCTTTCATCTTCCGCATCGATTAGCGTTCAAATTTGAGATGCAAGGGAAGAAAGAAGAAGAATAAAGATAAGGATGAGGTTAGCATCGGGATGATGAAAATGCAGTGTTGGAAAGAGAGAGAAGGAAAAGGAAAACAAATAAACAAAGGAGATTGTCGGAGTTGGTGCGCCTTGTTTTTTTTTTCTAAGTCACTACTACGAAATTTCTGAAAGGTATGTTTTTATGTCACTACTTGAAATTTCTAAAAAGTATCCTAATGCTAATTTGCTTTCAAGTTTCCTTTTCCTTTTGCAGTCAAGTCAACAAACCAAAGTGCTCCATTCAATTAAATTACCATTGACATGATTCTCAACCAAAATATATATATATATATATATATATATATACCATTTACTTTTTTTTTTTTTTTTTTTGGCTAAAACCATTCACATTCGAGAAATAGGCTCGTGTGTAGTTAATCTTTGTCGTATAAGATGCGACTACATATATTCTTTAAAGTTGAAGAAAAATTCCTTGAAAACCTTAACTCACATATATGGCTCTCATAATAATTGCCTAGCAATCGATGGCCTCGTTTTCCTAGATACTCTCATAAGATACTTCTAGTTTCCATTGTTGAAATTGCAGATTTAGGAGGTTGCTTATAAAGGATTACTAAACCCTAGTTCTAATTGGCTAGGAAACCCTAATTGCCTTATTACAAAAATAACCTTACTTCTAAATTAAAATACAAAAAGCCCAATAAACTATTAGGACCTAAACCATAAAAATACATAAAAATACAATTGACTTGCAAACATAAATAATATTAAATAATAATTCTCTTTCATCCTCCGCATCGTTAGCGTTCAAATTTGAGAAGCAAGGGAAGAAAGAAGAAGAATAAAGATAAGGATGAGGTTAGCATCGGGATGTTGAAAATGCAGTGTTTGAAAGAGAGAGAAGGAAAAGGAAAACAAATAAACAAAGGAGATCGTCGGAGTTGGTGCGCCTTGTTTTTTTTTTTTCTAAGCCACTACTACGAAATTTCTGAAAGGTATGTTTTTATGTCACTACTTCGAAATTTCTAAAAAGTATCCTAATGCTAATTTGCTTTCAAGTTTCCTTTTCCTTTGCAAGTCAAGTCAACAAACCAAGTGCTCCATTCCATTAAATTACCATTGACATGATTCTCAACCAAAATATATATATATATATATACCATTTACATTTTTTTTTTTTTTTTTTTGGCTAAAACCATTCACATTCGTAAATAGGCTCGGTGTAGTTAATCTTTGTCGTATAAGATGCGACTACATATATTCTTTAAAGTTTAAGAAAATTCCTTGAAAACCTTAACTCACATATATGGCTCTCATAATAATTGCCTAGCACTGATGGCCTCGTTTTCGTAGACACTCTCATAAGATACTTCTAGTTTCCATTGTTGAAATTGCAGATTTAGGAGGTTGCTTATAAAGGATTACTAAACCCTAGTTCTAATTGGCTAGGAAACCCTAATTGCCTTATTACAAAAATAACCTTACTTCAAAATTAAAATACTAAAAGCCCAATAAACTACTAGGACCTAAAACATAAAAATACATAAAAATACAATTGACTTGCAAACATAAATAATATGAAATAATAATTCTCTTTCATCTTCCGCATCGAGTTAGCGTTCAATTTGAGATGCAAGGGAAGAAAGAAGAAGAATAAAGATAAGGATGAGGTTAGCATCGGGATGATGAAAATGCAGTGTTGGAAAGAGAGAGAAGGAAAAGGAAAACAAATAAACAAAGGAGATTGTCGGAGTTGGTGCGCCTTGTTTTTTTTTTCTAAGTCACTACTACGAAATTTCTGAAAGGTATGTTTTTATGTCACTACTTCGAAATTTCTAAAAAGTATCCTAATGCTAATTTGCTTTCAAGTTTCCTTTTCCTTTTGCAGTCAAGTCAACAAACCAGTGCTCCATTCAATTAAATTACCATTGACATGATTCTCAACCAAAATATATATATATATATATATACCATTTACTTTTTTTTTTTTTTTTTTGGCTAAAACCATTCACATTCAGAAATAGGCTCAGGTGTAGTTAATCTTTGTCGTATAAGATGCGACTACATATATTCTTTAAAGTTGAAGAAAATTCCTTGAAAACCTTAACTCACATATATGGCTCTCATAATAATTGCCTAGCATCGATGGCCTCGTTTTCCTAGATACTCTCATAAGATACTTCTAGTTTCCATTGTTGAAATTGCAGATTTAGGAGGTTGCTTATAAAGGATTACTAAACCCTAGTTCTAATTGGCTAGGAAACCCTAATTGCCTTATTACAAAAATAACCTTACTTCTAAATTAAAATACAAAAAGCCCAATAAACTACTAGGACCTAAACCATAAAAATACATAAAAATACAATTGACTTGCAAACATAAATAATATTAAATAATAATTCTCTTTCATCCTCCGCATCGAGTTAGCGTCAAATTTGAGAAGCAAGGGAAGAAAGAAGAAGAATAAAGATAAGGATGAGGTTAGCATCGGGATGTTGAAAATGCAGTGTTTGAAAGAGAGAGAAGGAAAAGGAAAACAAATAAACAAAGGAGATCGTCGGAGTTGGTGCGCCTTGTTTTTTTTTTTTTTCTAAGTCACTACTACGAAATTTCTGAAAGGTATGTTTTTATGTCACTACTTGAAATTTCTAAAAAGTATCCTAATGCTAATTTGCTTTCAAGTTTCCTTTTCCTTTTGCAGTCAAGTCAACAAACCAGTGCTCCATTCCATTAAATTACCATTGACATGATTCTCAACCAAAATATATATATATATATATACCATTTACATTTTTTTTTTTTTTGGCTAAAACCATTCACATTCAGTAAATAGGCTCGTGTGTAGTTAATCTTTGTCGTATAAGATGCGACTACATATATTCTTTAAAGTTTAAGAAAATTCCTTGAAAACCTTAACTCACATATATGGCTCTCATAATAATTGCCTAGCACTCGATGGCCTCGTTTTCCTAGACACTCTCATAAGATACTTCTAGTTTCCATTGTTGAAATTGCAGATTTAGGAGGTTGCTTATAAAGGATTACTAAACCCTAGTTCTAATTGGCTAGGAAACCCTAATTTCCTTATTACAAAAATAACCTTACTTCTAAATTAAAAAACTAAAAGCCCAATAAACTACTAGGACCTAAAACATAAAAATACGTAAAAATACAATTGACTTGCAAACATAAATAATATTAAATAATAATTCTCTTTCATCTTCCGCATCGTTAGCGTTCGGTTGAGAAGCAAGGGATGAAAGAAGAAGAATAAAGATAAGGATGAGGTTAGCATCAGGATGATGAAAATGCAGTGTTGGAAAGAGAGAGAAGGAAAAGGAAAACAAATAAACAAAGGAGATTATCGGAGTTGGTGCGCCTTGTTTTTTTTTTTTCAAGTCACTACTACGAAATTTCTGAAAGGTATGTTTTTATGTCACTACTTCGAAATTTCTAAAAAGTATCCTAATGCTAATGTGCTTTCAAGTTTCCTTTTCCTTTTGCAGTCAAGTCAACAAACCAGTGCTCCATTCCATTAAATTACCATTGACATGATTCTCAACGAAAATATATATATATATACCATTTACTTTTTTTTTTTTTTTTTTTGGCTAAAACCATTGACATTCACAAATAGGCTCAGGTGTAGTTAATCTTTGTAGTATAAGATGCGACTACATATATTCTTTAAAGTTTAAGAAAATTCCTTGAAAACCTTAACTCACATATATGGCTCCCATAATAATTGCCTGGCATCGATGGCCTCGTTTTCCTAGATACTCTCATAAGATACTTCTAGTTTCCATTGTTGAAATTGCAAATTTAGGAGGTTGCTTATAAAGGATTACTAAACCCTAGTTCTAATTGGCTAGGAAACCCAAATTGCCTTATTACAAAAATAACCTTACTTCTAAATTAAAATACTAAAAGCCCAATAAACTACTAGGACCTAAAACATAAAAATACATAAAAATACAATTGACTTGCAAACATAAATAATATGAAATAATAATTCTCTTTCATCTTCCGCATCAGTTAGCGTTCAATTTGAGATGCAAGGGAAGAAAGAAGAAGAATAAAGATAAGGATGAGGTTAGCATCGGGATGATGAAAATGCAGTGTTGGAAAGAGAGAGAAGGAAAAGGAAAACAAATAAACAAAGGAGATTGTCGGAGTTGGTGCGCCTTGTTTTCTTTTTTTCTAAGTCACTACTACGAAATTTCTGAAAGGTATGTTTTTATGTCACTACTTGAAATTTCTAAAAAGTATCCTAATGCTAATTTGCTTTCAAGTTTCCTTTTCCTTTTGCAGTCAAGTCAACAAACCAGTGCTCCATTCAATTAAATTACCATTGACATGATTCTCAACCAAAATATATATATATATATATATATATATATATATATATACCATTTACTTTTTTTTTTTTTTTTTTTGGCTAAAACCATTCACATTCGTAAATAGGCTCGTGTGTAGTTAATCTTTGTCGTATAAGATGCGACTACATATATTCTTTAAAGTTGAAGAAAATTCCTTGAAAACCTTAACTCACATATATGGCTCTCATAATAATTGCCTAGCAATCGATGGCCTCGTTTTCCTAGATACTCTCATAAGATACTTCTAGTTTCCATTGTTGAAATTGCAGATTTAGGAGGTTGCTTATAAAGGATTACTAAACCCTAGTTCTAATTGGCTAGGAAACCCTAATTGCCTTATTACAACAATAACCTTACTTCTAAATTAAAATACAAAAAGCCCAATAAACTACTAGGACCTAAACCATAAAAATACATAAAAATACAATTGACTTGCAAACATAAATAATATTAAATAATAATTCTCTTTCATCCTCCGCATCGTTAGCGTCAAATTTGAGAAGCAAGGGAAGAAAGAAGAAGAATAAAGATAAGGATGAGGTTAGCATCAGGATGTTGAAAATGCAGTGTTTGAAAGAGAGAGAAGGAAAAGGAAAACAAATAAACAAAGGAGATCGTCGGAGTTGGTGCGCCTTTTTTTTTTCTAAGTCACTACTACGAAATTTCTGAAAGGTATGTTTTTATGTCACTACTTCGAAATTTCTAAAAAGTATCCTAATGCTAATTTGCTTTCAAGTTTCCTTTTCCTTTTGCAGTCAAGTCAACAAACCAGTGCTCCATTCCATTAAATTACCATTGACATGATTCTCAACCAAAATATATATATATATATATACCATTTACATTTTTTTTTTTTTTTTTGGCTAAAACCATTCACATTCAGAAATAGGCTCAGGTGTAGTTAATCTTTGTCGTATAAGATGCGACTACATATATTCTTTAAAGTTTAAGAAAATTCCTTGAAAACCTTAACTCACATATATGGCTCTCATAATAATTGCCTAGCACTGATGGCCTCGTTTTCCTAGACACTCTCATAAGATACTTCTAGTTTCCATTGTTGAAATTGCAGATTTAGGAGGTTGCTTATAAAGGATTACTAAACCCTAGTTCTAATTGGCTAGGAAACCCTAATTTCCTTATTTCAAAAATAACCTTACTTCTAAATTAAAAACTAAAAGCCCAATAAACTACTAGGACCTAAAACATAAAAATACGTAAAAATACAATTGACTTGCAAACATAAATAATATTAAATAATAATTCTCTTTCATCTTCCGCATCGAGTTAGCGTTCAGGTTGAGAAGCAAGGGATGAAAGAAGAAGAATAAAGATAAGGATGAGGTTAGCATCGGGATGATGAAAATGCAGTGTTGGAAAGAGAGAGAAGGAAAAGGAAAACAAATAAACAAAGGAGATTATCGGAGTTGGTGCGCCTTGTTTTTTTTTTTTTTCAAGTCACTACTACTAAATTTCTGAAAGGTATGTTTTTATGTCACTACTTCGAAATTTCTAAAAAGTATCCTAATGCTAATGTGCTTTCAAGTTTCCTTTTCCTTTTGCAGTCAAGTCAACAAACCAGTGCTCCATTCCATTAAATTACCATTGACATGATTCTCAACGAAAATATATATATATATACCATTTACTTTTTTTTTTTTTTTTTTTTTTTTGGCTAAAACCATTGACATTCACAAATAGGCTCAGGTGTAGTTAATCTTTGTAGTATAAGATGCGACTACTTATATTCTTTAAAGTTTAAGAAAATTCCTTGAAAACCTTAACTCACATATATGGCTCTCATAATAATTGCCTAGCACTGATGGCCTCGTTTTCCTAGATACTCTCATAAGATACTTCTAGTTTCCATTGTTGAAATTGCAGATTTAGGTGGTTGCTTATAAAGGATTACTAAATCCTAGTTCTAATTGGCTAGGAAACCCTAATTGCCTTATTACAAAAATAACCTTACTTCTAAATTAAAATACTAAATGCCCAATAAACTACTTGGACATAAAACATAAAAATACATAAAAATACAATTGACTTGCAAACATAAATAATATTAAATAATAATTCTCTTTCATCTTCCGCATCGAGTTAGCGTTCAAATTGAGAAGCAAGGGAAGAAAGAAGAAGAATAAAGATATGGATGAGGTTAGCATCGGGATGATGAAAATACGAGTGTTGGAAAGAGAGAGAAGGAAAAGGAAAACAAATAAACAAAGGAGATTGTCGGAGTTGGTGCGCCTTGCGCCTTTTTTTTTTTTTAAGTCACTACTACGAAATTTCGAAAGGTACGTTTTTATGTCACTACTTGAAATTTCTAAAAAGTATCCTAATGCTAATGTGCTTTCAAGTTTCCTTTTCCTTTTGCAGTCAAGTCAACAAACCGGTGCTCCATTCCATTAAATTACCATTGACATGATTCTCAACCAAAAAATATATATATATATATATATACCATTTACTTTTTCTCTTTTTTTGGCTAAAACCATTCACATTCACAAATAGGCTCAGGTGTAGTTAATCTTTGTCGTATAAGATGTGACTACATATATTCTTTAAAGTTTGAAAGTTCAAAAACGTGTACAAATACACTTTTGAACGTTTAGACCCCCAAAAACCAACTTAACCAACGCAAGCAATATGACAAACAATTAATGTGCGGAAACTTAACATATGCTATATTATGAAATTGGTTAAACAACTATCTAAGCCATAACAAATTAAACCACAGCAGATAATGTAAAGGCAGAGATAGAGAGGAAGGAAGATGCAAACACAGCGATAACACCGGATATGTTATCGAAGAGGAAACCAAGACCTCGGTGAAAAACCTCTCCGCCGCCCTCCAAGCGGTAATCAATCCACTAGAAAATATAGTTGGGATACAAGGACAGCAAAAGACCCTCCAAGCCTAATCTACCCAATGCACCTAAGCCCTCCAAGCTTCTTGCTCCAACGAGGTTGCGCCGAACCTTTTTCTTCTCTAGCTTACCGGATTCCGCTACTACACCGTAGCATCAACCAATAAATATTGGCTCCTTCCTAATCGCTTCCCTTAACTCCAAACGTCTGTCTCACAGAGATGATAATGGTGAGAACCAGGTTTGGTTATAATGGCCTCTCAAGGATTTGACAATGGAGAGGAAGAGAGTGAGGGAATTTGATGAGACTCTAAGGTAGAGATTGTGGGTAAAACAATCTGGTTTTTCTTTAGGGTTTCTCTCTCAAAATTCTCTCTGGAAGCTCTCTTTATATCGTGGGTTAAAAGGGTATTTATATCTTTGGAGTGGAGTGGAATGCGAAACGTCAGGTTTTTCCAAAACAGGGGTGGCTCGCGGCTTGACCTCGCGGCTTGACTCGATCGCGAGTTCCGGTCGCGAGATAACCGTATGGCCGATTGTCCTGTTTTGTCTGTAGTGCTCCAGCTAGCATGACTGTTCATCTTCCAAAGATGCTTGGCACGTGTGCAGATTCTCAAGCGGGTTGAAGCCGCGAGTCCAGCCGCGAGTCCCAGCCGCGACACTGTTTTTCTTGCACACTCTTGAGCAATCTTCACTCTATCTCACTCACTACCCTTACACAAATCCCACCTAAATACGGGGTTACTAAATGCTGAATTACAAGCAAATTTGCACGGAATAAAGCCAATTAGATGGGTGAATAAATTCAACCTTACAATCTCCCCTTTGGCTATTCCGTGACAAAACCCTAAAACAGACTCTAGACTTAAACGTGAGTAGGGAACAGTTGAACAAAACTCACTCACACCTAACTCTAGAAGTGTGAAGCACTTGAAACATATGAACAATATACTCTGAAACACAACAATACACTTTGATTATTGTAAGCAGAAAATTATAGATGCATATGAAAAAAGTGAAAGTGATCAAGCAAAGATGGAGTTTGATAAACAACCCATGGCTTGATCAACCAAGTGAACACTACAAGGAAGTGATCACAGTGTTCATTCACACTTGGAATGAACACAAGAACATACAAGTTAGCAAGCACAAGGCAAGATACTTGTATGCTCAACACTCAACCAATGCATAGCACACAAGGCATATGCATCTAGGAACAATCCTACAAGGGCACAAGAGTGACAAGACATTAAACCACAATGCATAACATTTGGAACAAAGTACTGATTTCAACAAGCATAAAGGCTGCACTTAAGCATGGTACAAACCACAAGGCCTACAAATATGCTTAATCCGATTAACCCTAAAAGCTTACAAAAGCATATGGGTACAAAAAGAATTTCTGAATAACATCATCAAACCAAGAGTGTATCAACAATACACCGTAAAACATAGTGTATCAAAAACAAAACATAGAAACATTAGATAATATCCAACAAAGCATAAACCCTAAATCATAAGTTTGTAAGGTAAAACTAAGAACAAAGTTATAACAAAAGTATGTGTGTGTGTGTACTCCCCTATCACTATGCACACTTCCCTTTTGAACTTTCTCTCCCCCCATCGTATGCTCTCCCCCTTTTTGTCACGAATAGCTAAAGACTTTCGTCCAACTTTCGTTGAATCTCATCTAGCTGATTCTCCATAGTCCCGAGACGCATTTGAACACGGTTGTCCGTGGAGTAGAGAAGAGTCACTAGCTCATCAACACGTCTCTCGAATGTGCTCAAGTACACCGCCGACTCGATCAGTAGGGAGGTGCAGCCTGTGCTTGCGGAGTACTACCCGGTGAAGTTTCGGAGCAAGACGTGACGTGTTATGTGCAGGTGGCTCGAGGCGAAGGAGAGACCGGAGAGATGTGAGCGCTTCTTGGTGATTTAGATGAGTGACTTACGCTAGCCTGAAGAGTGAACATGGAAATGGGACGTTGGCGAGGCAACATTTTTCCATCTGCGCAGGAGGAATAATGCCTCGCATGAAGAATGAGCTTCATGACGAGACTGCGAGAATGGAATGATTCCTCGAGCTGTAGATCGACACGCGGTCTTCCTCAAGTTGTAGTAGATGTGCGCACATATATCAATGGGTGCTCGTGTAATGAGATCACACAGAAATATGGCTCTCCCAAGATTGATGAATGTGGTGTTGGACACAGTGGGTAGAGGTTGGTGAACATGATCAACTTCGGTGTGGTCGGCTCGGGGGCAAACTTTGCGGTGCTAATGGAGGTTCTGACTTTGGATACCTCATGATCGTGTCCTAGGATTTGTAGGATTTCTCCAACCTCTGGATTTCTTTCATCATAGGGAGTTAAATTCACATTCTGAGGTCTGGTGATGCCGAGAAGATTTGCTATGGAGTCTGGGGTAACACTAAACTCGTTCCTCGACCCCAGAAAAACGAGGATAGGTCCAAGATCGATGCATTGGCGAAGCATTCTTTGACCAGCTCATCCATTGGATCATCAAAGTTTCCAAACAAGTTTGCCCAGTCTCGGTTCTCAAAGATTCGAGGGATGAAAGTAGTCCCTAAGGTGTTGAACTCTACTACCCGCTCAACTATAGTTGTTGACTTGTCAAACACATTTGAGTAGGCGTGTGAGTTAAGGGGAACTCGAATCTGTCCTCATTGGGATCTTGAGATGCTTGAGATGATAGACGAGTCCTTTTAGCAATCGGTGTTGCGGGTTGCGTCGAACAACAATGTCTTTACCCTGGAAGATCGACGAGACATCCGCAAGAAAGCAGGCCATGAGAAAAGAACCAAGCAACAATACCCCACAAAAGATTGTCAACAAGATTCAGTGTAAACAAAATTTCAATATAAAAACCAGCATGAATAAAGTGTAGACCCAACCAAAACTACCAACAATACACAGAGGCACCAACAAATTCGTGCATCAAACTTGGTAAAAATGCACCAAGAGAAAGAAAGACATCACAACTGTCATTGAGACATGATAACATGACCATGATATGCAATAAGAATCAGCATTTGAACATATATAGCAGATATCATAACTCACTCCAATAGAGACATGAACATGGGGAAAATATATCAATCAAGAAGGAACCAAACATCCACACTGGAGCACGAGGCTAAGTATTATGCATTATGTTAACACAAACAAATCAGTAACCATATGCCAAACACCATCAACAAGACTTAAGCAAATGGAATGGGTAAGACAAATAGACACCAAACCCATATCAGAAAAGAATCTCATATTCAGTATTAGAGCACAAAACCGGACCAATGAACAACGACAAGAATATGATTCAAAGCATGAAGATAGAAGTTAACAATATCAATCACAATACGCCAAACCCATTTCACAAAGAGATAAAGAAACCGGATGCAATAACATACCAAACATAAAGAAAGAAAACCGCAGAAAATGAAAATGAGATTGAGAGAGTAAAACCCATACCTTTTCTTGATGTTTTGAATAAGGAAAGAAGCACCAATGGGGTTTGGAAAAACTGGAGTCTCAAGAGTTTTGGGAGAAAATAGTTTAAGGAGAAGATGAACAGTTACAAAAGTTCGAGGAAAAACTGAAAAAGTTTAAAAGCGCTCCTGTTTACGCAAAACACGCGATTTTCGCGATTGGATCAAGTCGCCACACGCCGCCCGACTCAAGCCGCCAGAAAACACAAGACCAAAATTTTGAAAAATTTTTCTAAGTGTTTTTCGCGACCGAAGGTCTACCCGCGAGTGAGTCGCGAGGTGAGCCGCGAAAATCTCACGAGTGAACTCGCGATTTGGACCTTCTACTCGCGAACAAGTCGCCAAAAATGACCAGCGAAGATGCGACTAAGGCCCGCGACTTGACACACCCGCGATCGAGCCGCCAAAACAGGGCAAAACTGTATTTTTGAAATTTTCAGATTTTTCAACCAAAATACTTTCCAAAAACACCTAAAACACTCAAAAATCTTTTTGTGCTTTAATTAACAAAGATTGAGCATGTGAAAACACATTTCATCAAGTACAATCACACAAATGAATATGGCATTTATCGAACATAAACTTGTGTGTTGTGTGTGGATATCAACAAAGAGATAGTCCTTTGTCTAATGTGAAGCTTCAATGATCAATTCAACCATGGCATACACAATTAGCACTAGATCATGTGACCAATCTCAATTATAGAAATATGAATATATGACTTCCCACACATAACTTGATAACACAACTTGGAGCTTTTCATTTGACTCCACTTTTAATCATAATCTTTGATCTTTTTAGGCACTCATCTCTCATTGTGAGAGGGATATACAAACATTTCTCTTTGAAGAACAGGCCTTTGGCCTTTTTGAAAGAAATTTCACTTTTAACATAAGTCGCTTACCCTTTTTCCTAGTCAAATACTAGAATGTGCGACAGTGCTTTTGCAGCTCAATATCTCTTTTCATTTGGAGATTTACATTTGGTGAGCTCTTTTTAGCAAAACATAAAATAAAAAGTGGGAAGAGATATAGACACAAGTCTATGCATGTCTCAAGATCAACATAACCATTCACTAATCATTCATGACAAGTTTGAAGATCTATTTACAACAATCACATAGATTTCAAGATTTTTCCACAGAGATATAGGTGCATGAAAACAAGCAATGCTCGAAGATGCACAAAGCCATTAGCACAAAGGTACAAGGCAAAACAAGTTTTAAGACAAGACTCAACAAAGTCAATCAAACTTTTTGATTTTCAAATCTTTTATGTAATTTTTGGATTTTTTTGACTCAAAGAACAAAAAGATTGATAAAACACAAAAAAATAAACACAGGAGGATAAGCAAACGACCAGCAACAAAAACAGCAAGCACACCAACCAAACATTGTCACAAGGCATAGGAAGAATTAATGCATGGACATGTTGTAATGCTTATGCATGAGTACCCCTTTTCACCCACACGACACTTGCGTTTGGGGTGATTTCCTTAACGGATTGGGTACGGGAGTTAGGGCTTTCAAACCTTCGTGAGAAGCTTTCCAAGCAGTTGGTGAAAGCACCAATCATCTTCATCACGTTCGTCATTCCGGGATCTTCATGTTGCTCTCTAGATTGATCACCCGCCCATGTTCTCCTATCAATTCTTGGTCCTCCCGACCTTTGAGGAGTAGCACTGTTCTTTGCTCTCGACTTTTGGCAATTTGGTCGAGTGTGCCCTTGAAGTCCGCAATAATGACACACATACATTCCTCTAGGACCTCTTTGTGGTCGTGGACGTGACTTGGCACGAGATTCGAGACTGCCGCCTGCTGAGGATCGATTACGGGATTCAAGACCCGTTGGTTCACCAAATTCTTCTTCTTATCCACCTCTAGCTTCTCACCGTATGTTCATCTACAAACTGGATCTTTTGCCTTCACAAACTTCACTTCTTTAGTGATATTCACAGATGAACTACTTCCTCCGGTATACCCCAGTCCGGATTTGTCCGAGAAGCTCTTTTGAGATGATATAACATCATCTAGCTTCTTGGTGGTGACCCTCTCTATCTTAGCATTTGCTTGAACAACCTCACTTTCAAGAAATCTTACTTTTGTGTAAGCTTCGGACAACTCACCATTTAGAGTTTCAATCTCACATTTGGCCTCCCTATACCGGATTAGGAGACTTTTGTAGTCCTCCTCGGCCTTCTTCATCTTTCTCACAAGCAGCCTTGGCAACCCTTGTGTATTCACGAGACTTCTCCAAGAGTGAGTTGTAGTTTTCTTGAAGAGTTCTTTGTGCTTTCTTCTTCTTGACTTCCGACTCTTCAACAATTCCTAGTGATTCATCATCACTATGATCTCCAAGGTCTTGTACAAGCACACTCAACTCATCCGAAGACTCAATATGAGCAATAGTCATGAAAGCTGAATAGTTCCCTTCTCCATCACAGCTCTCTTCAGATTCTGAGTCGGATGAGTCCGAATCACTCAAGGTTGTGGCATACACCTTGCCTTTCGACTTCAAATAATTAGGACATTCCTTCTTGAAGTGTCCATGCCCGTTGCATTCAAAACAAGTCACACCTTGTGTGGATTGGGATTCTTTTCCATCTTTCCTTTTAAAATCCCTCTTCTCCCTTCCAGAATTTTGGAAATTTCTCTTATCATCAAATTTTCCATTGTTTTTGAATTTCAAAAACTTCTTGAAATTTTTAACAAGATAGGCTACATCCTTGTCCACCATATCTTCTCCCGATGAGCCTTGATTTTCCACCTTCTCATTAGTGGTCTTTAGAGCAAGGGATTTACTCTTCCGTTGATTGGGAAGAGACATCTCATAGGTTTGCAGAGAACCCACCAGCTCTTGCACCTTGATGTCATCAAGGTCCTTGCTCTCTTCTATGGCTGTCACTTTAGCACGAAAACTCTCCGGCAATGATCGGAGGATCTTCCTTACGATCTTTGAGTCCTCCATCTTCTCCCCAAGTTAAACTTATCGACAACCACATCATTTAACTTCCCATAGAAAGAGTCGAAGACTCATCCTCACTCATCTTGAGCTCCTCAAACCGAGTGGTCGACATTTGTAACTTGGTATCCTTCACTTTCTTCGTGCCTTCATAAGTTGTTTCAGAATCTCCCATGCATCTTTGGCAATGGTAATGTGAGAAATCTGTGAAATTCATCCGGAGACACACCACAGAAAATAGCATTTAGTGCTTTCTTGTTAGAATTTGATGCGACAAGTCTTCGCTTTATCCCATGTGGATTTGGCTGCCTCGGGTTTGGTCCAACCAATCTCAACAAAGATCCCACACGGATTCATCAATAGAGCATAAAAAGGCTCTCATACGAACCTTCCAAAATGCATAATTACTTCCATCAAAATATGGAGGTGCATTAAGGGATTGAGACCTATCCATCTCAAATAGGGAGTCAAGGATCACACAATGGTAATGAAACCAACCTGCTTTGTGTACCGCTCTCGATACCAATTGAAAGTTCAAAAACGTGTACAAATACACTTTTGAACGTTTAGACCCCCAAAAACCAACTTAACCAACGCAAGCAATATGACAAACAATTAATGTGCGGAAACTTAACATATGCTATATTATGAAATTGGTTAAACAACTATCTAAGCCATAACAAATTAAACCACAGCAGATAATGTAAAGGCAGAGATAGAGAGGAAGGAAGATGCAAACACAGCGATAACACCAGATATGTTATCGAAGAGGAAACCAAGACCTCGGCGAAAAACCTCTCCGCCGCCCTCCAAGCGGTAATCAATCCACTAGAAAATATAGTTGGGATACAAAGGACAAAGAAAAGACCCTCCAAGCCTAATCTACCCAATGCACCTAAGCCCTCCAAGCTTCTTGCTCCAACGAGGTTGCGCCCGAACCTTTTTCTTCTCTAGCTTACCGGATTCCGCTACTACACCGTAGCATCAACCAATAAATATTGGCTCCTTCCTAATCGCTTCCTTAACTCCAAACGCGTCTGTCTCACAGAGATGATAATGGTGAGAACCAGGTTTGGTTATAATGGCCTCTCAAGGATTTGACAATGGAGAGGAAGAGAGTGAGGGAATTTGATGAGACTCTAAGGTAGAGATTGTGGGTAAAACAATCTGGTTTTTCTTTAGGGTTTCTCTCTCAAAATTCTCTCCGAAGCTCTCTTTAAATCGTGGGTTAAAAGGGTATTTATACTTTGGAGTGGAGTGGAATGCGAAACGTCGGGTTTTTCCAAAACAGGGGTGGCTCGCGGCTTGACCTCGCGGCTTGACTCGATCGCGAGTTCCAGTCGCGAGATAACCGTATGGCCGCTTGTCCTGTTTTGTCCTGTAGTGCTCCGGCTAGCATGACTGTTCATCTTCCAAAGATGCTTGGCACGTGTGCGGATTCTCAGCGGGTTGAAGCCGCGAGTCCAGCCGCGAGTCCCAGCCGCGACACTCTGTTTTCTTGCACACTCTTGAGCAATCTTCACTCTATCTCACTCACTACCCTTACACAAATCCCACCTAAATACGGGGTTACTAAATGATGAATTACAAGCAAATTTGGCACGGAATAAAGCCAATTAGATGGGTGAATAAATTCAACCTTACAAAGTTTAAGAAAATTCCTTGAAAACCTTAACTCACATATATGGCTCTCATAATAATTGCCTAGCACTGATGGCCTCGTTTTCCTAGATACTCTCATAAGATACTTCTAGTTTCCATTGTAGAAATTGCAGATTTAGGAGGTTGCTTATAAAGGATTACTAAACCCTAGTGCTAATTGGCTAGGAAACCCTAATTGCCTTATTACAAAAATAACCTTACTTCTAAATTAAAATACTAAAAGCCCAATAAACTACTAGGACCTAAAACATAAAAATACATAAAAATACAATTGACTTGCAAACATAAATAATATTAAATAATAATTCTCTTTCATCTTCCGCATCGATTAGCGTTCAAATTTGAGAAGCAAGGGAAGAGAGAAGAAGAATAAAGATAAGTTCGAGGTTAGCATCGGGATGATGAAAATGCAAGTGTTGGAAAGAGAGAGAAGGTAAAGGAAAACAAATAAACAAAGGAGATTGTCGGAGTTGGTGCGCCTTTGTTTTTTTTTTCTAAGTCACTACTACGAAATTTCTGAAAGGTATGTTTTTATGTCACTACTTGAAATTTCTAAAAAGTATCCTAATGCTAATTTGCTTTCAAGTTTCCTTTTCCTTTTGCAGTCAAGTCAACAAACCAGTGCTCCATTCCATTAAATTACCATTGACATGATTCTCAAAAAAAAAAATATATATATATATATATATATACCATTTTTTTTTTTTTTTTTGGCTAAAACCATTGACATTCACAAATAGGCTCGGTGTAGTTAATCTTTGTCGTATAAGATGCGACTACATATATTCTTTAAAGTTGAAGAAAATTCCTTGAAAACCTTAACTCACATATATGGCTCTCATAATAATTGCCTGGCACTCGATGGCCTCGTTTTCCTAGATACTCTCATAAGATACTTCTAGTTTCCATTGTTGAAATTGCAGATTTAGGAGGTTGCTTATAAAGGATTACTAAACCCTAGTTCTAATTGGCTAGGAAACCCTAATTGCCTTATTACAAAAATAACCTTACTTCTAAATTAAAATACTAAAAGCCCAATATACTACTAGGACCTAAAACATAAAAATACATAAAAATACAATTGACTTGCAAACATAAATAATATGAAATAATAATTCTCTTTCATCTTCCGCATCGATTAGCGTTCAAATTTGAGAAGCATGGGAAGAAAGAAGAAGAATAAAGATAAGGATGAGGTTAGCATCGGGATGATGAAAATGCAGTGTTGGAAAGAGAGAGAAGGAAAAGGAAAACAAATAAACAAAGGAGATCGTCGGAGTTGGTGCGCCTTTTTTTTTTTTTTTTCTAAGTCACTTCTACGAAATTTCGAAAGGTACGTTTTTATGTCACTACTTGAAATTTCTAAAAAGTATCCTAATGCTAATTTGCTTTCAAGTTTCCTTTTCCTTTTGCAGATCAAGTCAACAAACCAGTGCTCCATTCCATTAAATTACCATTGACATGATTCTCAACCAAAATACATATATATATATATACCATTTACATTTTTTTTTTTTTTTTTTTTGGCTAAAACCATTCACATTCGTAAATAGGCTCGGTGTTGTTAATCTTTGTCGTATAAGATGCGACTACATATATTCTTTAAAGTTTAAGAAAATTCCTTGAAAACCTTAACTCACATATATGGCTCTCATAATAATTGCCTAGCACTGATGGCCTCGTTTTCCTAGACACTCTCATAAGATACTTCTAGTCTCCATTGTTGAAATTGCAGATTTAGGAGGTTGCTTATAAAGGATTACTAAACCCTAGTTCTAATTGGCTAGGAAACCCTAATTTCCTTATTACAAAAATAACCTTACTTCTAAATTAAAAAACTAAAAGCCCAATAAACTACTAGGACCTAAAACATAAAAATACGTAAAAATACAATTGACTTGCAAACATAAATAATATTAAATAATAATTCTCTTTCATCTTCCGCATCAGTTAGCGTTCGGTTGAGAAGCAAGGGATGAAAGAAGAAGAATAAAGATAAGGATGAGGTTAGCATCGGGATGATGAAAATGCAGTGTTGGAAAGAGAGAGAAGGAAAAGGAAAACAAATAAACAAAGGAGATTATCGGAGTTGGTGCGCCTTGTTTTTTTTTTTTTTTTTCAAGTCACTACTACGAAATTTACGAAAGGTATGTTTTTATGTCACTACTTGAAATTTCTAAAAAGTATCCTAATGCTAATGTGCTTTCAAGTTTCCTTTTCCTTTTGCAGTCAAGTCAACAAACCAAAGTGCTCCATTCCATTAAATTACCATTGACATGATTCTCAACGAAAATATATATATATATACCATTTACTTTTTTTTTTTTTTTTTTTTTTTTGGCTAAAACCATTGACATTCACAAATAGGCTCAGGTGTAGTTAATCTTTGTAGTATAAGATGCGACTACATATATTCTTTAAAGTTTAAGAAAATTCCTTGAAAACCTTAACTCACATATATAGCTCTCATAATAATTGCCTAGCACTGATGGCCTCGTTTTCCTAGATACTCTCATAAGATACTTCTAGTTTCCATTGTTGAAATTGCAGATTTAGGTGGTTGCTTATAAAGGATTACTAAATCCTAGTTCTAATTGGCTAGGAAACCCTAATTGCCTTATTACAAAAATAACCTTACTTCTAAACTAAAATACTAAATGCCCAATAAACTACTTGGACATAAAACATAAAAATACATAAAAATACAATTGACTTGCAAACATAAATAATATTAAATAATAATTCTCTTTCATCTTCCGCATCAGTTAGCGTTCATTTGAGAAGCAAGGGAAGAAAGAAGAAGAATAAAGATATGGATGAGGTTAGCATCGGGATGATGAAAATACAGTGTTGGAAAGAGAGAGAAGGAAAAGGAAAACAAATAAACAAAGGAGATTGTCGGAGTTGGTGCGCCTTTTTTTTTTTTTTTTTTAAGTCACTACTATGAAATTTACGAAAGGTACGTTTTTATGTCACTACTTGAAATTTCTAAAAAGTATCCTAATGCTAATGTGCTTTCAAGTTTCCTTTTCCTTTTGCAGTCAAGTCAACAAACCAGTGCTCCATTCCATTAAATTACCATTGACATGATTCTCAACCAAAAAATATATATATATATATATATATACCATTTACTTTTTTTTTTTTTGGCTAAAACCATTCACATTCACAAATAGGCTCAGGTGTAGTTAATCTTTGTCGTATAAGATGTGACTACATATATTCTTTAAAGTTTAAGAAAATTCCTTGAAAACCTTAACTCACGTATATGGCTCTCATAATAATTGCCTGGCACTGATGGCCTCGTTTTCCTAGATACTCTCATAAGATACTTCTAGTTTCCATTGTAGAAATTGCAGATTTAGGAGGTTGCTTATAAAGGATTACTAAACCCTAGTGCTAATTGGCTAGGAAACCCTAATTGCCTTATTACAAAAATAACCTTACTTCTAAATTAAAATACTAAAAGCCCAATAAACTACTAGGACCTAAAACATAAAAATACATAAAAATACAATTGACTTGCAAACATAAATAATATTAAATAATAATTCTCTTTCATCTTCCGCATCAGTTAGCATTCATTTGAGAAGCAAGGGAAGAGAGAAGAAGAATAAAGATAAGTTCGAGGTTAGCATCGGGATGATGAAAATGCAGTGTTGGAAAGAGAGAGAAGGTAAAGGAAAACAAATAAACAAAGGAGATTGTCGGAGTTGGTGCGCCTTTTTTTTTTTTTTCTAAGTCACTACTACGAAATTTCTGAAAGGTATGTTTTTATGTCACTACTTGAAATTTCTAAAAAGTATCCTAATGCTAATTTGCTTTCAAGTTTCCTTTTCCTTTTGCGAGTCAAGTCAACAAACCAAAGTGCTCCATTCCATTAAATTACCATTGACATGATTCTCAACCAAAAAAAAAAAAATATATATATATATATATATATATACCATTTACTTTTTTTTTTTTTTTTGGCTAAAACCATTGACATTCACAAATAGGCTCAGGTGTAGTTAATCTTTGTCGTATAAGATGCGACTACATATATTCTTTAAAGTTGAAGAAAATTCCTTGAAAACCTTAACTCACATATATGGCTCTCATAATAATTGCCTGGCATCGATGGCCTCGTTTTCCTAGATACTCTCACAAGATACTTCTAGTTTCCATTGTTGAAATTACAGATTTAGGAGGTTGCTTATAAAGGATTACTAAACCCTAGTTCTAATTGGCTAGGAAACCCTAATTGCCTTATTACAAAAATAACCTTACTTCTAAATTAAAATACTAAAAGCCCAATATACTACTAGGACCTAAAACATAAAAATACATAAAAATACAATTGACTTGCAAACATAAATAATATGAAATAATAATTCTCTTTCATCTTCCGCATCGTTAGCGTTAAATTTGAGAAGCATGGGAAGAAAGAAGAAGAATAAAGATAAGGATGAGGTTAGCATCAGGATGATGAAAATGCAGTGTTGGAAAGAGAGAGAAGGAAAAGGAAAACAAATAAACAAAGGAGATCGTCGGAGTTGGTGCGCCTTGTTTTTTTTTTTCTAAGTCACTTCTACGAAATTTCTGAAAGGTACGTTTTTATGTCACTACTTCGAAATTTCTAAAAAGTATCCTAATGCTAATGTGCTTTCAAGTTTCCTTTTCCTTTTGCAGTCAAGTCAACAAACCAAAGGTTCGTTCCATTAAATTACCATTGACATGATTCTCAACCAAAATATATATATATATATATATATATATACCATTTACTTTTTTTTTTTTTGGATAAAACCATTCACATTCACAAATAGACTCAGGTGTAGTTAATCTTTGTCGTATAAGATGTGACTACATATATTCTTTAAAGTTTAAGAAAATTCCTTGAAAACCTTAACTCACATATATGGCTATCATAATAATTGCCTAGCAATCGATGGCCTCGTTTTCCTAGATACTCTCATAAGATACTTCTAGTTTCCATTGTAGAAATTGCAGATTTAGGAGGTTGCTTATAAAGGATTACTAAACCCTAGTGCTAATTGGCTAGGAAACCCTAATTGCCTTATTACAAAAATAACCTTACTTCTAAATTAAAATACTAAAAGCCCAATAAACTACTAGGACCTAAAACATAAAAATACATAAAAATACAATTGACTTGCAAACATAAATAATATTAAATAATAATTCTCTTTCATCTTCCGCATCAGTTAGCGTTCAATTTGAGAAGCAAGGGAAGAAAGAAGAAGAATAAAGATAAGTATGAGGTTAGCATCGGGATGATGAAAATGCAAAGTGTTGGAAAGAGAGAGAAGGAAAAGGAAAACAAATAAACAAAGGAGATTGTCGGAGTTGGTGCGCCTTGTTTTTTTTTTTTCTAAGTCACTACAACGAAAATTTCGAAAGGTATGTTTTTATGTCACTACTTGAAATTTCTAAAAAGTATCCTAATGCTAATTTGCTTTCAAGTTTCCTTTTCCTTTTGCAGTCAAGTCAACAAACCAAAGTGCTCCATTCCATTAAATTACCATTGACATGATTCTCAACCAAAAAAAAAAAATATATATATATATATATATATACCATTTTTTTTTTTTTTTTTGGCTAAAACCATTGACATTCACAAATAGGCTCAGGTGTAGTTAATCTTTGTCGTATAAGATGCGACTACATATATTCTTTAAAGTTGAAGAAAATTCCTTGAAAACCTTAACTCACATATATGGCTCTCATAATAATTGCCTGGCATCGATGGCCTCGTTTTCCTAGATACTCTCATAAGATACTTCTAGTTTCCATTGTTGAAATTGCAGATTTAGGAGGTTGCTTATAAAGGATTACTAAACCCTAGTTCTAATTGGCTAGGAAACCCTAATTGCCTTATTACAAAAATAACCTTACTTCTAAATTAAAATACTAAAAGCTCAATATACTACTAGGACCTAAAACATAAAAATACATAAAAATACAATTGACTTGCAAACATAAATAATATGAAATAATAATTCTCTTTCGTCTTCCGCATCAGTTAGCGTTAATTTGAGAAGCATGGGAAGAAAGAAGAAGAATAAAGATAAGGATGAGGTTAGCATCGGGATGATGAAAATGCAGTGTTGGAAAGAGAGAGAAGGAAAAGGAAAACAAATAAACAAAGGAGATCGTTGGAGTTGGTGCGCCTTTTTTTTTTTTCTAAGTCACTTCTCGAAATTTCGAAAGGTACGTTTTTATGTCACTACTTGAAATTTCTAAAAAGTATCCTAATGCTAATGTGCTTTCAAGTTTCCTTTTCCTTTTGCAGTCAAGTCAACAAACCAGTGCTCCATTCCATTAAATTACCATTGACATGATTCTCAACCAAAATATATATATATATATATATATATACCATTTACTTTTTTTTTTTTTTGGCTAAAACCATTCACATTCACAAATAGGCTCGTGTGTAGTTAATCTTTGTCGTATAAGATGTGACTACATATATTCTTTAAAGTTTAAGAAAATTCCTTGAAAACCTTAACTCACATATATGGCTCTCATAATAATTGCCTAGCAATCGATGGCCTCGTTTTCCTAGATACTCTCATAAGATACTTCTAGTTTCCATTGTAGAAATTGCAGATTTAGGAGGTTGCTTATAAAGGATTACTAAACCCTAGTGCTAATTGGCTAGGAAACCCTAATTGCCTTATTACAAAAATAACCTTACTTCTAAATTAAAATACTAAAAGCCCAATAAACTACTAGGACCTAAAACATAAAAATACATAAAAATACAATTGACTTGCAAACATAAATAATATTAAATAATAATTCTCTTTCATCTTCCGCATCGGTTAGCGTTCAAATTTGAGAAGCAAGGGAAGAAAGAAGAAGAATAAAGATAAGTATGAGGTTAGCATCAGGATGATGAAAATGCAGTGTTGGAAAGAGAGAGAAGGAAAAGGAAAACAAATAAACAAAGGAGATTGTCGAAGTTGGTGCGCCTTTTTTTTTTTTTGCTAAGTCACTACTACGAAATTTCTGAAAGGTATGTTTTTATGTCACTACTTGAAATTTCTAAAAAGTATCCTAATGCTAATTTGCTTTCAAGTTTCCTTTTCCTTTTCAGTCAAGTCAACAAACCAAAGTGCTCCATTCCATTAAATTACCATTGACATGATTCTCAACCAAAAAAAAAAAAATATATATATATATATATATACCATTTTTTTTTTTTTTTTTTGGCTAAAACCATTGACATTCACAAATAGGCTCAGATGTAGTTAATCTTTGTCGTATAAGATGCGACTACATATATTCTTTAAAGTTGAAGAAAATTCCTTGAAAACCTTAACTCACATATATGGCTCTCATAATAATTGCCTGGCATCGATGGCCTCGTTTTCCTAGATACTCTCATAAGATACTTCTAGTTTCCATTGTTGAAATTGCAGATTTAGGAGGTTGCTTATAAAGGATTACTAAACCCTAGTTCTAATTGGC
Source organism: Quercus dentata (assembly GCA_028216015.1). Taxonomy (NCBI): domain Eukaryota; kingdom Viridiplantae; phylum Streptophyta; class Magnoliopsida; order Fagales; family Fagaceae; genus Quercus; species Quercus dentata. Next base: position 407,315 of record CP116452.1, on the reverse strand, counting down.
TAGGAAACCCTAATTTCCTTATTACAAAAATAACCTTACTTCTAAATTAAAGTACAAAACCCCAATAAACTACTAGGACCTAAAACATAAAAATACGTAAAAATACAATTGACTTGCAAACATAAATAATATTAAATAATAATTCTCTTTCATCTTCCGCATCAGTTAGCGTTCTCACGAGAAGCAAGGGAAGAAAGAAGAAGAATAAAGATAAGGATGAGGTTAGCATCGGGATGATGAAAATGAAGTGTTGGAAAGAGAGAAAAGGAAAAGGAAAACAAATAAACAAAGGAGATTATCGGAGTTGGTGCGCTTGGTTTTTTTTTTTTTTCAAGTCACTACTACGAAGTTTAAGAAAGGTATGTTTTTATGTCACTACTTCGAAATTTCTAAAAAGTATCCTAATGCTAATGTGCTTTCAAGTTTCCTTTTCCTTTTCCAGTCATGTCAACAAACCAGTGCTCCATTCCATTAAATTACCATTGACATGATTCTCAACGAAAATATATATATATACCATTTACTTTTTTTTTTTTTTTTTTTGGCTAAAACCATTGACATTCACAAATAGGCTCGGGTGTAGTTAATCTTTGTAGTATAAGATGCGACTACATATATTCTTTAAATTTTAAGAAAATTCCTTGAAAACCTTAACTCACATATATGGCTCTCATAATAATTGCCTAGCAATGATGGCCTCGTTTTCCTAGATACTCTCATAAGATACTTCTAGTTTCCATTGTTGAAATTGCAGATTTAGGTGGTTGCTTATAAAGGATTACTAAATCCTAGTTCTAATTGGCTAGGAAACCCTAATTGCCTTATTACAAAAATAACCTTACTTCTAAATTAAAATACTAAAAGCCCAATATACTACTAGGACCTAAAACATAAAAATACATAAAAATACAATTGACTTGCAAACATAAATAATATGAAATAAGAATTCTCTTTCATCTTCCGCATCAGTTAGCGTTCAAATTTGAGAAGCATGGGAAGAAAGAAGAAGAATAAAGATAAGGATGAGGTTAGCATCAGGATGATGAAAATGCAGTGTTGGAAAGAGAGAGAAGGAAAAGGAAAACAAATAAACAAAGGAGATCGTCGGAGTTGGTGCGCCTTTTTTTTTCTAAGTCACTTCTACGAAATTTCTGAAAGGTACGTTTTTATGTCACTACTTCAAATTTCTAAAAAGTATCCTAATGCTAATGTGCTTTCAAGTTTCCTTTTCCTTTTGCAGTCAAGTCAACAAACCAGTGCTCCGTTCCATTAAATTACCATTGACATGATTCTCAACCAAAATATATATATATATATATATATATATACCATTTACTTTTTCTTTTTTTTTGGCTAAAACCATTCACATTCACAAATAGACTCGGGTGTAGTTAATCTTTGTCGTATAAGATGTGACTACATATATTCTTTAAAGTTTAAGAAAATTCCTTGAAAACCTTAACTCACATATATGGCTATCATAATAATTGCCTAGCATCGATGGCCTCGTTTTCCTAGATACTCTCATAAGATACTTCTAGTTTCCATTGTAGAAATTTGCAGATTTAGGAGGTTGCTTATAAAGGATTACTAAACCCTAGTGCTAATTGGCTAGGAAACCCTAATTGCCTTATTACAAAAATAACCTTACTTCTAAATTAAAATACTAAAAGCCCAACAAACTACTAGGACCTAAAACATAAAAATACATAAAAATACAATTGACTTGCAAACATAAATAATATTAAATAATAATTCTCTTTCATCTTCCGCATCGTTAGCGTTCATTTGAGAAGCAAGGAAGAAAGAAGAAGAATAAAGATAAGTATGAGGTTAGCATCGGGATGATGAAAATGCAGTGTTGGAAAGAGAGAGAAGGAAAAGGAAAACAAATAAACAAAGGAGATTGTCGGAGTTGGTGCGCCTTGTTTTTTTTTTTCTAAGTCACTACAACGAAATTTCTGAAAGGTATGTTTTTATGTCACTACTTCGAAATTTCTAAAAAGTATCCTAATGCTAATTTGCTTTCAAGTTTCCTTTTCCTTTTGCAGTCAAGTCAACAAACCAGTGCTCCATTCCATTAAATTACCATTGACATGATTCTCAACCAAAAAAAAAAAAAAAAATATATATATATATATATACCATTTACTTTTTTTTTTTTTTTTTGGCTAAAACCATTGACATTCACAAATAGGCTCAGGTGTAGTTAATCTTTGTCGTATAAGATGCGACTACATATATTCTTTAAAGTTGAAGAAAATTCCTTGAAAACCTTAACTCACATATATGGCTCTCATAATAATTGCCTGGCACTGATGGCCTCGTTTTCCTAGATACTCTCATAAGATACTTCTAGTTTCCATTGTTGAAATTGCAGATTTAGGAGGTTGCTTATAAAGGATTACTAAACCCTAGTTCTAATTGGCTAGGAAACCCTAATTGCCTTATTACAAAAATAACCTTACTTCTAAATTAAAATACTAAAAGCTCAATATACTACTAGGACCTAAAACATAAAAATACATAAAAATACAATTGACTTGCAAACATAAATAATATGAAATAATAATTCTCTTTTCGTCTTCCGCATCGAGTTAGCGTTCACCGAGAAGCATGGGAAGAAAGAAGAAGAATAAAGATAAGGATGAGGTTAGCATCGGGATGATGAAAATGCAGTGTTGGAAAGAGAGAGAAGGAAAAGGAAAACAAATAAACAAAGGAGAGATCGTCGGAGTTGGTGCGCCTTGTTTTTTTTTTTCTAAGTCACTTCTACGAAATTTACGAAAGGTACGTTTTTATGTCACTACTTGAAATTTCTAAAAAGTATCCTAATGCTAATGTGCTTTCAAGTTTCCTTTTCCTTTTTTGCAGTCAAGTCAACAAACCAAAGGTGCTCCGTTCCATTAAATTACCATTGACATGATTCTCAACAAAAATATATATATATATATATATATATATACCATTTACTTTTTCTTTTTTTTTTGGCTAAAACCATTCACATTCACAAATAGACTCAGGTGTAGTTAATCTTTGTCGTATAAGATGTGACTACATATATTCTTTAAAGTTTAAGAAAATTCCTTGAAAACCTTAACTCACATATATGGCTATCATAATAATTGCCTAGCACTGATGGCCTCGTTTTCCTAGATACTCTCATAAGATACTTCTAGTTTCCATTGTAGAAATTGCAGATTTAGGAGGTTGCTTATAAAGGATTACTAAACCCTAGTGCTAATTGGCTAGGAAACCCTAATTGCCTTATTACAAAAATAACCTTACTTCTAAATTAAAATACTAAAAGCCCAACAAACTACTAGGACCTAAAACATAAAAATACATAAAAATACAATTGACTTGCAAACATAAATAATATTAAATAATAATTCTCTTTCATCTTCCGCATCGGTTAGCGTTGGTGAGAAGCAAGGGAAGAAAGAAGAAGAATAAAGATAAGTATGAGGTTAGCATCGGGATGATGAAAATGCAGTGTTGGAAAGAGAGAGAAGGAAAAGGAAAACAAATAAACAAAGGAGATTGTCGGAGTTGGTGCGCCTTGTTTTTTTTTCTAAGTCACTACAACGAAATTTCTGAAAGGTATGTTTTTATGTCACTACTTGAAATTTCTAAAAAGTATCCTAATGCTAATTTGCTTTCAAGTTTCCTTTTCCTTTTGCAGTCAAGTCAACAAACCAGTGCTCCATTCCATTAAATTACCATTGACATGATTCTCTCCAAAAAAAAAAAAAAATATATATATATATATATACCATTTACTTTTTTTTTTTTTTTTTTTGGCTAAAACCATTGACATTCACAAATAGGCTCAGGTGTAGTTAATCTTTGTCGTATAAGATGCGACTACATATATTCTTTAAAGTTGAAGAAAATTCCTTGAAAACCTTAACTCACATATATGGCTCTCATAATAATTGCCTGGCAATCGATGGCCTCGTTTTCCTAGATACTCTCATAAGATACTTCTAGTTTCCATTGTTGAAATTGCAGATTTAGGAGGTTGCTTATAAAGGATTACTAAACCCTAGTTCTAATTGGCTAGGAAACCCTAATTGCCTTATTACAAAAATAACCTTACTTCTAAATTAAAATACTAAAAGCTCAATATACTACTAGGACCTAAAACATAAAAATACATAAAAATACAATTGACTTGCAAACATAAATAATATGAAATAATAATTCTCTTTCGTCTTCCGCATCAGTTAGCGTTCAAATTTGAGAAGCATGGGAAGAAAGAAGAAGAATAAAGATAAGGATGAGGTTAGCATCGGGATGATGAAAATACAAAGTTGTTGGAAAGAGAGAGAAGGAAAAGGAAAACAAATAAACAAAGGAGATCGTTGGAGTTGGTGCGCCTTGTTTTTTTTTTTCTAAGTCACTTCTCCGAAATTTCCGAAAGGTACGTTTTTATGTCACTACTTCGAAATTTCTAAAAAGTATCCTAATGCTAATGTGCTTTCAAGTTTCCTTTTCCTTTTGCAGTCAAGTCAACAAACCAGTGCTCCATTCCATTAAATTACCATTGACATGATTCTCAACCAAAATATATATATATATATATATATACCATTTACTTTTTCTTTTTTTTTGGCTAAAACCATTCACATTCACAAATAGGCTCGTGTGTAGTTAATCTTTGTCGTATAAGATGTGACTACATATATTCTTTAAAGTTTAAGAAAATTCCTTGAAAACCTTAACTCACATATATGGCTCTCATAATAATTGCCTAGCACTCGATGGCCTCGTTTTCCTAGATACTCTCATAAGATACTTCTAGTTTCCATTGTAGAAATTGCAGATTTAGGAGGTTGCTTATAAAGGATTACTAAACCCTAGTGCTAATTGGCTAGGAAACCCTAATTGCCTTATTACAAAAATAACCTTACTTCTAAATTAAAATACTAAAAGCCCAATAAACTACTAGGACCTAAAACATAAAAATACATAAAAATACAATTGACTTGCAAACATAAATAATATTAAATAATAATTCTCTTTCATCTTCCGCATCGAGTTAGCGTTCAACCGAGAAGCAAGGGAAGAAAGAAGAAGAATAAAGATAAGTATGAGGTTAGCATCGGGATGATGAAAATGCAAAGTGTTGGAAAGAGAGAGAAGGAAAAGGAAAACAAATAAACAAAGGAGATTGTCGAAGTTGGTGCGCCTTGTTTTTTTTTTTTCTAAGTCACTACTACGAAATTTCTGAAAGGTATGTTTTTATGTCACTACTTCGAAATTTCTAAAAAGTATCCTAATGCTAATTTGCTTTCAAGTTTCCTTTTCCTTTTCAGTCAAGTCAACAAACCAGTGCTCCATTCCATTAAATTACCATTGACATGATTCTCAAACAAAAAAAAAAAAATATATATATATATATATATATATACCATTTACTTTTTTTTTTTTTTTTGGCTAAAACCATTGACATTCACAAATAGGCTCAGGTGTAGTTAATCTTTGTCGTATAAGATGCGACTACATATATTCTTTAAAGTTGAAGAAAATTCCTTGAAAACCTTAACTCACATATATGGCTCTCATAATAATTGCCTGGCAATCGATGGCCTCGTTTTCCTAGATACTCTCATAAGATACTTCTAGTTTCCATTGTTGAAATTGCAGATTTAGGAGGTTGCTTATAAAGGATTACTAAACCCTAGTTCTAATTGGCTAGAAACCCTAATTTCCTTATTACAAAAATAACCTTACTTCTAAATTAAAGTACAAAACCCCAATAAACTACTAGGACCTAAAACATAAAAATACGTAAAAATACAATTGACTTGCAAACATAAATAATATTAAATAATAATTCTCTTTCATCTTCCGCATCCGTTAGCGTTCTGTTGAGAAGCAAGGGAAGAAAGAAGAAGAATAAAGATAAGGATGAGGTTAGCATCAGGATGATGAAAATGAAGTGTTGGAAAGAGAGAAAAGGAAAAGGAAAACAAATAAACAAAGGAGATTATCGGAGTTGGTGCGCCTTGTTTTTTTTTTTTCAAGTCACTACTACGAAGTTTCTGAAAGATATGTTTTTATGTCACTACTTCGAAATTTCTAAAAAGTATCCTAATGCTAATGTGCTTTCAAGTTTCCTTTTCCTTTTCCAGTCATGTCAACAAACCAAAGTGCTCCATTCCATTAAATTACCATTGACATGATTCTCAACGAAAATATATATATATACCATTTACTTTTTTTTTTTTTTTTTTTTTTTTTTTGGCTAAAACCATTGACATTCACAAATAGGCTCGGGTGTAGTTAATCTTTGTAGTATAAGATGCGACTACATATATTCTTTAAAGTTTAAGAAAATTCCTTGAAAACCTTAACTCACATAAATGGCTCTCATAATAATTGCCTAGCAATCGATGGCCTCGTTTTCCTAGATACTCTCATAAGATACTTCTAGTTTCCATTGTTGAAATTGCAGATTTAGGTGGTTGCTTATAAAGGATTACTAAATCCTAGTTCTAATTGGCTAGGAAACCCTAATTGCCTTATTACAAAAATAACCTTACTTCTAAATTAAAATACTAAATGCCCAATAAACTACTAGGACCTAAAACATAAAAATACATAAAAATACAATTGACTTGCAAACATAAATAATATTAAATAATAATTCTCTTTCATCTTCCGCATCTCGTTAGCGTTCAAATTTGAGAAGCAAGGGAAGAAAGATGAAGAATAAAGATAAGGATGAGGTTAGCATCGGGATGATGAAAATACAGTGTTGGAAAGAGAGAGAAGGAAAAGGAAAACAAATAAACAGAGGGGATTGTCGGAGTTGGTGCGCCTTGTTTTGTTTTTTTTTTTTTTTTTTAAGTCACTACTACGAAATTTCGAAAGGTATGTTTTTATGTCACTACTTGAAATTTCTAAAAAGTATCCTAATGCTAATGTGCTTTCAAGTTTCCTTTTCCTTTTGCAGTCAAGTCAACAAACCAAAGTGCTCCATTCCATTAAATTACCATTGACATGATTCTCAACCAAAATATATATATATATATATACCATTTACTTTTTCTTTTTTTTTGCCTAAAACCATTCACATTCACAAATAGGCTCGGGTGTAGTTAATCTTTGTCGTATAAGATGGGACTACATATATTCTTTAAAGTTTAAGAAAATTCCTTGAAAACCTTAACTCACATATATGGCTCTCATAATAATTGCCTAGCATCGATGGCCTCGTTTTCCTAGATACTCTCATAAGATACTTCTAGTTTCCATTGTAGAAATTGCAGATTTAGGAGGTTGCTTATAAAGGATTACTAAACCCTAGTGCTAATTGGCTAGGAAACCCTAATTGCCTTATTACAAAAATAACCTTACTTCTAAATTAAAATACTAAAAGCCCAATAAACTACTAGGACCTAAAACATAAAAATACATAAAAACACAATTGACTTGCAAACATAAATAATATTAAATAATAATTCTCTTTCATCTTCCGCATCGAGTTAGCGTTCGGTTGAGAAGCAAGGGAAGAAAGAAGAAGAATAAAGATAAGGATGAGGTTAGCATCAGGATGATGAAAATGCAGTGTTGGAAGAGAGAGAGAAGGAAAAGGAAAACAAATAAACAAAGGAGATTGTCGGAGTTGGTGCGCCATGTTTTTTTTTTTTTTTTTTAAGTCACTACTACGAAATTTCGAAAGGTATGTTTTTATGTCACTACTTGAAATTTCTAAAAAGTATCCTAATGCTAATGTGCTTTCAAGTTTCCTTTTCCTTTTTGCAGTCAAGTCAACAAACCAGTGCTCCATTCCATTAAATTACCATTGACATGATTCTCAACCAAAATATATATATATATATATACCACTTACTTTTTTTTTTTTTTTTTGGCTAAAACCATTCACATTCAGAAATAGGCTTAGGTGTAGTTAATCTTTGTCGTATAAGATGCGACTACATATATTCTTTAAAGGTTAAGAAAATTCCTTGAAAACCTTAACTCACATATATGGCTCTCATAATAATTGCCTAGCACCGATGGCCTCGTTTTCCTAGATACTCTCATAAGATACTTCTAGTTTCCATTGTTGAAATTGCAGATTTAGGAGGTTGCTTATAAAGGATTACTAAACCCTAGTTCTAATTGGCTAGGAAACCCTAATTGCCTTATTACAAAAATAACCTTACTTCTAAATTAAAATACTGAAAGCCCAATAAACTACTAGGACCTAAAATATAAAAATACGTAAAAATACAATTGACTTGCAAACATAAATAATATTAAATAATAATTCTCTTTCATCTTCCGCATCAGTTAGCGTTCAGTTGAGAAGCAAGGGAAGAAAGAAGAAGAATAAAGATAAGGATGAGGTTAGCATCGGGATGATGAAAATGCAGTGTTGGAAAGAGAGAGAAGGAAAAGGAAAACAAATAAACAAAGGAGATTATCGGAGTTGGTGCGCCTTGTTTTTTTTTTTTCAAGTCACTACTACTAAATTTCTGAAAGGTATGTTTTTATGTCACTACTTCGAAATTTCTAAAAAGTATCCTAATGCTAATGTGCTTTCAAGTTTCCTTTTCCTTTTGCAGTCAAGTCAACAAACCAGTGCTCCATTCCATTAAATTACCATTGACATGATACTCAACGAAAATATATATATATACCATTTACTTTTTTTTTTTTTTGGCTAAAACCATTGACATTCACAAATAGGCTCTGGTGTAGTTAATCTTTGTCGTATAAGATGCGACTACATATATTCTTTAAAGTTTAAGAAAATTCCTTGAAAACCTTAACTCACATATATGGCTCACATAATAATTGCCTAGCATCGATGGCCTCGTTTTCCTAGATACTATCATAAGATACTTCTAGTTTCCATTGATGAAATTGCAGATTTGGGTGGTTGCTTATAAAGGATTACTAAACCCTAGTTCTAATTGGCTAGGAAACCCTAATTGCCTTATTACAAAAATAACCTTACTTCTAAATTAAAATACTAAATGCCCAATAAACTACTAGGACCTAAAACATAAAAATACATAAAAATACAATTGACTTGCAAACATAAATAATATTAAATAATAATTCTCTTTCATCTTCCGCATCAGTTAGCGTTCATTTGAGAAGCAAGGGAAGAAAGAAGAAGAATAAAGATAAGGATGAGGTTAGCATCGGGATGATGAAAATACAGTGTTGGAAAGAGAGAGAAGGAAAAGGAAAACAAATAAACAAAGGAGATTGTCGGAGTTGGTGCGCCTTGTTTTTTTTTTTTTTAAGTCACTACTACGAAATTTCTGAAAGGTATGTTTTTATGTCACTACTTCGAAATTTCTAAAAAGTATCCTAATGCTAATGTGCTTTCAAGTTTCCTTTTCCTTTTGCAGTCAAGTCAACAAACCAGTGCTCCATTCCATTAAATTACCATTGACATGATTCTCAACCAAAATATATATATATATACCATTTACTTTTTTTTTTTTTTTTTTTTGGCTAAAACCATTCACATTCACAAATAGGCTCAGGTGTAGTTAATCTTTGTCGTATAAGATGCGACTACATATATTCTTTAAAGTTTAAGAAAATTCCTTGAAAACCTTAACTCACATATATGGCTCTCATAATAATTGCCTAGCAATGATGGCCTCGTTTTCCTAGATACTCTCATAAGATACTTCTAGTTTCCATTGTTGAAATTGCAGATTTAGGAGGTTGATTATAAAGGATTACTAAACCCTAGTTCTAATTAGCTAGGAAACCCTAATTGCCTTATTACAAAAATAACCTTACTTCTAAATTAAAATGCTAAAAGCCCAATAAACTACTAGGACCTAAAACATAAAAATACGTAAAAATACAATTGACTTGCAAACATAAATAATATTAAATAATAATCCTCTTTCATCTTCCGCATCGGTTAGCGTTGAGCTAAGAAGCAAGGGAAGAAAGAAGAAGAATAAAGATAAGGATGAGGTTAGCATCAATATGATGAAAATGCAGTGTTGGAAAGAGAGAGAAGGAAAAGGAAAACAAATGAACAAAGGAGATTGTTGGAGTTGGTGCGCCTTTTTTTTTTTTTTTTTTTAAGTCACTACTATGAAATTTACGAAAGGTACGTTTTTATGTCACTACTTCGAAATTTCTAAAAAGTATCCTAATGCTCCCGTGCTTTCAAGTTTCCTTTTCCTTTTGCAGTCAACCATTCCATTAAATTACCATTGACATGATTCTCAACCAAAATATATATATATATATATATATATACCATTTACTTTTTTTTTTTTTTGGCTAAAACCATTCACATTCACAAATAGGCTCAGGTGTAGTTAATCTTTGTCGTATAAGATGCGACTACATATATTCTTTAAAGTTTAAGAAAATTCCTTGAAAACCTTACCTCACATATATGGCTCTCATAATAATTGCCTGGCACTGATGGCCTCGTTTTCCTACATACTCTCATAAGATACTTCAAGTTTCCATTGTTGAAATTGCAGATTTAGGAGGTTGCTTATAAAGGATTACTAAACCCTAGTTCTAATTGGCTAGGAAACCCCAATTGCCTTATTACAAAAATAACCTTACTTCTAAATTAAAATACTAAAAGCCCAATAAAAAACTAGGACCTAAAACATAAAAATACATAAAAATACAATTGACTTGCAAACATAAATAATATTAAATAATAATTCAGTTTCATCTTCCGCATCAGAAAGCGTTCAGTTAAGAAGCAAGGGAAGAAAGAAGAAGAATAAAGATAAGGATGAGGTTAGCATCGGGATGATGAAAATGCAGTGTTGGAAAAGAGAGAAGGAAAAGGAAAACAAATAAACAAAGGAGATTATCGGAGTTGGTGCGCCTTGTTTTTTTTTTTTTAAGTCACTACTACGAAATTTCTGAAAGGTATGTTTTTATGTCACGACTACGAAATTTCTGAAAGGTATGTTTTTCTGTCACTACTTCGAAATTTCTAAAAAGTATCCTAATGCTAATGTTCTTTCAAGTTTCCTTTTCCTTTAGCGATCAAGTCAACAAACCAGTGCTCCATTCCATTAAATTACCATTGACATGATTCTCGGCCAAAAATATATATATATATATATATATATACCATTTACTTTTTTTTTTTTTGGCTAAAACCATTCACATTCACAAATAGGCTCAGGTGTAGTTAATCTTTGTCATATAAGATGTGACTACATATATTCTTAAAGTTTAAAAAAATTCCTTGAAAACCTTACCTCACATATATGGCTCTCATAAAAATTGCCTAGCACTGATAGCCTCGTTTTCCTAGATACTCTCATAAGATACTTCTAGTTTCCATTGTTGAAATTGCAGATTTAGGAGGTTGCTTATAAAGGATTACTAAACCCTAGTTCTAATTGGCTAGGAAACCCTAATTGCCTTATTACAAAAGTAACCTTACTTCAAAATTAAAATACTAAAAGCCCAATAAACTACTAGGACCTAAAACATAAAAATACATAAAAATACAATTGACTTGCAAACATAAATAATATTAAATAATAATTCTCTTTCATCTTCCGCATCGGTTAGCGTTCGGTTGAGAAGCAAGGCGAGAAAGAAGAAGAATAAAGATAAGGATGAGGTTAGCATCGGGATGATGAAAATGCAATGTTGGAAAGAGAGAGAAGGAAAAGGAAAACAAATAAACAAAGGAGTTTACCGGATTAGGTGCGCCTTGTATTTTTTTTTTCAAGTCACTACTACGAAATTTCTGAAAGGTATGTTTTTATGTCACTACTTCGAAATTTCTAAAAAGTATCCTAATGCTAATGTGCTTTCAAGTTTCCTTTTCCTTTTGCAGTCTAGTCAACAAAAACCAGTGCTCCATTCCATTAAATTACCATTGACATGATTCTCAACGAAAAATATATATATATACCATTTTTTTTTTTTTTTTTTTTTTTTTGGCTAAAACCATTGACATTCACAAATAGGCTCGGTGTAGTTAATCTTTGTCGTATAAGATGCGACTACATATATTCTTTAAAGTTTAAGAAAATTCCTTGAAAACCTTAACTCACATATATGGCTCTCATAATAATTGCCTAGCAATGATGGCCTGGTTTTCCTAGATACCCTCATAAGATACTTCTAGTTTCCATTGTTGAAATTGCAGATTTAGGTGGTTGCTTATAAAGGATTACTAAACCCTAGTTCTAATTGGCTAGGAAAACCTAATTGCCTTATTACAAAAATAACCTTACTTCTAAATTAAAATACTAAAATCCCAATAAACTACTAGGATCTAAAACATAAAAATACGTAAAAATACAATTGACTTGCAAACATAAATAATATTAAATAATAATTCTCTTTCATCTTCCGCATCGTTAGCGTTCAAATTTGAGAAGCAAGGGAAGAAAGAAGAAGAATAAAGATAAGGATGAGGTTTGCATCGGGATGATGAAAATACAGTGTTGGAAAGAGAGAGAAGGAAAAGGAAAACAAATAAACAAAGGAGATTGTCGGAGTTGGTGCGCCTTGTTTTTTTTTTTTTTTTTAAGTCACTACTACGAAATTTCGGAAGGTATGTTTTGATGTCACTACTTGAAATTTCTAAAAAGTATCCTAATGCTAATGTGCTTTCAAGTTTCCTTTTCCTTTTGCAGTCAAGTCAACAAACCAGTGCTCCATTCCATTAAATTACCATTGACATGATTCTCAACCAAACTATATATATATACCATTTACTTTTTTTTTTTTTTTTGGCTAAAACCATTCACATTCACAAATAGGCTTAGGTGTAGTTAATCTTTGTCGTATAAGATGCGACTACATATATTCTTTAAAGTTTAAGAAAATTCCTTGAAAACCTTAACTCACATATATGGCTCTCATAATAATTGCCTAACACCGATGGCCTCGTTTTCCTAGATACTCTCATAAGATACTTCTAGTTTCCATTGTTGAAATTGCAGATTTAGGAGGTTGCTTATAAAGGATTACTAAACCCTAGTTCTAATTGGCTAGGAAACCCTAAATGCCTTATTACAAAAATAACCTTACTTCTAAATTAAAATACTAAAATCCCAATAAACTACTAGGATCTAAAACATAAAAATACGTAAAAATACAATTGACTTGCAAACATAAATAATATTAAATAACAATTCTCTTTCATCTTCCGCATCAGTTAGCGTTGAGCTTAGAAGCAAGGGAAGAAAGAAGAAGAATAAAGATAAGGATGAGGTTAGCATCGGGATGATGAAAGTGCAGTGTTGGAAAGAGAGAGAAGGAAAAGGAAAACAAATAAACAAAGGAGATTATCGGAGTTGGTGCGCCTTGTTTTTTTTTTTTTTTTTTAAGTCACTACTACGAAATTTCCGAAAGGTATGTTTTTATGTCACTACTTGAAATTTCTAAAAAGTATCCTAATGCTAATGTGCTTTCAAGTTTCCTTTTCCCTTTGCAGTCAAGTCAACAAACCAAAGTGCTCCATTCCATTAAATTACCATTGACATGATTCTCAACGAAAATATATATATATATATATTTATACCATTTTTTTTTTTTTTTGGCTAAAACCTTTCACATTCACAAATAGGCTCGGGTTTAGTTAATCTTTGTCGTGTAAGATGCGACTACATATATTCTTTTAAATTTAAGAAAATTCCTTGAAAACCTTTACTCACATATATGGCTCTCATAATAATTGCCTAGCACTGATGGCCTCGTTTTCCTAGATACTCTCATAAGATACTTCTAGTTTCCATTGTTGAAAATGCAGATTTAGGAGGTTGCTTATAAAGGATTACTAAACCCTAGTTCTAATTGGCTAGGAAACCCTAATTGCCTTATTACAAAAATAACCTTACTTCTAAATTAAAATACTAAAATCCCAATAAACTACTAGGACCTAAAACATAAAAATACGTAAAAATACAATTGACTTGCAAACATAAATAATATTAAATAATAATTCTCTTTCATCTTCCTTATCGGTTAGCGTTCGGTTGAGAAGCAAGGGAAGAAAGAAGAAGAATAAAGATAAGGATGAGGTTAGCATCAAGATGATGAAAATGCAGTGTTGGAAAGAGAGAGAAGGAAAAGGAAAACAAATAAACAAAGGAGATTACCGGAGTAGGTGCGGCTTGTTTTTTTTTTTTCAAGTCACTACTACGAAATTTCTGAAAGGTATGTTTTTATGTCACTACTTCGAAATTTCTAAAAAGTATCCTAATGCTAATGTGCTTTCAAGTTTCCTTTTCCTTTTGCAGTCAAGTCAACAAACCAGTGCTCCATTCCATTAAATTACCATTGACATGATTCTCAACCAAAAAATATATATATATATATGTATATATATACCATTTAAATTTTTTTTTTTTTTGTGGCTAAAACCATTCACATTCACAAATAGGCTCGGTGTAGTTAATCATTGTCGTATAAGATGCGACTACATATATTCTTTATAGTTTAAGAAAATTCCTTGAAATCCTTAACTCACATATATGGCTCTCATAATAATTGCCTAGCACAGATGGCCTCGTTTTCCAAGATACTCTCATAAGATACTTCTAGTTTCCATTGTTGAAATTGCAGATTTAGGAGGTTGCTTATAAAGGATTACTAAACCCTAGTTCTAATTGGCTAGGAAACCCTAATTGCCTTATTACAAAAATAACCTTACTTCTAAATTAAAATACTAAAAGCCCAATAAACTACTAGGACCTAAAACATAAAAATACATAAAAATACAATTGACTTGCAAACATAAATAATATTAAATAATAATTCTCTTTCATCTTCCGCATCGAGTTAGCGTTCAAATTTGAGAAGCAAGGGAAGAAAGAAGAAGAGTAAAGATAAGGATGAGGTTAGCATCGGGATGATGAAAATGCAGTGTTGGAAAGAGAGAGATGGAAAAGGAAAACAAATAAACAACGGAGATTATCGGAGTTGGTGGGCCTTTTTTTTTTTTCAAGTCACTTCTACGAAATTTCTGAAAGGTATGTTTTTATGTCACTACTTCGAAATTTCAAAAAAGTATCCTAATGCTAATGTGCTTTCAAGTTTACTTTTCCTTTTGCAGTCAAGTCAACAAACCAGTGCTCCATTCCATTAAATTACCATTGACATGATTCTCAACCAAAAAAATATATATATATATATGTATATATATACCATTTAAATTTTTTTTTTTTTTTTTTTGTGGCTAAAACCATTGACATTCACAAATAGGCTCGGTGTAGTTAATCTTTGTCGTATAAGATGCGACTACATATATTCTTAAAGTTTAAAAAAATTCCTTGAAAACCTTACCTCACATATATGGCTCTCATAAAAATTGCCTAGCACTCGATAGCCTCGTTTTCCTAGATACTCTCATAAGATACTTCTAGTTTCCATTGTTGAAATTGCAGATTTAGGAGGTTGCTTATAAAGGATTACTAAACCCTAGTTCTAATTGGCTAGGAAAACCTAATTGCCTTATTACAAAAATAACCTTACTTCTAAATTAAAATACTAAAATCCCAATAAACTACTAGGACCTAAAACATAAAAATACATAAAAATACAATTGACTTGCAAACATAAATAATATTAAATAATAATTCTCTTTCATCTTCCGCATCGGTTAGCGTTCATTTGAGAAGCAAGGGAAGAAAGAAGAAGAATAAAGATAAGGATGAGGTTAGCATCGGGATGATGAAAATGTAGTGTTGGAAAGAGAGAGAAGGAAAAGGAAAACAAATAAACAAAGGAGATTATCGGAGTTGGTGCGCCTTGTTTTTTTTTTTTTTAAGTCACTACTACGAAATTTCTTAAAGGTATGTTTTTGTGTCACTACTTGAAATTTCTAAAAAGTATCCTAATGCTAATGTGCTTTCAAATTTCCTTTTCCCTTTGCAGTCAAGTCAACAAACCAGTGCTCCATTCCATTAAATTACCATTGACATGATTCTCAACCAAAATATATATATATATATATATATATATATATATATATACCATTTACTTTTTTTTTTTTTGGCTAAAACCATTGACATTCACAAATAGGCTCAGGTGTAGTTAATCTTTGTCGTGTAAGATGCGACTACATATATTCTTTTAAGTTTAAGAAAATTCCTTGAAAACCTTAACTCACATATATGGCTCTCATAATAATTGCCTAGCATCGATGGCCTCGTTTTCCTAGATACTCTCATAAGATACTTCTAGTTTCCATTGTTGAAATTGCAGATTTAGGAGGTTGCTTATAAAGGATTACTAAACCCTAGTTCTAATTGGCTAGGAAACCCTAATTGCCTTATTACAAAAATAACCTTACTTCTAAATTAAAATACTAAAAGCCCAATAAACTACTAGGACCTAAAACATAAAAATACATAAAAATACAATTGACTTGCAAACATAAATAATATTAAATAATAATTCTCTTTCATCTTCCGCATCGATTAGCTTTTTCTTTGAGAAGCAAGGGAAGAAAGAAGAAGAATAAAGATAAGGATGAGGTTACCATCGGGATGATGAAAATGCAGTGTTGGAAAGAGAGAGAAGGAAAAGGAAAACAAATAGACAAAGGAGATTGTCGGAGTTGGTGCGCCTTGTTTTTTTTTTTAAGTCACTACTACGAAATTTCTGAAAGGTATGTTTTTATGTCACTACTTGAAATTTCTAAAAAGTATCCTAATGCTAATGTGCTTTCAAGTTTCCTTTTCCTTTTGCAGTCAAGTCAACAAACCAAAGTGCTCCACTCCATTAAATTACCATTGACATGACTCTCAAACAAAAAATATATATATATATATATATATATATACCATTTACTTTTTTTTTTTTTTTTTTTGGCTAAAACCATTCACATTCACAAATAGGCTCAAGTGTAGTTAATCATTGTCGTATAAGATGCGACTACATATATTCTTTAAAGTTTAAGAAAATTCCTTGAAAACCTTAACTCACATATATGGCTCTCATAATAATTGCCTAGCATCGATGGCCCCTGTTTTCCTAGATACTCTCATAAGATACTTCTAGTTTCCATTGTTGAAATTGCAGATTTAGGAGGTTGCTTATAAAGGATTACTAAACCCTAGTTCTAATTGGCTAGGAAACCCTAATTGCCTTATTACAAAAATAACCTTACTTCTAAATTAAAATACTAAAAGCCCAATAAACTACTAGGACCTAAAACATAAAAATACATAAAAATACAATTGACTTGCAAACATAAATAATATTAAATAATAATTCTCTTTCATCTTCCGCATCGATTAGCGTTCAATTTGAGAAGCAAGGGAAGAAAGAAGAAGAATAAAGATAAGGATGAGGTTTGCATCGGGATGATGAAAATACGATGTTGGAAAGAGAGAGAAGGAAAAGGAAAACAAATAAACAAAGGAGATTGTCGGAGTTGGTGCGCCTTGTTTTTTTTTTTTTTTAAGTCACTACTACGAAATTTCTGAAAGGTATGTTTTGATGTCACTACTTCGAAATTTCTAAAAAGTATCCTAATGCTAATGTGCTTTCAAGTTTCCTTTTCCTTTTGCAGTCAAGTCAACAAACCGAGTGCTCCATTCCATTAAATTACCATTGACATGATTCTCAACCAAACTATATATATATACCATTTACTTTTTTTTTTTTTTTTTTTTGGCTAAAACCATTCACATTCACAAATAGGCTTAGGTGTAGTTAATCTTTGTCGTATAAGATGCGACTACATATATTCTTTAAAGTTTAAGAAAATTCCTTGAAAACCTTAACTCACATATATGGCTCTCATAATAATTGCCTAACACCGATGGCCTCGTTTTCCTAGATACTCTCATAAGATACTTCTAGTTTCCATTGTTGAAATTGCAGATTTAGGAGGTTGCTTATAAAGGATTACTAAACCCTAGTTCTAATTGGCTAGGAAACCCTAAATGCCTTATTACAAAAATAACCTTACTTCTAAATTAAAATACTAAAATCCCAATAAACTACTAGGATCTAAAACATAAAAATACGTAAAAATACAATTGACTTGCAAACATAAATAATATTAAATAACAATTCTCTTTCATCTTCCGCATCGTTAGCGTTCATTTGAGAAGCAAGGGAAGAAAGAAGAAGAATAAAGATAAGGATGAGGTTAGCATCGGGATGATGAAAATGCATTGTTGGAAAGAGAGAGAAGGAAAAGGAAAACAAATAAACAAAGGAGATTATCGGAGTTGGTGCGCCTTTTTTTTTTTTTTTTTAAGTCACTACTACGAAATTTCCGAAAGGTATGTTTTTATGTCACTACTTGAAATTTCTAAAAAGTATCCTAATGCTAATGTGCTTTCAAGTTTCCTTTTCCCTTTGCAGTCAAGTCAACAAACCTGTGCTCCATTCCATTAAATTACCATTGACATGATTCTCAACGAAAATATATATATATATATATATTTATACCATTTACATTTTTTTTTTTTTTGGCTAAAACCTTTCACATTCACAAATAGGCTCAGGTGTAGTTAATCTTTGTAGTGTATGATGCGACTACATATATTCTTTTAAATTTAAGAAAATTCCTTGAAAACCTTTACTCACATATATGGCTCTCGTAATAATTGCCTAGCAATCGATGGCCTCGTTTTCCTAGATACTCTCATAAGATACTTCTAGTTTCCATTGTTGAAAATGCAGATTTAGGAGGTTGCTTATAAAGGATTACTAAACCCTAGTTCTAATTGGCTAGGAAACCCTAATTGCCTTATTACAAAAATAACCTTACTTCTAAATTAAAATACTAAAATCCCAATAAACTACTAGGACCTAAAACATAAAAATACGTAAAAATACAATTGACTTGCAAACATAAATAATATTAAATAATAATTCTCTTTCATCTTCCTTATCGAGTTAGCGTTCGGTTGAGAAGCAAGGGAAGAAAGAAGAAGAATAAAGATAAGGATGAGGTTAGCATCAAGATGATGAAAATGCAGTGTTGGAAAGAGAGAGAAGGAAAAGGAAAACAAATAAACAAAGGAGATTACCGGAGTAGGTGCGGCTTGTTTTTTTTTTTCAAGTCACTACTATGAAATTTCTGAAAGGTATGTTTTTATGTCACTACTTGAAATTTCTAAAAAGTATCCTAATGCTAATGTGCTTTCAAGTTTCCTTTTCCTTTTGCAGTCAAGTCAACAAACCAGTGCTCCATTCCATTAAATTACCAATGACATGATTCTCAACCAAAAAAATATATATATATATATGTATATATATACCATTTAAATTTTGTTTTTTTTTTTTTTTGTGGCTAAAACCATTCACATTCACAAATAGGCTCGGGTGTAGTTAATCATTGTCGTATAAGATGCGACTACATATATTCTTTATAGTTTAAGAAAATTCCTTGAAATCCTTAACTCACATATATGGCTCTCATAATAATTGCCTAGCACAGATGGCCTCGTTTTCCAAGATACTCTCATAAGATACTTCTAGTTTCCATTGTTGAAATTGCAGATTTAGGAGGTTGCTTATAAAGGATTACTAAACCCTAGTTCTAATTGGCTAGGAAACCCTAATTGCCTTATTACAAAAATAACCTTACTTCTAAATTAAAATACTAAAAGCCCAATAAACTACTAGGACCTAAAACATAAAAATACATAAAAATACAATTGACTTGCAAACATAAATAATATTAAATAATAATTCTCTTTCATCTTCCGCATCGAGTTAGCGTTCAATTTGAGAAGCAAGGGAAGAAAGAAGAAGAGTAAAGATAAGGATGAGGTTAGCATCGGGATGATGAAAATGCAGTGTTGGAAAGAGAGAGATGGAAAAGGAAAACAAATAAACAACGGAGATTATCGGAGTTGGTGGGCCTTGTTTTTTTTTTTTTTCAAGTCACTTCTACGAAATTTCGAAAGGTATGTTTTTATGTCACTACTTGAAATTTCAAAAAAGTATCCTAATGCTAATGTGCTTTCAAGTTTACTTTTCCTTTTGCGAGTCAAGTCAACAAACCAAAGTGCTCCATTCCATTAAATTACCATTGACATGATTCTCAACCAAAAAAAAATATATATATATATATGTATATATATACCATTTAAATTTTGTTTTTTTTTTTGTGGCTAAAACCATTGACATTCACAAATAGGCTCAGGTGTAGTTAATCTTTGTCGTATAAGATGCGACTACATATATTCTTAAAGTTTAAAAAAATTCCTTGAAAACCTTACCTCACATATATGGCTCTCATAAAAATTGCCTAGCATCGATAGCCTCGTTTTCCTAGATACTCTCATAAGATACTTCTAGTTTCCATTGTTGAAATTGCAGATTTAGGAGGTTGCTTATAAAGGATTACTAAACCCTAGTTCTAATTGGCTAGGAAAACCTAATTGCCTTATTACAAAAATAACCTTACTTCTAAATTAAAATACTAAAATCCCAATAAACTACTAGGACCTAAAACATAAAAATACATAAAAATACAATTGACTTGCAAACATAAATAATATTAAATAATAATTCTCTTTCATCTTCCGCATCGAGTTAGCGTTCAATTTGAGAAGCAAGGGAAGAAAGAAGAAGAATAAAGATAAGGATGAGGTTAGCATCGGGATGATGAAAATAGTAGTGTTGGAAAGAGAGAGAAGGAAAAGGAAAACAAATAAACAAAGGAGATTATCGGAGTTGGTGCGCCTTGTTTTTTTTTTTTTTTTTAAGTCACTACTACGAAATTTCTTAAAGGTATGTTTTTGTGTCACTACTTGAAATTTCTAAAAAGTATCCTAATGCTAATGTGCTTTCAAATTTCCTTTTCCCTTTTGCAGATCAAGTCAACAAACCAAGTGCTCCATTCCATTAAATTACCATTGACATGATTCTCAAACCAAAAATATATATATATATATATATATATATATACCATTTACTTTTTTTTTTTTTTTTTTTTGGCTAAAACCATTGACATTCACAAATAGGCTCTCGGTGTAGTTAATCTTTGTCGTGTAAGATGCGACTACATATATTCTTTTAAGTTTAAGAAAATTCCTTGAAAACCTTAACTCACATATATGGCTCTCATAATAATTGCCTAGCAATCGATGGCCTCGTTTTCCTAGATACTCTCATAAGATACTTCTAGTTTCCATTGTTGAAATTGCAGATTTAGGAGGTTGCTTATAAAGGATTACTAAACCCTAGTTCTAATTGGCTAGGAAACCCTAATTGCCTTATTACAAAAATAACCTTACTTCTAAATTAAAATACTAAAAGCCCAATAAACTACTAGGACCTAAAACATAAAAATACATAAAAATACAATTGACTTGCAAACATAAATAATATTAAATAATAATTCTCTTTCATCTTCCGCATCGATTAGCTTTTTCTTTGAGAAGCAAGGGAAGAAAGAAGAAGAATAAAGATAAGGATGAGGTTACCATCGGGATGATGAAAATGCAGTGTTGGAAAGAGAGAGAAGGAAAAGGAAAACAAATAGACAAAGGAGATTGTCGGAGTTGGTGCGCCTTGTTTTTTTTTTTTTTTAAGTCACTACTACGAAATTTCTGAAAGGTATGTTTTTATGTCACTACTTCGAAATTTCTAAAAAGTATCCTAATGCTAATGTGCTTTCAAATTTCCTTTTCCTTTTGCAGTCAAGTCAACAAACCAGTGCTCCACTCCATTAAATTACCATTGACATGACTCTCAAACAAAATATATATATATATATATATATATATACCATTTACTTTTTTTTTTTTTTTTTTTTGGCTAAAACCATTCACATTCACAAATAGGCTCAAGTGTAGTTAATCATTGTCGTATAAGATGCGACTACATATATTCTTTAAAGTTTAAGAAAATTCCTTGAAAACCTTAACTCACATATATGGCTCTCATAATAATTGCCTAGCACTGATGGCCCTGTTTTCCTAGATACTCTCATAAGATACTTCTAGTTTCCATTGTTGAAATTGCAGATTTAGGAGGTTGCTTATAAAGGATTACTAAACCCTAGTTCTAATTGGCTAGGAAACCCTAAATGCCTTATTACAAAAATAACCTTACTTCTAAATTAAAATACTAAAATCCCAATAAACTACTAGGATCTAAAACATAAAAATACGTAAAAATACAATTGACTTGCAAACATAAATAATATTAAATAACAATTCTCTTTCATCTTCCATCGAGTTAGCGTTCAAATTTGAGAAGCAAGGGAAGAAAGAAGAAGAATAAAGATAAGGATGAGGTTAGCATCGGGATGATGAAAATGCATTGTTGGAAAGAGAGAGAAGGAAAAGGAAAACAAATAAACAAAGGAGATTATCGGAGTTGGTGCGCCTTGTTTTTTTTTTTTTTAAGTCACTACTACGAAATTTCTGAAAGGTATGTTTTTATGTCACTACTTCGAAATTTCTAAAAAGTATCCTAATGCTAATGTGCTTTCAAGTTTCCTTTTCCCTTTGCGAGTCAAGTCAACAAACCCGTGCTCCATTCCATTAAATTACCATTGACATGATTCTCAACGAAAATATATATATATATATATATTTATACCATTTACATTTTTTTTTTTTTGGCTAAAACCTTTCACATTCACAAATAGGCTCAGGTGTAGTTAATCTTTGTAGTGTAAGATGCGACTACATATATTCTTTTAAATTTAAGAAAATTCCTTGAAAACCTTTACTCACATATATGGCTCTCGTAATAATTGCCTAGCACTGATGGCCTCGTTTTCCTAGATACTCTCATAAGATACTTCTAGTTTCCATTGTTGAAAATGCAGATTTAGGAGGTTGCTTATAAAGGATTACTAAACCCTAGTTCTAATTGGCTAGGAAACCCTAATTGCCTTATTACAAAAATAACCTTACTTCTAAATTAAAATACTAAAATCCCAATAAACTACTAGGACCTAAAACATAAAAATACGTAAAAATACAATTGACTTGCAAACATAAATAATATTAAATAATAATTCTCTTTCATCTTCCTTATCGAGTTAGCGTTCGGTTGAGAAGCAAGGGAAGAAAGAAGAAGAATAAAGATAAGGATGAGGTTAGCATCAAGATGATGAAAATGCAGTGTTGGAAAGAGAGAGAAGGAAAAGGAAAACAAATAAACAAAGGAGATTACCGGAGTAGGTGCGGCTTGTTTTTTCTTTTTCAAGTCACTACTACGAAATTTCTGAAAGGTATGTTTTTATGTCACTACTTCAAATTTCTAAAAAGTATCCTAATGCTAATGTGCTTTCAAGTTTCCTTTTCCTTTTGCAGTCAAGTCAACAAACCAGTGCTCCATTCCATTAAATTACCATTGACATGATTCTCAACCAAAAAAATATATATATATATATGTATATATATACCATTTAAATTTTTTTTTTTTTTTTTTGTGGCTAAAACCATTCACATTCACAAATAGGCTCAGGTGTAGTTAATCATTGTCGTATAAGATGCGACTACATATATTCTTTATAGTTTAAGAAAATTCCTTGAAATCCTTAACTCACATATATGGCTCTCATAATAATTGCCTAGCACAGATGGCCTCGTTTTCCAAGATACTCTCATAAGATACTTCTAGTTTCCATTGTTGAAATTGCAGATTTAGGAGGTTGCTTATAAAGGATTACTAAACCCTAGTTCTAATTGGCTAGGAAACCCTAATTGCCTTATTACAAAAATAACCTTACTTCTAAATTAAAATACTAAAAGCCCAATAAACTACTAGGACCTAAAACATAAAAATACATAAAAATACAATTGACTTGCAAACATAAATAATATTAAATAATAATTCTCTTTCATCTTCCGCATCAGTTAGCGTTCAAATTTGAGAAGCAAGGGAAGAAAGAAGAAGAGTAAAGATAAGGATGAGGTTAGCATCGGGATGATGAAAATGCAGTGTTGGAAAGAGAGAGATGGAAAAGGAAAACAAATAAACAACGGAGATTATCGGAGTTGGTGGGCCTTTTTTTTTTTTTTTCAAGTCACTTCTACGAAATTTCTGAAAGGTATGTTTTTATGTCACTACTTCGAAATTTCAAAAAAGTATCCTAATGCTAATGTGCTTTCAAGTTTACTTTTCCTTTTGCGAGTCAAGTCAACAAACCAAAGTGCTCCATTCCATTAAATTACCATTGACATGATTCTCAACCAAAAAAAATATATATATATATATGTATATATATACCATTTAATTTTTTTTTTTTTTTTGTGGCTAAAACCATTGACATTCACAAATAGGCTCAGGTGTAGTTAATCTTTGTCGTATAAGATGCGACTACATATATTCTTAAAGTTTAAAAAAATTCCTTGAAAACCTTACCTCACATATATGGCTCTCATAAAAATTGCCTAGCATCGATAGCCTCGTTTTCCTAGATACTCTCATAAGATACTTCTAGTTTCCATTGTTGAAATTGCAGATTTAGGAGGTTGCTTATAAAGGATTACTAAACCCTAGTTCTAATTGGCTAGGAAAACCTAATTGCCTTATTACAAAAATAACCTTACTTCTAAATTAAAATACTAAAATCCCAATAAACTACTAGGACCTAAAACATAAAAATACATAAAAATACAATTGACTTGCAAACATAAATAATATTAAATAATAATTCTCTTTCATCTTCCGCATCGAGTTAGCGTTCATTTGAGAAGCAAGGGAAGAAAGAAGAAGAATAAAGATAAGGATGAGGTTAGCATCGGGATGATGAAAATGTAGTGTTGGAAAGAGAGAGAAGGAAAAGGAAAACAAATAAACAAAGGAGATTATCGGAGTTGGTGCGCCTTGTTCTTTTTTTTTTTAAGTCACTACTACGAAATTTCTTAAAGGTATGTTTTTGTGTCACTACTTCGAAATTTCTAAAAAGTATCCTAATGCTAATGTGCTTTCAAATTTCCTTTTCCCTTTGCAGTCAAGTCAACAAACCAGTGCTCCATTCCATTAAATTACCATTGACATGATTCTCAACCAAAAATATATATATATATATATATATATATATATATATACCATTACTTTTTTTTTTTTTTTTTGGCTAAAACCATTGACATTCACAAATAGGCTCAGGTGTAGTTAATCTTTGTCGTGTAAGATGCGACTACATATATTCTTTTAAGTTTAAGAAAATTCCTTGAAAACCTTAACTCACATATATGGCTCTCATAATAATTGCCTAGCATCGATGGCCTCGTTTTCCTAGATACTCTCATAAGATACTTCTAGTTTCCATTGTTGAAATTGCAGATTTAGGAGGTTGCTTATAAAGGATTACTAAACCCTAGTTCTAATTGGCTAGGAAACCCTAATTGCCTTATTACAAAAATAACCTTACTTCTAAATTAAAATACTAAAAGCCCAATAAACTACTAGGACCTAAAACATAAAAATACATAAAAATACAATTGACTTGCAAACATAAATAATATTAAATAATAATTCTCTTTCATCTTCCGCATCAGTTAGCTTTTTCTTCACGAGAAGCAAGGGAAGAAAGAAGAAGAATAAAGATAAGGATGAGGTTACCATCGGGATGATGAAAATGCAGTGTTGGAAAGAGAGAGAAGGAAAAGGAAAACAAATAGACAAAGGAGATTGTCGGAGTTGGTGCGCCTTTTTTTTTTTTTTTTTTTTTAAGTCACTACTACGAAATTTCCGAAAGGTATGTTTTTATGTCACTACTTGAAATTTCTAAAAAGTATCCTAATGCTAATGTGCTTTCAAGTTTCCTTTTCCTTTTGCAGTCAAGTCAACAAACCAAAGTGCTCCACTCCATTAAATTACCATTGACATGACTCTCAAACAAAATATATATATATATATATATATATATACCATTTACTTTTTTTTTTTTTTTTTTTTTTGGCTAAAACCATTCACATTCACAAATAGGCTCAAGTGTAGTTAATCATTGTCGTATAAGATGCGACTACATATATTCTTTAAAGTTTAAGAAAATTCCTTGAAAACCTTAACTCACATATATGGCTCTCATAATAATTGCCTAGCACTGATGGCCCTGTTTTCCTAGATACTCTCATAAGATACTTCTAGTTTCCATTGTTGAAATTGCAGATTTAGGAGGTTGCTTATAAAGGATTACTAAACCCTAGTTCTAATTGGCTAGGAAACCCTAATTGCCTTATTACAAAAATAACCTTACTTCTAAATTAAAATACTAAAAGCCCAATAAACTACTAGGACCTAAAACATAAAAATACATAAAAATACAATTGACTTGCAAACATAAATAATATTAAATAATAATTCTCTTTCATCTTCCGCATCGAGTTAGCGTTCAATTTGAGAAGCAAGGGAAGAAAGAAGAAGAATAAAGATAAGGATGAGGTTTGCATCGGGATGATGAAAATACAGTGTTGGAAAGAGAGAGAAGGAAAAGGAAAACAAATAAACAAAGGAGATTGTCGGAGTTGGTGCGCCTTGTTTTTTTTTTTTTTTTAAGTCACTACTACGAAATTTCTGAAAGGTATGTTTTGATGTCACTACTTCGAAATTTCTAAAAAGTATCCTAATGCTAATGTGCTTTCAAGTTTCCTTTTCCTTTTGCAGTCAAGTCAACAAACCAGTGCTCCATTCCATTAAATTACCATTGACATGATTCTCAACCAAACTATATATATATACCATTTACTTTTTTTTTTTTTGGCTAAAACCATTCACATTCACAAATAGGCTTAGGTGTAGTTAATCTTTGTCGTATAAGATGCGACTACATATATTCTTTAAAGTTTAAGAAAATTCCTTGAAAACCTTAACTCACATATATGGCTCTCATAATAATTGCCTAACACCGATGGCCTCGTTTTCCTAGATACTCTCATAAGATACTTCTAGTTTCCATTGTTGAAATTGCAGATTTAGGAGGTTGCTTATAAAGGATTACTAAACCCTAGTTCTAATTGGCTAGGAAACCCTAAATGCCTTATTACAAAAATAACCTTACTTCTAAATTAAAATACTAAAATCCCAATAAACTACTAGGATCTAAAACATAAAAATACGTAAAAATACAATTGACTTGCAAACATAAATAATATTAAATAACAATTCTCTTTCATCTTCCGCATCAGTTAGCGTTCATTTGAGAAGCAAGGGAAGAAAGAAGAAGAATAAAGATAAGGATGAGGTTAGCATCAGGATGATGAAAATGCATTGTTGGAAAGAGAGAGAAGGAAAAGGAAAACAAATAAACAAAGGAGATTATCGGAGTTGGTGCGCCTTGTTTTTTTTTTTTTTTAAGTCACTACTACGAAATTTCTGAAAGGTATGTTTTTATGTCACTACTTCGAAATTTCTAAAAAGTATCCTAATGCTAATGTGCTTTCAAGTTTCCTTTTCCCTTTGCAGTCAAGTCAACAAACCTGTGCTCCATTCCATTAAATTACCATTGACATGATTCTCAACGAAAATATATATATATATATATATTTATACCATTTACATTTTTTTTTTTGGCTAAAACCTTTCACATTCACAAATAGGCTCAGGTGTAGTTAATCTTTGTCGTGTAAGATGCGACTACATATATTCTTTTAAATTTAAGAAAATTCCTTGAAAACCTTTACTCACATATATGGCTCTCGTAATAATTGCCTAGCACTCGATGGCCTCGTTTTCCTAGATACTCTCATAAGATACTTCTAGTTTCCATTGTTGAAAATGCAGATTTAGGAGGTTGCTTATAAAGGATTACTAAACCCTAGTTCTAATTGGCTAGGAAACCCTAATTGCCTTATTACAAAAATAACCTTACTTCTAAATTAAAATACTAAAATCCCAATAAACTACTAGGACCTAAAACATAAAAATACGTAAAAATACAATTGACTTGCAAACATAAATAATATTAAATAATAATTCTCTTTCATCTTCCTTATCGTTAGCGTTCAGTTGAGAAGCAAGGGAAGAAAGAAGAAGAATAAAGATAAGGATGAGGTTAGCATCAAGATGATGAAAATGCAGTGTTGGAAAGAGAGAGAAGGAAAAGGAAAACAAATAAACAAAGGAGATTACCGGAGTAGGTGCTTGTTTTTTTTTTTTTCAAGTCACTACTACGAAATTTACGAAAGGTATGTTTTTATGTCACTACTTGAAATTTCTAAAAAGTATCCTAATGCTAATGTGCTTTCAAGTTTCCTTTTCCTTTTGCAGTCAAGTCAACAAACCAGTGCTCCATTCCATTAAATTACCATTGACATGATTCTCAACCAAAAAAAAATATATATATATGTATATATATACCATTTAAATTTTGTTTTTTTTTTTTGTGGCTAAAACCATTCACATTCACAAATAGGCTCAGGTGTAGTTAATCATTGTCGTATAAGATGCGACTACATATATTCTTTATAGTTTAAGAAAATTCCTTGAAATCCTTAACTCACATATATGGCTCTCATAATAATTGCCTAGCACAGATGGCCTCGTTTTCCAAGATACTCTCATAAGATACTTCTAGTTTCCATTGTTGAAATTGCAGATTTAGGAGGTTGCTTATAAAGGATTACTAAACCCTAGTTCTAATTGGCTAGGAAACCCTAATTGCCTTATTACAAAAATAACCTTACTTCTAAATTAAAATACTAAAAGCCCAATAAACTACTAGGACCTAAAACATAAAAATACATAAAAATACAATTGACTTGCAAACATAAATAATATTAAATAATAATTCTCTTTCATCTTCCGCATCGATTAGCGTTCAAATTTGAGAAGCAAGGGAAGAAAGAAGAAGAGTAAAGATAAGGATGAGGTTAGCATCGGGATGATGAAAATGCAGTGTTGTTGAAAAGAGAGATGGAAAAGGAAAACAAATAAACAACGGAGATTATCGGAGTTGGTGGGCCTTGTTTTTTTTTTTTCAAGTCACTTCTACGAAATTTCTGAAAGGTATGTTTTTATGTCACTACTTCGAAATTTCTAAAAAGTATCCTAATGCTAATGTGCTTTCAAGTTTACTTTTCCTTTTGCAGTCAAGTCAACAAACCAGTGCTCCATTCCATTAAATTACCATTGACATGATTCTCAACCAATATATATATATATATACCATTTACTTTTTTTTTTTGGCTAAAACCATTCACATTCACAAATAGGCTCAGGAGTAGTTAATCTTTGTCGTATAAGATGCGACTACATATATTCTTTAAAGTTTAAGAAAATTCCTTGAAAACCTTTACTCACATATACGGCTCTCATAATAATTGCCTAGCAATGATGGCCTCGTTTTCCTAGATACTCTCATAAGATACTTCTAGTTTCCATTGTTGAAATTGCAGATTGAGGAGGTTGCTTATAAAGGATTACTAAACCCTAGTTCTAATTGGCTAGGAAACCCTAATTGCCTTATTACGAAAATAACCTTACTTCTAAATTAAAATACTAAAAGCCCAATAAACTACTAGGACCTAAAACATAAAAATACATAAAAATACAATTGACTTGCAAACATAAATAATATTAAATAATAATTCTCTTTCATCTTCCGCATCGTTAGCGTTAATTTGAGAAGCAAGGGAAGAAAGAAGAAGAGTAAAGATAAGGATGAGGTTAGCATCGGGATGATGAAAATCTTTGTGTTGGAAAGAGAGAGATGGAAAAGGAAAACAAATAAACAACGGAGATTATCGGAGTTGGTGGGCTTTTTTTTTTTTTTCAAGTCACTTCTACGAAATTTCCGAAAGGTATGTTTTTATGTCACTACTTGAAATTTCTAAAAAGTATCCTAATGCTAATGTGCTTTCAAGTTTACTTTTCCTTTTGCAGTCAAGTCAACAAACCAGTGCTCCATTCCATTAAATTACCATTGACATGATTCTCAACCGAAATATATATATATATATACCATTTACTTTTTTTTTTTTTGGCTAAAACCATTGACATTCACAAATAGGCTCGTGTGTAGTTAATCTTTGTCGTGTAAGATGCGACTACATATATTCTTTTAAGTTTAAGAAAATTCCTTGAAAACCTTAACTCACATATATGGCTCTCATAATAATTGCCTAGCATCGATGGCCTCGTTTTCCTAGATACTCTCATAAGATACTTCTAGTTTCCATTGTTGAAATTGCAGATTTAGGAGGTTGCTTATAAAGGATTACTAAACCCTAGTTCTAATTGGCTAGGAAACCCTAATTGCCTTATTACAAAAATAACCTTACTTCTAAATTAAAATACTAAAAGCCCAATAAACTACTAGGACATAAAACATAAAAATACATAAAAATACAATTGACTTGCAAACATAAATAATATTAAATAATAATTCTCTTTCATCTTCCGCATCAGTTAGCGTTCAATTTGAGAAGCAAGGGAAGAAAGAAGAAGAATAAAGATAAGGATGAGGTTACCATCGGGATGATGAAAATGCAGTGTTGGAAAGAGAGAGAAGGAAAAGGAAAACAAATAGACAAAGGAGATTGTCGGAGTTGGTGCGCCTTGTTTTTTTTTTTTTTTAAGTCACTACTACGAAATTTTCGAAAGGTATGTTTTTATGTCACCGCTTCGAAATTTCTAAAAATTATCCTAATGCTAATGTGCTTTCAAGTTTCCTTTTCCTTTTGCAGTCAAGTCAACAAACCAGTGCTCCATTCCATTAAATTACCATTGACATGACTCTCAAACAAAATATATATATATATATATATATACCATTTACTTTTTTTTTTTTTTTTTTTTTTGGCTAAAACCATTCACATTCACAAATAGGCTCAGGTGTAGTTAATCATTGTCGTATAAGATGCGACTACATATATTCTTTAAAGTTCAAGAAAATTCCTTGAAAACCTTAACTCACATATATGGCTCTCATAATAATTGCCTAGCACTGATGGCCTTGTTTTCCTAGATACTCTCATAAGATACTTCTAGTTTCCATTGTTGAAATTGCAGATTTAGGAGGTTGCTTATAAAGGATTACTAAACCCTAGTTCTAATTGGCTAGGAAACCCTAATTGCCTTATTACAAAAATAACCTTACTTCTAAATTAAAATACTAAAAGCCCAATAAACTACTAGGACCTAAAACATAAAAATACATAAAAATACAATTGACTTGCAAACATAAATAATATTAAATAATAATTCTCTTTCATCTTCCGCATCGAGTTAGCGTTCAATTTGAGAAGCAAGGGAAGAAAGAAGAAGAATAAAGATAAGGATGAGGTTAGCATCGGGATGATGAAAATGCAGTGTTGGAAAGAGAGAGAAGGAAAAGGAAAACAAATAAACAAAGGAGATTTTCGGAGTTGGTGCGCCTTTTTTTTTTTTTTTTTTATGTCACTACTACGAAATTTCGAAAGGTATGTTTTTATGTCACTACTTCAAATTTCTGAAAAGTATCCTAATGCTAATGTGCTTTCAAGTTTCCTTTTCCTTTTGCGAGTCAAGTCAACAAACCAGTGCTCCATTCCATTAAATTACCATTGACATGATTCTCAACCAAAATATATATATATATATATATATATACCATTTACTTTTTTTTTTTTTTTTTTTTTTCTAAAACCATTCACATTCACAAATAGGCTCAGGTGTAGTTAATCTTTGTCGTATAAGATGCGACTACATATATTCTTTAAAGTTTAAGAAAATTCCTTGAAAACCTTAACTCACATATATGGCTCTCATAATAATTGCCTAGCAATCGATGGCCTCGTTTTCCTAGATACTCTCATAAGATACTTCTAGTTTCCATTGTTGAAATTGCAGATTTAGGAGGTTGCTTATAAAGGATTACTAAACCCTAGTTCTAATTGGCTAGGAAACCCTAATTGCCTTATTACAAAAATAACCTTACTTCTAAATTAAAATACTAAAAGCCCAATAAACTACTAGGACCTAAAACATAAAAATACATAAAAATACAATTGACTTGCAAACGTAAATAATATTAAATAATAATTCTCTTTCATCTACCGCATCAGTTAGCGTTCATTTGAGAAGCAAGGGAAGAAAGAAGAAGAATAAAGATAAGGATGAGGTTAGCATCTGGATGATGAAAATGCAGTGTTGGAAAGAGAGAGAAGGAAAAGGAAAACAAATAAACAACGGAGATTATTGGAGTTGGTGCGCCTTTTTTTTTTTTTTTCAAGTCACTTCTACGAAATTTCTGAAAGTTATGTTTTTATGTCACTACTTCGAAATTTCTAAAAAGTATCCTAATGCTAATGTGCTTTCAAGTTTACTTTTCCTTTTGCAGTCAAGTCAACAAACCAGTGCTCCATTCCATTAAATTACCATTGACATGGTTCTCAACCAAAATATATATATATATACCATTTACTTTTTTTTTTTTTTTTTGGCTAAAACCATTCACATTCACAAATAGGCTCAGGTGTAGTTAATCTTTGTCGTATAAGATGCGACTACATATATTCTTTAAAGTTTAAGAAAATTCCTTGAAAACCTTAACTCACATATACGGCTCTCATAATAATTGCCTAGCACTGATGGCCTCGTTTTCCTAGATACTCTCATAAGATACTTCTAGTTTCCATTGTTGAAATTGCAGATTTAGGAGGTTGCTTATAAAGGATTACTAAACCCTAGTTCTAATTGGCTAGGAAACCCTAATTGCCTTATTACAAAAATAACCTTACTTCTAAATTAAAATACTAAAAGCCCAATAAACTACTAGGACCTAAAACATGAAAATACATAAAAATACAATTGACTTGCAAACATAAATAATATTAAATAATAATTCTCTTTCATCTTCCGCATCAGTTAGCGTTAATTTGAGAAGCAAGGGAAGAAAGAAGAAGAATAAAGATAAGGATGAGGTTAGCATTAGGATGACGAAAATGCAGTGTTGGAAAGAGAGAGAAGGAAATGGAAAACAAATAAACAAAGGAGATTATCGGAGTTGGTGCGCCTTGTTTTTTTTTTTTTTTTAAGTCACTACTACGAAATTTCCGAAAGTTATGTTTTTATGTCACTACTTCGAAATTTCTAAAAAGTATCCTAATGCTAATGTGCTTTCAAGTTTCCTTTTCCTTTTGCAGTCAAGTCAACAAACCAGTGCTCCATTCCATTAAATTACCATTGACATGATTCTCAACCAAAATATATATATATACTGTTTTTTTTTTTTTTTTTTTTTTTTTTTGGCTAAAACCATTCACATTCACAAATAGGCTCCGGTGTAGTTAATCTTTGTCGTATAAGATGCGACTACATATATTCTTTAAAGTTTAAGAAAATTCCTTGATAACCTTAACTCACATATACAGCTCTCATAATAATTGCCTAGCATCGATGGCCTCGTTTTCCTAGATACTCTCATAAGATACTTCTAGTTTCCACTGTTGAAATTGCAGATTTAGGAGGTTGCTTATAAAGGATTACTAAACCCTAGTTCAAATTGGCTAGGAAACCCTAATTGCCTTATTACAAAAATAACCTTACTTCTAAATTAAAATACTAAAAGCCCAATAAACTACTAGGACCTAAAACATAAAAATACATAAAAATACAATTGACTTGCAAACATAAATAATATTAAATAATAATTCTCTTTCATCTTCCGCATCAGTTAGCGTTCAAATTTGAGAAGCTTGGGAAGAAAGAAGAAGAATAAAGATAAGGATGAGGTTAGCATTAGGATGATGAAAATGCAGTGTTGGAAAGAGAGAGAAGGAAAAGGAAAACAAATAAACAAAGGAGATTATCGGAGTTGGTGCGCCTTTTTTTTTTTTTTTTTAAGTCACTACTACGAAATTTACGAAAGGTATGTTTTTTTGTCACTACCTCGAAATTTCTAAAAAGTATCCTAATGCTAATGTGCTTTCAAGTTTCCTTTTCCTTTTGCAGTCAAGTCAACAAACCAGTGCTCCATTCCATTAAATTACCATTGACATGATTCTCAACAAAAATATATATATATATATATATATACCATTTACTTTTTTTTTTTTTTTTGGATAAAACCATTCACATTCACAAATAGGCTCAGGTGTAGTTAATCTTTGTCGTATAAGATGCGACTACATATATTCTTTAAATTTTAAGAAAATTCCTTGAAAACCTTAACTCACATATATGGCTCTCATAATAATTGCCTAGCAATGGTGGCCTCTGTAACACCCCGACCCAATTTTTATAATTAAACTATGTGTTTAAGTGGTTAAGTATTATTAATATTTTAAGCCACTTACTTACAAAAATTAATATAAGAGTATTTAATAAACATATTATTTTGTAATGTCATTGAATAAGAATTTTAAAGATTATAAACAATTGAAATGACTATTTGTATTATAAATATATATTTAGCATGTACAAAACTATATTAGGTGGTTAAGTTGTGAGATATATATATATATAAATATATATAAGTGATATTATTTTTGGTAGAAAAGTAAGTGTGAATGCGAAGATTTATATATATATATATATATATATATATATATAAGTGTGAATGCAAGAAAGTTGAAAGTGGGTGGGATATTTCTTTCCCTAGCCATACACGTATCCACCCCAAATTTTCCACCTCTCTTATCTGATTTTGCTGCCCCAAAAGTCTTCACACTTTTCTCATTTTCTTGGCTGCATCAGATCAGAAGTCCAGCCCCTCTCTCTCTACTCCTTTTCCTCTTTCTTTGTTCTTCTTTCTCTCTTCTTCTGTTGCTTCTACACGGCAGCCCTCCCTTTCTCACCAACACAATATATTCCTCTCTAAAGATGAAATTAAACAATTAGCCTTAAGGTTTCATCTTCAAAGTGTGTGGGTAAGTAATTAAACCTCATCTGATTTTGTGTATTTGGATTGTATAATTGTTTTCTTACTTTCCCTCTTTGTTCTCTGCTCTGTTTTTGGAAGTTGAATTGGTGATTCTGTTTTAGTTACTGGAAATATTGATGATATTTGGTCTATTGAATGCTTATTAGGGTATTTTAATATGTATGCTATAGATATAAAAATACCCAAATTAAATTAAGACCTAATGCTATTTGTTGATGATTTTGTAAGATTATGTACTGAAGCTGTCTCTGTGACAGATTTGATGTTTACTACAAGAAAATTTTGTATTAAATTGTATATAGTGAATTTGAATGATAGGGATAATTCCTATGAAACCTAAGACACTTGTGGATGTTATTGAATTGGTCTCACAGCATTTGGATTGATATAAAAATAATGGTTTAATTTATAAGTTGCATGAATTTCTGACAGGACAGATTTGAGTATGCTATCTTGCGTGATTTTTAGTAAATCATGGGTTTATGCTTTGACTCCGAAATTTTTATGGTATATACTGGACATATAGGGGAGTAGTTATGTAAAATTTCATGACAATTGGATGTGTTTGAGTAGCCCGTTTGTATTTTACAAATGGAGCCTATGCTGCTGGAATAGAACAGTGAATAGTAAGGGACATGCCTAACTTTGTGGATTTAATTATCAAGTTAGGGTGAACGTTTTGAGCTATAATTTGATATGCTTATCTTTTGGTATGTTTCGATCATAGATTAATTTTGTGTAACTTGTTTTGAGGTTTAGTACCCAAAGGAAGGGGTTGTAAACCATGGGATGGTTGTATGTATGAAGCTGTTTTGCCCGACGTGTTGTATGTTATCATATGAATCTATATAGTTACATGATCATGCTTAAAAGATTTTTATATTTATGCATGCATTATTGCCCTGACTTCAAAGCACCTTTTGAAACAAAGTTGGCTCTTTTAGAGATATGGGATTAATATAAGAATGTTAGTTTCTCTAAGATTTTGTACTTGTTGATGAATGTATTTTTTGTTTGTGGGAACCTCGTTGAGGTGGGATTAGGATTTCCTTAATTCTAAGAAATAGGCTTTGAGATGAATGTGAAGTTTATGGTAAAGAATTATGGATAGTAATAAGCTTTGATTTATGGTTTAGGTGTTACCAGTATCCAAGTCTAAGCTCCTTCGACTTTAGGCTCTCGATTCCTCCGCTTTCGGGTAAGGGATAAGTTATATGGGCATTTGGTAAGTCATGAGGTTATTTTAAAGTATGTTATGCATTAAAATGTTTTTGATTAGAGATATGGCATGTAATCATTATTCTGACAAAGATATGTTCGTGAGCTTTCGAAACTTTATGTATATGATTCAACATATTGATGCTATTATCGATTCCACGAACATGATGTTTAAAGAAAAGAATGGAAATGTTATTATTACGAAATGTTATGCAAAATAAGAAATTTCAGTATGATGTAAAGTATGAAATGTTTTCGGGTTATGTCCTCTGATAATTTGAACTCAGCCAATAGGGGTTAATTATTGGCTTTCCATGGAAATATGTTATCTGTTTGGCCATTTAAAGTAGAGGAAATGGGGCTGCCCGTAACTCTAGGCCATTTAAAGTAGAGGAAATGGGGTTGCCCGTAACTCTAATCTGATTAAGGCCTTCTCCCCAATGTGTACGGACGGCGGGGAGGAACAAAACCTGGAGGGAATGTGCCATCAGGCCTCCCAAAGGGGACAATATCATACACACGGGGCACCCAAATGTGATGAGGCCTTCTCTGACTGACTTATCAAATATGGACTAACCAATATGATATGAATAGCTATGTTATGTTATTAATCATGAGAGAATTATTTTGTTTAAATGCATTATGAAAAGTTAAAAGCTCTCATGAAAATAAGAAGTTTCGATGAAAAGAAAGTCGTTCATTAAAGATAAAGTTTTCGATGAAAGTGCAGGTTATGTTTAAAAGTTATCGATATTTGTTTTTATGAAATGTTAAGTTTTATTATCATGAAAGTTATAGTATTCTATGAAAAGAAGTTTATAAAGAAAAGTTTTCTTATTAGTCAAGTTGTTTCTAGCTTAATACAAAGTTGCCGATTATTTGATTTAAGTTAAAATAATTATCTTGTAATGAGAATATATGTATGGCGAATTTGTAGGAAGTGAAAGAAGTTTAAACTGGAAGGTTTGGTAATGTTAACCTAATAAGAAAAGGAGAACAATTATTTTCTATGAAGAGCGTATAAGCTATTATGAATAGTATAAAATACTATGCATGAAAAGATGTTCTCCTGTTCAAATATTCATAGAACGAAATGATTTGATTTACATGCATCCTTATTGAATTCTTATATCTTACCTTTCTCGAGTTTGTGTAGCTCACCCCTTCCACTCTTTCGGTTAGCGAGGTTTATTTTGGAGCAGAGGGAGCCTTAGTCGAGTTTTGGGAAGGAGCTGGTTTTAGTTTTATAAGCATAGATCCTAAATTAGCAATTTGATGTTTAGTTTTGTTGTATTGTGTATTTTAGGATCTAAAGAAAGTTGTGTACCTTAAAGTATTAAGAGATGCATTATGTGAAAGTGTGGAAATTAAATGATTGGTGGTTTATGTTATATTTTGAGTACAGTATAGATGCTCCGACTATCAAGTGAAAAAGGATATCAAGAAGTAAAGAAACAAGAAAATTATTCTGAAATGAAAAAGAGAAGTTTTTGCAAAAGTTTTGTAAAAGTTAAGCTGGTTCTTGTTAATATCAGGTTTAGGCACGATATTAGCATGCCGGTCATGGTCACAAATCCGGGTAACCGGGTTTGGGGCGTGATGACCTCGTTTTCCTAGATACTCTCATAAGATACTTCTAGTTTCCATTGTTGAAATTGCAGATTTAGGAGGTTGCTTATAAAGGATTACTAAACCCTAGTTCTAATTGGCTAGGAAACCCTAATTGCCTTATTACAAAAATAACCTTACTTCTAAATTAAAATACTAAAAGCCCAATAAACTACTAGGACCTAAAACATAAAAATACATAAAAATACAATTGACTTGCAAACATAAATAATATTAAATAATAATTCTCTTTCATCTTCCGCATCAGTTAGCGTAGAAAGATAAGGATGAGGTTAGCATCAGGATGATGAAAATGCAGTGTTGGAAAGAGAGAGAAGGAAAAGGAAAACAAATAAACAAAGGAGATTGTCAGAGTTGGTGCGCCTTGTTTTTTTTTTTTCTAAGTCACTACTACAAAATTTCTGAAAGGTATGTTTTTATGTCACTACTTGAAATTTCTAAAAAGTATCCTAATGCTAATGTGCTTTCAAGTTTCCTTTTCCTTTTTGCAAGTCAAGTCAACAAACCAGTGCTTCATTCCATTAAATTACCATTGACATGATTCTCAACCAAAAAAAAATATATATATATATATATATATACCATTTACTTTTTTTTTTTTTTTTTTTTTTTTTTTTTTTTTTATGGCAAAAACCATTCACATTCACAAATAGGCTCAGGTGTAGTTAATCTTTGTCGTATAAGATGCGACTACATATATTCTTTAAAGTTTAAGAAAATTCCTTGAAAACCTTAACTCACATATATGGCTCTCATAATAATTGCCTAGCACTCGATGGCCTCGTTTTCCTAGATACTCTCATAAGATACTTCTAGTTTCCATTGTTGAAATTGCAGATTTAGGAGGTTGCTTATAAAGGATTACTAAACCCTAGTTCTAATTGGCTAGGAAACCCTAATTGCCTTATTACAAAAATAACCTTACTTCTAAATTAAAATACTAAAAGCCCAATAAACTACTAGGACCTAAAACATAAAAATACATAAAAATACAATTGACTTGCAAACATAAATAATATTAAATAATAATTCTCTTTCATCTTCCGCATCAGTTAGTGTTCAAATTTGAGAAGCAAGGGAAGAAAGAAGAAGAATAAAGATAAGGATGAGGTTAGCATCAGGATGATGAAAATGCAGTGTTGGAAAGAGAGAGAAGGAAAAGGAAAACAAATAAACAAAGGAGATTATCGGAGTTGGTGTGCCTTGTTTTTTTTTTTTCAAGTCACTACTTCGAAATTTCTAAAAAGTATCCTAATGCTAATGTGCTTTCAAGTTTCCTTTTCCTTTTGCAGTCAAGTCAACAAACCAGTGCTCCATTCCATTAAATTACCATTGACATGATTCTCAACCAAAATATATATATATATATATATATATACCATTTACTTTTTTTTTTTTTTTTTTGGCTAAAACCATTCACATTCACAAATAGGCTCAGGTGTAGTTAATCTTTGTCGTGTAAGATGTGACTACATATATTCTTTAAAGTTTAAGAAAATTCCTTGAAAACCTTAACTCACATATATGGCTCTCATAATAATTGCCTAGCACTGATGGCCTCGTTTTCCTAGATACTCTCATAAGATACTTCTAGTTTCCATTGTAGAAATTGCAGATTTAGGAGGTTGCTTATAAAGGATTACTAAACCCTAGTGCTAATTGGCTAGGAAACCCTAATTGCCTTATTACGAAAATAACCTTACTTCTAAATTAAAATACTAAAAGCCCAATAAACTACTAGGACCTAAAACATAAAAATACATAAAAATACAATTGACTTGCAAACATAAATAATATTAAATAATAATTCTCTTTCATCTTCCGCATCGAGTTAGCGTTCAAATTTGAGAAGCAAGGGAAGAAAGAAGAAGAATAAAGATAAGGATGAGGTTAGCATCGGGATGATGAAAATGCAGTGTTGGAAAGAGAGAGAAGGAAAAGGAAAACAAATAAACAAAGGAGATTGTCGGAGTTGGTGCGCCTTTTTTTTTTTTTTTTTTAAGTCACTACTACGAAATTTCTAAAAGGTATGTTTTTATGTCACTACTTCGAAATTTCTGAAAAGTATCCTAATGCTAATGTGCTTTCAAGTTTCCTTTTCGTTTTGCAATCAAGTCAACAAACCAGTGCTCCATTCCATTAAATTACCATTGACATGATTCTCAACCAAAATATATATATATATATATATATATATATATATACCATTTACTTTTTTTTTTTTTTTGGCTAAAACCATTCACATTCACAAATAGGCTCAGGTGTAGTTAATCTTTGTCGTATAAGATGCGACTACTTATATTCTTTAAAGTTTAAGAAAATTCCTTGAAAACCTTAACTCACATATATGGCTCTCATAATAATTTCCTAGCAATGATGGCCTCGTTTTCCTAGATACTCTCATAAGATACTTCTAGTTTCCATTGTTGAAATTGCAGATTTAGGAGGTTGCTTATAAAGGATTACTAAACCCTAGTTCTAATTGGCTAGGAAACCCTAATTGCCTTATTACAAAAATAACCTTACTTCTAAATTAAAATACTAAAAGCCCAATAAACTACTTGGACCTAAAACATAAAAATACATAAAAATACAATTGACTTGCAAACATAAATAATATTAAATAATAATTCTCTTTCATCTTCCGCATCGATTAGCGTTCATTTGAGAAGCAAGGGAAGAAAGAAGAAGAATAAAGATAAGGATGAGGTTAGCATCTGGATGATGAAAATGCAGTGTTGGAAAGAGAGAGAAGGAAAAGGAAAACAAATAAAGAAAGGAGATTGTCGGAGTTGGTGCGCCTTGTTTTTTTTTTTTTTTAGGTCACTACTACGAAATTTCTGAAAGGTATGTTTTTATGTCACTACTTCGAAATTTCTAAAAAGTATCCTAATGCTAATGTGCTTTCAAGTTTCCTTTTCCTTTTGCAGTCAAGTCAACAAACTAGTGCTCCATTCCATTAAATTACCATTGACATGATTCTCAACCAAAAAATATATATATATATATATATATATATATACCATTTACTTTTTTTTTTTTTGGCTAAAACCATTCACATTCACAAATAGGCTCAGGTGTAGTTAATCTTTGTCGTATAAGATGCGACTACATATATTCTTTAAAGTTTAAGAAAATTCCTTGAAAACCTTAACTCACATATATGGCTCTCATAATAATTGCCTAGCACTCGATGGCCTCGTTTTCCTAGATACTCTCATAAGATACTTCTAGTTTCCATTGTTGAAATTGCAGATTTAGGAGGTTGCTTATAAAGGATTACTAAACCCTAGTTCTAATTGGCTAGGAAACCCTAATTGCCTTATTACAAAAATAACCTTACTTCTAAATTAAAATACTAAAAGCCCAATAAACTACTAGGACCTAAAACATAAAAATACATAAAAATACAATTGACTTGCAAACATAAATAATATTAAATAATAATTCTCTTTAAAGCGACTTGAGTTTAAAGCAGCGTATGTGTGAAGTTGAAGTGGTGAGGAACCATTATATTATAGTAATGTAGGAAAAGACAAGGTATCTTTAAAAATGGTAACTTTTATTCTTAAATAGACTATTGGATGTTGTTAGAGCATTTACACTGTGCATTAACTATTAAAATATACTAACTTTATAGCACGTGCATTATGATCCTAGTTAGAAATGCACTATTTAATCTTGAAACACAACGAATGTATAGCAGTTAAAGACATGATAAGATTAATATTTAACTCTAAAATTGAGCTCAATGATTGCGCATCATACCAATGCATGTGAAATATTGGTTTCCTGCTTAGTGAGGGAGGTAGAAATTTATACAAATCAATAATTTTTTGTTAAATGAATTAAAGATTACACATTAGAATGTATTAATTTTTTGTAGGTTTTAGTTAGGTTAATTGGTAAAAATATCATAGGTTGAAACTTTATAAATAAATAAAAAAGTTTTAGGTAACATAAAATGTATATAAATCAATTAATTTAAAGTAAATTAAATAATAAACGGCACTTTTATATGCCTTAATATACAAAGGAATATCATAGAAATACAATCATAACATCAAATGAAAACTTTTCTTTTTGTTTATGGGTTGCAATGTACAACATGTCTCAAATTTGTAACAATAAAATTTATAGCATTTTTTCTAAAAAATAAAAAATCCATGCATTCATGTATCCCTAATTCTCAAATTACAAAATGAAGAGGAGTTAGTTTTAGGGGGGAAAAATAAAGAAATTTTACTAAAGAGATATATTTTTTGAAACATATAGTAAGATGTACCAAAAAAAATAAAAGAAAATATAAATAAATGTAGATAAATTGGGGTGTAAAGTGTTAATTCTTACTATTTAAAAATGATAATTAAATATAAAATTTACATGATCAAGTCATGAAAAGAAAATTCAAATCCAAATGATCTTGTATTGTAGAATTGAACAATGCCACGTACCATAAGACCAAAAAATAAAAAATGTTGAAGAATCATGTACACATAAATCTTTTTTTTTTTTTTTTTTTTAGGTTTAAAGTTTTTAGCTACTTCAATAACAAATACAGTAAGAAATGAAGATCTGATTCGACATGTCGAGTATAAAGAATTTGTAGAACCAATACTTATTTTACTTAATCAGTACCAGCAGAGGAGAAAAGTGAGACAGGGAGTTTTAATTTTTCTACA
This sequence comes from Quercus dentata, assembly GCA_028216015.1. NCBI lineage: Eukaryota > Viridiplantae > Streptophyta > Magnoliopsida > Fagales > Fagaceae > Quercus > Quercus dentata. Next base: position 365,045 of record CP116452.1, on the reverse strand, counting down.
TAATCAGTTTGCAAGTGGCCTCACCATATCTTCCAGGAATCTTCCTGGTAAAATTATTGAAACATATGAGTTCCACTTCTGCTTCTATAATGACTAGAGTAACTTTCCATTCTGAGTCAAAGCAGCGTATACATGTCTGTAAATAAAGTTGAAGTGGGTGTAAGAAGACTAGCTAGGAAGACCTGCAAACAGATCATAGGTTAAGTAAAGAGTGGTGGAAATTAATTGGAAAGCAATACAGACAACGATCTTTATGGAATAGAATCCCGTGTGGACGAATGAATGTTGGCTCATTGGTAAAGTACAAGAAACTATAACGCAGCCTAATAGAGAAATCTATAATAAAACAATGCGTGTGCGTGTACTACGTAGGAAAATATATTATATTGGAAAAATGAACAAAAAAATCTATAATAAAGAGGCAAAGTTACATTCGCCAATAATAAAGAGGGGGAAATGAGCTGAGTCACAAATGCACCAAGATCTTTAAGGGGGTAAAGAGCACAGCCCACACCAATTGAGCTGAATCCCCAAATATTCAGTGGACCATTTATATATTGTTGAGCCCAACTGGAACCCATCGAGCCAGTTCACATAAACAAGGATTAACTTCTTCTTCTTTTTTTGTTGAGAAAGTAAACAAGGATTAACTTGATATATTCACAAATGTTTTTTTTAATTTTTTTAATTCAAATTTTATAGACTAAAATATAACCTGACCTAAATTTTATGGGTCAAAAGTCTATAATTTTATAGAAAAATAATTTACTTGATTAGATGTCCCTAATTTTTGTTTAAATGGTTATCGGTTGGTATTATACCTAATGTCAATTAGATGAAAAATGGTTCAGCTCAAAGAAGGTGAAGAAACAGAATATTTAAGAAAAGGATTAAATAGATTCTTGGATAGAGTTTAAAACTGCCAGAGCAATCATATCTTTGTGGAAAATTTTAATTGCAATTAAGGAAACCTTTAACCTGGTCATTGCAATAGGGTGAGTGTGTTGTAATCCAAACATATTATATTAGGGAAAAATAAAAGACAAAAATTAACTCCAACCAAGTTTTGGAGGAAAGCAATGAACACCAACAAAAGTCCTCATATAATGTGCAGCTGACAAGCTCGATCAAAAATCAAAAGTTAACAGGATTAATGTTACATGTTTTTTCAAAAAGTTATAAGTAGAATAGAGAAAAAAGTGAAATAGATGCTCCGGCTTTCACGTCTCAAGTATTCATTTTTTCTACATAATCAATCACTTTGCAAGGCCTCTCCATTTTCCCGGAATCTTCTAGGAAATAAAAGATTTAGAATTATAGAAATATATGGGTTCTTTTTTAGCTGAGTCTGATTTATTCATAAATAGCCTAATTATTTAAAGCTCTATGAAGGTTTTGAGTGCAAACTTCATGGGATTCGATTTTTTTAGGGTAATACAAAACCTCCATGTCGTGTCCTAATTTTTCAAACATTGCTGTGTCCCTGTGTCATACACATACCCATATTTGTATCCATGTCTATATTTCCTAGATTATAGTACATTTATCTTATTTTCAATTATGAAAAAGAAGAATTAGACATTTAATTTGTTCATATCCAACATATTAAAAGTATACTTGTAAGATTACCGGGATTGAAGTTCATAATCGATGAAAATGCTATCCTTGTGTCCTATCAATCCAATCACAGTCCAACAACACCAATAACTGCTATGTCATCAGTGTTCAGTCCTCCCTATTAGAACCAAAAAAAAAAAAAAAAAAACAACTAATTAGACAAGAGTGGTTCTAGAAATGGACTTAAATGTAATTACAACATCATGTTTAGATTGTTCAAAAATCAAATGCATGCATATTGACTCAGCCAGAAATCAAACAATGAAAACTACGTCTGAGATGCAAGAATCAATTTCTGAGGAGCTAAGAAACTTTCCTTTGCTGGGAGGCTGCAATTGCTATACTTTGTGCTTTATAAACAATAAGTATACTGATCTAAGTTATCTAACATCTTCTTACTGCCTAAAAAAGTCATTATGCTGACAAAGCAGCAATTTAGCAGATTCTATGGAGTTGAAGTGATAACTCATGAAGTAAGTAGCTTGGAATTCAATATACCGACAAAGAGTGATGGAGGTTTGGGTTGCAGGAGAGTTGCAGACTATTAAAAAAGCAAAATGATGAGGTATACATGGAATGTTTTCGCTCAAACTGGCTCAATTGGGGTGGCTTGGGCAAGAGAAAAATCTGCTGAGATCTATCCTTCTGGATGCTAAACTCCCTCAAAAATTCTCTTGGGGATGGAGGAAACTCCTCTACCTTAGAGAGTTAACAAGACAGTTTATATGATCTACTGTGGAGGATGGAAAAATAATATTATCTTGTGGGTATGCCTGCAGAGTAGTATATGATGTTGCAAGTAGTCTTAAGGCAAAAGTTTCAAGTGTATTGAAGGAAAAAAGCTATGTCTAGAAGCCACTTAGGTCTAATTCTCTGGTTTCTATACAAAGAAAACTTCCTCTGGCGGACATTGGAGACATTGAAAGACACATTTGGATTCCTGCCAAGGGGGGCATTTATGCCAGTTAAGAAACCTAGAATCAAATTTCAATTGAGGTTGTCTGAGGTTGATTGGTGGAAGCTAATCTGGTTTGTACCACCATTCCTAGACATGCTTCATCACTTGGCTTGCTAAGAAAAACAAATTACATACTTGGGATAAAAGCTTATAGTGGGAGTACAAGGTGATACTCTCTGTGCTTTCTGCAGAAGCATTGGAAATCCAGACCATTTATTTTTCAAATGCAGTTTGTCAAAAAGATTATGGAGGGAAGTTATGAAGAGATGCCTAATAGACTATCCTGAAACAAATTGGAATAAGGTTGGTTGAATGGGGGTTAGAAAATTTAGAAAGTAAAAGCCTTCCTCATGTAAGCAACTTCAAATTTCCACATTTCAATGTAAAAAAAAGTGAGAATGCAGTACAATGTAGGGCAATATAAAATCAAGAAACTTAAAAAGATATTATCGAATTATATGACAAGTGACTGATCATTATGATAATTAGTGTAGGTACTTATTAAACCTGAAAGGGAAATGTTTTGTGGAAATATATACAAGGAATTCTTCATCAAATAGACCTCATGTGAAAATAATCCTCCACAAGACTAAGTTTTAGAATGGAAAAATAGCCATCTATACTCCGAGCTTTGAATAATCACAGGATTTCTCCCAAAGAGAACATGTAGATGTCGGTAAAGGCTATCAAGTGAAAATTGGAGTTTTTTCTTGAAACTCCCAGGGAATGTCTAGCCATAAAACCTTACAAATTATATTGTGATAACCCAGTTTCCTATGAGATAAAGAAACATTTCAATGTATATGATCATCACTTAGTACAGATTTTCAGCATAGAAACATACTGAGCTTATACTCTTGGGCTTAATGGATTCACATTTCAAGCAGGTCAGTGTGGACATAATTTGTCCAATCTATTGTAAAGGGCAGGTGGATTTTCTGGCCAAGAGCAGTGCACTCACTGCTAAGACGCTTCATGGGGATTATATGCCTTCATAGGTCGTGGTACTATTTTGGTATTTTGTGCTGCTTTTTTCTTTATAAGTTGTGTTTATTATTGTATTCATAATGGGAGAACACTCATGGCTAGCTTTTCTTTAGCATTATATGTTTTATACTCTCTTTTGAATAAACTCACTGTCATGGACATAGTATATAGTAATATTAAAAAACAATTAAAGAAAGTTCTCTAGTAAGAGGCAACTTAATTGATATTTGTAACAAATTGGCCATGATTGATAGCAATGAGGAAGCTTCAAGAGCATGGAGGGTGAATTTATAAGTTAACAGGGTGTATTTAGGTTGTTTCACCAAAATAACTATATTTGAAAGACATGTAAGAGCTCCTTACAAGTTACAATATATGATCAACATACTGAAAGTGAAGACATTAGGCAACACTTCATCCACATAGATATTAGTCTTAACACTTGGTCACAAGCACCAAGCAACATAATTTTCAAGACAATGGTGTATTCAGGTTCTTTTTTTTTTCTTTTTTGTATAAAATTTTATAACAAGACAATGGAAACAGAAAAATGAAAACCAAAGATTTGGAACAATACAGGAGGTACCATCAAGAGGGTAATCCATGAAAAGAAAGAATTCTTATAAGATAGGAACAAAACTTGCCTTTGGGGTAGCAACTCAAACCACAAGTGCCCTTCCTTTAAGGGTATATTGAGCCACAAGCATTTTTGAGTCTAACAGCATGAATATCAGATAACTTAATTGGCAAGAACGTCCACTTGCTCAATCTACCTTGATTAAATATTATAATTGTCTAGCAGCTTAATACATAAGAATCCTGAAGAGACATAGCCAAACCAATTAGTCACAAAGCTGCAGAAACCCACCATCCAATACAGTTTAATGCGGAAACACAGGGTATGTATACCATATAAGAGAGGTAGAAACTTAAGTAAATAGTTCCCATTTGTATGGAAGAATTTTACCAAAAAAACATAAGTTGTTGAAGATATTATAGAATGTTAAGGCTGCTGACAAAAAATGAGATAATTCAAAACACAGCTAGGCTTAGAAATAATAAAGAGAATGCCGCATGCATGGCAAACTGAAAGGTATATAACACGCCATTTGAATTGGGTATGTAAGTATATTCAGTACTCGTTGGGTCATCATCGTATTTATTACTAATTTTCAATGCCTATTAAGAAGGCCCGGATAAATTTGGGCCCTGAGCAACTCCAAATGATAAATAATATCACACCAAATATATAGAGTTAACATCCCACACACATACCCCTTATGCAAGTCCTTCAAGCTATGGGGTAAGTTTTTTTGCTGGATTAACAACATAAAATAACTCAGGGCCTATTCAAGAAAAGAAATGCCAAGGAATTAAAAAGAAAAAATATATATACAGCTAGAAACAAGTTCTGTTTAGAGAATAGCAAGAAAGACAGCGCGACTTACAAAGAAAATCAGAGAAAAATAGTGTATTAGCCTTGCAGATTCATCAAAGCTACCAATTTCACTGGAATTTCTCTTCCTCGTAATCAAAGTCATCTTGTTCTTGTGTGCTTGAATTCCCAATCCAATTTCCCAAATGTGGAATGAATCTTTCAATTAAATCAGGGAGCCGTATCCTTTTTGGGTGTGGTACATCTACCTCATTATAGGTAACTTCTCCACTAGGTCCATCCCCATCCCCATCATGGTCATCATGACTTCGCTTAATTATGGTATTTTTTGCTAAATCATCTAAATCATCCTCATAAGAAGTGATGCTGCAGCTACAGGAGCTAGCCATATTTTGTTTGAGATCTTCAATGTCTTGCTCATATACCAAATGAGCCCCGCATCTCGTCACCTCCAAGCCTGTACCTTCAATTTCAATTCCAACATCAACTTGACTCAATTGATCATTAGCATCGACTTGACTCAAGATCTTGTCCCATAGCCCTTCCATAGAAAAATATTTTATCCAAAGGTGATTTGAATCAATCTTACCAGATTGCTCAGAAAAACCAAAGCTTAAGTAATCTGGAACTTTATATCCATTGACATTACAGAGAAAATTAATAAAATGAGTAACTGGATGATTTTCCGAACTTTCTTGAGGATGTTGGAGTGGATAATGCTCGCAAAGTACAAAAACAACACACAGAGCAATTCCTATAAAACTTGGAGGCTCTTGTAGATTCAATGAAGGCCCCTCACTTTGATGGCTAAACCATTTCGGAATTCTGCTTCCAGGTATAAGAATATTTTGGAGACCTAAATCTGGTCTCTGAAACACACAAATCAAGATATTAGAATTTCAAGAGAGAGAGAGAGAGAGAGAGAGAGAGAGAGAGAGAGAGAGAGAGAGAGACCTGAATGTAACGTCTCAACATTGTTAAGAACATGCCACTGTAATCTTGATTGTCATTTAATTTGAAGCAGTTAAGAAGATAAAGATGTGGATGAAAATCTTCTTCTGGTCTTAAGGGTAATGTTTCGAGTGAGGTACAACCTTCTGCCCCCAAATAATCAATACTTAATGGAAGCTGTGGCAGTGACCGTAGATTAGTGCAACCACTCAAATAAAGAGAATCCAGTTTAGATAGTCGAATGATATCTTCAGGAAGGGAAACAAAATTATTTCCCTTTAGATTTAAATTTGTTAAAGAGTACAAACAACCAATAACATCAGGGACTGCCTGTAGATTGCAATAACTTAGATTCATATAGGTCAAAGAGGACAAGCCTGATAGAGCAAGCATTGACATGCCCATGGGATCTAGACTTCTTCTTTGCAATAAAGGAAAGTTGAGGAGTTTATTTGATGGTTTAGATGATAGAAAATTACATCCACGGAGAGAGAGATTTTGGAGATTTTTTAAGAGAACCATGGACGAAGGTAACTCTTTTATAGCAGTTCTACTCCCATCTAGCTCCTCTAGACCTTCAATATTTCCCAAGTTCTCTGGCAATTTGTCAAGTTTTGAGCAGTCAGATATATTGAGAGTTTTTAAAGACGTCAAACTACAAATTGAAATAGGAAGACTTGAAAGGTTTTTGCAATCTCTTAGATCCAAGTCTATAAGGCCAGTTGAGTGTTCCACTAATAATGATGGATCTTTTATAGCAGTCTCACTCAAACAAAGTTTTGACAAACGTGACATATTTTTCACAATCTCTGGAAACTTCTTCAATTTTGAACAACCACCAAGATCGAAAAATTCAAGAGCTTCCAAGTTGATCTTGTGAGGAAGGCTTTTGAGACATTTGCAACCATTCAAATCCAATCGAATAAGCCGTTTGAGATCTCCAATAGATGCATGAATCTTATATAGTCCTGTATAACGTCGAAGAATTAATTGCTTAAGATTTGGGGCTCCACTTAGGTCCGGGATCTCAATCAAGTTTCGAGAGTCACTCAAATCAATGAGTTTTAACTCGTTTAAAATCTATTATAAACCAATAAATAATTAGACTAGCTCAAGCATTAATGAAAAAGCAGGAAATACAAATTAGTATAAGTGAAAAATCTTACTATAATTCCTTTCCATAGTTGTTTGATGTCGCTGCAATGCATTCTTAGTTCAACAAGTTTATTTGGTTGGAAATTGGTCGGCATAGATTTTAAAGGATATCCATGCCAATCAATTACACGTAACTCATTAGAAAGATAATTGAGGCCTTGTGGAAGTTGGATAGGACCTCTAATGAGGTCTTGTGGAGGATGCACATAACCAATTTTAAGAAATCTCAAATTTTTCATCTTTGAGAAGGCTTTAGCACTCAAGTGTTCCTTTGCTTCAATAGGCATGTTTAGCATTATGCCTTCAACTACCTCTGTTCCCTAATAACCAAGAACAATGAAATTAGAGTAATTGACAAATATTTAGAAGAAATTGTTAAAATATATAATTCTATAAGTTTAGGTCTAGAATGGACAACTTACAGTACTATTCTTCAATATATGAAGGATATCCTCATAACGCCATAACCTACTTGATGACCAGGCTCTTTGTGGGATTCACGGCGAACAATTTCTTGGCCCATTTCTTGTAGCAAATCATGCATCCACAAAGATTCATGCATCAACAAACTTCTCTCTCTATCAATGGTTATGAGCGATTTGTCTATAAGAACTTCAATATTGTAGTTTGGATAGTAACCAAAACTTTCTAGTATATCTCTTATGCAATCTTTGTTCTCTCCTTTGAAAAAACATGCAATATCCAAAAACAATTCCTTTTGAGTATACATCAAACCATCAAAACTTATTTGAAGTATATTTAGAATGTTTCTATCAGGTTCTTGTTTTAGTTTATATAAGGCACTTTTCCATTCATCTATTCTTTTTTCAAACAACAAAGAACCTAAAACTTTAAGAGCCAAAGGAAGGCCATTGGCATAATTCACCAAGTCCTTAGACAAATCCACATAATTTTCTTCAGGATAGGGTTTCTTGAAAGCTCTCCAACTAAAAAGCTGCAAAGCATCGTTGTCATTCAATCCCTTCATTGTATATATATCATTTATACCACGTCTTCTCAACAAGTGCTTATCTCTACTTGTTACAATGATTCTACTCCCTGAACCAAACCAATCATGATTCCCAACTAATGCTTCTAGTTGTTCATCTCCATCCACATCATCAAGAACAATAAGAACCTTTTTGTTACGTAGTCTATTCCCTATAACATTGGTCCCCTCAAAAACATTCGATATATTTTTTCTACTTCCCTTAAGGATGTTAGAAAGAAGTAGTTCTTGTAAAGAAACTAGATGATGATTTTTAGTTTTTTCTCTTACATTAGCTATAAAGCTGCTAGCTTCAAAGCTACCAGAAATTCTTTCATAAATTTCTAATGCAAGAGTTGTTTTACCCATTCCACCCATCCCGCAAATCCCAACAAAACGAACACCACCCGACCCTTCAACTAAATATAAATCCAACATTTCCATCATAGGAGATTCTATTCCAACAAGTTCCTTGGAAATGGCACTTTGAAATATAAGATTCAATTCACTAGATATCCTTTCAATGATTTCTTGGATAATTATTGATTCATGCCTGCAAAGAAGATAGCAAAAAAATAATTTTGATGACTATATAATATATAGCATAAATACAGGAGACAAAATATTCAAAATACAATCTTAGATTCATTGAGCAAAAGTGGAATCTAGAAAGTGCATAATTTGATTTGTTTGTCACGTTGGATAGTCTATGTGAGATCCATGTGTTTCCTTCTAATTGTAATAGTTTAATGGGTTAAGAGTGTGCCTAATTTGTCACGCTCTAACTATCGCGATAGTTAGAGTGTGACAAATTTTAATGTCATTTTTGTAAGTTTCTCAGATTTTAATTTTCACACTCCTTTTTTTCTATTTCTTTTATCTTCACAATAAGAAAAAGATAAAATAGATAGACCAATTGAAGTACTTAACTATTTACTATATATTTATGCTTCTGGCCTATTTATTTGCGCAGAACATTTTAACTGCTCAAAGAAGAAATTCTACAAGAAATAAAAATTAGATGAAAATACAGTGTTATTGTGAGGTATTGTGCTCTTTATTTTGTAGTGATTGAGTTTTTCAATTGATTATTTATGCTTGCTATTGCTATATTGTTAACTGGCTAATGATGTATAACATTGGGCTATAAATTGGTGGATTAGCTTAAAATTGGAATTAGCCGTAATTACAGCTTGGGGTCTAAATCATTACCATAATTAAAATTTGGTAATCTCAAGAAAGAAAGGCAAAGAAGAAAAAATTATTAGGTTCACCGGGAGGATTCTTGATGTGGTCCTCCCACCCAATGAAATGATACCATTTATGCAAATGTGTGAGTGGGTGTCCTAAACAGCAAGAGGAATAAAAAATAAAAATTACCAGGTGATGTTATATTTGCATATATTACAGCATTTTATTAGTTGGAAGGTAAGGGAGAACCATGTCAGCAGTTCTCCTAATGGACCTAACAATTTCTCGCGAAGAATAGGAGAATGTAGTGAGAAATAAAATTGTGTTTGACATGGCATTTTTCTAACCTTTATATCATTTATTTGCCATGTGTCATCCATCAAAATAAAAATGGGAGAGAATGGGAGGGTTTCAAATGGGAGGCAAGCCAAATGCAAAATGATATGGGTATGACCACATGAGAAATATACTATGAAAAGAAGTATATATGGGACTAGGCCATGCATGTTCGAACTTTGGAAATTACAAGCATATTGATTAAGCATATGTCTAAACACTACTGGCGTGATCAGGACCTAGCTTAAGTCCTGTTACAAGATAATAGTTATTAATTGGCAGAGCCAAGATTTAACTTTAAGGGGGCAAAATGTATAAGTGACCAGGGGTGGAGCCAGGGGGGTCGAGAGGGGCAGTTGCCCCCTGGCTCAGCAAAAAAAATAGTTGGGTGGCTTTTAAATTTTAGTAAGAAGAAGGTTTGTATTTGGTTTGACAATATATCCATCTCAAAGTTGCATCTCTTTCTCTAGCTTTGGCTGGGACTTGGTGTCAATTCTCCACTTCACCATGTGGATCCTTACTAAAAAAAATTCTTTATGTAATAATTATCCTACTTCATAAAATTTTGTATAATAAACCAAAATTTTGAGATAATTATATAATAACACAAACTTACGTTAGTTGTATTTGGTGTTCATACTTAATTACTAAAAATATTTTCATTTATAAATGGAATTTTTACTCTATATATATATATATATATATATATAAAAGAAGATGGCTTATTTATGCAAAAAAAAAAAAAAAAAAAAAAAATCCTTTACAACTATCCAACATATATGTAATATGTGTGTGTTTCAATATGCATGCATAGTGTATATAAATTTTGCCCCCCCCTCGAGTCAAATCCTGGCTTCGCCCCTGTAAGTGACGCACATCAGGGGTGGCGCAAAGTGTTAATCGGGGTGGTCACATGACCACCCTAAATTTTTTTTTTTTTTTAATATACCTTAATTTTTTTTTAAAATTAATATGGGTCTTTTGACCACCTAGAAAAAAACTTGACCACCCTAAAAAGAACTTGAATACCCTTAATAAAAATTGAGTCCATTACAAATAAAATTCAACCTTTCCAAAATTTTGGTCCATTGAATGTTAAGCTAAAAAATTGTGAAAAAAACTATGTTCACAACATTTTTGCAACATTTTCGTACCAAATCATAAGTAGTAGGTTGTTATTCTTGCTAAAACAGATAATTAATTTCAATGGTAAGTTCAAATTACAACCAATAAAAACTTACCACCAAGGCTTTATTGTGAAAGTGTTACAAAAATATTGTGAATGTAGCACTTTAAAAAAGTTGTCCAGACAAACAAATTAGCCTAAAAACCCAAGTCAAACTTTTAATTGTGATTTTTAAAATTGTGTTTTCAAATGGCATATTTTAAAATTGCTATTTTTATATATAAAAAAAAGACACTTTTCAAATAGCTAGTCTGTTAATTCTTGCTTTAGTCTTTAACTAAATTTATTGGATTTATGTGATACATTTTTTTCAAAAAGATAATGCATTTTGTTTATATTATTACTTATTTAGGCAATATGTTGGTAATTAAATGGGAGATCAGTAGCTTAATAATTGCTTGGTTGTGTATATTGAAAAAGATGTAGTAAATAACATTAATAGTGAAACTATCATATCACACAACGATTTCAAAATATAAAAATTTGTGAAATGAAATTTTAAAACTTTATGTATTTGCGTATGTTTTTATTTTGTGATGTTAATATATTCAAATTTTACTTTTATTAAAAAATTTAATGACCACCCTAACAAAAATTCTTGAGCCGCCATCGACGCACATGCATGAATATGCCATTTTGTGATTTTTTTTTTTTGTGTGAAAGGTATTAGACATTCTAAGCTAAAAGAAGGCAAGCATTTGAATTGAGGCCAAATATAAGAAGCAAAGCTTCATTGACTCTACAAATCATCTATATATATATATATATATATATATAGAGAGAGAGAGAGAGAGAGAGAGAGAGAGAGAGAGAGAGAGATGCATTTCTTTTTTTGATTTAGCCCCAAAAACTTAACCTAAGATGTGTGTATAATTGTAAATGCTTTTAATTGTACCTATGCATATAGATGAGGTTATAGACTAGTTTATATAATGTGGATTACCAAGTCTTTTTCTTTTTCTTTTTTGTCTACATTGAGTAATTCAAGAATGACTACCATGCCTCATACAATGCAAAGGCTCTTCAACCAAAGTCAAACTTGAGCTTATAATTCCCTAAGTCATAATATACATACAAGGGACAAACAGAAATTTTCTCTAGTTAATCAGATTACAAAAAGCAAATAAAATTTGTCATGTTATTCAGGGGAAAGTCAGCAAAGCTTTAGTGTAGAAAAATTACCATATTGATGATAATGTGAACAAAAGTACTCTAGCGAAAGACAAATGTTACCTATCATGTAAATCCCATCCAGAGATATTGCCCACTTCTTTCAAAGCAGCTTTCCATGCTTGCACATCCTTGTTGTTAACCTTGGGATCATTTTCATGCTTCTCGAAGGCTTCAGCAAGAATACCCGCCTGGTTCCGTACATCAGAGGGATCCACATGGTAAAAGATGGGAAAAACTGTCAACTTTGTCTCTTCTATGCATTCAATAATCTTTACTAGTTCAATCAAGCACCGTCTTGAAGAAGCATAGTTTGTTGAGAGAATGATGATTGCATACTTGGATTCTTCTATTACTTTCAAGAGCTGTGAAGAAATATACTTTCCTTGCTTATGTTTCTCATCATCATCCCTGAAGGTGATAATACCCTTTCGTTTCAAAGTAGTATAGAGATGGTTTGTAAAATTCTTGCTAGTGTCATCACTGCAAAAACTAAGGAACACATCATATTTCAAAGAAGAAGAAGAAGAAGAAGAGGAGGAGGAGGAGGAGGAGGAAGCTGTTTGAGTGGACATAAAAGGATATGGAAGAAATTGGATCAATGACCAAAAATTTCAGTCACTTTCCCCGTAAAAAACCACCAAATTAAGATAACCAGGAAAAAATAAAGAAACAAGAAAAAAACTCAGTGAGTAAACCGAAACGCTGATGAGGGGCCAATCTTGGAAGGTGAAAGCGAGTGAGGTTGAAATTGAGAATTGGGTTAGCGTTCAGCTGGAAAGAAAGTGAAGAAGAAGAATAAGAATAAAGAGATAGTCGGAGTTAGTACGCTATCTTTTTTATTCATGTTTACCTTTTGCAGTCGAGTGAACAAAACTGTCTTCCTTTCCATTAAATTACCATTTACATTATTTTAAAAAATATATATCATTTAAATACTTTTTTTTTGTTGCTAAAACCATTTACATACTTAGAGTTTAGTCATTTATTATTTATACCATAATGTTTAAATACTTAAGTATCAATGTTATATAGCGTTTTATTCAAACTTTCTACCCATGTTCAATGTTATATATCCTTTAAGTATCAATTAAATTCAAAATGATGTAATTGTAACATAATAAAAATAGTCGTTTTGAACACATGAAAAAAGATATATATATATATATATATATATATATATAAACTACATTAGCGTTATTAAGGACTAATTTGTAGGAGTAAATGAATATTAAGGCAAATGATCTTTCTTTATACATTAGAGGGACTCAAGATACAACATAAATGTGCACTCACATGCTTAATATGCTCAAGTGTAGTTAGTCTTTCTCGAATAGGATGTAGTTACATATGCTCTTTACAATTTTAAAAAAAAAATTCCCTAAAATCTCAACTCGCATATACGATTCTCACAATAATTGCCTAGTGCAGAATCAATATGCTAGGTTTGATGTGGCCTCATTTTATTAGTGACTTTCATGAATAAGGTTTGATGTGGCATGTCAGAAGTTATTTTCCTAACCTAATTGAGCAATTTCTTAGAAGATAATGGTTTATGGTATTTGTTATTGTTTTAACTAGTAGCAGACCCACGCGATGCGTGGGAATATACAACTATTTTGTAACGTCGTATAATGTATGATTTATTCTATAAAACGTACTGGAGATATTATTTCTAAAATTATTTTTCATCTCTCCATCTCTACAAATATATCATTCTATTATTTTGAGTTTTTTTTTTTTTTTTTTTTTTTTTTTTTTTTTTAATCTTAGATGCATTTGATTGATATTATTCCTTTTTTTTTTTTTTTTTTTTTGAGATAAAAGATAGAAATACTATTCTTTTTTCAAGTGATCTATATTATTCAAACTTTTGTATAGTGATTAGTGTGTTATGGTTTTTTTCTTCTAACAACTAAAACTTTTAAGTTCCAAAATTAATTATTTGAATTTCTCATTCTCTTAAGAACATTATTGTAGGGTCGCAATTTGGGGCACAAGCCCAAAGTGTATGGGGTCTTGGTCTAAGGGGCCCAATACAATAAATTTGTAGAGAGTGGGTCGAAGAACTAATGCCTAATGAATCGTACAACAGCAAGTGTTAAGTTAAATGTCAATCAAGCACAAATAAGAGATATTGGTGTCAATGGACTTTCAGTTCGAGGAGGCAATAATTATATATGTTCATCACAGTTAGATATTAAGACAGTTTAAATTGCTACGTTGTTCTCTCTCCTCTTTTTTCTCTCCCATCTCATGGAGGGTCTCTCACATTATATAACTCCCTTTGGATCATCTTGATCCTACATTTGTTGATCATCCGAGCCCTCACTTGAGTATCTGTCCAATCGGACACCCTCTTTGGTTTTTCGTGAGTTGTGGTAGCCAAGGCAAGACTGTTCGTGAGGTCTTCTCCACATAAATGCAGCCGTAAAAGCAGTTACAATGCATTTAATGCGGTGGCAGCAGCTTTCCCTTAGATATTTTTGGGCTTCCTTCCTTCTCGTTTGTTCATGAGGCACGTCCCCATCATTGGAGCTTCTTGGAGGGTCATTCTAATTGCTGGAATACATACTTGAGCTACATACGTCATATTCGAGGAGGAATTCCTCCTCGGACCACCTTCCATTCGTTCCTTACTCATGAGACTTTAAATAGGAACCCTCAATGACTATTTGCCCCTCCTCGGACCATTCAGCGTCCTCGGACAAAACCAATGCCCAATATATGATCTTGGGCCTTTGCCCCTACAATAGCCCCTCAAAATTCCGGTTTTTCCCTCTTATCCGAGGAGAAAAGGTGGGATTTTGATATTTAAGGGATAAAACCCACTAATCCTTTGATTTACACGTGTGGGAGCACGATTTTACACGCCTCATAATTGTTACTAACGCTTCGTAGCCCACGAGGCGCCATTAATTACTCTAGGCGGCTTTATGTGCCTCGCATCCAACCGTGAGGCACTGATCCAATAGTTAGCATTTTTTCCCTAGAATTCTGAGCGGGAGTTGTCCCACTCACTTTCTCCCTCTATATAAAGCCTTGAGGGAAGCCATTTTTCTCCTTTCTTCAAAAATCTTCAACTGCTTTAGAGAATTTTTGCGTTCCGTCTCACAAAACACTCTACATTATCGAGTCCCCATAGCTGTTTCCTATAAGAAATCTTCACAAATTTTCCTAACGGTTTTAGGGATTAGCATACATGTTCCTGTAAGTCTTTCATTTTTTCATATTCTTCTTTTTCTTCTCGGCCTTCTTCCTCGACCTTTTTCTTGTGGAAGCCTTTTCTCGTGTCATTTCTGTTCACTTAGATGGGTAGGTTCAAGCACCTGGTAGATTTGTTGGCTGGTATGGAGGGCTTTAGGGCTAGATACTATATCCCACAAGGAGTGGGTTTAGAATATTGTCTTTCGGACCAAATACTCACCGACAAAAGGACGGGTCAAGTCATCATTTCTATGATTGCTTTCATAAAGGGAGGAATGATGCTTCCCATGGGTAGGATAACCGTAAATTATTTGATTAACCATAGGCTGACCCCCTACTAGTGCGCCCCCAATATGTTCCGGGTTCTAGGCTGTGTAGATGCCCTAAACGACTAGATGAACCTTGGCCTCACATGGCACAACGTTGCTCACTTGTACGAGTGCCACTCCCTTTCCGATGGATACTACCTCAAATCTCGGTCCGACGAGGTGAGGCCGATATCTTGCCTTCCAAAGTCCAACAAAGGCTTGAAGGACGATTATCCGATCGTTTCCGAGAAATGGCATTACGGTCTTCACCGCGCCAGATTAGGGCAGGAACACCAGGTGGGGTATTCTAGGATTAGGTCCCTTGGCCGAGATCTTAGTCTTCTTAGCTTTTCCTTCACTTGTTCTAGTTATTTGTTTTCTCAAACTAACCATAATTTCCCTTTTGGATGTTTCGAAGACAAAGATCACGTCGCCCCGAAGCTCATTCTGGTCAACATTCAAGCTCTCAATTACCTCCTTAGGTCGAAGATTTTCGTGAGTGAAGATGGACATTTGCGGGCTGCTCATCTCATTTTGGACTACGAGTCGCTGTCACGCATCTTCTAGGACGTAGGCCAGGCAATCAGAGCCGGGAGTTCAAGATTGGCTCGGATCGACATTTCCAAGTTGGGATTCCTGGCTCGGAGAGACCTTCCACCCGTTCAGCCGCCCGTTCAGCGTGTTCTTCAAAGGGTAGCCGGTCATAGAGAGGAGATTGACTCTACTCACTCATCCCTTGAAGTCGAGATTGATTAATTCCGCTTTAACAATGAGGGTGAAGTGCCGACAAGGCCAGGAGAGCTCTCGGACTCGGACGACGACCTTGACCGATTCTTCGCAACACATTCTCCGAGGTTGATAGTTGCCCTGATTAATACCAACCAAGAAATTGAAGAGGAAGGCATGGATCTTAAGCAAAGGTCCAACCTAAAGGGCCTAATGGCCAATAGGAACAAGGGACAATCCCGCCAGAGATGTCCCTAAGGTACAAGTTCCTCCCGGCCTCCGCCCTCCTCCTCCTCCTCCTCCTCCTTCCACCGACCTCGGCCTGCAGGCCAACCCAAATCTGAGGAGGAAAAGGCCGATTGATGATCCGGAGGAGGGAAAGGTCGATCGAAAAAGGCCAAACAGCAGAAGAAGGCCAAGGAGCCCAAAGATAAAAGGGCCAAATCTGTGGGACAGTTGGGATGAGGTGCCATGCGTAAGGGGCAATGTACATGGTCCCCGGCTTGAGCTAGATGGCGCCCCCATTTCCTCGGGATGCCACGATTTGGGAGTCCTGCAGGGGACAGCGACATACCTCGCCGAGGCTTTACAGCAGCCTTTTCTCTTTCCCCGGGACATGGATAGGCTTAGGAATACAAGACAGCCGAACCTCTTCATGTCGTTGAAAAGGGACCTTGCAATGGTAAACCAAAACCCTTCATCATTCAAATTCTGGATTCTATGTTTATTTACTTGTTGCCCATGTTTTGATGGTCCTTCCACTACCTTTATGCGGGTAACCCAACAAATCTACGTGGCCGAGGAATGGGCTAAGAACTCCCGAGAGGAGGTAAACACCGAGATTCAATCCCGCCTCGTAGCTGAAAAAGTCGTCAAGTCCTTAGGCAGGAGAAGGAGAGTCTGGTTGAGAAGATCAAAGAGGCTATCCAGGCCCAAGACAGTGCCGAGGCAGGCCTTAAGACCACAGAGAGGTAGGCCGAGGACATGCGCCGTAAGCCGCATGTAATGAAAATAAACCTGGCCACCGAGAAGCAAGTAGTCCCGGACCTCAAGACGCAGCCGCAACAAGCCAAGGAGGCGGCTCAGGTGGCTAGGGAAGCAACTGAGGCCGTGGTGAAGGCCTCTTATGAGCGTGGGGTGTGGGACACAGAGACCAGGCTGATTGAGGAGGTGGTCGTGGTTTGCGGGGACTACTACACCGAGTCCTCGGGAGTGGCAATGGACCGAGCGGGAGTCCCCGCAGACTCTGAGATTAGGAGGGCCGAAAATATCTTCTTCCTGCAGGATATTCAAGAGATTCCTGATTTGAACCCTCCCGCCGAGAAGCTCTTTCCCGCCCTGGCCGCCCTTCCCGACAACGACGTTCTTAGGGGGGGAGGAGTGGATAAGGAGGCTCAACCACCGGCCAAGGATAAGCCATCCGAGGACTCCTTCACAATCGGGGATGTCGTCTCGCAGGCCAAGGATGCTGAATCTAAATCAAAAGCTAAAGGTGCTCATTCCGAGGGTGCCGATCCCAAGAAAGATCCCCTAAGGACAAGGCCTAGAATTATAGATGTAGGATTTTCTTTTGTTACTCTGTTTTTGTTTTCCATTCTCCGTGGCTTTTGCCACTACTTATAATGTAAATTTTCCTTAAGTTTAATGAATGAACTTCTTTTCTATTTTTGGGTCTTTATTTTCATTACTCTCAATTTTATTGTTATTATAAGTGAGCCCGAACAATTGTTGCTCCATTTCTAACAATAATTCATTACTCATATTTCAAGAAATCTGACTAAGTATGAACAAGATATAGATATTTTACATTCGTGATACAAATTAACTCTTACATAGTGAATGTTGGATTCGAGGGGCGCAAGAAATATGCTTGAATAAATCTCTAAAGTAATTAATTTTCCCTAAGCCTGTGGTGCGGGGAGCCATGCAGGACTTAGGTTCTATTTAACACTTGAATAAATGAGAGAAGTAATTAATTTCTCCTAAGCCTGTTATCCGAGGAGCCATGCAGGACTTAGGTTCTGTTTAATACTTGAATAAATGAGAGAAATAATTAATTTTCCCTAAGCTTGTTGTCCGAGGAGCCATGCAAGACTTAGGTTCTGTTTAACACTTGAATAAATGAGAGAAGTAATTAATTTCCCCATGTGGTCCGAGGATCCATGCAGGACTTAGGTTCTGTTTAACACTTAAATAAATGAGAGAAGTAATTAATTTCCCCTAAGCCCGTTGTCCGAGGATCCATGCAGGACTTAGTTTCATTTTAACACTTGAATAAATGTTTGAAGTAATTAATTTCCCTTAAGTCCGTTGTCCAAGGAGCCATGCAAGACTTAAGTTCTGTTTAATACTTGAATAAATGTTTGAAGAAATTAATTTCCCCTAAGCCTTTGGTTCGAGGAGCCATGCAGGACTTAGGTTCATTTTAATACTTGAATAAATGTCTCAAGTATTTAATTTCCCCTAAGCCTTTGGTCCGAGGAGCCATGTAGGACTTAGATTCTGTTTAACACTTAAATAAATGTAAGAAGTAATTAATTTCCCTTAAGCCTATTGTCCGAGGAGCCATGTAGGACTTAGGTTCATTTTAATACTTGAATAAATGTCTCAAGTAATTAATTTCCCTTAAGCCTTTGGTCCGAGGAGCCATGCGGGACTTAGGTTTTGTTTAATACTTGAATAAATGTCCGATAAGAAGCACGAGGGATTTATGAATCAGAAGAACTTATCGAGAAAGGAAACTTCCATTAATAATAGTACCTTTTTAGGTTGTTTACATTCCAAGGGCGTGGTATTACATGCTCATCTAAATCTTCTAGAAAATATGCCCCAATGCTAGTCACCGAGGTGATACGATATGATCCTTCCCAATTTGGCCCAAGCTTCCCCCATGCTGGATTTTATGCAGTGCCTAGAACTTTCTTCAATACTAAGTCCCCAGGCACTAGTGGCCTTATCTTTACTTTGGCATCATAACCTTGCTTAAACTTGTTTTGATAGTAGGCCAGTTGGACCATTGCCCTTTCCCTTCTTTCTTCGATAAGGTCCAAGCTTTTTTCTAGCAGCTCGTTATTCCGCTCGGGCAGAATGAGCTGGTCTTTAGCGTCGGAAAGCTTGTTTCTAGAGGAATAACAGCCACGGCCCAATAAGTCATTGAAAATGGGGTCTCTCCCGTTGACCTGCGGGGTGTGGTTCAATACGTCCACAGGACATGTGGCGCTTCTTCCACCCACCTTCCCTTCACGTCATCTAACCTCTTCTTAAGTCCATTCACTATGACCTTATTAACAGTCTCGGCCTACCCATTCCCCTGGGGGTAGGTTAGGGTAGAATATCTATTTGTAATTCCCAATTCGCAACAGTACCTCCTAAAGGCCTTATTATCGAATTGAAGACCATTGTTCGAGATTAGGGTGTGAGGGACCCCAAACCTGGTAACAATGTTTTTCCGCACGAACTTTTTGACATCCACATCTCTGATATTTGCTAGAGGTTCAGTTTCAACCCATTTGGTGAAGTAATCAATATCGACAAGTAGATACCTTTTGTTCCCTGCCGCCTTAGGAAATGGCCCAACAATATCCAAGCCCTACTAAGCGAATGGCCAAGGGCTAGACAGTGGATTGAGGATCCCTCCTGGTTGATGTATGTTTGGCGCAAATCTCTGACACTAGTCACACTTCTTCACGTATTCGTGTGCTTCTTTCTGCATGTTTGGACACCAGTAGCCTTGGATGATGGCCCTATAAGATAAGGACCCGCCTCCCGTGTGGCTTCCACAAATCCCTTCGTGTAACTCCTCCAAGATTAGTTCTGAGGCCTTAGGGTGTACGTACAGTAAATATGGTCTAGAAAATGAGCGTTTATACAGCTTCTGGTCCTCAAACAGCCAGAACCGAGGAGTGTTTCTCCGTATTTTGTCGGCTTCGGTCTTCTCTTCGGGCAAGATGTCTTCCTTCGTAAACAAGATTAGGGGTTCCATCCAACTAGGTCCTACTCTGACATGTTGGACATGGATCACTTCTCTCTTCATCACCGAGGGTTTGTATAAATCTTCCACAAGGATGACTCGGGGCAAACTTTGAGACGAGGAGGTGGCAAGCGTGGCCAAGGAGTCGGCATGAGTATTTCCACTCCTAGGGATGTGCAGTAAGCTAAACGAATCAAAGCATGATTGTAGGAATTTAGCTTGGTCTAAGTAGTCTTGTATTCTTTCGTCTCTTGCTCCTAACTCCCCATTTACTTGGCCAACGACCAGTCTTGAGTCCGAGAACATGTTTACTACTTTTCCGCCAGTTTTCGAACCATGGACATTCCCTCCGGGAGGACTTCATATTCAACCTCATTATTCGTGGCCGAGAAGACCAGTCTTAATAATTTTTTGATGGTAATCCTTTCAGGGGAAATCAGAACTAGCCCCACTCCGGAGCCCCTTTGGTTTATCGCACCATCAACATATATTTTCCAGCATGTGGGCCCTTGAAGGGAGATTGCGCCAACTAATTTTTCATCCATGCCTTGTGCCCCCGCTTCTTTTTAGCTACCAAACCTGTGAGGACTTGGCCCTTGACGGAGGTACGAGGCATGTACTTGATGTCAAAAGCCTCTAGAAGCGTGCCCCACTTAGCAACTCTCCCTGTGTAATCAGCACTACAAGGTATGGACTTAAGTGGAAGCTGGGTTAGAATGATAATCGTGTGTGCCTGGAAGTAATGGGGAAGCTTTCGTGTAGCTTGAACCACTGCTAAGATGGCTTTTTCTAGTGGCGGGTAGGGGATCTCGGCTTCATGCAATGATTTGCTCATGTAATAGACTGGTCGTTGTATGTCATTATCCATCCAAATTAACACTAGGCTTATCGCATGAAGGGCCACAACAATGTAGGCGAACAAGACTTCATCGCCTCGGATCGGACATGATTGGTGGTCGAGATAGATATTCTTTAAGTTGTTGGAAGGCCAAAGCACATTCTTTGATCCATTCAAATCCCTTCCATTTATTCAACAAGAGGAAGAAAGGTCTACACACTGTCGCGACCGAGAAATAAAACGGTTTAAGGTGGCAATCATGCCGGTAAGCTTTTGGACCTCCTTGGGATTTCGAGGTGGCTGCAAGCTGTTTACAACCCCGATTTGATCGGGAATGACCTCGATCCCCCCGTAGGTCACCATATAGCCCAAGAATTTTCCTAAGCCTACCCCAAATGAACATTTGGATGCGTTGAGATGCAGTTTGTGTCTTCTCGTAACTTCAAAGATGTCCCCAAGGTTTCTCACGTGCTCGGACACTACCATACTCTTTACCACCATGTCATCTATATAGACTTCAATGCTCTTACCTAGCTGTGGCTCGAACATTCTGGTCATCATCCTCCGGTAGGTGGACCCTGCGTTTTTCAAACCAAAAGGCATCACCTTGTAATGGTAGTTTCTAATGGGAGTGACAAAAGCTGTCTTTTCTTGGTCATCTCGTGGCCGTGCAGATTTGATGATATCCTTGAAAGGCATCCAAGAAGCTCATTCGAGGATGGCCCGCAGTTGCATCTACCAACCGATCTATCCGAGGTGTAGGGAACGGATCTTTTGGACAGACCTTATTCAAATCCGTAAAGTCTACGCAAACTCGTCATTTTTCGCTCTTCTTCTTTACTACTAGAGTATTGGCCAACCACTCGGGATAAAAAATTTCTTTGATAACCCCCGCTTTTTTGAGCTTCATCACCTTGTCCTTAACAACATTGGCATGCTTTTTCGACGGGCACCAGAGTGGTTGCTCCTTGGGAGTAACGGACGGGTTAACGTTTAGGTGGTGGCAAATGAAGCTCAAGTCAACCCCTGGGGCCTCGTAGGCGTCCCACGCAAACACGTCCACGTTTTCTCTAAGGAACCCAATCAGTTCTTCTTTCTCTTGAGGAGGTAGTTCTGAGCCGACTTGAAAGAACTTTTCTGGATCAACACGAACGACTACCTTTTCTAGATCTTCGCATTTTACCTCCTCGATTGACTCATTACCATGCAACGCCGTGGTGGCTGATTGCTATAAGTCCCTTCCAGTAGGGGCCGAGGGCTCGATGATCGGGTTGTTGTGAGATGGCAGCCACCATGCACTATCCGGCCAAGGTCCGATTCCCCACAATCTCTTTAACCTGGCCCTTTGACATGTACTTCACCTTCTGGTGCAAGGTAGAGGAGACAGCCTCTAAAGCATAAAGCCAAGGCCTAACTACAATAGTCGTGGAGGGTGAATAAGCGTCAACTACAATAAAATCCACCTCTACCACATCCGAACTGGTTTGTATGGGTAGTCCGATCTGGCCCCTTGGAGTGACGGTTTTTCCCTCGAAACTTACCAGTGGGGAATTGTACACCGTTAGGTCCTCGGGTTTCAAGTTCAGCCCTTTGTACAGATCGGGGTACATTACTTCCACAAAGATCGCCTTGATCCACCAGCACTCTCTTCACATCATATCCTTTAATCCCGAGTGTGACTACTAGAGCATCGTCATGGGGTTAGATAGTTCCGATCTTATCCTCGTCCGAGAATCCCAACACTAGCGAGGCTTCCTTCTTGGCATTTTTGGACTCCTAATCGTTATCCTCGGTGGAAAGCCAAGCCACAAACATTACTCGGGAAGGACAAGAGCCGGTCCTTCCCAGAGCAAGAAGAATGACATTAATCGTGCCAAGAGGAGGTCTTAAGGAGGTGTCTTTCCGGGCCTCGTGGATTTCGCCCTGTCCTTGTTGACTACTGGGATGATGTAGGAGGTGCCTTAATTTTCCTTCTCGAACCAGCTGGTCCAAATGGTTCCTCAAGTTCCTACAGTCCTCGATAGTGTGCCCCGGTTCTTGGTGGTATTGGCAATACCGGTTTTAGTTATGCTTCATGGGGTCTCTTGCCATCTTATTTGGCCATTTAAAGAATGGCTCGTTCTTGATTTTCTCTAGAATCTGATGCATCGGATCTCGGAACACAACGTTAACTGCCTGCATGTTGGCAGATCCAGATTGCCCCGCAAAGTCTCTCCTCGGTCGGTTGTTGCTGTTAAATCGGTCCGACCTGAAGTCCCTCCTCTTTTGAGGGACAACCTTCACCTTACCTTTTCCCAACCGCTTCTTCAACCCTTTTATACTTGTCGATCTGGTCCATGGGGTCTCCCGCCATCTTATTTGGCCGTTTGAAGAACGACTCGTTCTTGATTTTCTCTAGAACCCGATGCACCGGATCTCCGAACACAACGTTAACTGCCTGCGTGTTGGCAGATCTGGATTGCCCCGCAAAGTCTCTCTTCGGTCGGTTGTTGCTGTTAAATCAGTTTGACTTGAAGTCCCTCCTCTCCCGAGGGACAACCTTTGCCTTACCTTTTCCCAACTGTTGGTCTTCTTCAACCCTTTTATACTTGTCGATCTGGTCCATGAGTTGGCGCAGTCTGGTGACAAAGCTTTCTGTTAGGGATTTTATTAAACCATGCTCGGTTGGAAGGCCGCTCTTGAAAGTGCTGATGGCGACATCCTCCTAGTTACCCTTTATCTCGTTGTACATCTCCCAAGCACTGTCCGAGTAGGCTCTCGGGATCTTGCCTTCTCTCATGGACAAAGATAGCAGAGAATCTAAGGGTTGAGAAACCTTGCTACTCGTGATGAAGTGAGAGCCAAAGGCCTGGGTCAGTTGCTTAAAGTTCCTACGAAATTTGGCCTAAGGCCATCAAACCATCTCATCACCATCGGCCCCAAGTCGGACAGAAATACTTTGCACTTCAAAACCTCGTCTTTGGAATGAACGATCATCCTCTGGTTAAACTGGTTGATGTGCTCTACAGGGTCCGTTCGACCGTAATACATTGTGAAAGTGGGTTGATGGAATCGTCGAGGAAGCTTAGCCTCTTCTATCTTGCGTGTGAAGGGTGACTTGGAGATTCGATCCAGGGCCTTGCTCATGGCGTTGTTCACTAGGCCCTAACGAGATGGAATTTTGTGTCTGCGTTTATGGTGGTGCTCTTTCTCGTAAGAAAAGGTCTCACTTGGTGGAGTTCTTGACCTTTGCCTATAATTGTTGTCCCCTTCGTCACTAGTATTTAAATTGGAGGCGGAGCGCCTCCGTTGCTCATGACGTAGTTTCTTCTTTAAGTCTTCAATCTCCCGCTGTAGGGCTTTGTTATCGTCCCGCTTTTGAGATACGTGACTTCTCACTCTAAAATGGTTTTTGCTTGTATGGGTGGTACGTACACTACCCTCTCGATGTTTGCCCCGATCTCTTTCCCGTTCAAGGTTAAGAAAGTTGTCTTTATCTTTGAGAACCCGCGGGCTTTGTTTGGTGTGGACTCGATCCCACCATGTTTAGCCATTGCGCTCGCTAAGGCACAAGTTCTTCCCACAGACGGCGCCAATTGTAAGGTTGCAATTTGGGGCCCAAGCCCAAAGTGTATGGGGTCTTAGTCCAAGGGGCCCAATACAATGAATTTGTAGAGAGTGGGTCGAAGAACTAAGCCCTAATGAATGGTACAATGGCAAGTGTTAAGTTAAATGTCAATCAAGCACAAATAAGAGATATTGGTGTCAATGGACTTTCAAATCAGAAGAGGCAATAATTATATATGTTCATCACAGTTAGATATTAAGACAGTTTAGATTGCTACAATGTTCTCTCTCCTCTTTTTTCTCTCCCATCTCATGGAGGGTCTCTCACATTATATAGCTCCCTTTAGATCATCTTGATCCTACACTTGTTAATCATCCAAGCCATCACTTGAGTACCTGTCCCATCGGACACCCTCTTTGGCTTTCTGTAAGTTGTGGTAGCCAAGGCAACAATGTTTAGAGGTCTTCTCCACATAAATGCGACCAGAAAAGCAGCTGCAATGCATTTAATGCGATGGCTTCTCGTTTGTTCATGAGGCACGTCCCCATCATTGGGGCTTCTTGGAGTATCATTCTAATTGCTGGAATACATACTTGAGCTACATACGTCATATCCGAGGAGGAATTCCTCCTCGGACCACCTTACATTCGTTCCTTACTCATGAGACTTTAAATGGGAACCCTCAATGACTATTTGCCCCTCCTTGGACCATTCAGCGTCCTCGGACAAAACCAAGGCCCAATATATGATCTTGGGCCTTTGCCCCTACAATTATCATGATAACCAAACCTCATCACAAATTTATAATTGATATTACTCAAATAATTTATAGAGCCATTCAAATACATAATCATCTCATTTCTAAAATATCTAAAAATTAACTCAAACTAAAACTATAAGAGGGATAAAGAGTACATGTGATAAATAACTCAAAAAACACACCATCAAAGTGTATTATCCAAAAGTAGAGACAAAAAAAAAAAAAAAAAAAAATCATCAATCTAAAATAGAGTTGCAAGAAAGAATTAATAATAGAGCGAGAGAGAGAGAGAGAGATCACCTTTTTTAGAAGAGAATATGAGACAAATAACAAAATTATATAAAAGAAGATGAGTAGAAGAATATTCAAAAGAAAATGTATAGTTGTAAACACCAAATTATCCAAGTCATGCTATGTAATAGAATAATATTAAATCATTTTGTAATTTCATAGAATAACATGTAACAAACAAAGAAAATAAAATTAAAAAGATAAAAAATTAAAATATAACCAATTCTTATCAACCTAAAGTAGAGTTAAACATAAAAATTCATCAATCTAAAGAATTAAACATCCACCAAAAGAAAGAATATATATATATAGAGAGAGAGAGAGAGAGAGAGAGAATTCATCTTTTTTGTGAGCAAAATATGGATTGAATGGAAGAGAAAATAAAAATTTTTTATAGTAAAAAAAATGGGGAGAAGAAGAGTAAAATTAAAAGGAAGATAAAGGAATAAAGAAATTGTAAGGTTAAGATATAGAGTAGTGGGAAGATAAAAAGGTAAAAGTAAGCAAATGTTGGAGAATGTGTAATTGTAAAGTGACAAATTAATAAGGAGAAAAATAATTAAAAGGAGAGCCTTATTGTATGAGAAAAATATGGATTGAATGGTAGAAAATATCAAATTTTTATGATAAAAAAATGGAGAGAAGAAGAGTCAAAATAAAAGAAAGATAAAGGGATGGAGAAATTGTAAGGTTAAGGTATAAAATAGTGGAGAGATAAAAAGGTGAAAGTAAATAAATGTCAGAGAATGTGTAATTGTAAAGTGGCAAATTAATAAGGAGAAAAATAATTAAGAAGGAAAGTGAAAATATTGAAAATAGGTTGATGATGTGACGCTGATGTGGCTCAACAGGAATGCAGCAACATTAAACTCTATACTTCAGCTTTTAGATATATATAGATGGTTACTATTGTGAACAAGTTTTGATGTGGCATGTAAAAAGCAATATTTCTTTTATAATTGAGTGATTGCTTGGAAAATAATAGTTTATGGTATTTGTTTTTAGCCAATGATATATTAAACCTAGTTGTATTTTCTTTCTTTTTTGAAAGAAAGGAGTATGTCATTACTTAGAAACTTCAAAAGGTATTTTCTTATCTCTTTGTAGCTTTACTTTACGAATAACTTTTAGGTACTTCCGAAACACGGAGAATGGTGTTTTCTCCTCTCACATTCATGATAAGATTCACTTATTAAATTACGATGGAGTCCACCATGAATGTGAGAGGAGGGAATACCATTTATTAATACTCATAGAGTACCTAAGAATTTCTCTACTATATGTTTCCTTTAGTAGTCAAGTCAAAAAGAGCTGCCTTTATTTGCAGTCCCCCCTCCCTACCCTCAACAGAAAAGAAGAAATGAAAACTCAATTATCAATAAAATAATGGGATGAATGCTAAAGTGGGAACACAATGAAAATCCAATCATCATACATATTAAGAAATTATAGTGTTAAGTGACAAATGCGACCATTAACCATCAAAGTCTGGGTGCTTCACCTTACCCCCCAAGACCCAAATTGTTGCATCCACACAAAAAATAATAAATCAACAGTTCATTTTTATAATTTTTGGATAATTCAGAAATTTCTATTAATATGAAACAAACCAATACAAACAGAAACATTTGAAACACTGAGACTTCAGCTCGTCCACTACAACAAGGGCATTCTGCCCTGACATAAACTCCCTACTGAACATGAAAATAGTGTTACATCACCCCAACCCAGTTCTACAAAAAGACAGTTTTCAGACAAAACTACAGCACCTGATTGGTGCTAATCATACCCAACATGTTTTTCCAGACAAAACAATCACAAACTTAGCTACTAGCAAACTTTTAAGCGAAGGTCATGAAGGATTGAATAAGGTACAAACCAGTTACAACAGAGAGCTCTGTTTAGGATAGAGTTGCAGCCACTTCCTTTAAACATCAAGGTAACTCTACATTAAGCTTCCCTCTGTTTTGACCTCTCCAAGAATCCTTGAGTTTCTCTGAGATAATAAGGAAATTTGGAGGCTCTTTCCTTTGATACTCAGCCACCCACATGAGTGCCTATTAGGCCCAAGCATGACCCAATGCCAACAAGAGGCGTGTCATATATCATGATAACATCTATTGACACACCTCGGCCTATCCAATGTACTTTTTGAGAAGCGTACTCGGCTAAAATTTCATCAGAAAATTTCACAAAATCGAACCCCCTATGACACGCTTTTCTTTCATCCTGAAGAAAAATGCATCACGATATGGCAACACCCAAAAGGATGTGATAAAACTACTAAGCATATGCAATTACAGTACAAGATCAGTTTCCATGATGTGCAAATAGCAATGCGAAAAAACCATGCAATCAATTAGTACCAGGAAAAGCCTTTAAGCAGTTACTAATTTTCAATTCACATCCCAGGATGAATTTTGCAGAATAATTTTCATTTGTTTTCCAATTGGTACCACCTCTAAGTGTTCATTTTCCTCCTTGTATTCATATCTCAACGTCTTGATTTTAGCCATTACTAGTCTTGTGCAATATTGAATTTTTGCTATATAGAAAAGGTGGTAAAAGTATCTCTCGGCAAACAAGCCCATTAAAACCTTGAACAAACCCAAAGCAAGTTTGACAGCACATCCAATTACATGCTGCATGACCACGGTTTAAGCATTTTGAGAAAAGTTGTCAAGAAAAAAGATGCAGTAATATTTTCATCATCAAATTGTGATGTCCTTAACAGAATTACAGAAGCACACAAATCTAAATTCAAATAAAAAAATAAATGACAGATCATATAGGACAGATTTAAGTTTGGAAATTTTGATTGACAAGAAAATTTAAAACAAATAAATATTTTTGAAAAATGAGGCAGTGTTAATGTAACAGTGATGGAAAAGTCATATCCCACCAAATCATTGACTTTCTCATCAAATCACAAAGAAAAGTATAATTAAATAAAATATTTTATATAAATTTATGACACAAGGAAGAGCACAGAAGTAATGAAGGCGGCAATGTGAGTAGTGGAGAGGTTATTTCAAAACTTGTTTTCCCTCGTCTTTAAAAATGGGATTAAGGGGTTGTCTCGGTCTCTCAAGGTCAAATTCCTCTTTAGAGCTTCTATTTCTACTAGGTTTTGCCCCATAATTACATTTTTGCATTTTTCATTGGCTATTATCAAACATCAATTGACAAATGCGACCCCAATTATCAGATAAAGAGGCCACACAATGCCTTATTATCTATATATATATATATATATAAAACCGAAGCCTTTGCTGGCACCACAATTTTCCACGTCAACACAATATTTAAAAAATAAAAAAAATTTTCCACGTCAGCACAATATTTAAAAAATAAAAAATAAAAAATAAATAAAAATTATAACTCCTCAAAACCCTAGCAACCTTACCCCTCTTTCAAGTTAAGAAATATAAAGTTACGGTTTCTGCAAACTCTCTCTTTCTCCAGACGTAGGAAGCCCTAAAGCATTCAAGATCTACAAAACCCTAGCAACCTTACCCCTCTTTCAAGTTAAGAAATATAAAGTCACGGTTTCTGCAAACTCTCTTTCTCCGGACGTAGGAAGCCCTAAAGCATTCAAGATCTACAATGCACGGTATAGATTTTAGTTTATAAAGTTCAGCTTTTGTAGGGTTAGTTTTGTTTATATATTAATTAATACATAGTACTTTTTTCACCATTGAATACTCATATAATCAATTTCCAATTCAGTATTCAAGAATTAAACCAAAATTCTAACTGCGCTATAATCAATTTCCAATTCGGTGTTCAAGAATTAAACCAAAATTTAATCTGCGCTATCATAAAATATTATTATTAGTATGAATTTTATGGAGTTGCGGTGTTCAAGAATTAAACCAAAATTCTTCTAATTATCTATAATATTTTGTCATCTGAAAATTTTATCTCTTTGATTTTAGTATATTGTGTTTCTTAAGCTATAGAGAGATTTTCTTTGATTTTTGCAAACTCTTTCTCTCTCCGGATGTAGGAAGCCCTAAACGCACGATATAGCATTCAAGATCTACAACTCACGGTATAGATTTTAGCTTATAAAGTTTAGCTTTTGTAAGGTTAGTTTGTTTATATATTTAGTCCTTATGTTTAGGTTTAGGTTTAGGTTTTAAGAGATTTATATATTACTACTATGTGGCTGAATTTCCCGTGACATCAGTTTTATATATATATATATATATATATATATATATATATATATATATATATTTTTTTTTTTTAATTTGTTTTATGTAAGGTTAGTTTGTTTACATCAGTTCTTTGTCTCAAAGATAAGACTTTTATTTCTACCGCAAGAACTATTTAGGTATGTATCTCTTGCAAGCACACATGAACTTAAATTGTCTTTTAATATATGCATGCTTTATTATTTTCTAATAGTTTTCCCGTGCATCGCACGGGTTAGCGACTAGTTTGTTTAAACTTTAAACTCTACATATCACCAAGTTCACATTCACATCAGTCCGCGTAAAATTTTATGTCTATTATTTTACAATAAGAACCTACTTTTTCTATTTTACACAAACAGTTTTCCAAAACACCAACACCAATCAATCTATTTTAGAAGATATTTCAATAAAATATTCATTCTTCAATAATTTTTTATTATTTTCTCTAATGGTTATACTTTTTTAATTTAAACTTATTCAAATAAACTACCAAAACCGATGGCTCAACCAATGGAGCAACTTGTGCCGGAGGTCCCGTGGTCGAACCGCCAGAATAGTGGTTCCGGCGACTACTGCAGGATCGGCGTCTCTACCCACCGCACCGCTAGCACTAGTGGCCAGACCACTGAAATAGTGGCTCCGGCGACTACCGACAGATCGGTGCCTCCGACCATCATACTACTATCAATGAAATATTTTGATTGTGTCGTTTCGTGGTTACGCATAGGAGATATATATATATATATATATATATATATATATATATATATAATTTACTATTACTATAGTGAATGACATAAAATTTTAGTTAAAAAAAAATACTGATTTGAATTAAAAATTTTAATATATACTTTAATAAAATTCCAAATAAAATCATCGACTTTTAAAAAAAAACCTCAATTATGATTCTTTTGTAATTAAATTATATTGTAGAAATATTTGCAAACTAGGAAGCTTCCTTTACCACTCACTTTTAACCCCACCCCATAATATTTTACCCTCTTTTTTTCTCACAAAATCACATCTTTTCTCTACTTCCTCTCCCACGGTCTTTTCTCTTCAATTTTTTTTTTTTTTTTTTTTGATCTTTTCCTTTGCCGTAGCTCTCAAGCACTTGTTTCTCTCCTCTCTCATGGCAGCAGCAAGCTCTCCATGAGCAAAGAAGCGACAAGCTCTCCATGGCGGTGGTGACAACGACGGCTTCAATTTGGGTTTGGGTTTGATTTTGGGTTTGGGTTGACGGGTTTTTTGTTGAAAGTTTGATTTTGGGTTCTAAGTTGTTGAGTTTTCCATTGAAGGTTTGATTTTGGGTTTAGATTGATTTTTGGTTTGATTTTCCTTTGTTTTTGGTTGATTTTGTGATTGGAATATCATGGGTTGTGACGAGTTGTAATGGGTTGTGGTGGTGGTGATTGAGTGGTGGTTGGGCCGTGTTGGGTGGATTTGAAGCAAACTGGGACGAACATAGACAAAGAAGAGAGAGAGAGAAAGAGAGAAATTAATAAAATATTGTATACAAAGCTTATACGGTTATTGTAGCATTTTTGTATATTTACAAAGGTTTAGAAAAGTAAACCCACACTTCTGCACAATCAAGGTTGGCCGATTTCTAGTAATTGAATCCTCAATGCTAGAAATTGATGTTTAGGTATTGTATTCTAGCCTTATTTTGATTTTGTTAATATATTTCAAGGAGTAATGAGTTCATCGTATAATCTTGATTCAATATATTAAATGCCAAACACCCTTCCAAAGTGAAATTGAACCACTTAGAATCGTAAAGCCCCTCCTTAAAATCTAGAGTTGCAATAAGAAATTGCACACATAAGCTCTAAAGTTAAAACAAACAGCCCAACCACCTTCTCACGGCCCGCACACCTTCCACCTCAGCCAAGCCAAGGAGCACACGACTTCATTATTGTGCAATGTATTAGTCATATAAACTAGAAAATTTGTCTCAAACTTAAATACAACCCAAAACTGAACATCAAATTAAAAACCAACATGGTAAATAGTAGCTTACTGCTAAATCGAGCCTTTGTAGGGGCAAAAAGATGCATATCTTCTTCCTGGGGCTTCCTTATCAAGTGACTCGGCTTGTGTGTAAGCGAAGACAAAGAATGTGGGTCTTCCCACAAACCTGTCCCCAAATAAACAATTATATTCTCCTCCAAAGCTTTTCGGCATAGCTCCAACTAGTACCATCAGAAAACATATATACAAAACAACAAAACCTACAATAAATTTCTAGCAAAGCCAAACACAATCGGCTTGCTTGAGCCGAGCTTATGTGGTCCGAAAACAAAAACATAAGAAAGCATAAACCCTAGCATTTTGTCACTCGTCCAGTTTCTATGAAAAATACAAGATAAGAAAACAAAATTTATTTGTTTCAAAGGAAACCCAAAAAGTTGAGAACTCAAGAACTAAGCCCAACACCACTATTTTAGCCCTTATTAGTCGAGCATTATGATTCCTCGAAACTAAAACATCAAAACGAGATAGAATTAAAAGCTTTGTACCCTTTCTACATTAATTTTCCTCAAGTTTCCTTGCAGCCAAACAGAAAATAGTCACATAAAAAAAAAAGTTTAGATGAATATATATATATATACACACACACCCTTTCGTGTGATCTTTGTGGGATCTTTTTGATCTTTTAAGTTTTGAAACCGGTTCCACTCCATCATCATCATCAGCCCCAACCCCTACGACAAAGACCGTGTAGTGGTGGGACTAGCACCAAACCCATACTACGCGGTAGGGACAATCATCTCTCGCTTTCAGGACACTCCATGACCCATTTATCGCATCTTGGTTTTTGAATGACAAATAAGATGATGAGAAGTTTCTAATTCCAAATTGTCAAGAATCGTATCTGGATGCTCTAGTAGACTAAAAAAAGTGCATAGTTAAGAAGTAAAACTAAATAAATAAAATAGAAGTTTGAGCTGAGTACATCAATAAAGATGATTGCGATCAGTAGTAACACAATTATATTCAATTGATATAAGATAATCCATCAACTACAATTATTTTAAAGAAAGAGATCAATAATACTAAATGAGAGCATACTAAAATGAACCTAATTAAACTATTACAAGCCCAATTCTAGGGCAAACTCAGCACAAAACTCCAAAAATTAAAAGGAGAAATTTCCACAGCTTTCTAATCAACCAAGTAGGAAAAAAAAATCAACAAAATTCATTACAACCTCTGAGTTCATCAACAATACAACTATAAAAAAAATTCAATTTTCAGATTTTGAAAGGGTTGATGTAGTGAGAGGGGGGAAGGATCACATGACTGCTCTAAGAGAAGGAGACCTCTCTCCGAAAGAAAGGACTCAATTTTCTTCTTTCCATTTGATTTTGAATAATGCTAATACAGTACAAATCAATTTCCATGAAGAGCAAATAGCAACGAGAAAAAACCATGCAATCAATTAGTTCCAAGAGAAGCCTCCAAGAAGTCACTAATTTTCAATTTTCATCCCTGCATAAGTTTGGCAGATAACATATCTGAACATCTTGATTTCAGCTATTACTAGTGCTGCTCATTATTGAATTTCTGGTATATAGATAAGGTGGTAATAAAAGCATGACTCTGCAAGCAAGCCCATTTTAAACCTTGAACAAACCCAAGAAGGTTTAACAACACCTGTAATTACATGCTGCATGGCCATGGTTTAAGCATTTAGGAAAAAGTTGACAAGAAAAAAGATACAGTAATATTTTCATCAGCTAACATTCCACACCATTCTTAATTAAACTAGATACAAGTCAGCTACTTTTACCTTGGGAAGATACACGTCCAAAACATGGCCAAACTGACTGGAATGCAACCGTACGTTATTAAAGTAGCTTCAATTGGAATACATCCTATGAAAAGCCTCTTTCCCCACTTAGCAGCTGAACTCATCAATGGCTTAACAGCACAGTCATCAGCAGAAGCAGAACCAACCACCATTTCTGGAGGCAAGTCCTCTTTACCTCCACAAGATAATGGTCATTTCACCATTATCTGCCCAGTTACATGAGCATGATCTGCAGGAGACGATCTGCCCAGTTACAATAAGGACATCCTTAATGAGCGTAAGCAAAACTATCGATGTCCTGTAAAATGGAGCAACAAACCAGAAAACGCAAAGATGCTTGGGAAATTGAATGTAGTCATAGCATCTATGAGACAAAGTTTCTTTGGCTGCTCCATTTACTGAGGTATGTTCAATAAACCGCCAAAGAACCAAAACATTAAGAATATTAAGAACTGTGGTTTTACCAGCATTGAGTTTAGTATAAGTGTGGTTTCATTAAATGATGTGGGTAACAGCTATCAGGCCGGGGAAAATTGGAGTTTTTTTTTTTTTTTTTTTTTTTTTTTTTTTTGGTGCCATAAAAGCCATTAAATGAAAGCTTTTCTTTTGTTTATGGGTGGGGAGGTAGAATATGCCACAAATTTATATCCAAAAAATTAATTGAACTAAAGGAAAAAGGAAAAATCCATGGATTCATTTATCCCTAACTCTTGAATTACAAAATGAAAAGGGGATTGTTTTAGTCTTTAGAAATTAAAAAATAATAATAATAATAAAGAGATTTACATATATAATTTTGGAAACATATGCTTTAAATGCTCTTAAAGTTAATGAGTCATATATAGCAAAAAATAAAAAATTAAATAATAAAAGAAAAAATAATACATTAGTACATTAAATGAGTGTTTTTTTAATTTCTTTTTAAATATGAAGGGCACAATAATTAAAATTTGCCCATAATTTAAAATTCTTATTTACATTTTTTTAAAATATGAAGGTTACATAAGTACAATAATGATTGATTTACAATTTAAATTGAAAAATAAATAAAAGATGCCTCTATCACCCCAAATGAATGTAGAATGAACTAATGTTAAGACAAAATGACTAGAAGTTCTTTTTTTAAAAGAAAAGGTGACCAGAGGTAGGAGCTTATGGGAAATTCCTATGCTTTCTGAGTGTAACTGGAGATGGGGGAAAAATTAAGGACATGTTTTATCATTTATGGCATGACCACTAGCATCCAAATTCGTCATTACTGCAAGCTTACAGACAGGGTGTAGCATGATGCACTTGTTGGACTTATGCTAGATCAAAGAATCTATTTTGAATCACTAGAGATGTGTAAAGGTTCAAATATATCAACACATATATTTACTCTGTTGAACTACTTCAATATTAGCAAAGACAATTGTATAGCCAATTAGTAGTCAATAAAAAATTCTCTTCCAGTCCTAGATTGGTACCCAAAAAAAAAAATTTACAAACGCATAAGAATTCTTTTATAGCTTAGTTGACCATAACTTTTATAATAAAAAAATCAACAACCAGGGATAGCCAAGTTCGGAGGGGATAATGCAGAAAATCATCAGAGATGTCATAGCTCAAAATTTCAAAGATGAAAAACCCCATTTTCAAATTCATAAAGGAATTGCCATCAGATTCGGACTTGCATCTTGGGCTATTATTAAACAATATTAAAAAAAAAAAAAAAAAAAGTAACAATAATAAGTAGCATTATTATTCGAAAAGAAAATTCTTACGGGAACCGACTCGACGACGCGTAGTGCCTGTGGAGAGAAGGACAAAGAATTTTTTTATTTTTAAAGGTTTTTTGAAAAAAATAAAAAAACGGTTCAAGTCAATAAAACTGGAAAATGCCCATACCCGTACCCGGTATGACCCATATCTTCCAATCTATCTGACCCGTTTATCAGGTCCATTTATATAACTGAATCGAAAACAAAACGGGGCTGACTTTTAATTTATGTCTACAAAATGCATTAAATTTAAACCTTGTAGTCTTTTCCTTTTTTTTTTTTTTAAAAAAGGTATGAAATTGCTTCAAATTTCCTATAAGGTTAGATTATGCTTTTGTTTACCTAATTTAGCACTACAAATTGGAGTGGCGGCTCTAGGAATTTTTTTTAGAGTGATCACAAAGAAATTTAAATTATACCAAATTTAATAAAGCGATAACTTGAATATTTGTTTCAATTGTGAGTCAAGTCACAAAAAAGAGTAAAATTGTTGTGACTACAAAGCCAAAAAGAATCTAATTGTTAACACCATTAAAGAGAACTGACAACCACAATATTTTTCTTGTTACCATTTTTTAGAGAAACATGAAATTAGATATTATTTTATTGAATAGGTTGAATGAGCTACAAATTTGAATATTTAGCAATTTTTTTCTTTTTGTTTTATAGTAGGCTTTTTAGTGAATAATTAGAGCACTTGTCATTGTTTGGTCTTATCTTGTTTTTGTTTGATTTATGTTTGTTGTTATTTGGACTAATATTTATTGTTGTTATTTAAGTTTTTTTTTTTTTAAATTTTATAAAAGGGATTAAGGATTATGTTTAGGGGGCAGAATTAATTTTAGAGTAATGCTATGTCCATGATATTTTTACAATAATAAATAGGGAAATTATTGTGTACTCTCGAAGTACCATAAATGTGTACTCCATCCTCTCACATGAACGGTGGGTCCTACTAATTAAATTCATGGTGGGACCCACCATTCATGTGAGAGGGGGGACTACGCATTTATGGTATTCCGAGAGTATCTAATAATTTTTCCAATATTTTTATAATAAATCTTATGCAAAAAATTGTTATTGGTGGATAAAAAAATAATATCAATATTGAGCATAAATTAGAACTAGTTGCTAACTCATGTGATGCACGGGAATAGCTCTTGGATGAGTTTCAAAAAAAAAGAAAAAAAAAAAAAACAATATTGTTTTACTTACTAGATGCGAAAAGGTGCTTATAGACCGAAAAAGTGCCTGTTGAATGAAAATGTGCCTATTAAATGAAAAAAGTATCTATTGATTGAAAATGTGCCTATTGATTGAAAATGTGCATATTGAATAAAAAGGTGCATATCAAAGGGTCATAATCATTTGGGTATAAATAGTGGTTAATATTCATTTGGTAACTTCTTCTCAACTTCTTCTCTTTCATCTTTCTTAGAAACACAAAAAACCTGTGGGTATTTTCCAAAATTGCTATTTGTAAGTCGGTTTTTTTTTTTTGTTTAATAGTGAAAATGTCCAAGAATCAAGTAACACCAATGATAGCAATAATAATACTGAATAATTTCTTCATTTGGTCATTTCTTCTCTTTCATCTTTTTTAAAAACACAAGAAACTTATGGGGCTTTTCAAAAATTGCTATTTGTAAATATCAATAATGACAAGGTATTGGGCAGGTACTTACAGTGTAAATGCTCAAAGAGTATCCCATTTGGAGCATATTCAAAAACCATGATTTTCGTGAAAGGCTCCTCTTCCTCACAATATCCAAGAAGGTTGACAAAATTGTTGTGGTTAACTTTCCATAATGTGTCAATCTGAAACCATAGCAACAGAAACAATTAAGGACACTCGGACTGCATAAAACCCACACACGGTTCGATGCAATTTGTTTGTCAAATACCTTCTTCTTGAACTGTGTTTCTAAACTCTTTGACCAATCCATGGCAGATATTGCTTTTCTGAAAAACGTTAATTTTAAAAAGTCCAAAAATTAAATTTAAAAAAAAAAAATCCCTTATTCGGTCTAAACACCCTCCCCGTAGAATCAAAGAGGTGAACCTTTTTTGCTTCATGGTTTTCATGGTTTGCTACGTATCAGTATTAGTATTTTTCAGGAACTCAATAACCATATTTGCTTCATGGTTTTCGTGGGTTAATACGTATCAATACATACGCTCCCCTCTCTTATTGACTTTTTAATCAACCTCTCGCCTCTCTCAATTTGATGAGGCAACCGGTCCTTCTTGGACCAAGAAAAAGATGTAAAAGCGCAACGCGAATGTGATTGTTCAGTCCTTCATGGTTTTCGTGGTTTGCTCCATATAAAAAATAATTTTGCTCTTTGCTAAAACTTGTGTCTTTGTGCCATGATCTTTTCTAGGATCTGCCATCTGATTTCACCATCAATGTTTTCTTTACAATGACAGTTTTTTGTTTTAATATATACCTCTTATATGAAACGGTGAGTAGATACTGAAACTTAATGGCAAAATGAAGAAGCACAATTGTTCAATTTTTTTAAAAGTAGACGTGGCATAAATTTGTGTAGCCACATGGCACAATAAGGAGTGGTCAACAAAAGTTAAACATTTCAGCTATTAGTTATTATATATAGACTAGTCGCAGATCCACGCGATGCATGGAAAAATTTGATATAAATATGTTTTATTGGATAATTATAGAATTAATATATTAGATTGCATATTTTAAAAGTCAATATGTGATATTTGAAATTATGTTTTATATTATTAGTTTTTTTGTGGTGTACAACTAACAAATTAAATATATTTTGTAGTTGGGTATTACATATAGTGTGATATGTATGAAAATACAATGCAATGTTTTTTTAATATAAAAAATTTTATAGTGTGAGAATTGTTAGACTAAGTTCTAACCATGTATACTTTGTTTATTACTATACAAATGTATGCAATTCAACACTTATAGGTATATTTTTCTCCAAAACATAGATCCACATCTCTTTCTTCCATACCATTGAAACTAAATGAAAAAGTATATAAAGATAACTATGCAATAGATCATATTCAATAAATCATATATCATAAAGTGGAAATATAAAATAAAATAAAATGCAAAGAGCAAATTTTATTTCATCATATGAACACATGAACAAATCCCACAATATATAACTCTTCAAATTCATAAACCACATGATTACTTAGATTTTACTGTAAAACTAGTCGCATACCCGCATGTTGTGCGTGATAATTTTTTTAGAATGATCTCATTAAATATTTTATTAATACTATAATTTTAGTTATTAACCATTGGTTTTTCATTAGTTTTTAAGTTAATATAAACCTTAAATATTTTTTTTTTTTTTTTTTTTTTACCTTTACACACACACGCGCACACACATATATATAATGTGAATCTTTACACATACCTTTAAGAAAACTCTATATATTCCATTTCTTTAGATGCGTAAAATTATAGACCATTACTCCATAATGAAGACATTAAATGAGAGGTAGTGTGGGGGAGGATTTGTTCCAAAGCTATGCGGGTTCTTCGGCCCCAAAGCGGACAAGCGCGCTGCGGGCTTGGAACAAATCCTCCCCCACAAAAAGGCGCTTTTGAGGGCAATGCCCATCAAAGGTATTGCTCGCTTTGGGTGGCAATTTTTGAGACTTGCTCCGACCGCATGGGTTTGTTACCCCGAAAGGCACGCCTCTACCACTACAACTGTAGTGGTACACTCTTACCTTCAGCTAAGGCTTATAAAGCATGAGTGGGGTACATCTTTCTTCGATGTGGGAACAAGTCTCAAAAACTGCTCATGTCGCTTGAAGGAACAAAGCCGTGCAAGTCCTTCGGCCCCAGAGCGGACAAAGCGCAGGTGCTTGGAACAAATCCTCCCCCACAGGTAGTAGCATTGTTCATTAGATTTTCAAAAGTAATAGTGTATGAAAATTATATATATGTGTGTGTGTATATATATATATATATATTATAAATAAGGTTAAATGAGGTCAAAAAAGAAATTTTAAAATTTTCTAACTTTATTTCTTATGTAATTTCTACTATTACTAGAGTACATCTTTTTTTTTTTTTTTTTCTTTTTTGTTATGATTAATATGGTTTCCATAGTTAGAGTTTGATTAGTTTTAAATTTAAATTTAGTACTATGATTGTATTTAATTATTGATTTAATTTTTTTAAGTGAATTTAACGGTTTATTTTAATACACTGTAAAGTTTTTAATGTTCTCCACACGATAATCTCTATTTTATTTTTTACTTATCCCGACAACCTCTTCATTTTCCAATCAATGGTTACTAATTGACGCTTGATTTTTTTTCTTTATCTACTCTTTATTACTTTGTATTGTTTTTTTTTTCTTTACCATCTCTCTCTCTCTCTCTCTCTCTCTCTCTCTCTCTCTCTCTCTCTCTCTCTCTCTCTCTCTCTCTCTCTCTCTCTCCATTGGCAACTATTGTTATCCAAAATTTGATGATGATTCTATGACAGTAAATATGCATTATTAGTTTTTTAAAATTTTTAATTTAGTGTTTCTAACTTGACTTGTTTTGTATTTCATTTTTCTTTTGATACATTGGGTGTGAGAATGAGTGTTTCTCTAGCATTACTTCACTTAATAAGGACAATTTTATTTATTTAATTTAGGCAAAATATTATATTTTAAATTTTTCAAAATTAAAAAGGAGAGGAAATATAAATAATTTAATGATATATATGGGGCATGTGGCTGAATTTAAATGTTGAATAAAATTATATGAGAAAAAAGTAAAAATAAAATATATAACAGTAAACACTAACTTATCCAAATCATTCTATGTAATATAATAATAATAATATATTCTTATATACTATCTTTAATTCTTTATAATTCAATATGAGAACATTTAACAACAAAGTGATGAAAAAAATAAGAATAAAAAACTTAAAATACAAAAATAAATTTCATCAGCCAAAATAGAATTCTAAAGAATACAACACTTTATCAAGCTAAAATAGAGATGCAAGAAAAATAAAAATAAAATCCACCAAAAAATTGACAGAGAAAGAGTGGGAAATAACCCTTTTTTGTGAGAGAAAATTATGTAAAAAATAAAAGAGTGAATGAAAAATTTATACTAAGAGAATGATAATAAAAAGAAACAAAATAAAGAAAGATAAAAGGAAAGAGGAAGAGTGATATCAAGGTAGAATGTTTAGGGAGATGAAAAGATAAAGGGAATGAGAAAGGTTGGAGAAAGTGTAAATGTTGAAAAAAAATGAGTACAATTTGATGAGCACAGTTTTCTTTTATTTGAATTTAAGTAAAATATAACGTTTTTTATTTTTTAAAACAAAAAGAGAGAGAAAATATCAATAATTTAATGATGAGGAGGATGTGGTTGAAATAAAATTTAACAATCAAAGAGAAATAATAATAATAATAATAATAACTTAAAACACAAAACTAAATCGTATCAACCTAAATTAGAGTTCTAAAAAACACAAATTTATCAACCTAAAGCGGAGATGCAACAAAAATAAAAATCCACCAAAACATTGAGAGAGAGAGAGAGAGAGAGAGAGAGAGAGAGAGAGAGAGAGAGAGAGAGAGAGAGAGAGATAACCTTTTTGTGAGAGATAACTAAGTAAAGAATGAAAGTGAGAATAACAAATTTATAGTAAGAGGGAGTGAATAAGAAGAGACAAATAAAGGAAGATAAAGGGAAAGATAAATAGTGATATTAAAGTAAATGGTAATGGGAAGGTGAAAAGGTAAAGGAAGAATAAAGATTGTGTAAAGTTGTGATTTACAACTATGTTTTATGTTGGCTTTATTCCATGACAAAAAGTGTTGTAATTGCTTTTATTTTGTTCCTTGTATTTTGTGGGATTTTATTGTATTGGGTTTAGTATTAAGATTAGTGAAGACTCAAGCTTATATGAAGAATCAGTGGATTTCGTGAGAAGCTCGTGAGAAGCTAAGCCGCGAAAGAGCACGTGAGGAGCACATGACTGGAAGTTGAAAAGTCATGCCAGGCTGTCGTTTTCGCGAGTGTCTCGCGGGTAAGGACCGGAAGTTGAAGAGTCGTGCCAGTCAGTCGTTTTTCGCGAGTGTCTCGCGGGTAAGGCCTTCCCGCGAGACAGTCGCGAAACATTCTCACTGGAGGATTTTTATGTGTGAATCCCTTACCCTTCAACCATACTATATATACCCTCATTACCCACAAATGTAAGATAGGCCATTTAAAGAGAAAAACCCTAGATAGGTTTTCTACAACACACACACCCATCTTTTTGAGAGAGAGCTACTCATCCTTAGTGAGAATTAATTATAGCGTCTTCTCCTTTCCTCTCCCATTATCATACCTTGAGAGGAGATTTGTACCCAAACACAATCCACACATTTTCAAAATGTAGTGAGTGTTTTTGATGTTGCTGGGAAGCATTGAAAGATGCCAAGGTTGGTGGATGCAACATGGAGCTTGTTGCGGAATCCGGAGAGCTAGACAAGACACGCTTCCGAGAAGCATTGTTGGAGTAGGAGCTTGGAGAGCTTAGATACAGAGGGTAGATTAGGCTTAAAGGGTCTCTTACTTACCCATGTATCCCAACTAATTTTCTAGTGGATCGATTTCCTCTTGGAGGGCTGCAGAGAGGTTTTTTGCTAAGTTCTTCGGTTTCCTCTTCGATAACACGTCTCGGTGTTATCTGTGTTTGCATCTCTTTTCCCTACTCTTGTTCATTTCATTTTCTTCTTTGTGTTGCTTTAAATATGGATTAGAGTAGCTCTCATGTTTGTATGCTTGTGTTTACACTATTTCACACTTAGTATTATGTTAGTGTAAAATCAACCAAGCCGTAATTTGAATTGGGAGTCTAAACAAGCTCTTGTGTTTTCACACATTTCGAGCTTTCAGATTGAAGAAAGTGTAAATATTTATATAAAAAAAAGTGAATGTCAAAAAAAATTATAGGAAAATTGGAAATAAAAAGAATATATATATGTTAAAATCGACAAAGATGAATATATAAAGTTAATAATTTATTTATATATATATTTTTTTTTGTAAAAAAAAGAATAATAATTATGTGGCAAAGAGGTGGCTCAATAGGGGCTTAGCAGCAATAAATGCTACCCTTCAGCTTTTAGTGATATATAGATATAAATTAGTAACAACTTACCACATTAGATTTATTGTAAAATTATTGTGAAAATGTTGTAAATGTTGCATTATTCTTATTTTTGTTGAACCAAAATTTTTGTAATTCTCAAGTAAAGGTGTTTAACATTTTTGTTAAGATGGTCACAATAGGTTAGTTTAACCTATAATTTTTTTTTTTGGACGAGTGTATATATGCAATTTTTTGCAAGTCAGGGTGGTCATTGCAGGTAGAGCCGCCAGTGCTACAAAGTTTAGTGAAATAATATCATCTCTGATTAGAATGAATCTCTTGTTATCCTTTGTTTAAAAAAGAAATAATAAAGTAAATAGCCAATCAAAGAACAGCTAAGACTAACAACGCCAGTAAACTGTTCTAAAGAAGTTTAAATTTCTTACGACTTTCTCCTTATAAAGCAATCAATGTGGTAAAAGGGTTGGAAATATATGTTCAAGATAAATTTATACAACTCTTTCATGTGATTACATTATATAGGATGCATTTCACAGCAAACAAGAGAAAATTACAAACTGCTGTACAATACATTTATCTTGTTCCATTACAACATATTAAAAGTATACTTGTAACGATTACAGGGATCAAAGTATAAGTTCATAATCAATGAAAATGCTATCATTGTGTCCCATGAATCCACTGACAGTCCTTGCCAGCAACACCAATAACTACTATGTTTTCAGTGTTCAGTCCTCCCTATTGGAAACCAACAGAAAGAAATAACACAAGTCAGTTGACAAAAGTGGGTCTAGAAATGGACTCACATCTAATTACATCATACTTATATCGATAAATTCAAATGCAAGCATATCGACTTAGCTAGAATCACTCTTCTTGTTAAATAAAATAAAATATATATGAAACCAAAAAATGAAAATGAAGATCAAGATGCAAGAATCAATTTTTTGGGGAACTAAGAAACACTTTGCTGGGTGGCTGCAATTGCTAACCTTAGTGCTTTATAGCGTACAGGTATACTGATCTAACATCTTCATACTCCCTAATAAAGTCATTAAGCTGATTGAGCAGTAATTTAGCAGATTCCTATGGAGTGGAATAACTCATTTACTGAGTTGCTTGAAATTCAATGTGTGACAAAGAGTGCTGGAGGTTTGGGGCTCAAGAGAGTTGAGGATGAGGCATATATGGAAACTTTTTGCTCTAGTTGGCTCAATTTGAGTGTGGTAATTAAAATTTCTCTAAATTGCTCTTGGGGATGGAGAAAACTACTCATTGGTGGCATCCTAATGATATTATTTACACCAGCCACCAGCTATGATTACAGAGTAGTATATGATGCTGCAAGTAGTCTTAAGGCAAAAGTTTCAAGTGTATTGAAGGAAAAAAAACCTGTCTGGAAGCCACTTTAGTTAATTCTCTGGTTTCTATACAGTACAAACTTCTGCTAATTGTTGATTGATAGGAAAGTTAAATTGAGAAAATATGTAAATTTGGTATAAATTTCTGTTAATTGTTCAAGTATCCATCCTCAGAATTTTTGAAAAAAATAAGAAGCAAAAGAAAGAAAGAGGCAGTGCTAATGCAAGTTGAAGTCACCCATGGAAAGGTTTTTATAATCAAATCACAAGGAAACGAGGATATATTAGCTATTTTAAATAAATCTATTGTAGAAGATGGGGGGGAGGAGAGTGAATGACATTCCAGTAACTTGGACATGGAGAGCCCAAAAGTAATGAAGGCCGCAGTGCAAGAAGGGGAGAGGCTATTCTACAACTTGATTTCTCGTCTTTAAGCATAGGATCAACAGATGTTCTCACTCTTTTAGTTTGAAATTCCCAATTACAGCTTTTGGATCTACTGGGTATTGCTTCATCATTACAATTTTGCTTATTTATTTCTCTATTATCAATCATCAATTGACAAATGACACCACCAAGTTGCAAAACAAGATCAACTTTGTTGCACAGGGAGAAGTCGAGTAAAAAAAGGCACAATCTTGAAGCAGGAGCAATTATCAGATAAAGAACCCATGATTTGCCTTCTTGTTTACTTAAATTTTACATATCATTATGCTGTTATGAGACAAAGCCCACACTTCTACACTGTCACGCTTGATCAACTGCTTGCAATTAAAGCTCAATGCAACAGTATTGATGCAACACCAACAAATAT
The DNA here is from genome assembly GCA_028216015.1 of Quercus dentata. Taxonomy (NCBI): domain Eukaryota; kingdom Viridiplantae; phylum Streptophyta; class Magnoliopsida; order Fagales; family Fagaceae; genus Quercus; species Quercus dentata. The sequence continues at coordinate 320,389 of CP116452.1, read as the reverse complement.
GCAGCATATGCCCATGCTATGTTTAATATATATATATATATTTTTTTATATTAATCAGTAAACATATTATTTCAAAACAGACAGTGTTACACAAGGACCCAAGGTACCATGACAAGCTAAGTCAAAACACAGTAAACACGCAGCATCACAGCAGCAAGTACAGACAACCTAAAATGGCTTTTTACACACAAAAGCAGGGTTAATGCCCCATTTACAACACAATATTCTGTAAGGACTGAGTCAACTGCTCTACTTTTGCTCTCCACTCTGCCTTTGATATATCCCTCTTGATATCCTTAACATTCTGCTCCTCAGTTTTTATCTTCCTTGAGTGCATGATAGAATTCCCTTGCTGCCATAGATAATACACAGCAACCCACCAAGCCAATTTACAAATAGCAGCTCTAAAGCTAATGCCTTTGAATGAGTGATAGTCCATTCAACCAAGTCCAGCCAGCTGCGTTTAACTTCTTTTCTGAATCAAAGAAAGCCACGATTTATAGTTATAAAAGAGCCTCCCTCTTTTTTTCTTTTTCTTTTTTTAAATAATAAATAATAAAGCAAAGGGAAATATAGGCTAAACTTTTTGTATGTAATATGAAGTGCCGCAACCTTTCTTAATCTATGTTATGCATAGGCATACTACTAGTGTTATAAAAAATATATATGTGAACTGTAAAGGTTCTTCCACTTTGCTTGTATTTAAAAATTAGTTTATTTGTCAAAAGTCTTGTGGCTCAGTAACATTATGTGGTGCAAGAACTTTTGGCGGGTGGGGGGAGAGCCAGCTCCAGAACAGAACAAAAGAACCCATATAGCCACTCGGCTCACTTGAAACCACTTGACTACCATAAATCACAAAACACTTTGGCTACATTCTGCAAGGGTGTAAAATGCATTTATGAGTTCTTAGAGTACACAAATAAGGATAGCCCTTCTCCTTCAACTCATCACTCCTTTCTTACCACTTTCTTACAACTTTCTCCATAAAGCAATCAATATGGTAAAAGGGTTGGAAATATCTGTTCAAGATCAATTATAAAACTCTTTCATGTGATTACATTATTAGCATGCATTTCACAGCAAACAGAAGATAATTACAAACTGCATTACAATACATTTATCTTGTTCCATTCCAACATATTAAAAGTATACTTGTAAGATTACAGGCATTGAAGTTCATAATCAATGAAAATGCTATCTGTGTGTCCTATCAATCCAATGACAGTCCTTGCCAGTAACACCAATAACTATCCCCCCCAACCCCCCCTTTTTTCTGGAAAATCAGCGGAAAGAAATAACACAAGTTAATAGACAAAAGTGGGTCAAGAAATGGACTAGGATCTAATTACAATGTCATGTTTAGTTTGATTTAAATTCAAAAGCAAGCATATTGACTTAGCTAGAATCACTCTTTTTGTTAAATAAAATGACATATAAATGAAATCAAACAATGAAAACCACGTCCAAGATTTAAGAATCTATTCATGAGGAGGTAAGAAACTTTCTGTTGCTGGGAGGATGCAATTGCAATGCTTTATATCAAAAAAGTATACTGATCTAACATCATCATACTGCCTACAAAAGTCATTAAGTTGATTAAGCAGCAATTTAGCAGATTTAATGGAGTTGAAGTGATAAGTGATAACTCATGAAGTAAGTAGCTTGGAATTCAATATACTGAAAAAGAGTGAGGGAGGTTTGGGGCTTAGGAGAGTTGCGGAATCAAAAAAGGCAACAATCATGAGGCATACATGGAAATTTTTTGCTCAAGCTGGCTCAATTAGGATGGCTAGGACAAGAGAAAAATCTTCTAAGAGCTATCCTTCTAAAAACTAAAACTCCCTCAAAAATGCTCTTGGGGATGGAGGAAACTCCTCTAGTATAGTGAGTTAACAAGAATATTTATAAGATCTTCTGGGGGGACAGAAAAAAAATATTATATTGAGGGTATGGTTACAAGGTAGTGTATGATGTTGCAAGTAGTCTTAAGGCAAAAGTTTCTAGTGTATTGAAGGAAAAAAGCTATGCCTGGAAGCCACTTAGGTCTAATTCTCTGCTTTCTATACAGAGCAAACTTCCTCTGACAGACATTGGAGATGTAGATAGACCTATTTGGGTTCTGTCAAGGGGGCATTTATGCCGACTAATAAACCTGGAATAAAATTCGATTGAAGTTATCGGAGGTTAATTGGTGGAAGCTAATCTGGTTTTGTACCACCATTTCTAGACATGATTCATCACTTGGCTTGCTAAGAAAAACAAATTACATACTTGGGATAAACTCTTATAGTGGGGGGTACAAGGGGATAATCTGTGTGCTTTTGCGAGAAGTTGCATAGGAAGTTCAGACCTTTTATTTTTTAAATGCAGTTTGTCAAAAAGATTATGGAGGGAAGTTATGAAGAGATGCCTAATAGACTCTCTAGAAACAAATTGGAGTAAGGTTGGTTGAATGGTGGTTAGAAAGTTAAAAAGGTAAAAGCCTTCCTCATGTAAGCAACTTCACATTTCAACAATTTGATGTAAAAAAAGTGAGAATGCAGTTCCATGTAGGGAAATATAAATCAAGAAACTTAAAAAAAGATTAACGAATTAGATTACAAGTAATCGATCATTATGATGATTTAGTGTAGGTACTTACTAAACTTGAAAATGAAATGTCAAAAACAACAAAAACACTCAACTCTGTTAACCTGGCCACGGAATCAAAAACCAAAAAAGGAATGTTAAGATAAAAAGAAAAAATTTGCAATCACCATTGAAGGTAGGTGGATACTGTATACATTAAATATCTAAGTATCTGTAAGTGAACTATAGTTCATAAAGCAACTGCAACAATCATCAACAACCCATGAAATTTTAATTATTTTACAACCTTACAGGATTAATTAGTAATGCATGCAACCCTAAAATCATTTAGGTTTGCTAGATATTGCTGATTTGCCACAAGAGGTGGTGAATGTGATCAAGGGAAATTTTCATACATGCAAAAAGCATCATTAATGATACTTGAAGGTATTTTCTAGCAACAAAAACTTGGGTTCTACCCTCGGAAGTTGATACCATTTCTTCCTGTTGAAAACAATGAGTAAATGTTTTGTAAGACAAGCGAATGATAGATGACTTTTTCTCATGAACTTATAGTAAAATACAATTTCAATAAGATCATCCCACGAAGCTACAAAATTATCTAGGGAGAAAAATGCCAAGGCAAAAGCCAACTTCATACCCCATGGAGTAAATAAGTACTAGTGCATTAACATTATCATCATCCTAGCCAAACTGCTGTAGTTGTACAATGCAACATGAAATGGAAAATTGCAAATCAACTATTTTGTCACTAAAAAAGGCACTAATGTTTCGAGCCTTTTATTTATAATATAATAAATAAATAAAAAAGAAGTTTCAAGCCTTTTATTCCGTGGTTCTTACTCAATTTGGGAAATCTATGAGAATTCTCCACTCAAACAATAGAGGGTGCTCGTAGATCAGGCTTTGTGGAAGTATTTCGTAGACATTTAATTCTTCATCAATCAGACCTCATGTGAAAATAACTCTACAAGACTGAGTTTAAGAATGGAAAATAGACATCTATACCCCGAGGTTTGAATGGTCACAAGAGGTCTCTCAAAGAGAACGTGTAGGTGAAAATTGGAGTTTTCCTGATACTCCCATGGGAAAAATAGCAATCTATGCTCCGAGCTTTGAATAGTCACAGGAGGTCTAACAAAGAGAATGTGTAGATGTCAATAAAGGCTATCAAGTTAGAATTGGAGTTTTTCTTGAAACTCCCCCAGAATGTCGAGCAATAAAAAACTTAAAAATTCTGTTGCGATAGGCCATTTTCCCATGAGATAAAGAAACATTTCAATGTATATGATCAACACTTGGTACGGGTTTTCAGCATAGAAACATAATTTGGTAGACATAATTTGTCCAATCTATTGTAAAGGGCAGGTGAGTTTTTCGGCCAAGAGCAGTGCACTCACCGCTAAGATGCTCCATGGGGATTATATGCCTTCATAGGTTGTGGTACTATTTTGGTATTTTGTACTGCTTTTTTCTTTCTAAATTGTGTTTATTATTGTATCAATAATGGAGGAACACTCATGGCTAGCTTTTTCTTTAGCATTATATGTTTTATACTCTCTTTTGAATAAACTCACTGTCATTGACATAGTATATAATAATATTAAAAACAATAAGAGAAAGTTATTTGGTAAGAGGCAACTTAATTGATCTTTGTAACAAATTGGTCATGATAGATACCGATGAGTCGGCTTCAAGAGAATGGATGGTGAATTTTATAAGTTAACATGGAGTATTCTAGTTGTTCCACCAAAATTACTACGTTTGAAAGACACTCAAGAGCTCCTCACAAATATAACATCAACATACTGAAAGTGAAGACATTAGGCAACACTTCATCGACGTAGATATAAGTCTTAACACTTGGTCACAAGGACCAAGCAACATAATTTACAATTACTATCCGCAAACCCGCGCATTACACGTGTTAATTATTTTTATGGTGGTTTTATTATTATTATTTTTTTTTTTTTTTTTTTTACAATTTAAACTAATCTAATAATGAGTAATGTATTTCGTAATTATATATTTTTATTTATTATAGGAACAATTATAAATGCAATATAGGAACAATCCAAAACACCAAAAAAATGTAAATTAAAAATAATTAATAAAATTTAACAATGATTAATTGAACCAATATTAGGATAAAATTTTGTTTTTGATAATCTATTAAGGTTATTTTCTTTGTAGAAACTATAATTTTAGCCACCCAAAACATATTATCAAATAAACAATTATTAGCAAAATCTAAGAATTAAATTTCTATACATGCATTGTTATAAAATAATAATAATTAAAATAAAATTGCAAAAGTTAAAATTTGTCACTTATCCGATTATTTTCGTTTGGCTAACCTTTGCTTTTCTTTAAATGAATGACATTATAGAGTACTTCTAATATAGCTATTAAGAGTACTTTGTCCATCACAAAGGATTAGAAAATAAACAAAAATTCGTAAAGTCTTATAGTTTAACATCTAAATTGAGCACTATAAAAAATCATGCATGTAACAGAATAAATACCAAATTATCAAAATTATGCTATGTAATAGAATTGTTTTATATTTTTATATGCTATATTTAATTCTTTAGAACGCAATAGGATAACATTTAACAATAAAAAAAAAAAAAAAAAAAAAAAAACAACAACAACAACAATTTAGAAAACAAAACTAAATCACATTAACCCAAAATAGAGTTTTAAAGAATATAAAAAATTATCAACCTAAAGTAGAAATGCAAGAAAAAAAAAATCCACCGAAAAATTTAGAGAGAGAGAGCCTTTTTTTTTTTTTTGGTGAGGGAAAACTATGCATAGAATAGAAGAGATAGTGACAAATTTAGAGTAAGAGTACGTGAATAAGAAGAGACAAAAATAAAGGAAGATGAAGGGAAAAATGAAGAATGGTATTAATGTAGAGGGTAGTGGGGAGATGAAAAGGAAAGTAAGGGAAAAAGATTGAAGAAGTAGTAGGGAGATGAAATGGTAAAGGAGAGAGAAAGGTTGGAAAAGTGTAAATATTAAAAAAAATAAATGTTAAAAACAATTATAGGAAAATTGGGGAAAAAAAAAAAAAACCCTAAAGCTTGAAAGGCTTCAATTTATTTTTTTTCTTCCTTTAAGCTGAAAAGGCTCACACAAAACCCTAAAACTAAATTGAAAAGGCTTTTGGTTGGGCTTGATATTAGAATTAAATAAATAAGAGGTGGGCTGGATTAATTATACTGATTTATTATAGGGTGATAGTGGAAGTAAATAAATAAGTAATGAGCTGGATTTATTATAGGGTGATAGTGGAAGTAAATAAATAAGTAGTGTGCTACATTTATAGGGCTAAAAATTGTAAAAAACCATTTTAAAATTATAGGACAAATTATATTTATAAAAAAAAATGACGTAGCTTGGTGATGTAGCGCAACGTGAGAACAACAACACTAAACGCTACGCTTCAGCTTTTAGTAATATATAGATTTGAAGTTCAACCAAATACTCACAAGGACCAAGCATATAATTGCTGTCTCATTTTTTTTTCCCTGTAGAAAATTATATCACAAGACAATGGAAACATAAAAATGAAAAACCAAAGATTTGAAACATAATATAGGAGGTACCAACAAGTGGGTAATACATGTAAAGTAAGAATTATTTTAAGCTAGGAACAAAACTTGCCTTTGGGGTAGTAACTCGAAACACAAGTGTCCTTCCATTAGGGTATGTTGAGCCACAAGCATTTTTTGAGTCGAACAACATGAATATCGGATAATTTAATTGTAAAGAATGTCCACTTGCTCAACCTACCTTGATTAAATATAATTATCTAGCGACTTAATACCTAAGAATTTTTTGAAACTTAATCTGACATAGCCAAATCCATAAGGTCGCCAATTAGCCACAAAGCTACAGAAACCCACCATCCATATACAGTTTAATGTGGAAACACAATGAATGTATACCATCTAAGGCATGATAGGATTAACATTTAACTCTAAAGTGATCTCAATGATTGCTCATCAAACCAATGCATGTAAATATCAGTATCCCGATATGTGAGGGAGGTAGAAACTTAGGTAATCATGACCAATAGACAACTGGAAACTATAATAGTTCCCATTTGTATGGAAGAATTTACCAATACTATGTAATTTTAAGTTGTTGCAGGCTAGCGGGGTGAAAGATTATAGAAAGTTACAGCACCTAACAAAAACTAAGAAAATTCATAATCCAGCTAGGCTCGTAAATAATGAAAAAGAGAATGCCACATGCATGGCAAACCAAAAGGTATATCACATGGCATTCAAATTGAGTATGTTCAGTACTCATTGGGTCATCATCATATTTATTAATTCTCAGTACTTGTTAAAAAGACATAGATAAATTTGGGCCCTCAGCAACTTCTAATGATGAAAACTATTATACCAAATATTTAGAGGCTACCATCCCACACACATAGTCGACAACAAAATCCTTTTGCAAGTCCATCAAACTAAGAATGATGGATGAAGGTAGCCCTCTTATACCAGTTCCACTCACATTTAACACCTCTAGGCCTTCAACATTTCCTAAGTTCTCTCGCAATTTGTCAAGTCTTGAACAACTAGATAAATTGAGAGTTTTTAGAGACATCAAACTACATATTGCATTAGGAAGACTTGAAAGGTTTTTGCACTCTCTTAGATCCAATTTTGTAAGGCTGGTTAAATGTTCCAATAATAATGATAGATCGTTTATAACAGTCTCACTCAAGCAAAGTTCTGACAAACGTGACATATTTCTTGTAATCTTCGGAAATTTCTTTAGCCTTGAACAACCACCAAGATCAATAATTTCAACTGCTTCCAAGTTGATCTTGTGAGGAAGGCTTTTGAGACCCTTGCAACCATTCAAATCCAATTGAATAAGCTGTTTGAGATCTCCAAGAGATGCACAAATCATGTATAGCCTTGTACATCATCGAAGAATTAGTTGCTTAAGATTTGGGACTCCACTAAGGTCCGAGATCTCAATCAAATTTTGAGAGTCACTCAGGTCAATGACTTTTAACTCGTTTAAAATCTGTTATAAACCAATATATAATTAAACAAACTAAAGCCTTAATGAAAATGAAAGAAATACACATTTGCATAAGTGAAAATCTTACCATGATTCCTTTCCATAGTTTTTTGATGCCGCTGCAATGCATTCTCAATTCAACAAGTTTGTTTGGTACTGAAACCGGTCGGCATAGATTTTAAGGGATATCCACGCCAATCTATAGCACATAACTCATTAGAAAGATAATCGAGGCCTTGTGGAAGTTGGACATGACCTCTATTAAGGCCTTGTGGAGGTTTCACATTATTAATTTTAAGCAATCTCAAATTTTTCATCTTTGAGAAGGCTTAAGCACTCAAGTGTTCCTTTGCTTCAGTAGGCATGTTTAGCATTATACCTTCAGCAACCTCTGTTCCCTAATGAAAAGAACAATGAAATTAGAGTAATTGGCAAATCTTTAGAAGAAATCATAAGAATATATATAACTTCTATAAGTTTACGTCTAGAATAAACAACTTGTAGTATTATTTTTCAATATATGAAGGACATCCTCGCAAAGCCATAACCTACTTCAACGACCATACTCTTCAGGGGATTCACGATTTAACAATTTCTTGTAGCAAATCATGCATCAACAAAGTTCCCTCTCTATTAATGGTTATGAGCGATTTTTCCATAAGAACATCAATAAGGCCAATCAAGTTTAAACACGCATGCATTGATTTAGATGCAAAGATAATTTAGTACAAAACTAAGGTCATAGGTTCTTTACTCTTCCGCAAATCAAACGGCTGGATACTTAAGGTTGTAACTTGGGCTCTTACATTGAGCTATGGGCAGCTAATTCTGGGCAAGCTTTGTTCCATTTGAAATACGAGTTTGATATATTATTTTTGTGGTATTAATGGATGTCAATAGACAAGCAACAAACAAAAGGACGAAACTTAAGTAAATACTAGTTATCTCATTTTGTTGACTGAGGAGGCAATACAGCTATAAGATCCATCTCTAAATAATGACATGCCCAATCATCCAAATATACAGCTAGTCGATTTGCTGTCTTTTTTTTTTTTTTTTCCTTTATAAAATTAAATCACAAGACAGTGGAAACAGAAAAGTCAGTAAAAACCAAAGATTTGGAATACAATACAGGAGGTACCATCAAGAGGGAGATCGATGACATCCTGATGACACTCTTAACATCACTAGGTACTCTTACAAAGTAATATATGATGTTGCAAGTAGTCTTAAGGCAAAATTTTCCAATGTATTGGTGCAGGGCCGGCCCAAGGCCCAGGCCTAAGGCCCCCACCACAAAAAATATTTACCCTTTACAAAAAAGGCCCCCATCTCATTGTAAAAGGCCCAAAATTTTATAAAAAATATGAATTTTTTCAAATTGTTGTGCACTTTTTATTATTAGTGATGTTAGGGATATTACAAATTTTACTATAGATTTACAAACCGACATGTTACCAATCACAAAAAAGTATTTTAAATATTCATTAATTACATCACTAAAGCTCATCAATCATTGTTATTGTTACATTATATTGTGAATATTTTATAATACCTTTAACATTTTCCTTTTTTATTTCTTACAAGGCTTTAAAAAAAATTTGCAAATGTGTTAGATCATCAATGATGATTAATCTCCCCTAATAGTTTGAAACTTTAATATTTGTAAACTAATCTACTACAAAGCCACACATCAATTAATATCATGGATTATAAATTAGATTATAAATGTAATTAACTATGTATCGTTACATATCCAATAATTGGTGGAATCCTGATGATATTTTTTACATGAGGTATGGTTACGGAGCAGAATATGATGTTGCAAGTAGTCTTAAGGAAAAGTTTCAAGCGTTAGCAGGAAAAAAGCTGTCTGGAAGCCACTTAAGTCCAATCCTCTGCTTTCTATACAAAGCAAACTTCCTCCTGTGGATATTGGAGAAGTAGATAGACCTATTTAGGGAGCATTTATACCAGCTAAGAAACCTGGAATCCAATTCAATTGAGGTTTTCTGAGGTTTATTGGTGGAAAAATTCTTGTTTTTTACTGTCTTTTGCTAGACATGATTCATCACTTGGTTTGCTATGAGAAACAAATTATCCACTTTCCATAAATTGTTATAGTGGGGGTACAAGGGGATATTCTGGTGCATTTTGCAGGATTTGCATAAAATGTCCAGACCATTTATTTTTTAAATGCAGTTTGTCAAAATGATTATGGAAGGAAGTTATGTAGAGATGCGTATATACTCTCCTCAGACAAATTGGAATAAGGTTATTGAATGAGGGGTGGAATGTTTAAAAGGTAAAAGCCTGAAAGCTTCCACATGTAAGTTAGCATGGGGTGGAGTCAGAGAAAAGCAAAATTCATGGAGAGAATATTTAAAGTGAGGAGCAGTTGTTGAAGAAAGAAGTTGATGTAAGGATGGAAGCTAGAGGGAATTTCAAATACTCTAGAATGAAGAGATATCTGTGTAATAGCTGGAATATTCCATTATTTGTTTTCCAAGTGAAGCCAGAGAATCCTATGTAGTAGTGCTGCTGTGTGACCGTATGTGATGTCCTTGTAAGAGTCAAGATGTCATTAGGAAAAGTTAGAAAGTGTTTCTTTAGTTAGACAAAAGTTTATTTCTGCTTCAAATTTGTCTGTATCATGTCTAGTCGTTCTGTTTTTACTATAGTGATGCTGTGTGTAGCTCTGAACCGAGTGTTCTCTTAACTATATATTTTCATTCATCCGAAAAAATAAATATTAAAAAAAAACCCAGTCCAAGATTTTGTAGGTATGCAACTTCGGAAAATTTGATTGACAGGAAATTTAAATAAAGGAAAATACCTAATCAATAACTTACATGAGGTTTCCCATGGGAATGTTACAAGTCTTACATTTAATCAAATCACAAAGAAAAGAGGAAATAAATGTGCTACTTTTATAAATCTATGACAGAAGACTATGGGGTGGATGACATACCATGAACTTAGATATGAAGAGCTCAAAAGTAATAAAGGCAGCAGTGCAAGCAAAGGAGAGGTTATTCTACAACTTGTTTTCCCTTGTCATTAAGCATGGAATCAATGGAAGTTCTGAGCTTATGGGTTGAACTTCCTCATGACAGCTTCAAATTCTACTGGGTATTGTTTTACCATTACAATTTTGCTTATTTGTTTCTCTATTATCAACCATCAGTTGACAAATGTAACCCAAATTATCAGATAAAGAACCCATGAAGTGACAAAGCCCATACTTCTGCACTGTCAAGCTTGTGCAACTGCTAGCAATTGAAGTTTCAATGCAATTGTATTGATTCAACCACTCTGGAAGTGACCCCACGCAATATGTAGGACAGCCACATCAATGCACCTAGATGGAACAACATGTGATCCAAACAACAAATAAGACGATGAGAAGTTTCTAATTCCAAATTGTCAAGGGTGGTAACTGGATGCTTATAGACTGAAAAAGAAGCATATACAAATAGGGAAAAACAAATAAAGAAAAAAGTTTCATACTGACTTCTAAGTACATGAATAATATGATTTTTGACCAGCAAGAACACAATGAATGGTATTCAATAGATGGTAGAGTAGCCATCTATTGCTAATATTCCAAATCCAAAGATATAAATCAATATTATAGCTTTACTCTATTAACTCAACAGAGCTAACTTGTCATATAGAGACGCACATCAGGAATTCTAGACATGATTTCGTCCTTAGATCAAATTGTTAAAATGAAAACAAAAATAGTGAAAATTTGTAAGTTTGTTATATTGGGACCCAGAAAAACAAGTCAGAACTAAGGAACCTAATTCAACAGTTTCAGGCCTAGTTCAAGAACAAACTCAGCACAAAATACAAATACCAAAAAGGAAAATTTCCATAGCTTTCCAATCAACCAAACAATGGGTGGTGTGGTTGAACTACAAATACAAATGGCCTAGTTCAAAATAAAAAATAGAAAAGAAGGGCCCTTTAAGTTTTAAAATAGTTGTCAGACTTCTAAATGATAAAATAGTTGCATTAGTTCTATTGTACACGAAAAGAAAGCTTTGCAAATAATTTTATCTACTTTTCTGCAATTTAACTTCACTTGGAAACAGAGGCCCAAATTTTCTTCATTCCATTTGATTTTACAACACTGGAGTGCCATGCATCAATTGCATTCTCCTATGGAAAGTTGTAGTAAGTAATATAAAAAGAGAGCAATAACAGAGAGTTCCAAATATACCATCCAACACAATTGAACAAAAATGACTACCATACAATCAATTCCACATGCTTTTTCGTCAGCTAGCAACGTGACAGTTTCTCCTTTTCAACAAGGTCCAAATAAATACTTCTTCGTATCCAGTATGAGGTACCTAGCAGAAATTAGAAAACAAATTACTAAACTAAAAGAATTGGCAATGAATTTCAAAAAGAAAAAAGAAATACACAACTACAAACAATCTCACGTAAGAGGGAGAAAAGATGGTGACTTACAATAAAATCAGAGAGAAAAAAAGTTGATCAGCAGTGCTGGCAGAAATGAGAAAACAAATTGCCAAACTAAAACGAACCTTGTCATAGAATAAAAAGAAAAGAAATTCAACGAATTTTAAAAAGAAAAAAAGAAATATACAGCTACCAACAAGCCCCGTAAGAGGGAGAAAAGATATTGACTTACAGAAAGTCAAAGACAAGAAAGTTGATTAGCCAATTTCATCAAAGCTACCAATTTCACTGGGATTTCTCTTCCTCGCAATCAGAGTCACCTTGTTCTTGTGTGCTTGAATTCCCAAGCCAATTTCCCAAACGTGGAAATAATCTTTCAATCAGATTAGGGAGTCTTATCCTCTTTGGGTGTGGTTCGTCTACATCATTAGAGGTAGCTTCTCCACTAGGTCCAGCCCCTTCCCCATCAGAGTCATCACGGCTTCGCTTAATTTTGGTATCTTTTTCTGAATCCTCAAAACCATCCTCATCATGAGGAGTGATGATGCAGCTGCTAGTCCCAGCCTTATTTTGGTTTATTAGGTCTTCAATGTCTGGCTCGGATACCAGATGGGCCCCGCATTTCATAACCTCCAATCCTGGACCGAAGGGTTCAAATTTAACTTTAATCTGGCTGAATCCATTAGCATCGACTTTATTCAATATTTCTTTCCATGTCGCTTCAGAGTTTGTAGAGGGAATATATTCCAGCCAAAGCTGATACGATTCAATCTTACCAAATTCCTCAGATAAAACAATGCCCGAACCATAACATTGACCAAAGAAACAATGAAGTTCATGCGTACCTATCATATATCCATAATCTTGAATATGAAGTTGGTGAAGTGGATGATGCTGGCGGAATACAAAAACAGCACACACAACAATTCCCATCAATTTGTTACATGATAAATCTAGATTCACTGAAGCCCCCACATTTTGGTGGCTAAACCATTTTGGAATTTCACTCCCAGGAATCACGACATGGTAAGCAAACTGAAACATACAGTTCATGATGCTTAGAACTTCACATGTGAGAGAGAGGGAGAGAGGGAGAGAGAGAGAGACAAACCTGCGGATTAATGATAAAACGTCTTAGCATTGTTGTAATAGCAGAACTTGGTGTTGAGCGAGTCGCAGCGTGGGCACTTGAGAGCTTGGTGGTTCTGGGTCTGGGTGTGGTGGTGATGATGGTTGTGTTGGTGGTGGTGATTTGGACGAACCCTCCGGTCTCCTCCGCCGAATAATCGCCCACTTCCGATCGCCTGGATGTCTTGCATTTCGATTCTCACCGAAGAATCTCAACTTTTTTTTTGGTCTGTATGCGTGGGAATTGCAAATTATGGAGGAGTTATAGGGAAGTAGAAAGCTTGTGTTTAAATCTTTGGAGAGATTTTCCGGGAATATGTTTTCCCACTTGCTGACCGTGACAGGGAAAGTCCTCTCAAGTGTTATATCATTATATGAGTGTGGGGAAGTGTTGTGAGAGTGTGTGTGTGAGAGAGAGAGAGGGGCCTAATGAAGGCTTTAGCACTTAAGTGTTCCTTTGCTTCAATTGGAATGTTTAGCATTATGCCTTCAACAACCTCTGTTCCCTAATGAAAAGAACAATGAAATTAGAGTAATTGGCAAATCTTTAGAAGAAATCATAAGAATATATAAACTTCAATAAGTTTAGGTCTAGAATAAACAACTTACAATATTATTTTTCAATATATGAAGGACATCCTCATAAAGCCATAACCTACTTCGCTGACCAGGCTCTTCTAGGGATTCACGACAAACAATTTCTTGACCCATTTCTTGTAGCAAATCATGCATCAACAAAGTTTCCTCTCTATTAATGGTTATGAGCGATTTGTCCATAAGAACATCAATATTGTAGTTTGGATAGTATCCAAAACTTTCTAGTATATCTCTTATGCAATCTTTGTTCGCTCCTTTGAAAAAACATGCAATATCCAAAAACAAATCTTTTTGGGTATCCATCAGACCATCAAAACTTATTTGAAGTATATTTACAATGTTTCTATCAAGTTCTTGTTTTAGTTTATATAAGGCACTTTTCCATTCATCTATTCTTTTTTCAAACAACAAAGAACCTCAAACTTTAAGAGCCAAAGGAAGGCCATTGGCATAATTCATCAAGTCCTTAGACAAATCCACATAATTTTCTTCAGGATAGGGTTTCTTGAAAGCTCTCCAACTAAAAAGCCACAAAGCATCATTGTTATTCAATCCCTTGATTGTATATATAACATCCATACCACATCTTCTCAACAAGTGGCTATCTCTACTTGTTACAATTATTCTACTCCCCGAACCAAACCAATCATGGTTTCCAACTAATGCTTCTAGTTGTTCTTCTCCATCCACATCATCAAGAACAATAAGAACCTTTTTATTACATAGTCTATTCCCTATAATATTGATCCCCTCAAAAACATTTGATATATTTTTTCTACTTCCCTTAAGGATGTTAGAAAGAAGTTGTTCTTGTAAAGAAACTAGATGATGATTTTTAGTTTTTTCTCTTACATCGCCTATAAAGTCGCTTAGCTTCAAAGCTACCTGAAATTCTTTCATAAATTTCTAGTGCAAGAGTTGTTTTACCCATACCACCCATCCCACAAATCCCAACAAAGCGAACACCACCCGACCCTTCAACTAAATATAAATCCAACATTTCCATCACACGGGATTCTATTCCAACAAGTTCCATGGAAATGGTACTTTGAAATATAAGATTCAATTCACTAGATATCCTTTCAAGGATCTCTTGGATAATTATTGATTCATGCCCCGCAACGAAGGTAGCAAAACAAGAACTTTGATGACTGTATAATATATAGCATAAATACAGAGACCGAACATTCAAAATACAAACTTAGATTCATTTAACAAAAGGGGAATCCAAAAAGTGCATAATATAGCATCGTGAATCGAGGTTTGGATTTGTTTATCACGTCGGACGATCTGTGAGAACCATGGGCAGAGTTAAAATAAATATATAAACAATATTAGCAATGTGAAGTGTTATATCATGTTGTGAATGCTAGAGTGGATGCGGAAGGAGAAGTATAGAAGAGGAACACCGAGAACACGAGGGTTACGTGGTTCAGCCTTGACGACCTACATCCACGGAGGAATCCCTTAAGGGCTACATCTTTATTGTATGAGAGTGTAGTACAATAACCTCCCGTGTTACAATGAACCCTAACATGAGTATATATAGGCGACTAAACCCTAGACTACTAGTACAAGCGGGAATGGGCTTGGGCCTATTACATTGGGCTAATATGTCTAATATATATCTCAAACACCCTCCCTCAAACTCAAGGCGGAAGCTCTATGAAGGCTTGAGATTGGATAAGCATGAGAAGATCACTTGGAGATGCCTTGAAGAATGTGCCAATTGTCCAATTTCAGAGCTTCAAATGAAGAAACGGAGGCCAAAATTGGAATTTACGCTAAAAATCGAGCAAGATAGGCCCTTTTGGAAATTTTGACTTTTGGTCAAAGGTCAACGCAAAAAGTCGGTGTCAACTGGTCCAGAGTAAAAGTCAACAGTCAAAGTGCTCACGGGTCAGATCCGGGTGGTCCGGTCGGGTCGGTCCGGGTCAACGATCGGCTAGGTGACGTGGTGCCGACGAGACGACACCGCCGACGTGGGTCGATGACGTGTCGCCGACATGGACTAGGGGCGATGTGTCTTTGACGAGACGACACCGTTGACGTGGGCGATGGCGTGTCGCCGGCGTGGACTAGGGCTGATGTGGAGGTGCTTGCATGGCTGCTAACGTGGAGTGATGACGTCATCCGCCGACGCCGATGTCATCGGCCGATCGTTTTCCGGCACGTGGAATGCACGTTACCGGCGCGTGAAGTATATGCCGAAAATCCCGTAGCGCGTGAGAGTGCGTGTAATCTCGGATGCGGGCGAGAATCGCGGGTTTCGTAGATCGGCGGACGGGGAGGCCGAAAAGGCGGCGCGTGCGCCCAGAATACGATCTAGAAGTCAGGAATCTATGGCGGTGCGTGGGAGATTTTCCAGAGGCTACCGTGGCGTGTGGAGGCGCGTGGCAAGGCTTCAGGTGACCGGGTTTTCGGGTTTTGGTCGCGGGAGATCTTGGAGCACGTCTGTGGTGTTGGTTTCATCAGGCGAAGCTTGGAGTTGCGCAGATCCGATAAGTTAAGTCACAGCTTTGCTTGATTTTGTGGATCTTGGACACAGCACAGAGCTATGGTGGCTGCGAGATGCCGTAGAGTCTAGATCAAGCAGATAAACATGTGTGACTTCGGATGGTGGTATGCACATGAGAATCTTCTTTGCTTGCTAGAGATGTTTGTTTGATGCCAAGAACGGGGTTTGGCTCTGATACCAAGTTAAAATAAATATATAAACAATATTAGCAATGTGATGTGTTATATCATGTTGTGAATGCTAGAGTGGATGCGGAAGGAGAAGTATAGAAGAGGAACACCGAGAACACGAGGGTTACGTGGTTCAGCCTTGACGACCTACATTCACGGAGGAATCCCTTAAGGGCTACATCTTTATTGTATGAGAGTGTAGTACAATAACCTCCTGTGTTACAATGAACCCTAACATGAGTATATATTGGCGACTAAACCCTAGACTACTAGTACAAGCGGGAATGGGCTTGGGCCTATTACATTGGGCTAATATGTCTAATATATATCTCTAACATGCAGAAAAACAGAGGAAAAGCCACCCATTAAAGAACCAATTCATCTTCTGGATCTACAGTGGAACAGACTTCTAGGCTGCACTCATGACATTATTTCTAAATCTGACAACAAAGAATGGCAATCATTTCGCAATGTGCAGGAGCTTAGAGCAGTAGGAATCCATTTGAAGTCAAAAAAGAGTATTTTTTTGGGAGAGATAAACTTCACCAGAAACTGGACCTTATACAGCGATGTTAGCAGCCTTATCAGTGCGTATCCTTCTAATTGTAATAGTTTAATGAGTTAAGTGTGCCTAATTTTTTTTTTTTTTTTTTTTTTTTGATAAGCCGATAGTTAGAGTGTGACAAATTTTAATGTCATTTTTGGTAAGTTTCTCAGATCTTTATTTTCACACTCCTTTTTTCTATTTCTTTAATCTTCACAATAAGAAAAAAGATATAACAGATAGACCAGTTGAAGTATTTAATTATTTACTATATATTTATGCTTCTGGCCTATTCATTTGGCCAGAAAATTTTAACTGCTCAAAGAAGAAATTCTACAAGAAATGCAAATTAAATGAAAATGCAGTGTTATTGTGGGTATTGTGCTGTTTATTTTTTTGTGATTGAGTTTTTTATTTTTATTTTTATTGATTATCCATGCTTGATATTGCTATATTGTTAATTGGCTAATGATGTACACCATTGGGCTATAAAATTGATAGATTAGCTAAAAATTGGAATTAGCCTTAATTACAACTTGGGGTCTAAATCATTACCACAGTTAAAATTTGGTAATCGCAAGAAAGAAAGGCAAAGAAGAGGAGAATGTAGTGAGAAATAAATTGTGTCTGACATGGCATTTTTCTAACCTTTATATCATTTATTTGCCGTGTGTCATCCATCAAAATAAAAATGGGACAGAATGGGAGGGTTTTAAACAGTAGGCGAGCCAAATGCAAAATGATATGGGTATGACCACATGAGAAATCTTCTACGAATAGAAGTATATATGGGATTACACCTTGCATATTACGAACTTTGGAAATTACAAGTATATTGATAAAGTATATGTCTAAACACAATTGTCCTGATCAGGACCCAGCTTGAGTCCTGTTACGAGATAATAGATATTAATTGGGCAGAACCAAAATTTAAATTTACGGGGGGCAAAATGTATGAGTGACGCACATGTGTGCACGCCCAAAATATAACAATAACATATTTGTTATAATGTGTTTATCTACCAGGGATTTGTTTACACATGAATAAGCCATTTTGTGATTTTTTTTTTTTTTGAAAGGTATTAGACACTCTAAGCTAAAAGAAGGCAAGCATTTGAATTGATGCCAACTACAAGAAGCAAAGCCTCATTGACTCAACAAATCATTTATATAATGTGGATTGCCAAGTCTTTTTTTTTTCCATATTGAGCAATTCAGTAATAGACTACCATGCCTCATACAATGCAAAGGCTCTTCAACCAAAGTCAAACTTGAGCTTATAATTCCCTAAGTCATAAATTATGCAAGGGACAAACAGAAATTTTCTCTAGTTAATCAGATTAGAAAAAGCAAATAAAATCTGCCATGTTTTTCCACGAGAAAGTCAGCAAAGCTTTTAGTGTAGAAAAATTATCATATTGATAATAATGTGAACAAAAATTAGTCTAGCGAAAGACAAATGTTACCTATCATGTAAATCCCATCCAGAGATATTGCCCACTTCTTTCAAAGCAGTTTTCCATGCTTGCACATCCTCTTTGTTAATCTTGGGATCTTTTTCATGCTTCTCAAAGGCTTCCGCAAGAGTACCCATCTGGTTCCGTACATCGGAGGAATCAACATGGTAAAAGATGGGCAAAATCGTCAACTTGGTCTCTTCTATGCATTCAACAATCTTTGCTAGTTGAATCAAGCACCACCTCGAAGAAGCATAGTTTGTTGAGAAAACGATGATTGCATACTTGGACTCTTCTATTGCTTTCAAGAGCTGCGAAGAAATGTACTTTCCTTGCTCAAGTATCTCATCATCGTCCCCGAAGGTGATAATACCCTTTTGTCTCAAAGCAATATAGAGATGGTCTGTAAAATTCTTGCAAGCGTCAACTCTGCAAAAACTAAGGAACACATCGTATTTCAAAGAAGAAGAAGAAGAAGAAGAAGAAGAGGAGGAAGAGGAGGAAGAGGAAGCTGTTTGAGTGGACATAGAAGGATATGGAAGAAATTGGATCAATGACCAAAAATTTCAGTCACTGAAAAAAAGAAACAAGAAATAGATTTCGGTGCGTAAAATGAAAAGTTGTTGACGGGAAAATCTTAGAAGATGAAAGCAAGTGAGGTTGAAAATTGAGAATTGGGTTAGCTTAGCGTTGAGCTTCAAAGAAAGGGAAGAAGAATAAAGATAAAGGTGAGGTTAGCATGAGGAAGATGACATTGCAGACTTGCGGTCTTTGGAGAGAGAAGGAAAACAAATTAACAAAAGAGATTGTCGGAGTTGGTGCGCTTTTTTTCTTTTTCCTTTTTTTAATTCACTACTTCGAAATTTGTAAAATGTGTGGTTTGTCAAGTAAACAATGCAGTCATCCTTTCCATTAAATTACCATTTACATTATTATTCTAAAACATAAATAGATTTTACTAATGTGTGTCCTAAGGGCACATAATAATAAACCAATTTTGGAAAAAGTTTATCGGAAATTGAAAAAGTTTTGACAGCTTTTTCAATTCCCAATAAAACTTTTCCAAAATTGGATTTGTTAATGTGTGCCCTAAACACACATTAACCGGACCAAACATATATATATATATCATTTAGATTTTTTTTCTTTTTCTTTTTGTTAAAACCATTTACATACTTAAAGTTTAGTCATTTATTATTTATACCTTAATTTTTAAATACTTAAATTGGACTCATAACATTATGTAGCGTTTTATTCATACTTTATTCCTATGAAGAAAAAAAAATTATTTAATCAACATTAGTATTATTATTGGGGCAAATGATCGTTCTTTAGTTCTTAATTTATTGGAGGAGCTCTAGATGTAACATCAATTTGCATTCACATGCACAATAGACTTAGGTGTAGTTAATCTTTCTCATATAGGATGCAACTACATATGTCCTTTCAAAGTTTATAATAGACTTAAGTGTAGTTAATCTTTCTCATATAGGATGTAACTACATATGTCCTTTAAAAGTTTAAGAAAAATTCCTTGGAAATCTTAACCACATATACTGCGGCTCTTATAATAATTACCTAGCATTGATGGCCTTGTGTTTATTGATAACTTTCGTGAACAAGGTTTGATGTGGCATGTTAGAAGCAATTTTCCTAGACTAATCTTTTTGATAAGTCAATTTTCCTAGACTAATTGAGCAATTTCTTAGAAGATAATGGTTACAGGTGACTCTGTTGTGAACAATGTTTGATGTGGCATGTCAAAATCTATATTTATGGTCTAATTGAGAGACGACTCTGTTCTTTATCTCTATCAATTTCTCTTCTGTCTTTTCACTACTAAATTTTTTTTCTCCTCTCTCCTTTCTCACAAAATGGAAAAGTGGTCCTAATATAGGACAAATTAGGAATTTGCCTATGTTTAGTTGCGGTGGGTTTAGGGTTAAGAAAGAAGAAGAATTAGAGAAAAGTTAGGGTTATTTAGGGTTGTGAACAAGACTCTGAACAATAACCTTAGAAAAAAAGAAGAGAAAGAGAGAAGGAGAAAGAAACAACAAGGCCAAAGTGCCTATTGCCCAAAACACTAAATTTTATTAATTAACTCATTCTATTCTTTGAATAAATTGAGCACAATAGATATAAAAGACTCCTACTTGTATTAGTACTAATAGGATTCCTACTAGTATTAGGACTACAAATAAAACTTAGTAAATACTAACTTGGATCCAAAGTAAATAAACTTAAGATACTTAGAATACTTTGGAAGATTCTAGACTCAACTAAATTACCAAAATACCCTTAATTTGTGAAAATTACAGATTTGCCCCTCTATATAAAACGGATCATAACTAATAAAATGAATACCCAAATTAAAAACTGTTTTAATCCAAAAAAAAAAAAAAAAAACTCATACTTAGACCATTAAAATGGCACGTCTTTCACTTTAATTGGACTTCACGAGAACCCAATAAAATAATTCTTGAATAGGTGAATTTGCAAAGTAATAGCATTTTAATCTTCCATGACTCCATCAAGCCCAAACAGGAACTTCCAAGCAAACAAATTTGAAAAATTCTAGGGACACACCTAATTGCACCCCAATTTCATAATTGTTAACTTGTGCAATTATAAGTGGACACTTTCTACCCACCACTTTTCATTGACCACTCATAATTGCACAAGTCTACAAATTATGAAATTTGATGTGATAATGTGTGTCCATTAGCAGCTTCTTCAACAAATTTAGATGCGCAGAGCATACATGCTAAAGTGGAAACACAATAACAAATGCACAAAATGCAACATTAATCTGTACTCAAATGCCAATAGGCTAGTCAATCTTTCTCGCATAAGATGCAAATATGTAAATTCAAGAGCAAAACCAAAATTATTTTAGAATTTACATTTTCAAATTTTTGTATTTATCTCATAGGAAATTGGATAATTGTAAACTCTTATTCGGATGGCGATTAGATTTGAGATTAGATAGGGATTAGTATTTGAGTTCAGTTAAGATTAGTTTTAATTAGTTGTTATCTTTTACTATCTCTTTATTTCTTGAGAGCTCTAGCTCTATATAAGAGCTAGTTTATTTGTATCGAAGGACAGACGAGATTAATGAAATTCAAATTGGATATTTTTCAATAGTTGGGTGTTGATTCCTAACGCCTTAAGTGTTGATTCCAAGTGACCCTAAGTGTTGATTCTTAGGTTTATCTTTACTTTCCTTGTCTTTTATTTAGGCCTGCATCATATGTTCCTTGAAGTTTGGAATTCCTTGAAAAACTTAACTCGTATATACTACTCTCATAATAATTGCCTAGTGCTAATAATTGCCTAGTGCTAATAATAATTGCCTCATTTTAATGGTGACTTTCATGTGAACAAGGTTTGATGTGTGGCACATCAGAAGCAATATTCCTGGTCTAAAGTGGGAAATACAATGACAAAAGAGGGATGAAATACAAATGTGCTAAAGTGGGAAGCCAATGACAAATGCAACCATCAAGCATATTAAGAAATTATAGTGTTAAGCGCCTGGTCTAGGTGCACCTCCTTAATCCTCAAGACTCAAAAATTGTAGCATCTACACAAAAGAAATGTGAACGACTCTTGTTTTTTATCATTTTGGATAATTCAAAAATTATTATTGATATGAAACACACCAATACAAACAGAAACACTTCAAACACTGAGACTTTAGCTAGTCCACTACAACAAAGGCATCTGCCCTGACATAAACTCCTTTCTCAGCATGAAAATAGTTTTATATCATCCCAACCCAGATCTACACAGAGACGGAAGTCTTTAGAATAAACTACAGCACCTGATTGGTGCTAATCATACCCAACATCGTGTTTTTACAAACAAAACAATCACAAACCCAACTACTAGCAAACTTTTAACCAGAGGTCATGAAGGATGAAACGAGGCACAAACCAGTTACAACGGAGAACTCTGTTTAGGATAAATTTGCAGCACTTCCTTTAAACATCAACCTAAACTTGACATCTTTTCTCAAACTCTTCATATGCTTTCCTCTGTTTTGACCTCTCCAAGAATTCTTGAGTTTCTCTGAGATAATAAGGAATTTCTGAGGCTCTTTCCTTTGATACTACGGCTACCCACATGAGTGCCTATTAGGCCCAACCACGTCCCAATGCCAACAAGAGGCATATCATGATGACATCTAGGACACGCCTCTGCCCAAGTATCCTATGTACTTTTTGAGAAGCATACTCAGCTAAAATTTCATCAACAAATGTCACAAAATCAAAATCCCCTATGACATGTCATTCTTTCATCCTGAAGAAAAATGCATCATGATATTAGTCAAGCCAAAAACATATGGGCAACACCCAAAAGGATGTGATACATACTACTAAGCATATGCAATTACAGTACAAAATCAGTTGACATGATGTGCAAATAGCAACGTGAAAAAACCATGCAATCAATTAGCACCAGCAAAAGCCTCTCAAGAGTTCTAAATTTCAATTTGCATCCCAAGATGAATTTTGCAGAATATTTTTCATTTGTTTTCCATTTAGTGCTACCTGTAAGTGTTCAATCATGTGTTCATTTTCCGCCTTGTAGTCACATCTCAACATCTTGATTTTAGCCATTACTAGTCTTGTGCAATTTTGAATTTTTGCTATATAGATAAGGTGGTAAAAGTATCTCTTGGCAAGCAAGCCCATTTAAAACCTTGAACAAACCCAAGAAGGTTTAACAACACATCCAATTACATGCTATAGTTGTCAAGAAAAAAGATGCAGTAAGTAATATTCATCAGCAAACCCTCTACACCATTCTCAATTAACCTGATGCAAATCCACAACTTTTACCATGGGAAGATACAAGTCCAAAGCATGGCCAAACTTACTGAAATGCAACTGCACATTATCAATAGTAGCTTCAATTGGAATACATCCTATGAAAAGCCTTTCCCCACTTAGCAGCTGAACTCATCAAAGACAGCACAGTCATCAGCAGAAGCAGAACCAACCACCATTTTTGCAGTCATTGGCAAGTCCTCTTTACCTCCAGAAGATAACACTCAATTCACTGGCATTTGCCTGGTTACATGAGCATGATTTGCAGGAGATGCAGTGTCAACAACAATCTGCACACCCCTCGCCCCCCAAACAAAAAAATTGACAGCTTGAGAGACAATATATTAGCATAACTCTAATTTACAGCAAGGACATCCTTAATGACTGTAAGAAGAACTAATTGATGTCTAGTAAAATGGAGCACCAAATTAGAAAACACAAAGATGCTTGGGAATTAATTGAGAGTCAAAGCATCTATGAACAAAGTTTCTTTGGCTGTTTCATTTCCTGATGTATGTTTAAAAACCCACTAGAGAACCAGAACATTAAGAATGTCAAAAACTGTGGTTTGCTAGCATAGAGACTTGTATAAAGCTTCTCATTCTATCATTTTTCCTTAATTAAAAAACCATTGTTTAAGTTTAAGAAAAATAAATAATACATAAGGGCTCATATAACTTTTGAAAATATATTTTATAGTGCAGGTTGAGATACAGAGAAGAGTACAAATCATGCACATGAGATCTATCAACACAATTCCAAAATCCCATTAAAATTTCTATGGACACCAGCATTTACCCAATCCCACACAGATCATATATACAAGCAGTATGCTTCTCTCATATGTTACTTCCATGACCACTTAAATGATGTGGAGTGTTGGCAATCACAAATTCTAATTTATTTTTCTTTTCTATCTGTGCCAATCTAATTCAACTATAACCTACAAACAATAATCATCACGAACCTCATAAGTTTTAAATGTATATGATGTTTATCCAAAAGAATAGAAAGCATATACATATGGCAATGTTAAACTATCTATTTCTGAAGAAAGGTTCCCTATTTTGCAATAAAATTTCCCACGTTTAAAAATTTCTTAAACTTCAAATCTTCAATAATCAACATCCACATCCCATCAATAATTAATCAGTAGGCCAAAATGCCAGAGTCAATTTGACTGGCCAAAACCTATATATGATCTAAAATCAAATTGTGATGTCCTTAACAGAAGTGCACAAATCTAAAATCAAATCAAAAAATAAATGACAGATCATGTAGGACAGATCTAAGTTTGGAAAATTTGATTTACAAGGAAATTTAAAACAAATAAATATTTTTGAAAAATGAGGCAGTGTTAATGTGGGTAAAAGGGATGGAAAAGTAATTTCTCACCAAATCAGAAAGAAAAGTAAATAATTGAGATCTTTTATAAAAATTTATGACAGAAGGAGGAGCACAGAAGTAATGAAGGCAGCAGTGTGAGTAGTGGACACGTTATTCTAGAACTTGTTTTCCCTCATCTTTAAGAATGGGATCAAGGGGTTTTCTCATTTTCTCAAAGGTCAAATTCCTCTTTAGAGCTTTTAGTTCTAGTAGGTCTTGCCTCATAATTACAATTATGCTTCTTTTTTCTTTTTCTTTTTTTATTGATTATTATCAATCATCAATTGACAAATAAGACCCAAATTATCAGATGAAGAGGCCACGCAATGCCTTATTATTTTGTTAAACTCTACATATTATCATGTTGTTAGAAGAGTAAGCCCACGCTTCTGCACAATCAAGGTTGACTAATTTCTAGCAATTGAATCATCAATGCTAGAAATTGATGATTATGTATTTTCAGGTAGTCCAGCCTTTTTTTTTTTTTTTTGGTTAATATTTTTCATGGAGTAATGAGCTCATAGTATAATCATGATTCAATTTATTAAATGCCAAACTCCCTTCCAAGGTGAAATTGAACCAATTAGAATCAGAAAGCCCCTAATTAAAATCTAGAATCACAATAAGAAATTGCATACATAAGCAATAACAACCAATAGCCCAGCCCCCTCCTCACAGCCTGAAGACCTTCCACCTCTGCCAAGCCAAGGAGCACACAACTTCATTACTGTGCAATGTACCAGCCATATAAACTAGAAAAATTGCCTCAAACTTAAATACAGCCCAAAACTGAACATAAAATTACAAAACCAACATGTTAAATAGTAGCTTACCTGCTGAACCAGCGCCACCATAGGGGCAAAAAGATGCATATCTTCTTCTTGGGCTTCCTTATCAAGTGACTCAGCTTGTGTGTAAGCAGTACAGCAATTTGGGTCTTCCCACAAACTGTCCCCAAATAAACAATTATATTCTCCTCCAAAGGTTTCTGGCATTGCTCCAACTGGTACCATCAAAAACATATATACAAAACAACATAACCTACAATAAGTTATACTTTCTTAGTATTAAAAAAAAATATGCATTTTATGTAATGGAAAGAACTTTCTAGCAAAGCCAAACACAACTAGCTTGTTGGAGCCATGCTTATGTGTTCTAAACACAAAACCATTAGAAAGAATAACCCCTAAAAATTTGTCACTCGTCCAGTTTCTATGAAAAATACATGATAAGAAAACAAAATTTATATGTTTCAAAAGAAACCCAAAAAGTTGAGAACTCAAGAACTAAGCCCAGAACCACAATTTCAGCCCATATTAGTCGAGCATTATGATTCCCCAAAACTAAAACATCAAAACGAGATAAAATTCAAAGCTTTGTAACCTTTCTACATTAATTTTCCTCGAGTTTCCTTGCAGCCAAACAGAGAAATAGTAACATACACAAAAACAAATGTTTAGATGAATATGTATACATACACATGCTTTCAGGTGATCTTTGTGGGATTTTTTTGATCTTTTGAATTTCTGAAACCAGTTCCACTCCATCATCATCATCAGCCTCAACCCCAGAGACACCCAAAGACCGATTAGTGGTGGTAGTAGCACCAAAACCCATACTACTGGCAGTAGGACGATCATCTCTGCTGTCAAGCATTCCATGTCCCATTTATCTGATCTTGGTTTCTGAATGACAAATTAGAGGATGAGACGTTTCTCATTCCAAATTGTCAAGAATCATGTCTGGATGCTCTAGTAGACTAAAAAAAGTTGCATAGTTAACAAATAAAACTAAATAAATAAAATTAAAGTTTGAGCTGAGTACATCAATAAAGATAGTCCTGATCAGTAATAATACAATTAAAGAATAAAAGATAAACTATAAGTTCATTCAATATATTCAACTTAGGCATTTGACCATTACTTTAGTCATATGGATTTGCATGTGTACCGAAATGGACCGAATAGACCAAAGTGGACCAAACAGGACCAATGTGGACCAAATTGAACTAAAGTGGACCAAAATGCTACAATGATGTGGCTCAACAAGAGCGTAGAAGTAATAAATGACACGCTTCAGTTTTTAGATATTATATAGATTTGTATCCAATAATTATTTTCATCTAATAACACGTGAATATTTGAACACCATCAAGAATCACCTACCAAATAAATCTTACTTTAATTAGTAAATCTACTTAATATTATATATATGATCATAACATCACTTATAAAAAATTTTAAGTGTGTTGAAGGAAAACACTTGTCTAGAATCCACTTAGGTCCAATTCTCTGGTTTCTATATATAGCAAACCTCCTCTGGAGGACATTGGAGAAATAGACAGACCTATTAGGGCCAAGGGGAATTTATACAATGCTGTCAGGTCCAATTATAACCAGTGTCACACCAGATGCATCCATGATATCCTGTCAACATATCATACATGTCGAAACTATGTAATGGGATGCTTATGTTGTATGTAGAATTGGGCAGAAGGTAGTATTTCCCATTTTATCATTTGAAACTAAAAAATAAAAATGAGAAAATGAGAATAAGCTTCTTACACTCAACTATCACCCAAGTAAACATGCTCAAGAGCTACTAATTTTTAGACTTCCCTTCTCACGTTGATAAGGTAATAAGGCATGGCATGGCCCTTGTTCCCTATCATTGACCTCACAAGACAATGGCCTTAGACTAATCATTCAGTAAATTAAACCTTTGCAGCTTAATGTAAGATAAAATAAACTTTTCAACTCCAAGAATCCATTGCTTTCTGTGGAAAGTAATCAATCCGTTGTAGTCAACAATCTTTGAATTCATCTGCAAGAAAAATTCTGAAACCACCTATTATTTGGAAAATGAATTTATTGGACAGAGAAAAGATTTTATTATTTTGATTTTATTATTTTTCCTTAACTTATAAAACTTATTCTGGTTTGTGATTATTCATCTTGAGCAGAAGCAGTAGCTGTACCTAGATTGATGGGTGTCCCCCTTCAGAAAGCTAGTTCGCTATGTAAAAAATGTAATGTTAACAATACTGTAAGTTCCCTAGTATCAGATGTTGAGACCAACTATATTTTGAATGCAGTTTGTCAAAAAGATAGTGGAGTGAAGTTATGAACAGATTCTTCATAGACTCTCCTGAAATAAACTGAAATAAGGTTGCTGAATAGGGGTTGGAAAGTTTAAAAGGTAAGAGTCTTAAAGCTTCCTTATGTAAGTTAGCATGGCATGTGTTATATACCATGTTGAGGAAAGACCACAAGAAGTAAAGAAAACCAAAACAAATTTTGATTTCAAATTAAAGACTTCTGCATAGACGCACACCACACTTTGCTTACACAACAGACACACACATCAACTTTTGCCTTTTACACTTATTCCAAAACTAAATTCTTATAATGCACACACCAACTCACTTGCACTCGCTCCGCACAATGGACACATGCAATTTACTTTACCACACTCACTCTTGTAAGGACATATACACTCACACTAGGAATTGGTGCTTACGCTTCACACACTAAATAAGCACCATCACTTCCTATTTATACTTGGTTCAAGTCGGTTAAGTTACCGACTTTGATATTTCTAGCCCAGTAACAGTAAACTGCTCTCTCTATGCTTCTAGACATCCTAAAATTGTGGCTGGACTTTAATTGTGCAAGAGAGTCTTGTAGAAAGAAAATTCCAGAGAGAGAGCAAGAGAGAAATTTCTAGAGAGAGAGAGAGGCGGTGTTTGATTTTTAACACACCATTTATGGAGTCATAGAAATGCCAGAATTCATGGAGGGAATATTGAAAGTGAGGAGCAGTTGAAGAAATGCAAGATTGGTGTAAGGATGACAGCTAGAGGGAATTTCATAGACTCTAGCAAATACTAGCATGAATATTTCTCTATGTGAAAGTTGGAATATTCCACTCATTTCTCAAAACGAAGCCAGGGAATCCTGCGCAATCATGCTAAATTGTTTCCTGCTACATCTATAATTTTTGCGCTAGGTGCTGTTGTGATTGAATTTGGTGTCCTAGTAAGAGTCAATATTGCATTCAGAAAATCCAGAAAGTGTTTCTTTAAAGAGAGTTTTGCTCTGCTTCAAATATGTCTATATCATGTCTAGTTGTTCTGTTGTTATTGTTATGCTGTGTGTGGCTTTGTACTGAGTTTTTTCTTAATAATATTTTTCATTCATCCAAAAAAAAAATCTAGGCCCAAGTTCATGTAGATATGCAACCTTGGAAAATTTGATCGATAGGAAAGCTAAATATAGGAAATACATAAGTTTGGTATAAATTTCTGCTCACTGTTGAAGTATTCATCCACAGAAATTTTGAAAAAATCCAAAGGAGGCAGTACTGATGTGACTTGTGAGTTGAAGTCACACCATGGGGAAGTAATATTTAATCAAATCACAAAGACGAGGAAATAAATGAGCTATTTGAAATAAATCTATGACAGAAAACTAGGGGGTGGATGCATACCAGTAGCTTAGAAGGAAAAGCTCAAAAGTAATGAAGGCAGCAATGCAAGAGGATATTGTACATCTCGTTTTCCCTCGTCCTTAAGCATGGAATCAATGTGTAATCTGAGTCTTTTAGGCTGAACTTCTTCAACATAGCTTCTAAATCTACAGGGTCTTGCTTCACAAACAATTTCGCTTATATCTTTCTCCATTATCAACCATCAATTGACTAATGAGACCACAATTATCAGATAAAGAAGTCATGTAGCAGTGACAAAGCCCACACTTCTGCACATTCAAGCTTTGGCAGTTGCTAGCAATAGAAGCTTCCATGCAATTGTATTGATTCAACCAATCTGGACGTGATCCACACAATATATAGGACTGCCACATCAATGCACCTAGATGGAACCACTTGACATCAGTTTCCAAATGACAAATAAGATGATGAGAAGTTTCTTATTTAGAATTGACAAGGATGGTAGTTGGATGATCGTAGTCTGATAAAGAAGTGCATTAAAAATATGATTTTGACCAGCAATAACCAAACAAATGATATAATTGATAGCATAGTATCCATATATTGCAAATATTCTAAAGAAAGAAATTAATATTATAGCTTTACTCTATAAACTCAACAGAGCTAACTTGTCATATAGACACATGCACATCACGAGTTCTAGACAAAATTTCGTCCTCAAATCAAATTATTAAAATAAAAACAGAAAATAATGATATTTTGTAAATTTGTTATATTGGGATCCAGAAAAACAAGTCAGAACTCAGGAACCTAATTCAACTGTTTCAGGCCTAAATCAAGGACAAACTCACCACAAAATACAAATGCCAACAAGGGAAATTTCCACAGCTTTCCAATCAACCAAGCAATGGGTAGTGTGGTGTGAAGTCAAAATAAAAAAAGAGAAAAGAAGGGTCCTTTAAGTTTTAAAATAGTTGTCCTACTTCTAAATGATAAAATAGTTGCATTATTTCTATTGTACACGACAAGAAAGCTTTGCATAATTTTATCTACTTTGCTGCAATTTAACTTCACTTGGAAACAGGGGCCCAAATTTTCTTCATTCCATTTGATTTTACAACACTGAAGTACCATGCATCTATAATCTATTGCATTCTCCTATGGAAAGTTGTAGTAAACTAAATACTATAAAAAGAGAGCAATAACAGAGAGTTCCGAATATACCATCCAGCACAATTGAACAAAAATGACTGCCATACAATCAGGTCCACATGCTTTTTCGTCAGCCAGCAACGTGACAGTTTCTCCTTTTCAACAAAGTCCAAATAAAATACTTCTTCATATCCAGTATGAGGTAGCTGGCAGAAATGAGAAAACAAATTACCAAACTAAAACGAACCTTGTCATAGAATAAAAAGAAGAGAAATTCAACGAATTTTAAAAAAGAAAGAAAGAAATATAAAGCTACCAACAAGCTCCGTAAGAGGGAGAAAAGATATAGGCATACAAAAAGTCAAAGACAAGAAAGTTGATCAGCCAATTTCATCAAAGCTACCAATTTCACTGGGATTTCTCTTCCTCGCAATCAGAACCAGCCGCTGCAGGCCAGAAAGGATTCATTCTCGCAATTTGCTGGTGATACAGTATATTCCGAGCAATGTAGCAGTGCGTTGCACATCTCTTAGGCCTAGGTTGCGTAAAAAGCAAATTTGGAGGCTGCACAAGTTGGAAAATTTCATTAGCCAAAAACATAATTGGTTCTCAACAAATTTTAACACGGCAGGAGAAAACAGTACAAAAAATGACATACTTGGATAGGTGCAGGAGATACGGAGTCTTGATTCTTGATCAATTTATTGCAACCGAGAAGATTAAATTTCGGCCTAAAACTGTATTCTGGTCTTATCGATAATGTTCCCAGTGAGCTACAGTTTGTTGCCTTTAATAAACCTAATATTTAATGGAAGCTCGGGCAACATTCGAAGATGAGCGCAACCGCCCAAATAAAGCCTTTTCAGATTAGATAGTTGAATGATACTTTCAGGAAGGCAAACAAAATTATTTCCCGTTAGATTTAAACTTTCTAAAGATGACAAGCACCCAAGAACATTAGGAATTGTCTGAACATTGCAATAACTTAGATCAAGTTCGGTCAAAGAGCATAAGCCTATTAAAGAACGCTCTAGCATGCCCATGGGATCTGGACTTCTTCTAGGTTGCATTAAAGGAAACCTCATGAGATTATTAAATGATTCAGATGATAGCCCCGCGCATCCGGAGAGAGATAATATTTTGAGATTTTTTAAGTGAACAACGGATGAAGGTAGGCCCATTATAGCAGTCCCACTCAAGTTTAACACCTCCAAACCTTCAATTTTCCCCAAATTTTCTGGCAATTCATCAAGTTTTGAGTTGAGAGTTTTTAGAGGCATCAAACTACAAATTGCAATAGGGAGACTTGAAAGGTTTTTGCAATCTCTTAGATCCAAATCTCTAAGGTTAGTTGAGTGTATCAATAATGATGATAGATCTTTTATAACAGTCTCACTCAAACAAAGTTTTGACAAACGTAGCATATTTTCCACCATATTTGGAAATTTCTTTAGTTTTGAACAACCAGAAAGAATAAAAGTTCCAAGAGCTTCCAAGCTGATCTTGTGAGGAAGGCTTTCAAGACGTTTACATTTATACATATCCAAGAGAATAAGCCTTTTGAGATCATCAAGAGATGCATGTATCTTATATAGTCTTGTACAACGTCGAAGAATCAGTTGCTTAAGATTTGGAGCTCCACTAAAGTTCGGGGTCTCAATCAAGTTTTGAGAGTCGCTCAAGTCAATGAGTTTTAACTCATTTAAAATCTGTTATAAACCAAGAAACAATTAGTCAAACTAAATCCTTGATGAAAATGAATGAAATACAAATTGGCATATGTGAATATCTTACCATATTTCCTTTCCATAGTCGTTTGATGCGACTGCAAGGCATTCTTAATTCAACAAGTTTAATTGGTTGGAAAGCGGTCGGCAAGGATTTCAAAGGATATCCATGCCAATCTATTACACGTAGCTCATTAGAAAAATAACTAAGGCCTTGTGGAAGTTGGACATTACCAATTTTAAGATATCTCAAATTTTTCATCTTTGAGAAGGCTTCGGCACTCAACTGTTCCATTTTATCCGCAGGTGTGTTTAGGATTATACCTTTAACAAACTTTGTTCCCTATAACAAACAACAATAAAATTAGAAAAATTCATAAAAGAATTTGAAAGAATATATATACTTCTCTAAATTCAAATTTAGAATTGTCAACTTACAGTATTATTTTTCAATACATGTAGGACATCCTTATAACACCATAACCTACTACGCCTACCAGGCTCTGTAGGGGATTCACAATGAACTATGTCTTGACCCATTTTTTGTAGCAAATCATGCATCCACAAAGTTTCATTTGATACAATGGTAATGAGAGATTTTTCCAAAAGAACATCAATATCGTAGCCAGGATAGTGACCTAAACTTTCTAGAGTATTTCTTGCACAATGTACGTCCCATTCTTTAAAGAAACATGCAATATCTAAAAACAATTCTCTTTGTGTATCATCTAGCCCAACTAAATTATTTTGAAGTATTTCCATAATGCGTCTATTAGGTTTCGCTTCTAGTTTATCTCGAGCACTTCTCCATGCATCAGGTTTCCTATCAAACAATGAAGAACCTAAATCTTCAAGAGCTAAAGGAAGACCGCTAGCGTATCTCACAAAATGCTTAGACAAATCCACATAATTTTCTCCAGGATGAGGTTTCTTGAAAGCCTTCCAACTAAAAAGTTCCAAAGCTTCATCATCATTCAACTCTTTAGCTTCATATATATGTTTCACTCCATGGCTTCTCAACAAATGCCTATCTCTACTAGTTACAATAATTATACTCCCTACACCAAACCATTCATCTTTCCCAACTAATGCTTTTAGCTGTTCTTCTTCATTCACATCATCAAGAACAATAAGAACCTTCTTATTGCGGAGTCGCTTCCTTAGAACATTGATTCCCTCATAAACATTTGATATATTTTTTTGGGTACTCCTAAGGATCTTAGAAAGAAGTTGTTTCTGTAAAGAAACTAGACGATGATTTTCAGATTCTTCTCTAATATTATCAATAAAGCTGCTAGCTTCAAAGTCACGAAAAATTTTATTATAAATTTCTCAAGCAAGAGTTGTTTTACCAATTCCACCTAGACCACAAATCCCAATGAAACGAACACAATCTAACCTTTCACCCAAGCATAAATCCAGCATTTCCTCCACACGAGATTCCATTCCAACAAGGTGCTCAGAAACACTTGGGACTTCACGATCCAACTCATAATTTATCCACTGAATGATTTCTTCGATAACTGTTGCTTCAGGCCTGCAACAAAATATAGCAAAAAAGTAGTTTTGATAAGGCAGAGCCTTTTTTTTTTTTTTTTTTTTTTTTTTTTGAGAATCTGATAAGGCAAAGCTAGATACATTAATTTAGGGATTAAACATTCAGCAAAAGTAAAATCTTAGCTTTGTTAAGTAGCAAAAGGGGAACTCTAAAAGTGTATAATATATATGTGGCACAAATTATGCATGCAATGTTTTTCAACCAAAGTACAATTCGAGCTTATAATTTTTTCCTAGGTTTGAAATATACAGGAGACAACGAAAGTTGTCATGTGGCCAAATAAAGAAAGTAGAGAAAAATAGTATCAGGAAAAATAGTAAAAACAAAAAACAAAAACAAAAACAAATTCTTACTCATCCCGTAAATCCCATCCAGAGATACCAGCAACTTCTGTCACAGCATCTTTCCAAGTTTGCACATTCTCAGTATTATCAATGAGATGTTTTGCAAAGGCATCCTCAAAAGTTCCCCTCAGTTTGCGCACATCACTAGGATCCACATCATGGAAAACAGGCAGAACTATCAGCTTCTTTTTGCCCATGCACTCGTAGACCTTTGCTAGTTCAGTCAAGCACCAACTCGACGAAGCATAGTCTCTAGAGAAAATAACGACAGCAATCTTTGATTCTTCTATTGCTTTCAAGAGTTCTGGTTTAAGGAATGCTCCTCGATCGAGACTTTCATCGTCTCTAAAAGTGGTTATGCCATTCCGTTTCAATGCTTCGTACAGATGGCTTGTAAAATTTTTGCGGGTGTCGGAGCCTCTGAAACTGAGAAAGACATCGTATTCGTATGTCCATCTAGGCGTAGAAGTAGAAGAAGAAGGAAAACATGAGGAGGAGGTGTTTTCTGTGCCCATAGAATTGCTATCGGAAATATACTAAAGATATGTATTAAGAAAATTATTCAACTAGTAAGAATTGACACATGAAAGGAAAATAAATTGGGGGAAGAAGAATGCAGAGCACTGTATGGAGTGTTTGTAGGAGAAAATTTCTGTCGGAGATCGGAGATCAAAGCTCACAGATCGGAGCTCTCTCCATTTGACGTTGACCACGGTGGATCGGAGTACGTTGGCACAGTTGATTTGGGTTGTCTGTGAAGGAGTAGAACCAGATTGATAGGAAGAGAGAGAGGAAGAAAATTCAGTGCGAAGAGAGGAAGAGAGAGGAAAAAAAGAATTAAGCAAAGCAGAAAAGTGAGACACAGAGGAAATTTCCCATGTGAGTCAAAGCAGCGTAAACGGCATCACTGTGGCTATTTTTTCCCCTATACGGCGTCGTTTAAGATGCTCAAAAAGTAAAAATTAGAAACCAAACCAGGTCTCCATCATTCAGTCCTCGAGCCCAAGAAAAATCGCCTCCCTTCAGACCCTCCATCACCTCTCTCCCTCGTCGGCCACCGCACTCCTCAGCTCAGTCAAATCTCTGATAATATCCGCGGTTTTCCTTGTCGGCGTTGTCGTCCGCTGCTGCCTCCAGTTGATGACCAGCGATCGGATCTCTCTAAACCGGTGGAAGACTCGCTTTTTCTCACTGTGTTGCTTTCTCTCTTTTTTTTTTTTTTTTTTGGCTGAGATGATCTCTTTGTTTGAACTTTATTGAAGTCTTTCTCCGTTGGGTAAAGATGGAAAGTAATACATGCTTAGTAAAAAACGCCAGACCTCGTGTATCACCACAGACCACATAAATTGATATATTTATTAATTATTATATTTAGTTTTTATCTTTATTGATGTTATATTGGTGTATTACAGACTTTACAGTACCACCACTGCTACTACAGTACTACAGCTTTAAGATTAATATTTTATTGTTAGATTTAAAATTTGATAGTGGTTTTTTTTTTATACGAAAAATTTGATAGTGGTAGTTTACTAATTGGTTACTACAATATAGGCTTTATACTCATTATATCATCCACTATAATATTGTTATATACTTATTTATTTGTTTATTTATTAGGTTTGCTTAAGATTTAATTTTTTTTATGTCTTATGAAAATTATGATATAAAAAATATATTTGAAAGATAAATCTCATATTTATTTGGAGACTATTTTAGTTAATTTTTCAATTTTTACTAATTTAATGTATTTATTTATATTTAAAATAATTATTATATTAATTATGACATCATCACGGTTCAACCTCGATTCGACCTTAAAAACCTTAAACCTTTCGCGTTTTCTGAGTTCAATAAACGGTTCGGGTCTGAAAACCATGATAAATAAAATGATAATTATAAAGTGTTGTGAAAATATTGTAGATATAGCACATATTGTATAAAATTTATAATGTGAGATGTGGGGATGCTAGAGAATGTGTATAAATTTTGTTCAACGGTTGAACAAAAGAATTTACACGATAACTAGAAAGACTTGAGGCAAATATCTTTCTTTATTCTTTAGAGGGACTCAAGATGCAACATTAATCTGCACTTACATGCACAATAAACTCACGCGTAGTTAATCATTATAGTATAGGATGCAACTATGTTCTTTAAATTTTAAGAAAATTCCTTGAAACTTTTAACTCGTCTATACAACTCTTATAAAATTGCCTAGCGCTCATGGGCCTTGTTTTAATGATAACTTTCATGTGAACAAGGTTTAGTCTAATTGAGTAATTGCTTGGAAGTAAATAGATTATGGCATCATTTTTACAAAATAATGGATCAAACCTGGAAGTCTTTTCTCTTTTGTAAAATGGTATGTCATTACCTTGAAATTTCTAAAGGTTTCATAAGTTTTTTTTTTCCTCCTTTTCCCCTTTTTTTCAGCTTTTTTTTTTCTTTATGTTTCCTTTAGCAGTCAAGTTTAAAAATAAAAAAATAAAAAAATAAAAAAAAAAACAAACAAACAAACAAACCTGCCTTTGTTTAATATCCACCACCGACCGGCCCTTCCCCTCCCTAGTCCCCACCTTCAAAAGAAAAGAAGAAATGTAAACTCAGCTTATCAATAGAAGATTGTGATGAGATATAAAGGTACTAAAGTGGGAAGACAATGACAAATGCAACCATCAAGCACATTAAGAAATTATAGTTTTATACTTATCAAAAAAAAAAAGAAATTATAGTTTTATATTTCACCAAAAAAAAAAAATTATAGTTTTATATGTTTGGTCTGGGTGCTTCTCCTTAGTCCTTACTCTTCAAGACTCAAAAGATTGTTGCATCCACACAAATAAATGGCACCGACATTTTTTTTTTTTTTTTTTCATTTTTTGATAATTCAGATATTTTTAATGATATGAAACAAATCAAAAGACAAATAGAAAAACTTGGAAACACCGAAACTTCTACTAGTCCCAGGGCCGGCCCAAGACCTAGGCAACTTAGGCCTAGGCCTAAGCCCCCACCACAAAAAAAATATTTGCCCTTTACAAAAAAGGCTCCGTCCTATTATAAAAGACCCAAAATTTTATAAAAAAATATGAATTTTTTCAAATGGTTGTGCACTTTTTATTATTAGTGATGTTAGGATCATCACAAATTTTACTATAGATTTACAAACTGACATGTTACCAATCACTAAAAAGTATTTTAAATATTCATTAATTACATTATTAAAGCTCATCAATCATTGTTATTGTCACATTATATTGTGAACATTTTGTAGTACCTTTAACACTTTCCTTTTTTATTTCTAACAAGGTTTTAAAAAAAAATTGCAAATGTCTTAGATACCAAAATTTTATAAAAAAATATGAATTTTTTGAAATAGTTGTGCACTTTTATTATTAGTGATGTTAGGGATATCACAAATTTTATTATAAATTTACAAACCGACATGTTACCAATTACAAAAAGTATTTTAAATATTCATTAATTACATTATTGAATCTCATCAATCACTGATATTGTCACATTATACTATGAACATTTTGTAGTACATTTAGTATTTTTCCCTTTTTATTTCTAATAAAGCATTAAAAAAAAAATTGCAAATGTATTAGATCATCAATGATGATTAATCTCCCCTAATAGTTTGAAACTTTAATATTTGTAAACTAATCTACTACAAAGTCACACATCAATTAATATCATAGATTATAAATTAGATTATGAATGTAATTAACTATGTATTGTCATATATCCAAGATAAATTAATTTTCTTTTTAAAAATTTTTTTTTTCTTTTTGTTAAATTTATTTTTTAACTATGATATTCAATTCTCTATATGAAATTAATCTTAGTTTTAGTTAGTATTATTTATTAAATTATGTATTTAATACAATTAACCTCAATTTGATTAATATTAATATATAAAAGGCTCCACATAAATCTTTCGCCTTAGGTCCTAAATTAGGTTGGACTAGCCCTGGCTAGTCCAGCACAGCAAGGGCAACTGCCCTGACATAAACTCCCTAATAAAAACAGTGTGACATTATCCCAACCCAGTTCTACACAGATTAATTGTTGAAACTTACAAACAAACCAAGTACAAACTCAGCTACTAGCAAACTATTGAGCAGAATTCATGAGCAATGCAATGAAGTATACCCCTGTTAGAACTGTGAACTGTGTTTTTTTAGGCATTGCTTAAATTACCAACAGTATTGGCAGTACAACATTTAATCACATTTCACGATAATATCTACAGACACAACTTCTGCCCAAGTATCCATTGTACTTTTTGAGAGGCATACTACACTGAAATTTCATCAACAATTGTCACAAAACAGAAGCCCTATGACACGTTTTTCTTTCATCAGGAAGCAAAGTGCATCAAGGATTTTTTTTTTAATGAATAAAAAATAGGTAGAGGAGGGTGACCTAAGTTGCTATCTTCCTTAGAAGACGGACATAATGTAGCATTTTATTTGAACCTTTGTCCCATGTTCAATGTTATATATCTGTAAAGTACCAATTAAACTCAAAATGATGTAATTGTAACATAGTTTTGAACACATGAAAAGAATATATTTTTTAATCTACATTAGTATTATTATTGTGGAATTTTCAAGACGAGTATATGAATATTGAGTTTGAGGCAAATGATCTTTCTTTATTCATTGGAGGGACTCAAGATGCAACATTAACTCACACTCACATGCACAATAGGCTCGGGTATAATTAATCTTTGTCGTATAGGATGCGATGTTCTCTAAAGTTTAAGAAAATTCCTTGAAAACCTTAATTCCCATATATGGCTCTCATAATAATTGCCTAGCACTGGTGGCCTCGTTTTACTAGTGACTTTCATGTGAATAAGGTTTGATGATGAGATTGCAGTGCTGGAAAGAGAAAGGGAAAGGCAAACAAATAAACAAAGGAGTTCATCGGAGAAGGTGCGTTTATTTATTTATTTTAATATATATATATATATATATATTTTAAGTCACTACTACGAAATTTCTAAAAAGGTATGTTAATGAATGTCATTACTTCGAAATTTCTAAAAAGTATCCCAATGCTAATGCGTTTTATTACAAGTTTCCTTTTCTTTTTGAAGTCAAGTCAACAAACCAGTTGTATCAAAAAAAAAAAAAAAAAAAAGTCAACAAACCAGTGCTCCATTCCATTAAATTACCATTTACATGATTCTCAAATAAATAAATAATACCATTTACATTTTTTTTTTACTAAAACCATTTACAGACATAAAGTTTAGTCATTTACCATATATCCCTTAATCTTTTAATACTTAGGGTCTGTTTGGATAGAACTTATTTTCTTTAAATCGAAAACTGAAAACACAGTAACAAAATAATTTTTAAATGTGTAAATAGTGCCGTGCGACCCATTTTTAATGAAAAAGTTGATAAAAAAAGGAAATTTGTGGGTCCGTAAACATTGCACGAATGCACTGTTCACGAAAAACTAGTCAAAAGTTGCAACAACTGTTCATGTACAGTACATGAACAAGAGCGCTAGTGGGGAAAACGCATGAAAAAAAAAAAAAAAAAAGGGGAAAACGCAGAAATGCAACGTAGCAAAACGCAACGCTCTATCCAAACATTACCTTAATTTGGACTAATAACATTATGTAGTATTTTATTTGAACTTTATTCCCATGCTCAACGTTGATAAATAAGTAAAGTACCAATTAAACTCAAAATGATGTGATTGTAAGTTGTAACATACTAAAACTAGTCATTTTGAACACACGGGAAAAAATATATTTTAATCTA
The DNA here is from genome assembly GCA_028216015.1 of Quercus dentata. Taxonomy (NCBI): domain Eukaryota; kingdom Viridiplantae; phylum Streptophyta; class Magnoliopsida; order Fagales; family Fagaceae; genus Quercus; species Quercus dentata. Next base: position 280,654 of record CP116452.1, on the reverse strand, counting down.
CATTAGTATTATTATTGAGGAATTTACAAGATGAGTATGTGAATATTGAGGCAAATGATCTTTCTTTATTCATTGGAGAGACTCAAGGTGCAACATCAATCCGCATTCACATGCTCAATAGGCTCGTGTAGTTAATCTTTCTCATATAGGATGTGACTACATATGTTCTTTAAAATTAATAAAAAAAAATTTTAAAAAATTCCTGGAAAACTTTAACTCATAGATTGCTCTTTTAATAATTGCCTAGCACTCATGGCCTCGTTTTGCTAGTGTCTTTCATGTGAACAAGGTTTTATGTGGCAATGTGGCATGTCAAAAGCTATTTTCATAGCCTAATTGAGCAATTGCTTGAAAGATAATGGTTGAGGGTATTCATTTTTGTTTTAACGGTGACTCTTGAGAACAAGGTTTGATGTGGCACGTCAAAAACTATATTTCTATTCTAATTTAGTAATTTCCTAGAAGATAATAGTTTATGGTAATTGATTTTAGAAAATAATATATTAAATCTTGTAGTCTTTTTTTTTTCCTTTCTTGAAAATTTCTAAAGGTTGGATAAAGTTTTTTTTATTTTCATCATTGTTTCCCCTTTTTAGCTTTACTTTAGCAATCAGTCAAAAAGCCCTTCCCCCCTTCAATTACATACCCTCAAAAGAAAAGAAGAAATGGAAACTCGGTTATAAAAAGTTGCTAAAGTGGAACAAACTGACAAATGCAACCATCAAACATATTAAGAACTTATAGTGTCAAGTAACAAATACAACCATCAACCATCAAAGTCTGGGTGCTTCTACTAAGATTGTTGCATCCTCAGTGAAACAAACCAATACAAACAGAAACATTTGAAACACTGAATCTTCAGCTAGTACACTACAACAAGGGCATAAACTTCCTAATCAACATGAAAACAGTGTTGCAACATCAGTTCCAATAAGATCCTTGTTTGTATTTCTATTCAACTTCTACCAGTTTTTACTTGTTACCTATAATCTGTTTGCAGGCCTTCTTGCCTATTCCCTACGATATTTGCAAGGCTTCCTTGTCTATTCCCTATGATTAGGGGCGGCAATTTTTATCCATATCCATGAACCCATCCTATCCCAACCTCCTCCACCGCTAGCAAGATGCTCAACTCGGCCCAACAATTTTTTCAATTAAATAGTTACCACTCATAAAGATAATGGCGATGGCAATTGACTAATTGAGTTGAAGCAATTATGCTGCAGTGCCAATATGTGAGGTGGTCTTAATTATCATGGATGCAGCGGGACTGTTATTTGATGATATGATAACTACCATGTATGAAAGAAAATATGTTACCTGTATTAAGGAGAATTTTATTATAATTCATTCAAATAGTTTTCTATATCTTTCCCATAATTGTGCTCTTGCCATGTTCAAGTCCTAAATTATCCGCATTTTCCATGTTGCTTGTTGATTTTGTACGATAACATAGGTTGGCAACATATGTCATTCACTGTAAAATCAGTGGCAGAGGTAATGAATTTCCTAAATAAATTACATTTTGCTTCTTCTGAAAGGCCTTCTATACATCCTAAGAGCTTCTTAACACCAGTTAAAACCATCAACATATAGGACATTTTATCTCTTTGCTTTGTTTTGTCTTTTCAGCTGGGGAAGAAATTAGTTTAAGAAATGCTAACCAAGTGTTACTCCTATACAATAGCTACAACCAATTTATGCATAAACAAATTATGGCAAGTGGAACATTCAGGTCTAATATCACCTTAATAGAGACGATTTGATTTTTCAACACAAGAAGAAAATTAAATTATAGCACACCTTTGGAGATGCCGAGTCCACAGCAACTGTAGAACCTTTATGTTCATGAATTTCAGACATAAGCAAACCTACTAAAAAACAGACCAGGTATTCTATGGGGTTAAATGGAAGACCAATTTGTGTGCAGACATTCACAATACAGAAAGACATCGTATTTCTATTATTCTGTACAAAGGAAGACGATGTTGACGGAATAAAAGCCATAAAGGAAATTGATGTGCTTGAACAATGAGTTTATAGATTTAGACTGATAAACTCAGAAGGCCACTTGAAATATCGTGTATTTCGAATGGGCACTATGAGGCAGAGGGAGCAGCATTCAAGGGTCAACAATTCATTTTCTATTAGAGTTCGCGTTTAAGTGACCCTCCTCTTCTAGGTATCTTCCTGGCCAAACAGCTATTTAAATTAAATTGTTAAACCATATACTAATATATTGGTTGTTAATGGGAAAACAAGCATTTGAAGGAAAAGTTTTAAGTTTAGCCGCTAAAAGCAATTGCACTTTGCTTCTACTAAAATTTTAGGCCTTTAGCTTTTCTACATCCAAATAATCTCTTAAAACTATCACCTGCTGGGTTTTGCCTTTTTAGCTGGAGAAGAAATTAGATTTTGAAATGCTAACCAAGCATTACTCCCATATAACAGGAACATCATCAGGTGGAACATACAGGTCTACCATCAACATAACATAAACTTGATTCAATTTTCAATACAAGAAGCAGATTAAATAATAGCACACCTTTGGAATTGCTAAGTCCACAGCAACCGTAGAACCTTTGAAGTTCATATGATTCAGACATTATCCGGTATACTGAATCTGAAAACAGACCAGACAATACTATGAGGTAAAATGGAAGACCAAAACAACAAATGATGAAGTTCCACAATTATTGATCTTCCAAATGACACCTCAAACACTATGTTTATAGTTTAGAATCTCTCGATTAACACTATGTATTCTACAAATTCACTTGAACAAAAACTAGAATACAAAATTTTAAGACTCAAGCTCCACTTCCTGCATTTTCATGCATTACAAATCCAATTCCATGTTTTGTCACTGGATCCTGAAATGCAAGCAACTTCAAATTTCAATATTTGAATGTAAAAATAGTGAGGATGCTGTTCAATGTAGAATATACAAGCAAGAAACTCCAACAAAATAACAAATTAGATTACAAATAACTGGTCATTATTATAAATTAGTGTAAGTACTTATTAAACCTGAAAAGGAAATGTCAAAAACACCAATAACACTCAACTTTGTTAACTTGGCAAGGCCAAGTTTCCCAAAATCAAAACCCAGAAATGGAAATGTTAAGATAAAACGAAAATATTTGAAATTACCATTAAAGTTAAGAGAATTAGGATACCATATGCCTTAGGTGTAAGCATCTATAAGTGAACTATAGTTCACAAAGTAACTGCAACAATCATCAACAACCCATCCAATTTTAATTATTTTACAATCCTACAGAATTAATTAGTGATGCATGCGGCCCTTGAAGCATTTAGGTCTGCTAGATATTACTAATTGCACCAAGAGGTGGTGAATGTGATCAATAATTTGATACCTGCCAAAATCATCATCTGTGACACTAGGAGGAATTCTAGTAACAAAAACTCGAGTCCCACCCTTAGAAGTTAATACCATTTTTTCCTTTATTGTAAAATTCAATTTCACGAGTTTTATATATATAAATAAAAAATCAAGAGATTATCCCAAGATGCTACAAATTATCTTGGGAAAATAATGGCAAGGGAAAAAGGCAACGTCTACAAGCAAACTGCTATAGCTGTATAATGGAAAAACCAAATCAAATATTTCTTCAACATTTTTTTCCAATAAGTAAATAATTCATTGATTGAAAAAGGTGCTACCCTAGTAAAGGGGCTGCATACATAAGAGTATTACACAGAACAGAAAAAAAAAAATTAGGAAAGTGAAAAATCAAAACTAATAGAATAAAAAACTGGTGAAAGCTCAAAGAATTCAGAAATTTTAGGAGGCCTGCAACAGAGAATGAAGAAGGTGGTGAAGACCAGTCGTATAAGGAAAGTCATCAAATGGTGTTGGTAAAGGCTACGAGCTGAAAATTTGATTTTTTCTTGATCTCCTATGAGGATGTCTAGCGATAAACAACTAACAAATTATGTTGTGATAACTCGGTTTTCCATGAGATAAAGAAACATATCAATGCAGATGATCACCACTTAGTACTGGTTTTCAGCATAGAAAGTTAAAAACATACTGAGCGGGCTTAATGGATTTATATTTCAAGACAGCCATTGTAGGTACAATCTGTCCAATCTATTGTAAAAAGTAGGTGGGTTCTGGCCAAGAGCAGTGGACTCAAAGCTGAGATGCTATAGGGGGATTATATGCCTTCATAGGTCTTGGTACTATATTTGTTTTTGTGCTGTTTTCCTCACCTTCTATGATGTATTTTCCTTTCTTTCTTATTGTATCCAAAATAGAGGTACACTTGAGGCTAGCTTTTCTTTAGCATTGTATCTTTTATATTCTCTTTTAAATAAACAGTGTGTCACAGACTTAATATATTGTACAATTAGATAAATAGAGAAAGTTCTTTGGTAAGAGGCACCATATTGATCTTTGTAACAAATTGGTCATGACAGATATCTATGAGCCAGCTTCAAGTGCATGGAGGAAGAATTTTTTTAATTTATCATAGGCTATACAGCTTGTTCCACAAAAGGTCCTATGTTTGAAGAAATTCAAGAGCTTCTCACAATATAAAATCAGAATGGTGAAAGTGAACATGAAGACATTAGGCAATACTTCATCTTGTAGATATAAGTCTTAACCCTTAATCTGAAGGATCAAGCAACATAATTTACAATTATTTGAAGTTCCATCAATTAATTTTCAATTTCAAAACAGAAATAGCTTTTGTCTACCAGCTACCAAAGATGATTTTACCTTCTTTTTTTTTTTTTTTTTTTTTTTTTTTAAATTTTTTGTGGCAACTAAACATAAGTTAAAGAAGGAAGTAAAAAGAGTTGGGAGTAAAACGACAGGCCAATCAAGTTCAAACACACATGCATTGAATTAGTTTAATGCAAAGATAATTTAGCACAAATGACAAAACTAAGGTCATAGGTTCTTTACTCTTACGCAAATCAAATGATTGGATACTTAAGACTGTAACTTGGGCTCTTATATATAGCTATGGACAACTAATTCTGGGCTAGCTTTGTTGTAGAAAACAAAAGGACGAAACTTAAATAAATACTAGTAATCTCATTTAGCTGACTGAGGACTCCTATAGTGAGGAGGCAACACAACTATAAGATCCATCTCTAAATACAACATGCCCAATCATCCAAATACACAGCCAGTCGATTTTCTGTTTTTTTTTTTTTTCTTAATAAAATTAAATCACAAGACAATGGGAACAGAAAGCTATAAAACCAAAGATTTGGAACACAATACAGGAGGTAACATCAAGAGTGTAATTGATGGCATCTTGATGATATTCATTACATCACCAAGTATGCTTACAGAGTAGTATATGATGTTGCAAGTAGTCTTAAGGCAAAAGTTTCTAGTGTATAGGTGGAATCCTGATGATATTCTTTATACCATGTATGGTTACAGACAGAAAATGATGTTGCAAGTAGTCTTGCAGAAAAGTTTCAATTGTATAGCAGGAAAAAAGCTATGTTTGGAAGCCACTTAAGTCTAATTCTCTGGTTTCTATACAAAGCAAACTTCCTCTCGTGGATATTCGAGAAGTAGATAGACCTATTTGGGTTCCGGCCAAGGGGAGCATTTATATCTGCTAAGAAACCTGGAGTCCAATTCAATTGAGGTTGTGTGAGGTTAATTGGTGGAAGCTAATCTGGTTTTTTACCGTCTTTTCTAGACATGATTCATCACTTGGCTTGCTATGAGAAAAAATTATCCACTTGTGATAAATTGTTATAGTGGGGATACAAGGGGATATTCTGTTTGCATTATGCAGAAGTTGCCTAAAATGTCCAAACCATTTATTTTTTAAATGCAGTTTGCCAAAAAGATTGTGGAGGGAAGTAATGAAGAGATGCCTCATAGACTCTCCTGAAACAAATTGGATTAAATGGGGGTTGGAAAGTTTAAAAGGTAAGCTGAAAGCTTCCTCATGTAAGTTAGCATGGGGGTGTGGTTTACCATTTATGGAGTCAGAGAAATGCAAAATTTAGGGAGGGAAAATTTAAAGTGAGGAGCAGTTGTTGGAGAAATGGAAATTGGGGTAAGGATGGAAGCTAGAGGGAATTTCAAATACACTAGAATGAAGAGATATCTGTGTATTAGTTGGAATATTCCATTATCTGTTTTCCAAGTGAAGCCGTTTTTTGTATGTGATGTCCTAGTAAGGGTCAAGATGTCATTAGGAAAAGTTAGAAAGTGTTTCTTTAGTTTGACAAAAGTTTTGTCCTGCTTCAAATTTGTGTGTATTATGACTAGCTGTTCTGTTGTTACTATAGCGATGTTGTGTGTGGACCTGAACTGAGTGTTCTCTTAATTATATATTTTCATTCATCCCAAAAAAAAAAAAAAAACACCTGGTCCAAGATCATGTAGGTATGCAACTTTGGAAAATTTGACTGACAGGAAATTTAAATAAAGGATAATGACTAATTTTGGAATAAATTTCTGCAAACTGTTACACTCAGAAATTTTGGAAAAAAAATGAAAAAATTGGGTAGTGGTAATGCAAGTTGAAGTTTCACATGGGAATGTTACATCTAATCAAATCGCAAAGAAAAGAGGAAATAAATGTGCTATTTTTATAAATCTATGACAGAAGACAATGGGGTGAATGACATACCATGAACTTAGATATGAAGAGCTCAAAAGTAATAAAGGCAGCAATGCAAGCAGAGGAGAGGTTATTCTACAACTTGTTTTCCCGTCTTTAAGCATGGAATCAACGGAACACCAAAGCTGATTTGAATTCCATATTACCTATCAAAACAAAAAAGAACTTCCTCATCACAGCTTCTAATTCTACCGGGTCTTGCTTTAACATTACAATTTTGCTTATTTCTTTCTCTATTGTCAATCATCAGTTGACAAATGAAACCCAAATGATCAGATAACGCATGTGCATAGATTATTAGTATTAGTAAGCAAGTGGCCCTACCCCTCATGCTGCTATTTGTTATAAGATTAATTCTATCATATGTTTTAATTTTGGTGGTGACAGATTCTACTGTTCGAAAGCTGCTTTATGATTTCTTGATACACTATTTGTAAACCAAAATTATCTTAAGAGGGCTCAGAGTGAGGAAGACTAAAACATATACAACAACAACAAAGTCTTAGTCCCAAAATATATACGAATATAAAAAAAATAGAGGCCGTAAATATTAATTAAGATTGCTTCCTGTTGTGTGCCACGTAGGATTTGTTCTCTCTCTCTCCCCTTCAAAACCGTTTCAGATCACCAGCTTACTGGTTTCTTCAATAAAATGGTAGTTTTCACATGACCACTTATGAAGACAACGATGGTGAAAATTGAGTAGATGCAGTGCCAAAATGTTAGTTGGTCTCAATGACCATGGAGGCAGCAGCAGCACTGTTACTAGATGATATGACTAGGTACTTTGTACAAAATAAATGGGGTGGTATCAAACTAGTCATAAAGCATGGAGACAGCTAATGTTAGAAATATGTCCGACTAATATGCAGCATATGCCCATGCTATGTTTGATATATTCATTCAATAAATTATAAGTTCATTCAATATATTCAACTTAGGCATTCGACCATTACTTTAGTCATATGGATTTGTATGTGTACCGAAATGGACCGAATAGAGCAAAGTGGACCAAACAGGGCCAATGTGGACCGAATTGAACTAAGATGGACCAAAATGCTACACTGATGTGGCTCAATAGGAGTGTAGAAGTAATAAATGATATGCTTCAATTTTTAGATATTATATAGATTTGTATCAAATAATTATTTTCATCTAATAACACATGAATATTTGAACACCATCAAGAATCATCTACCAAATAAATCTTAATTAAATTAGCAAATCTACTTAATATTATATATATGATCATAAAATCACTCATAAATAATTTAAAGTGTATTGAAGGAAAACACTTGTCTAGAATCCACTTAGGTCCAATTCTCTGGTTTCTATACAGAGCAAACCTCCTCTGGTGGACATTGGAGAAATAGATAGACCTATTAGGGCCAAGGGGCATTTATACAATGCTGTTAGGTCCAATTATAACCAGTGTCACACTAGATGCATCCATGATAACCTGTCAACATATCATACATGTCGGAACTATGTAATGGGACACTTATGTTGTATGTAGAATCAAGCAGAAGATAGTATTTCCCATTTTATCATTTGAAACTTAAAAATAAAAATGAGAAAATGATAATAAGCTTCTTACACTTATCTATCACCCAAGTAAACATGCTCAACAGCTACTAATTTTTAGACTTCCCTTCTCACCTTAATAAGGTAATAAGGCATGGCATGGTCCTCCTTCCCTATCATTGACCTCACCAGACAATGGCCTTAGACTAATCATTCAGTGAATTAAACCTTTGCAGCTTAATGTAAGATATAATAAACTTTTCAGCTCCAAGAATCCATTGCTTTCTGTGTAAACTAATCAATCCGTTGTAGTCAACAATCTTTGAATTCATCTGCAAGAAAAATTCTGAAACCACCTATTATTTGGAAAATGTTTTTATTGGACAGAGAAATGATTTTATTATTTTTCCTTAACTTCTAAATCTTATTCTGGTTTGTGATTATTCATCTTGAGCAGAAGCAGTAGTTGTACCAAGATTGATGGGTGTCTCCCTTCAAAAAGCTAGTTCGCTATGTAAAAAATGTGATGTGAACAATACCGTAAGTTCCCTAGTACCAGATGTTAACAATACCGTAAGTGCTAAACTGGTTTTCTACAGCCATTCAGAGACGTGCCGCACATGCTTTCATCCATTGGCTTGTTATGAGATACATATTATCCTCTTGGGGTAAACACTTCTAGTGGGGGTACAAGGGGATGTTCTGTATTCATTTTGAAGAAGTTGCACAGACAGTTGAGACCAACTATATTTTGAATGCAGTTTGTCAAAAAGATTGTGGAGTAAAGTTAAGAACAGATTCTTCATAGACTCTCCCAAAACAAATTGAAATAAGGTTGCTGAATGGGGGTTGGAAAGTTTAAAAGGTAAGAGTCTTAAAGCCTCCTTGTGTAAGTTAGTCCTTATGTAAGTTAGCATGGCAGGTGTTATATACCATGTTGAGGAAAGAAAAAGACCACAAGACATAATGAAGAACAAAACAAATTTTGATTTCAAATTAAAGACCAAGACACTTCTGCATAGACACACACCACACTTTGCTTACACAATAGACACACACATCAACTTTTGCCTTTTACACTTTTCCAAAACTAAATTCTTATAATGCACACACCAACTCACTCGCACTTGCTCTGCACAACGGACACATGCAATTTACTTTACCACACTCACTCTTGTAAGGACACATACACTCACACTAGGATTTGGTGCTTACACTTCACACACCAAATAAGCATCATCACTTCCTATTTATACTTGGTTCAAGTCAGTTAAGTCACCGACTTTGATATTTCTAGCCCAGTAACAGTAAACTGCTTTCTCTGAGCTTCTAGACATCCTAAAATTGTGGCTAGACTTTTATTGTGCAAGAGAGTCTTGTAGAAAGAAAATTCCAAAGAGAGTGCAAGAGAGAAATTTCTAGAGAGAGAGAGGTGGTGTTTGATTTTTAACATACCATTAATGGAGTCATAGAAATGCCAGAATTCATGGAAGGAATACTTAAAGTGAGGAGCAGTTGAAGAAATGCAAGATTGGTGTAAAGATGGCAGCTAGAGGGAATTTCATAGACTCTAGCATGAATATATCTCTATGTGAAAGTTGGAATATTCACTATCATTTCTCAAAGTGAAGCCAGGGAATCCTGTGCAGTCATGCTGAATTGATTTTTGCCGCTGTGTTTCTAGCTAAATCTATAATTTTTATGCTAGGTGCTGTTGTGATTGTATTTGGTGTTCTAGTAAGAGTCAATATTGCATTCGGAAAATCCAAAAAGTGTTTCTTTAAAGAGAGTTTTGCTTTGCTTCAAATATGTCTATATCATGTCTAGTTGTTCTGTTGTTGCTATTGTTATGCTGTGTATGGCTTTGTACTGAGTGTTTTCTTAATAATATTTTTCATTCATCCAACAAAAAAAAACTAGGCCCAAGTTCATGTAGGTATGCAACCTTGGAAAATTTGATCAACAGGAAAGCTAAATATAGGAAATACACAAGTTTGGTATAAATTTCTGCTCACTGTTGAAGTATTCATCCACAGAAATTTTGAAAAAATCCAAATGAGGCAGTACTGATGTGACTTGTGAGTTGAAGTTACACCATGGGGAGTAATATTTAATCAAATCACAAAGAAAAGAGGAAATAAATGAGGTATTTGAAATAAATCTATGACAGAAAACTGGGGGGGTGGATGCATACCAGTAGCTTAGAAGGAAAAGCTCAAAAGTAATGAAGGCAGCAATGCAAGAGGATATTGTACATCTCGTTTTCCCTCGTCCTTAAGCATGGAATCAATGTGTAATCTGAGTCTTTTAGGCTGAACTTCTTCAACATAGCTTCTAAATCTACAGGGTCTTGCTTCACAAACAATTTGGCTTATATCTTTCTCCATTATCAACCATCAATTGACAAATGAGACCACAATTATCAGATAAAGAAGTCATGTAGCAGTGACAAAGCCCACACTTCTGCACATTCAAGCTTTGGCAGTTGCTAGCAATAGAAGCTTCCATGCAATTGTATTGATTCAACCAATCTGGACGTGATCCACACAATATATAGGACTGCCACATCAATGCACCTAGATGGAACCACTTGACATCAGTTTCCAAATGACAAATAAGACGATGAGAAGTTTCTTATTTAGAATTGACGAGGATGGTAGTTGGATGATCGTAGTCTGATAAAGAACTGCATTAAAAATATGATTTTGACCAGCAATAACCAAACAAATGATATAATTGATAGCATAGTATCCATCTACTGCAAATATTCTAAGAAAGAAATTAATATTATAGCTTTACTCTATTAACTCAACAGAGCTAACTTGTCATATAGACACATGCACAACAGGAGTTCTAGAAAAAATTTAGTCCTTAAATCAAATTATTAAAATAAAAACAGAAAATAATGATATTTTTGAAGTTTGTTATATTGGGAACCAGAAAAACAAGTCAGAACTCAGGAACCTAATTCAACTGTTTTAGGCCTAATTCAAGGACAAACTCAGCACAAAATACAAATACCAAAAAGGCAAATTTCCACAGCTTTCCAATCAACCAAGCAATGGGTGGTGTGGTGTGAAGTCAAAATAAAAAAAGAGAAAAGAAGGGTCCTTTAAGTTTTAAAATAGTTGTCCTACTTCTACATGATAAAATAGTTGCATTATTTCTATTGTACACGACAAGAAAGCTTTGCAAATAATTTTATCTACTTTGCTGCAATTTAACTTCACTTGGAAACAGGGGCCCAAATTTTCTTCATTCCATTTGATTTTACAACACTGGAGTACCATGCATCTATAATCTATTGCATTCTCCTATGGAAAGTTGTAGTAAACTAAATACTATAAAAAGAGAGCAATAACAGAGAGTTCCGAATATACCATCCAGCACAATTGAACAAAAATGACTACCATACAATCAGTTCCACATGCTTTTTCGTCAGCCAGCAACATGACAGTTTCTCCTTTTCAACAAAGTCCAAATAAAATACTTCTTCATATCCAGTATGAGGTAGCTGGCAGAAATGAGAAAACAAATTACCAAACTAAAACGAACCTTGTCATAGAATAAAAAGAAAAGAAATTCAACGAATTTTAAAAAAGAAAGAAAGAAATATAAAGCTACCAACAAGCTCCGTAAGAGGGAGAAAAGATATAGACTTACAAAAAGTCAAAGACAAGAAAGTTGATCAGCCAATTTCATCAAAGCTACCAATTTCACTGGGATTTCTCTTCCTCGCAATCAGAGTCACCTTGTTCTTGTGTGCTTGAATTCCCAAGCCAATTTCCCAAACGTGGAATTAATCTTTCAATCAGATTAGGGAGTCTTGTCCTCTTTGGGTGTGGTTCGTCTTCATCATTAGAGGTAGCTTCTCCGCTAGGTCCAGCCCCTTCCCCGTCAGAGCATGGTTTTAAAAACCGGTACGATGAAAGAACCGGTCGAAGAGCTAATTACCGGTTTTCTGGTCGGACCGAGGTTCAACCGATGGTCGAACCGATGACGTCATAAATAATTTAATTATTATTTATTTAAATTATATAAATAATTAATAATTTTTAAATTATATATATAAATATATATATTAACAAGGGTGTGTAAAAGTCAAACAGGTGTAAAAACAGTAAAATATTAAATATTATACAAAATCACTCAGTCACTCATATCTCTCCCAAATCACTCATATCTCTCCCTACTCTCTCGACACTGTGCTTTCTCCAAAAAAAAAAAAAAGTTTCCCTTCCAGGCTTCCACAGACCAAATCTCAGATCCAAAGCCTCCGATCCACTCCCAGATGCCACTCATCACCGGCCATCGATCCACTCATCGGCGCCATTCATCACCGACCACCGATCCACTCATCGGCGCCACTCATCACCGATTGCATCTCCACCGCCATCGGCGCCATTCATTACCGATCCAATCATCACCGATCCACTGAGTTTTTTTTTTCTTTTTCTTTCCGTTATCCTCCATCGTCGTCGGCCCCACTGTTTCTTGGCCACCTCCACCATCGTTGATTCATTCTTTTAATCTCAGTTCTGGATTTTTTTTTCCTTTATTGTTGTGAAGCTTTATCGATTTGGGTTTTTGGATGGTTTATGGGTCTTGGTGGTGGCTGGGTTTGTGGGTTGTGGTGGATGGTTGGGATGTTTTGTGGGTCTTGGTGGTGGCTGAGTTGTGGGTTTTGGGTGGGTAGTTGAAATGGTTTGAGGCGGAGAGGGCGAGCGGCGACTGGCGAGGCAGTGAGGCGGAGAGAGCGGCGAGGCAGTGAGGCGGAGAGAGTGAGGCGGAGAGGGCGAGCTCTGAGCGGCGAGGCAGAGAGGCTGTGAGCGGTGAGGAAGAGAGGCTGTGAACTTGGGTGAGGCGGAGATATTGAGATTGGAGAGTCTGAGTTTGAGATAGTGAAAAATGAAAATGACAAACACAAAATGAGAGTGACTGAGTGAGCTTTAGGGTTAGGATCCCAGCCTAAAACGACGTAGTTTTGTTGTTGTTTTAGGCCTAAAACAACAACAAAACTACGTCGTTTTAGGCTGGGAAAGGACAAAAAAAATTTAAAAATAAATAACCGGTCAGTAATCGGTTTAACGTCGCAGGTTCCGGTTTTCGGTTGAACCGGCCGGTTTTTACTGTTTCACGGTTTTTTCATTATTTTCGGTTTTTAACATAACCGGACCGGATTGAAGGTCGGTTCCCGGTTGAACGGGTCGGACCGGCCGCCCCGGTCCGGTTTTTAAAACTATGCGTCAGAGTCATTACGGCTTCTATTAATTTTGGTATCTTTTTTCTGAATCGACAAAACCATCCTCATCATAAGGAGTGATGATGCGGCTACTACGCCTTGACCTTAGTTTGGTTTATTAGGTCTTCAATGTCTCGCTCGGGTACTAGATGGGCCCCGCATTTCGTAACCTCCAATCCTGGACCCAAGGTAGGCCCGTTATAGCTTCTCCACTCAAATTTAACTTCAATCTGGCTGAATCCGTTTGCGTCGACTTTATTCAAGATTTCTTTCCAGACTGCAAGTTTTGTAGAGGGATAATATAGCGAGCAAAGTCGATACGATTCATTCTTACCAATTTCATTGAAAAAAGGAAGGCCAACTCCGGCTGATCCATTAACGCGACACCAAAGATATCCATGATGATGCTTGCGGAGTACAAAAACAACAAGACACAACGATTCCCATCAATTTGTTACGGAATAAATCTGAGGGCACTTGCAGATTCACCGAACCCCCCACATTTTGGCGGCTAAACCATTTCTGAATTTCACTCCCATGAATATACATGGAATAACCGAATTCAGGTTTATAGCTCTGACCCTAAAACATACAATTCATGATGCTTAGAACTTCACATGTGAGAGAGAGGGAGAGAGGGAGAGAGAGAGAGAGACAGACCTGGGTATTAATGATATAATGTCTTAGCATTGTTAAAAACAGGTCACCGGAGTCTTGATTCTTGATCAATTTATTGCAACCGAGAAGATTAAATTTTTACTTAAAACTCGTATTCTCGGTCTTATCGATAATGTTCCCAGTGAGGTACACTTTGTTGCCTCAATATACTTAATATTTAATGGAAGCTCGGGCAACATTCGAAGATGAGCGCAACCGCCCAAATAAAGCCTTTCGAGATTAGATAGTTGAATGATACTTTCAGGAAGGCAAACAAAATTATTTCCCTTTAGATTTAAACTTTCTAAAGATGACAAGCACCCAAGAACATTAGGAATTGTCCGAACATTGCAATAACTTAGATCAAGTTCGGTCAAAGAGCATAAGCCTATTAAAGAACGCTCTAGCATGCCCATGGGATCTGGACTTCTTCTAGGTTGCATTAAAGGAAACCTCATGAGATTATTAAATGAGTCGGATGATAGCCCCGCGCATCCGGAGAGAGATAATATTTTGAGATTTTTTAAGTGAACAACGGATGAAGGTAGGCCCGTTATAGCAGTCCCACTCAAGTTTAACACCTCCAAACCTTCAATTTTCCCCAAATTTTTTGGCAATTCATCAAGTTTTGAGCAGCCAAATAAATTGAGAGTTTTTAGAGACATCAAACTACAAATTGCAATAGGGAGACTTGAAAGGTTTTTGCAATCTCTTAGATCCAATTCTATAAGGCCAGTGGAGTGTATCACTAATAATGATAGATCTTTTATAGCAGTCTCACTCAAATCAAGTCTCCATAAACGTGGCATATTTTCCACAATATATGGAAATTTCTTGAGTTTTGAACAACCACTAAGAACAAAAGTCTCAAGAGCTTCCAAGTTGATGATGGGAGGAAGACTATTGAGGCATCTACAACCACGCATATGTAATAGAATAAGTTGTTTGAGATTTCCAAGAGATGGATGAATGTTAGACAATCTTGTACAACCATCAAGAAACAACTCGCTTAAGATTTAGGGCTCCACTAAGGTCCGGGATCTCAATCAAGTTTTGAGAATTATCGAGGTCAATGAGTTTTAACTCATTTAGAATCTGTTATAAACCAAGAAATAATTAGACGAACTCATGCCTTAATGAAAATGAAGGAAAAACACAATTGTATAAGTGAAAATCTTACCATAATTTCTTTCCATAGTTGTTTGATGTCACCGCAATGCATTCTCAGTTCAACAAGTTTGTTTGGTTGAAAACTAGTTGGCAAGGATTTTAAAGGATATCCATGCCAATCTATTACACGTAACTCATCAGAAAGATAATTGAGGCCTTGTGGAAGTTGGATTGGACCTATAATGAGGTCTTGTGGAGATTGCACATAACCAATTTTAAGGTATCTCAAATTTTTCATCTTTGAGAAGGCTTCAGCACTCAAGTGTTCCTTTTTAATCGTAGGTGTCTTTAAAACGATACCTTCAACAAACTTTGTTCCCTGGTAACCAAGAACAATAAAATTAGAAAAATTCTTAGAAGAATGTGAAAGAATATATATACTTCTCTAAATTCAAGTTTAGACATGTCAACTTACAATATTATTTTTCAATACACGCAGGACATCCTCATAACGCCATAACCTGCTACGTCTACCAAGCCCTTTAAGGGGTTCACGACAAACAATTTCTTGACACATTTCTTGTAGCAAATCATGCATACACAAAGCTCCATATTCATCAATGGTTATGAGAGATCTGTCTACAAGAAAACCAATATTGTAGCCTGGACTGAAACCAAAGCTTTGAAGTATATCTATTATGCCATCCTTGTATGCTCCTTTAAAAAAACATGCAATATCCAAAAATAAGTCTTGTTGCATTTTTGTTAGCCCAGTAAAACTTATTTTAAGAATATTAAAAATTTTGTTATCCAATTCCTCTTTTAGTTTTTCTAGGGCACTTTTCCATTCATCTATTCTTTTTCCAAATAACAAAGATCCTAAAACTTCAAGAGCTAAGGGAAGGGCCAAAGATACTTCACAAAATGCTTAGACAAATCCACATAATTTTCTTCGGGATGAGGTTTCTTAAAAGCCTTCAAACTAAAAAGCTCCATCGCTTCATCATAATTCAACTTCTTAGCCATATATATATCAATCACCCTATCCCAATAGGTTTTCAACAAATGACTATCTCTACTTGTTACAATGATTATACTCCCTAGACCAAACCAATCCTTCCCGACTAATGCTTTTAGTTGTTCATCATCATTCACATCATCAAGAACAATAAGAACCTTCTTATAGCGGAGTCTGTTCCTTAGAATTTTCTTTCCCTCTTCAACATCTGAAATATTTTTTTCTGTTCCCATGAGGATCTTAGAAAGAAGATTGTTCTGTAAAGAAACTAGACCTCGACTTTTAGACTCTTCTCTAACATTAGCAATAAAACTTCTAGCTTCAAAGTTACAAAAAATTCTATTATAAATTTCTTGGGCAAGAGTTGTTTTCCCGATTCCACCCATACCACAAATCCCAACTAAGCGGACACAATCCAACCTTTCACCCGAGCATAAATCCAACATTTCCTTCACACGGAGTCCATTCCAACGAGGTACTCGGAAACAAATGGGACTTCATGATCCAACTCACTACTTATTCTTTTAATGATTTCTTTGATAACTTCTGATTCAGAACTGCAAAGAATATAGCAGAACAACAATTTCGATGAGGCAGAG
This sequence comes from Quercus dentata, assembly GCA_028216015.1. Classification (NCBI taxonomy): domain Eukaryota; kingdom Viridiplantae; phylum Streptophyta; class Magnoliopsida; order Fagales; family Fagaceae; genus Quercus; species Quercus dentata. The sequence continues at coordinate 263,872 of CP116452.1, read as the reverse complement.
CTAGAGATACATTAATTTAGAGACAAAATATTCAGCAAACATACAATCTGAGCTTCGTTCAGTTAAACAAAAAAAAAAAAAGGAACTCTACAAGTGTATAGTATGTACGTGGTACAAACAATATATGCATGCGATGTTGTTCAACCAAAGTCCAATTCGAGCTTATAATTTCCTAGATTTGTCATATACAGGGAGCTAAGTAAAAGAAAGATGTCATGTGGCAAAGTAAAGAAAGTAACGATAAGAAAATTCAGGAATTAAAATTAAAAAAAATGAAAACCATCATTCGAAAAGAAAAGAAAAGAAATTCTTACTTATCCTCTAGATGCCATCCAGAGAGATTGGCAACTTCTGTCAAGGCTGCTCTCCAAATCTTCACATCATCAATCTTATCTTTGAATCGATTTTCATGTTTTGCAAAAGCTTCCGCGAAAGACCCTCTCTGATACCTGACATCACTAGGATCCACATAGTGGAACACAGGAAGGACTGTCAGCTTCTTCTTGTCCATGCACTCAACAATCTTTGCTAGTTCGATCAAACACCAACTCGACGAAGCGTATTGTTTGGATAGAACGACAACAGCGATTTTCGATTCATCTATTGCTCTCAGGAGTAGAAGAAGGAGGAACAGATGAGGAGGAGGAGGCGTTTTCTATGGCCAGAAAATCCATCGTAAATATGCTAGAGCTATGTATTAAAATATATTAAAATAGTTTTTTTTTTGAAGAGTGTAACACACAAAAGAAATTATAAATAAAGGAAGAAGAAAGCAAATTTGAGGCGGATTTTAATTTCAAGAAGCGGAAAAGAAAAAAGGAGATGGATATACGGGCTTGAAAAGTGGGTTCACAGATTTTTCACGAAATTGCAGAGAAAACTGAAAAGCTCCAAAATTTTCTTTTGAAATAACGCTGGATTCATGAATGAGTTACAATAAAAATGAGTGGAGTGTTTGTGTTTGGAAGTGACAGAATGCTTGAGAGTGACAGGCATTTATGCATCAATAATTAATAAAGTGATCTCCGCGTAGTCGTAGTCGTGACATCAATAATATCTGGGCCTATTTTCGCATAGTTGTGATAAGTAATTCTCTTCTAAGTTCTTTTAGTCAAAGCAGCGTAGGTGTAAAGTTGGAACTTGGAATCCCTGTCCTCGCCTCTGCCACATTGGAACCATCCTAGCAATGCAGTGTGAAATCACGAGGAAGCCCTTGCAAAACATATCTTAAATTTGTACTATCATTTAAAATATATATGCCAACTGAATTTTGTCACACCATTATAAATTTTACTACTATATAAGTTTATTAATTAGAAGAAAAAAAATTTAGAAATATTATTCTTGTAATTTTTTGCTCTGTTCATAACTTTATTCTTCTTTTAAATAAACTTTGACCATCACAATTTTAGAATGTCATAATGTGTTAAATTATTGATAATGTTAACATTAAATTTACTTTTTAAAAAAAAAAATATATATATATATATATAACATCATAAGATTTAAAAATTTTCTAAGAAATCTAGAAGATTTTAATGGTAAAATAGAGTAATTTTAAATAAGGCTATAAGTGAACTTAGCCAAATGCAAGCCAAGCACTCAAGCCAAAGTGTCCCTCTCCCTTCGCATCTTCTCGTTAAAAAAAGAAAGGCATTGACTACTTGAGTTTTATGCAATTTCCTTCTGAGACAAGGCAACGTATGTGTAAAGTTGAAGTGGGTGTCTTCTTTTTTAACAACGATTGGATTTTTTTTTTTACTAGTTAGGGAAAGGGCGAAACTACTGTGAATTATTGTTGTGTCATTGAGTTTGTTGCTCTTTTAAATAAGTATTTACCATCAAAATATATATGAGAATTTGATAATATGTTAAATAATTACAATAATATGTTAAAATCCGCTCAATTCATTTAAAATAGATTGATAAGATTTTTAAAATTTTACGGTTATCTAAGAAAGCTAAAAAAAAAAAAAAAATCAATAGTCAAAATGAGTTATAAAGGAGCAAATTGGAGTATAAATAAGTATTTATTTCCTCAAATTTGTAGCCCTGATGGTATGAAAAGCAAGTATAGTTACATGGAAATAATAAATGCACATTCTTTTTATATATAAATAAATAGTTCCGCTAAGAGGATTTTTTTTTTTAAAGATAGTTACAATATATTGCTAATGAGAATATTAGAACCCTCCCTTTTTTCTGGATACAAGATAGAATTTCTACTTTAGCCTAATCTAAGTATATATGTGTGTGAAGCTCTCTCCTAGAGACTTGAACTCCGATATTTGCCCCCCACGCCCTACAAGCATTTATACTTATAGAGTGACCACCGCACTAAGGGTGCGAGGTGGGAGAACCCTTCTATTGAAAACAATATAAAGTATTAGTTGAACTATAAAACTATAACAAATACAACCATTAAACATGTTGTTAGGGTACCTTTTTTTTATCACACCTAACTTTATTTAAATACCACCTATTCACTTTCAAATACACACACCTTATTATATTTAAAGTCCAAGAATACTTATGTTTGACAATAATTGAAAAGCCCATGATTCAATTCCATGGCAAAACAATTTTATCAGTGGAATTCAAATCCATAATCAAAGCCCATGATTCAAACCCATGGCGATTCATTCATCCAAAGACCAATTCTCATTGGCAATATCAAAACCCAATTCTCATTGGCAACATCAAAACCCAATTCTTATTGATCAAAGTCCAATTCTCATTGGCAACATCAAAGCCCAATTCTCATTGGCAATATCAAAGCCCAATTCTTATTGGCAACATCAAAGCCCAATTTTCATTAGCACTACTTCATCAAAAAAAGTCCAAGATTATCAACATTTGGCAAAGAAAGAATATCACGTTAAAATGTTACCATGGCAATCATCTTATGAAAAAAAACTCATCAAGAACTATCTTGAGAATTATGTTCTCGTATTATAAAACCCATGAAATACATGGACGTCATTTGCATCGCGACATCCATAATATACACCTTCAAACACTCATGGTAAACATCCAAACCCACAAAATCATCATTTAAGTCATGATGAAATTATTAGAAACCATGAACATTATTTGCAACATAGAATTCGTCAAAGTAAATATTATTTACAAAAGTATTTTGAAACTTGTCCTATTGATTCAAACATTACAAATTGCCCAAAGGCCCATTGCAAGTATTTATGAAAAACCCAAAAAAATATTTACTAATAAAAGTCCATGAATAATGAAGACCTATGGCAATATATGCACACAACCCAGCCCATGAGAGCAAGCCCAAGCAAAAAAACACCAACAGGAGGCAAAGGAGAACTGCCCTTGTTCATTCCTAACCAAAAAGAGCAACTAAGGACTCATACAAGGGAACCAAACCTTTGAGAATGGACTAAAGGCTATCCCATCAGTTTTTTGTCACCCTCTACCTAACGTGAACAGTGTCCAAGGGTTGTCATATCAGCTGGAGTCTAAAGAATGATGGAACTCCATCATCTTCCTCAAAACAGTACCTCCAGCTAAAGGGGAGTTGAAACCAAATTATTCAAACTCTAACAAATTGATGTTAAAAATACTAAAAAATGTTCAAAACATGATTCATGTGCCAAGCCCATGAATCCAAAAGGGGAAAAATTGGAAACATGTGGTTTGGAGGGCATAAAAGGATCTCCAGCGGAACCCCCTTGAAGTAAACTAGAACTTAACACCTGGCTTGGGGTGTTAAATCTTACTTCTCAGGGGTCCGAATCTCGATTGTAGCATTAGGATTCACTCATGATACACGCCTCAAATCACAATAATCAAACTCAGCCCCAAGAATCCTAGCATTTAATGCAAAAAGCCCTAAAATCCCATCATTACCCAAAAAAGCAAAGCAACCCCCTAAATGGATTTTTCTACTCTCGAGCAAGAATCCCAGGGAAGCTTAACTCTGATTCATCACCTCTGAGTGGTCACACGCTTTTTGGAGCTTTGTCAATAAATGCTTCTCTGAAAACTCCATTATAAAAGCACAAGGAAGCTAACCAAAAAACCAACCAAGCCACCCCTCCGAGACTCTGAGACTCTGAAATTCGTTGGCCATTTTTACAAGTGGTTCAACTTTCTTCTAGCTCACCATCCATCACCTTCAACCCATATCCATTTGATCCCGGACATTCTTCTCCTCCCTTTACACTACCACAGCTCATGAGTCTCTTCTAGCTAACCACAAACAGCCCATTACCCATAAAAGACTTGAGTCTCAAAGATCAACCTCATCTCACTAACTCAAAAGCAGCCCACATTCATCTTATTCATGCCTTACAAATTTACACTCACTAAAGTCTTAGCTTAAAATTTCTTTGACCGAGCTGGGGGTTTTTCTCTCCCTTCACACCATGCCAATTAATCCTCCATTTTTTCTTCCTATGGAGCCTTTAATTTTTACTTTTTACTTTCTTGTTGAAAGGTATGATGTATTTGTAATGATTGAACTTTTTCCTCACATTGATGTAACAATGGCTGAAAGCACAATAAATTCCTCTTGAATGAGACACATAAGGACCTAAAATTTGCCTAAATCTATCTAATTATTGATGGTTGGACTGTGTAATTCCACCCCCTCTTGTTGGACAATTTACCTTTTGGACTTAAGAACAACTTCACCATTACACTGGGAATCTATTTTCTCTTGGACTATCAAAACAGGACCACTAACATACTAATTAAGTATTGTAAAGTATTTTATATTGGGCCTTTTTTGCTGTTTTGTTAAGTGCAGTTCTTGTTTCTTCTTGCTTGGATAGGCTTGTCATCACACCGAAAGCCTATGAGTGCCATCTCAAGAGCCCATAGTTGAGTCTCGGTTTGGTTTCCCAACATTTCATTCAGAGGCATCAATTTCTTCCCTCAACACATGTTAGAGAATGTGATAGTATTAGTTGAACTATAAAACTATAACAAATTTTTTGTTCTGTTCATAACTTTATTCTTCTTTTGAATAAACATTGATCATCAAAATTTTAGAATGTGATAATGTGTTAAATTATTGATAATGTTAAAATTAAATTTACTCATTTAAAAAAATATATATATAAATGGATAACATCATTAGATTTAAAAATTTTCTAAGAAATCTAGAAGATTTTAATGGTAAAATAGAGTAATTTTAAGTAAGGCTACAAGTGAACTTAGAAAAATGCAAGTCAAGTACTCAAGCTAAAGTATCCCTCCCTTCCCATCTTCTCGTTAAAAAAAAAGGGGCTTGACCGCTTGAGTTTTATGCAATTTCCTTCTAAGACAAAGCGTATGTGTAAAGTTGAAGTGGGTGTCCCCTTTTTTAACAACGAAGAATTATGGTAGCAATGAAGTAGGAAAAGATGAGGAAGGCCTTCCAAACATATCTTAAAACGCCGAGATAGGCATTTTGGGCCTATTCTGGTGCTTTTTGGGGTTATCCCAACGGTTTTGCAAACGCTGGGATAGCCCCATTTTTTTGTAATGTCTCAGTAACAATTACCCTAAAATATACCAATTGGATTTTGTTACTAGTTAGGGAAAGTGAGAAACTACTGTGAATTATTGTTGTGTTGGTGAGTTTTTTGCTCTTTTAAATAAGCATTTACCATCACAATATTAAAATTTGATAATATGTTAAATAATGTGTTAAAATCCACTCTATTCATTTAAAATAGATTGATAAGATTTTTAAAATTTTACGATTATCTAAGAAAGCTATAAAAATAAATAAATAAATAAAAAATCAGTAGTAAAAAGGAGTTATAAAGGAGCAAATTGGAGTATAAATAAGTATTTCTTTCCTCAAATTTGTAGCCCTGATGGTATGAAAACATTGAAAAGCAAGTATAGTTACGTGGAAATAATAAATGCACATTCTTTTTATATATAAATAAATAATTCCACTAAGAGAAGTTTTTTTTTTTTTTTTTTTTTTTTTTTTTTTTTTTTCTTGGTTGAGATAATTACAATATGTTGCTTATGAGAATATTAGAATCCTTCTTTTTTTTTTTTTTTTTTTTTTTTGAAAGTAAACCCTTCTATTGAAAACAATATAAAGTATTAGTTGAGCTATAAAACTATAACAAATACAACCATTAAACATGTTAGAGAATGTGAAAACTAAAAGGGTAGGCATTGAGTAATTTGCAAGGTCACTGAAGACTTTTTTTGCCGCATGGGAATTAATTATATACTTGAGGCAAATTATACATCAGAGCAGAGCAAAGGAAATGGGGGAAAAGAAATGGCGCCAAAATTCTAACAAACTAACTACCTAGCTCTAACTACACGGAGCCAATCATGTCATGACACCTGGACAGCTTAGTAACTGTTTCTGGTGTTAAGTTGTGCACGTGCTGATCTTGTGACTTCATTTAAGTCCAACACTGCCGTTTTGTGCCTTCTTATATTTTTTTTGTTCAGATACACTACACGACACCGTTTCTTTTCTTTTCTTCGCAGCATCACCATGTGAGAAACAGAGAGAAAGGCATTAATAAAGTGATTTTTATCTTTATCTTTATATTTTTATCTCACTTTTGACTAACAAAAAGAAACGTAGGTGGGGGTTGCTCTTTCAGTGGGGTTTTCTCCCTGAAAACTCTCACTGTCACGTAGCATTGTAGTTCCTTCTCCGAGGAGTTTAGGTCCCTGTGAATAACAAGGTTATTCTCAGGCTAGTAGGTTTTTCTTCCGGGTTTATAGGGAAACACTACACACTCCCCTCCCCCCACCTCTTCCACCCTTTTAGCTAAAGATGGAGGACTTGTCAAACCGATGGAAATCCCTTACTCTTTCCGAAAAAGAGGGTTCAGGTCTAGCTCTGAAATCCGACCAAGCCACTTCAGAATTTTCCTTGGTGGCTCGATTCCTAACCAAACGACCGATCAACCTCGGAAGCCATAGCAAATACATTCAATCCCTTATGGAGGACCAAAACGGGATTCGAATGAAATACATTGGAGATCATCCGGTACTTTTCTCTTTTGATTACAAAGAAGACGCGTTGATGAGAATTATAGCAGCAGAGCCGTGGAGCTTCGACAAAAACCTCATGGTGGTTTCAAGATATGAAAACGAAACAGAGATGGTAATATCAAACTTTAACACAGTGTCTTTTTGGATACAAATACACGACATCCCTTTACGTTTCAAGAACAGAGGAGTGGCCGAAAAGATTTGCGAGCCCTTGGGGATTGTCATGCAAACAGAGAACCCAAACGATTGGGACGGTGGTAGCTTCATCCGTGTTCGAGTAGCTCTAGATATCTCCCTACCCCCGTGTCGTGGTCGGCTTATAACGCTAGACAACAATGAAGCTCACTGGGTTTCCTTTAGATACGAACGCCTACCAAATGTTTGTTCTTCAGTGCGGCCGCCTCACACATCCAGATAAGGACTGTGAAAAATGGATAGAAAGTGAAGGCTCACTTAGCAAAGAAAACCAACAGTATGGCCCTTGGTTAAGAGCAGGCCCCTACTTTGCTTCTAAGAAAGGCTCCCTCTCAGTCCAGAGTTTTTATGCCCAAAAGAAGGCCGGAAAATATGGGCAGAGTCACGTCGGAACTCCACTCCACGCTCAGAATCCACAAAAGGCGACGGAAGGCAATGACACCAAAAACTTACCGCCAAAAAATCAAGCCCAAATTTTGAACCCGACCTCCGACAACTCGAAAAAGGTGATTGCTCCTTTTGGTCTTTTTGAGCCTCCCTATTGTGTTCCCCCACAGAAGCCTACCCAAGCTACCTCGTTCGAGCAAATAATAGATGAGATTGACAGAGATATCCAATATGTTGAAGGGTCGACTCTCGAGCAAATGAAGCCCAAATGAATCCAATCCGGTCCAAATCACATCCCAACCAATTGGGCTTAACATCCCAAATGAGGCCCCCAAAGTAGACAAACCGGTGGATAACGTTAAGACAAGCCCACTTGCCGATATCTCCAATATCTCCCAGGCCCATGCAGATGTTGACTCGGCTAGTGGAAGAAAATGGACCCGTTTTCAACGGCCAAACTTCCTTGTATCTGATGAGCACCTAGAATTCTCTTTGGGCAAAAGAGGACCCCTACCAAATGCAGTAGACTCAACCCCTCAGAAACGAAGAGCAACCTCAAAGGATGATGCACCTTCATCTCCTTCCCAAACGGCGGTGGGTGGTAGGCGGCCCCGCCGAGCAAAATGAGTCTCCTTTTTGGAACGTGCGCGGGCTTGGGAACCTACGCACCGTTCGCGAGCTCGAATGTTTTGTTCGGGCACAAGATCCCTCCGCCCTCTTCTTAGCCGAGACGTGGGTGGGAGAAGCTAGGCTAATCGGTTTGTGTTCTGAGTTGGGCTTCGATCAATACCGGGTTTCTCCTCAAGTAAATCTCCCGGGTTGTCTTGCTCTGTTTTGGAAAAACGCTCTTAAGATCGCAATATCATCTTCATCGCCGAATCACATCGACGGCATGGTGGGCGATGACCAGGAAAATAAGTTTCATCTTACATGTATTTACGGCTTTGCGGATCCAGCTAGGAAAAAAGACACTTGGGATCTCCTGCGCCATCTCCGTGCTAGCTCCTCTGTGCCGTGGGTTTGCGCAGGGGATTTCAATGAAATCCTCGGTCTCACGAGAAATGTGGCTTGGGTCCTAGAAGTGAGCTGCAAATGAAAGCATTTCGTGATGTCTTGGACGAGCTCGGCCTGAAGGATTTGGGTTTTGTAGGGAAAAAATTCACTGGAAAGGGCGTCGGCATGGTGGCTATGTCTTTGGAACGGCTGGACAGAGCAAAGTAGCAAACTCTCTTTGGCTCGCAAAACCCGGGCACTAAAGTCCAAAACCTCCACTCCAACTCATCGGATCACCAAGCCATCCTGGTGAAGCCTTAAGGTATCTCCCCTAATCCAAATCGCCCCTTTAAATTTGAACAAATGTGGCTTAAGGATAGGGGGTGTAGTGCCACTGTCAAGAGTGCCTGGGGTCCTCCTTTGGTGGGGATTACAATGTCGGAGGTGGCGGGGAAGGTTAAAGTCTGTGGCTCGAAGTTGTCGGAATGGAGCAAAAATTCCTTTGGCGGCGTCAAAAAGAGGCTTGAGGAAAAGAAGAAACTCCTTGGAAAAGCTGAAATGGTCACGGCTAAAGGAGGTGATTTTCTTGTGGTGAAGTCCCTTGAGAAGGAAATAAATGACATTCTGGACTCATGTGGCAACAGCGTTCCCGCGCGCTTTTCCTGACCTGTGGTGACGGGAATACCGCTTACTTCCACAGTAAAGCTTCCCAACGTTTCAGAAGGAACAGGATTTTGGGCACGAGAAATGCTCAAAATATTTGGTGTTGAAAGTGAATCAAATTAAAGAAATCGTGAGTTGAGTATTATCAAGCCCTGTTTTCCACCTCCTCACCATCGATTTTGGGGTCGTCCGGAAAAAATCCAACCATCGAATCGAAGAAATGAATGTAAAGCTTCTAAGGGAGTTCAACAAGGAAGAAGTGGTTCTAGCGAAGAAACCGGATGAAAGCCATCTCTCGGGTCCCGACGGTATGCCCCCTCTCTTCTACCAATCCTTTTGGAATTTAGTTAGCGATGATGTATGTTCTCTTTGTGTTAGATTGCCTAAATAAGCGCAAGATCCCAGAGGAAATTAACCTTACGCATATAGCATTAATTCCAAAAGTTAAATCACTGAACAATTTCGAATTCCGTCCTATAAGTTTATGCGAGTGTGATTTATAAGTTAGTATCTAAGGTCTTTGGCCAATGAGACTTAAATGTTTCTTTCACTGAAATTATTTGAGAGAACCAAAGTGCCTTTCAGGCAGGTAGGGTTATCACCGACAACATATTGATGGCTTTCGAAACTCTGCATTACATGAAGTATCACCGATCGGGCAAGTCGGGATTCATGGCCTTGAAATTAGATATGAGCAAAGCGTACGACCAGGTTGAATGGAAATATCTGGAGTTAATTATGAAGAGCATGGGTTTTTCTGACAAGTGGGTGGCCTTAATGATGGAATACATTTCAACAGTTAGCTATTCGATTCTCATTAACGGTGAACCCACACAAACCATCCACCCTACTAGAGGAATCAGACAGGGAGACCCGCTCTCCCCATTCCTCTTCCTTTTCTGCACTGAAGGTCTCCATAGCCTTCTCCGCCATTCACCTGAATCCGGCCACATCAGGGGGATCTCCATTTGTAGAAAGGGCCCCCGGCTAACTCACCTCTTCTTTTGTCGATGTGACATCCTTTTCTGTAGAGCCTCTACTTCGGAAAGCATCAAGATCCTAAATATTTTGGGCAGCTATGAAAGAGCCTCCGGGTCGTGATTAAACAAGTCTAAGACTTCTCTCTTTTTAAGCAAAGCTACCCCCAAATTTGAAACCATCGAGCAAATCACTAGCTTAATGGGTGCTCGGGAGGTCAAGCAATATGAGAAATACCTCGGTCTCCCTACCCTTGTGGGCAGAAACAAGAAAGCTAGTCTTAGATTTATCAAGGAGCGGGTGTGGGCCAAACTTGAGGGTTGGAAAGAGCAACTCCTCTCCTAAGCGGGTCGAGAAATATTGTTGAAGGCGGTGATTCAGGCCATCCCTACCTTTGCCATGAGTTGCTTTAAACTCCCCTCCACCCTATGCAACGACATAGAGCAATTAATTCGTAAAAATAAGGGTGGGGTCACAGGGAAACCAAAGGAAGATTCATTGGTCTAAGTGGAGCTCTCTCGCCTTCCAAAAGACATGGGCGGCTTGGGTTTTAAGGATCTTGAGAAATTCAATGAAGCTTTGCTAGCTAAGCAAGTGTGGCGCCTCTCGGAAGATAAGCCCTCTCTCTTCCACAGATTTTTCAAGGCGAAATTCTTTCCTAGAGGCTCTATCTTTGATGCAAAGGAAGGCAGGGGTTCCTTCGCTTGGAATAGTATCCTTAAAAGCCGAGATCTTATTAAAAGAGGGTCCCATTGGCGTGTGGGAAATGGAGAAAACATTCCAATATACGGAGCAAATTGGCTTCCTGACCCTCATTATCCAGCAATCCAATTTGCTCCTCCTTTCTTCGGCGAAGATGCTAAGGTGGCTATTTTGATTGATAAAGATCGTAAATGCTGGATTGATGAGGTAATTGACAATAATTTTCTGGTCCATGAAGCTAGAATGATCAAAGCAATCCCTCTAAGCCTCATTGAAGTAGGTGACAAACTCTCTGGATACAAACAATTTAGATGGTCCGTATTCAATGAAAGGGGGTTACAAACTTCTTATGAGCGAGGATCAAAATTCTAATGTTGTATCTTCCCCGGGGTCCTTGCCTAAAAGCTCGTGGAGGAGTCTTTGGAAATTGAACACCCCTAACAGAGTAAAGACATTGCTGTGGCGAGCCATCTCTAATGCCTTACCAACCCGGGCTAACCTGGTTAAGAGGAAAGTCCTCACCGACCCGACCTGTCAGGCTTGCGGTTTGGCTCCAGAGACTTCCTTACATGCCCTATGGTCTTGTCCTAAGCTATCTAATGTGTGGGCATTGCATTTTAACTTACTGAAAAATGAAGCTAGTGGTAGCTCTTCTTTCCGTGATGTCTTTCATTTGTGTGTGGAGAAGTCTCACCCCCTTGACCTTTTTGCAATGATTTCCTATCAAATTTGGTTCGGGCGCAACAGGGTGAGACTAGGTGAAGTTGTGGAGGATCTGAAATTGGTTAACACTTTGGCCAAGGATGCCCTTCAAGAATTCCAACAGGCTAACTTAGCTCCCCTCAAGTCTTCCCCGGCTCAGAGCATCCCCAAGTGGGTGCCTCCACCTTCGGGTTGGGTAAAAGCCAACTTCGATGGGGCTATTTTCCAGGATCGAGATGCTGCAGGTCTTGGTATCATCATCCGAAACGACTACGATCTTGTAATGGCTGCTCTAACTCAAATTATTCCTCCGCCCACTTCGGTGGAGACGGTGGAAGTGTTGGCGACAAGAAGGGCGGTGATCTTCGCCTTTGAATCGGGATTTGATCAGGTCATCCTTGAGGGCGACTCTGCAATTGCAATCCAAGCTTTGAACTCTGATGACTTCTCGACTCCCTTTGGGCATATAATTTCTGATGTTAAGTCCTTTTCTCCCTGCTTTAGGTCCCTAATTTTCTGTCATACTCGTAGATTGGGAAACAAAGTAGCTCATAGACTAGCTAGGGAAGCTTGTAATTTCTCTTTCCTTTTTGTACTTGGATAGAAGAAGTTCTGTAAGCTCCTATGCGAGAATACTCTGCAGAAATTGTTAATGCATAGCTCTCCCGCTTTTTCTTTGGGAAGGTTTTCTCAAAAAAAGAAAAAAAAAAAAAAAAAAAAGAAACGTAGGCCTTTCTTTGAGTGCGCTCTTTATTCCTTACCCCGTAGAATAAAGTCTCCAAAATAGAATAAAGTAAAAATGAGCCAGCGTTCACATGTCTGACCAATTAAACCATTCATGCATATATAAAGAAAGAGAAAGAAACGACTTGAGTTTAAAGCAGCGTATGTGTGAAGTTGAAGCGGTGAGGAACCATTATATTATAGCAATGGAGTAGGAAAAGACAAGGTATCTTTAAAAATTATAACTTTTATTCTTAAATAGACTATTGGATTTTTTTTTTTTTTGAGAAGCAAACTAACACACACACGGGGGAATGGGGAATTGGATTTTGTTGGAGCATTTACACTGTGCATTAACTATTAAAATATACTAACTTTATAGCACGTGCGTTATGCTCCTAGTTAGAAATGCACTATCTAATCTTGAAACACAATGAATGTATAGCAGTAAAGATATGATAAGATTACCAACGAAGGTTGGCACGAGTGGAACGGGAGTGCAGTCGCTTAAGCAAGTGGTCTCTAGTTCGAGCCCTTGTGGATGCAGCAAACTTTCTTGGGAGAGGTCCCCACCTTTGGTGCCCGACAGTACCTCGGAGGATTAGTCCCAGGCGAAGCACTGGGATACCTTTGGGAAACCCAAAAAAAAAAGATATGATAAGATTAATATTTAACTCTAAAATTGAGCTCAATAATTGGGCATCAGACCAATGCATGTGAAATTAGTGAGGGAGGTAGAAATTTATACAAATCAATAATTTTTTGTTAAATGAATTAAAGATTACATGTTAGAGTATATTAATTTTTTGTGGGTTCCAATTAGACCATTTAGTAAAGATGTCATAGGTTGAAACTTTATAAATAAAAAAGTTTTAGGTAACATAAAATGTATATAAATCAATTAATTTTAAGTAAATTAAATAATAAACGTCACTTTTATATGCCTTAATATACAAAGGAATATCATAGAAATATAATCATAACATTAAATGAAAACTTTTCTTTTTGTTTATGGATTGCAATGTAGAACATGTCTCAAATTTGTAACCATAAAATTTATAACATCTTTTCCAAAAAATAAAAAAATCCATGCATTCATGTATCCCTAGCTCTCAAAATGCAAAATGAAAAGGAGTTTGTTTTAGGGGAAAAAAATAAAGAAATTTTACTAAAGAGATATACTTATATTTTTGAAACATATAGTAAGATGTACCAAAAAAAAAACAAAAGAAAATATAAATAAATATAGATAAATTGGGGTGTAAAGTGTTAATTCGTACTATTTAAAAATTATAATTAAATATAAAATTTACATGATCAAGTAATGAAAAGAAAATTCAAATCCAAATGATCTTGTATTGTAGAATTGAACAATGCCACGTACCATAAGACCCAAAAAAAAAAAATGTTGAAGAAACATGTACACATAAATCAATTTTTTTACTTTTTTATTTTAGGTTTGAAGTTTTTAGCTGCTTCAATAACAAATACAGTAAGAAATGAAGATCTGATTCGACATGTCGAGTATAAAGAATTTGTAGAACCAATACTTATTTTACTTAATCGGTACCAGCAGAAGAGAAAAGTGAGACAGGGAGTATTAATTTTTCTACATAATCAGTTTGCAAGTGGCCTCACCATATCTTCCAGGAATCTTCCTGGTAAAATTATTGAAACATATGGGTTCCACTTCTACTTCTATAATGACTGGAGTAATTTTCCATTCTGAGTCAAAGCAGCGTACACATGTCTGTAAATAAAGTTGAAGTGGGTGTAAGAAGACTAGCTAGGAAGACCTGCAAACAGATTATAGGTTAAGGAAAGAGAGGTGGAAATTAATTGGAAAGCAATACAGACAACAATCTTTTTGGAATAGAATCCCGTGTGGACGAATGAATGTTGGCTCATTGGTAAAGTACAAGAAACTATAACGCAGCCTAATAGAGAAATCTATAATAAAACGATGCTTGTGCGTGTACTATGTAGGAAAATATATTATATAGGAAAAATGAACAAAAAAATCTATAATAAAGAGGCAAAGTTACATTCGCCAACAAAAAAGAGGGGGGAAATGATCCGAGTCACAAATGCGCCAAGATCTTTAAGGGGGTAGAGGGCACAGCCCACACCAATTGAGCTGAATCCCCAAATATTCAGTGGACCATTTATATTTAGTTGAGCCCAACTTGAACCCATCGAGCCAGTTCACATAAACAAGGATTAACTCCTTCTTCTTCTTTTTTTGAGAAAATCAACAAGGATTAACTTGATATATTCACAAATGTTTTAGAGTTTTTTTTTTTTTTTTTTTTTTTTTTTTTTTTTTTTTAATTCAAATTTTATAGACTAAAATATAACCTTGACCTAAATTTTATGGGTCAAAAGTCTATAATTTTATAGAAAAATAATTTACTTGATTAGATGTCCCTAATTTTTGCTTAAATGGTTGTAGGGTCACGTTTTTCAGCCCAAGTCCAAGATGTATGGGACCTTGGACCAGTGAGCCCAGTACAATGAATTTGTAGAGAGTGAGTCAAAGAGCTAGGCTTTAGTGTATAGATAACGATTAACATTGTGTTTTTCACGATCAAACCGAGATGAACTAGGTTTATCAAAGAGGGTTGGTCCTCGGCATGGTTCGAAAAGCTTTCCCTAGTGCCTCTTGTGCAATAGGGGTTTCAACCCCACCTTTTTCTGCTTCCCTTCACCCTCTTTTATAGTAGTTTCCTTCTTCCTGAATTGAGTTTCTCGTCTTGATACTTGTCCCATTAGCCTTTCTCCCAAATTGTTAGGAGTGGTTGTAAAGGCAGAAAAACATGGTCATGTCAGGTACAAAGCCCTAAATGCAATAATGGGCAATGAGTGGTTGTAAAGGCGACAAATCATGGTTATGTCAGGTGCAAGGCACTAAATGTAATAGTGATGACTTTCCCTTAGACATTTCTATTTTCCCGTTGTCCTTTTCTGTTTTAGTACTTTTTCTGTTCCATGGAGTGATCCGGAGTGCCTCTCTCGGTGATAAGTTGTTCCCTTTGTCCTCGGCCATATCTAGCCGAGGAAGGGTTCTTCCCATGGCCGAGGAGGGATCCTTCCTTGAACTGGGACCTTGGCCCAATATAGATATTGGCATGGGCTTCTCGGTCTTTTACTCCCCACAATGGTTATTGGTTGGTATTATACCTAATGTCAATTAGATGAAAAATGGTTCAGCTCAAAGAAGGTGAAAAAACAAAATATTTAAGAAAAGGATTAAATTGATTCTTGGATAGAGTTTAAAACTGCAAGAGCAATCTTATCTTTGATTCTTTGTGGAAAATTTTGATTGCAATTAAAGAAACCTTTAACCTGGTCATTGCAATAGGGTGAGTGTGTTGTAATCCAAACATATTATATTAAGGAAAAAAAAAAGACAAAAATTAACTCCAACCAAGTTTTGGAGGAAAGCAATGAACACGAACAAAAGTCCTCATATAATGTGCAGCTGACAAGCTCGATCAAAAATCAAAAGTTAACATGATTAATGTTACATGATTTTTCAAAAAGTTATAAGTAGTATAGAGAAAAAAGTGAAACAGATGCGCCGGCTTTCACGTCTCAAGTATTCATTTTTTCTACATAATCAATCACTTTGCAAGGCCTCTCCATTTTACCGGAATCTTCTAGGAAATAAAATATTTAGATTTATCGAAATATATGGATTCTTTTTTAGCTGACTCTGATTTATTCACAAATAGCCTAAGCCCTCTCTCTATGAAGGTTTTGAGTGCAAACTTCATGGGATTCGATTTTTTTAACCTAATACAAAACCTCTTTGTGATATTGTTTTATGTGAAAATAATATAGATATATGTCCTTATATAAATAACTCAAAGTTTGTTTTCATTGATCTTTAATGGTTTACACATAAAATAATACCACATAGATGTGTCGTGTTATACTCATAACTTCGAAACCTTCTATGTTCTACAGGATGACTAGTAATTTATTATATATTCATCCATTTCGACTTAATTATCTGTCAAGATGTAATTTGACACCCTTTTGTTAGTAATTAGGGCGATTTGACCCTACCCATAAACCATGACCTATAAATCTTCCGCATTAATATCACGGTTTTCTAACCTGAACCTTTCAAAAAACTAAAAAAGTGAGAGGTTTAGAGTTTTTAAGGTCAAACTATGAAAACATTATAATTAATTTAGTAATTAATTAAAATACAAATAAAGGCATATTAAATTTGTAAATACTAGCAAAATTGACTAAAAATATCTATAAAAACTTAAACACATTTTCAAATAATTTTTCATGATATTATAAGGCTCATAAAAAATAGTAAAACATAAATAAGCATGAAAAAATTGTATAATAACCCTTCAAGTATAAATCATTTTGAATAAAAAAAATCACTTTTAATTATTTTATTAAATTCCCATGCAAAGACATTATTCTTAAACTAGCCTCATCACACGCACGACACGACGTGTGATGAGGCTTTTTTTTTGTGGTCCTATTTTGTAGCAAAAAAAAAAAAATTTGTGTTTTTATTTTATATATATAATTTTTATTTTGAGAATATAATTTATAAGTGGATAAAGAAATTTGAAAATCAATAAGAGAGTAGTCTTATTTTTTAGGCAATATTTTAGTGGAAGTTAGAGTTGTATTTTTACCAGATTATCTTTTCGTTTTGTCTTTACTTAAACATAGGGATGTATGGGCATTTTTGAACAAAAAAAATAAGGATTGCAAATAGGGGAAGCCCCTTAAATAATAGTATAGATGACAAGTGTGGGGCCCGATAATTCGCGGCCCAGGCCCATTCTACATTTGGGCCCAAGGGCTAAGCCGATGAGAGCTATTGCCGAGGACGCCTAATGAAAGCCCAAGAAGGGCACGAGGACATAGCCAAGGATGATCTTATGCTCAGCACCTCATAAAATGCCTGGAGAGAAGGGCAAACTCGGATCTTGAGGCGGGACAAGAGAGAAAGCTGTCAACATAGTAATACAGAATCCCGCCTCTGACAAGTCCATGCCCCAAACCATGCCCTTATACTTTTCCAACGACCCCCAACCACCCTAGGTATGGGTTGACAGGACAGGCCTGCACCCTAGAAAGTAAAATTTACACGTGGACACTAAGAAGGGAAATGAACACGAGTATAAAAGGGAAAGAAAGCAAAGGAGATCGCCCCCAGGAAGGAGAAAAAAATCCTGCAAAGAGAGAAAGGGACGGGTACAATGCTCCTCGAACGCTGTCCGAGGACGTAGATCCTACAAACCGTAATAATGTAGGGCTTGGCTAGTCAAGTTAAGTCCACCCATGCATAAGCTCCCATAAAAACTACGACTAAACCGCTCACCTGCACCCACGGTCCCGCCTTTCAAGCCCACTCTCTACAAATTATATTGTCGGGGCCCTTTATTTACGAGCCCAATGTCATTCTTGGACCGCTAAATAATCGCGACCCTACAATTGGCGCCGTCTGTGGAGAGGCTTGCGCGTTGGCACAGGTGACGGTGGAGTTAAGCCTCTGTCAAGCAAAGGTATGCGAAGGTTCCTCCATTTCCAGCGACATCTTCTTTGTTGCTCGACATAAATTTCCGCTAGGGGCTACGCCTCGCAGTGCTAATGGCACGGGCAACTCTAGGGGCTTCTAACATCAAGCTAACTTCCCCTACCCTGGTCGAGGGGCTAACTTTCGAAAAACAAATAAATGAATATAAAAACACAAGTTTTGGACAGAATCAAGGCCTTGTATGGTCCTCGGACTCAAGCCTGCGGGGAAACCAACTACTTAGAAGAAAAACACGAGTTTTGGACAGAACCAAGGCCATGTATGGTCCTCGGACTCAAGCCTCTGGGGAAACCAACTACTTAGAAGAAAAACACAAGTTTTGGACAGAACCAAGGCCTTGTATGGTCCTCGGACTCAAGCCTGCGGGGAAACCAACTACTTAGAAGAAAAACACAAGTCTTGGACAGAACCAAGGCCTTGTATGGTCCTCGAACTCAAGCCTGCGGGGAAACCGACGACTTAGAAGAAAAACACAAGTCTTGGACAGAACCAAGGCCTTGTATGGTCCTCGAACTCAAGCCTGCGGGGAAACCGACGACTTAGAAGAAAAACACAAGTCTTGGACAGAACCAAGGCCTTGTATGGTCCTTGGACTCAAGCCTCAGGGGAAACCAACGACTTAGAAGAAAAACACAAGTGTTGGATGAACCAAGGCCTTGTATGGTTCTCGGACTCAAGCCTGCGGGGAAACCAACTACTTAGAAGAAAAACACAAGTTTTGGATAGAACCAAGGCCTTGTATGGTCCTCGGACTCAAGCCTGCGGGGAAACCAACTACTTAGAAGAAAAACACAAGTTTTGGACAGAACCAAGGCCATGTATGGCCTCGGACTCAAGCCTCTGGGGAAACCAACTACTTAGAAGAAAAACACAAGTTTTGGACAGAACCAAGGCCTTGTATGGTCCTCAGACTCAAGTCTCTGGGGAAACTAACTACTTAGAAGAAAAACACAAGTCTTGGACAGAACCAAGGCCTTGTATGGTCCTCGAACTCAAGCCTCCGGGGAAACCAACGACTTAGAAGAAATTGGACAGAACCAAGGCCTTGTATGGTCCTTGGACTCAAGCCTCTGGGGAAACCAACGACTTAAAAGAAAAACACAAGTTTTGGACAGAACCAAGGCCTTGTATGGTCCTCGGACTCAAGCCTCTGGGGAAACCAACTACTTAGAAGAAAAACACAAGTTTTGGATAGAACCAAGGCCTTGTATGGTCCTCGGACTCAAGCCTCTGGGGAAACCAACTACTTAGAAGAAAAACACAAGTCTTGGACAGAACCAAGGCCTTGTATGGTCCTCGGATTCAAGCCTGCGGGGAAACCAACTACTTAGAAGAAAAACACAAGTCTTGGACAGAACCAATGCCTTATATGGTCCTCGGACTCAAGCCTCTGGGGAAACCAACTACTTAGAAGAAAAACACAAGTTTTGGACAGAACTAAGGTCTTGTGTGGTCCTCGGACTCAAGCCTGCGGGGAAACCAATCGCTTAGAAGAAAAACACAAGTTTTGGACAGAACCAAGGCCTTGTATGGTCCTCGGACTCAAGCCTCTGGGGAAACCACCAACTTGAGAGGAAAAGTGCAGGGTTTGGACATAACCTGGACGTTATATGGCCCTTGGAATCTACCTCGGAGAGGAGTTACCCATTGATAGTTGGGTTAATCTCTAAACTGAATGAAATCCCCAGCCTACCCTCGGATCCTCAATACCAAGGGAGTTGGTGCAATTGTTTTAGGGTCGGGTGTTATCAAAAACACGGCCAAAGTCCCCCTCATCGCTTGGCAACCCTCACGGATGGTATATTTAGAGTTTATCGTTCTCGGACGGTCGCCTCGCATGCATCACGGAGCATTAAACTGTTATCTCGATTAGTTTCATAAGTTTAATTTACTAGGAATTATCATTATTATGCTTGATAATGTAGATAAATTCAGATTAGTGAGGTTCTGTTTCAAGGTTTCCTGCTCTAGGTATCATTAAAGGAAAATACACATGTAGCACACCCATTCACAAAATAATCGCTGCAGAAAGGAAAAGTATTGAGAAAGAAATAAATTCATCTTTTATTAAGACCAAGAAGTAGTACAATGTACAATGAAAGAGCTTGAATAAGCTTATGCTAGAAACTGACTACATAAAATAATAATAATAATAATACAAGGGGGTGAACAAAAAAGAGAGGAGAGATGCGGCAGTTCTAAAACAGCGTCCACGAGAACCATTCCTCAATGCTTTTACATGCCTATAACTCAGGCAGCAAAAGAACCCAACTTGGGGCTAGCACCGTCGAAGAAAAGGTGCAGGGAGCCGAAAGTTGAGAAGCCTCTGTATAACCACGCCTGCGATATAGCGGACGCTACCGATGGAGGAAAACCTTACTTCTGACGCACCAAGAATCTGATGCGCCCGATGCACACTGCTTTGGATTTTGGTGAAAGAGGTAGAGATACCATCCCCACCTTATCAAGATGGAAGATTATCTTGAGTCCGTGTCTCCTGTGTCTGCACCGTACCCCGGAGTCTCGGAAAGATCCGGCGCCGCTGTGGCGGGTGTAGTCCCTTCACCCCTACCCGTGCCTTAAACATCTTGCACTAAGGGTGGATAGCACTGGATATGGAGACTGTGATTATGGCTGAAGGATTACGATTCTGAAGGGAGCCAAAGGGTTTGTGTGTAAAGGGAATAACCTCCTGTCCTACTTATTTAAAGGGCAAGAAGATGGTATTTAATTTACGTAGAGTTCCAAGGAACGCTACGGATAAGATGGTTTAGGCTCGATTTCCAACGCCATCTACAACCATAAAATTAAAGGACCCTCGTGAAGGCGTGCCTCGTTAATCGTAGCTTCAAAGGACACTGCGTGACTAAAAGCTTAAGGGACGCCTCTTAATTCGGTGCATCTCCTATGCAAATGGAAAGGCACAAACAGCGATGAAGTACAGAATCCGAGTGAGTCATGATGTGGGCCCAACATAATCAAAACCCTCCTCCCCAACTAAAAGTCGGGCAGTAGGATTTTGAGGGGCTATTGTGGGGCTCGATAATTCGCGGCCTAGGCCCATTCTACATTTGGGCCCAAGGACTAAGCCGATGAGAGCTATTGCCGAGGACGCCTAATGAAAGCCCAAGAAGGGCACAAGGACATGGCCGAGGATGATCTTATGCTCAAGACCTCATAAAATGCCTGGAGAGAAGGGCAAACTCGATCTTGGGGCGGGACAAAAGAGAAAGCTGTCAACATAGTAATACAGAATCCCGCCTCCCGACAAGTCCATGCCCCAAACCATGCCCTTATACTTTTCCAACAACCCCCAACCACCCTAGGTATGGGTTGACAGGACAGGCCTGCACCCCAGAAAGTAAAATTTACACGTGGACACTAAGAAGGGAAATGAACACGAGTATAAAAGGGAAAGAAAGCAAAGGAGAGGGGGATCCCCACCTGGAAGGAGAAAAAAATCCTGCAAAGAGAGAAAGGGAAGGGTACAATGCTCCTCGGACGCTGTCCGAGGACGTAGATCCTACAACCCGTAATAATGTAGGGCTTGGCTAGTCAAGTTAAGTCCGCCCATGCATAAGCTCCCATAAAAACTACGACTAAACCGCTCACCTATGCCCACGGTCCCGCCTTTCAAGCCCACTCTCTACAAATCATATTGTCGGGGCCCTTTATTTACGAGCCCAATGTCATTCTTGGACCGCTAAATAATCGCGACCCTACAACAAATAAATTTAGCAAAGAAAACAAATTTAGTAATATTTAATAAATTGAGAAAAAGAGATGATATAAAAAGTTGAAAAACTATAAGTCTATAAATCATGTAAATCCAAAATAAATATAATAATACTTCATAGTTGATCACAAGGAGCATAAATTCTTAACAATATTTTAAAATATTAATAAAAATATATATTTAAAAATATAAATAAAATAAATATTTATTAATTAATTAATACACATATCCCTCCCATGTCGTGTCCTAATTTTTCAAAACTTGTCTTGTCATGCCTATATCTCTATCCATGTCTGTACTTCCTAGATTACAATACACTTATCTTGTTTTCAATTATGAAAAAAAAAAAAAAAAAAAAAAATTTAGACATTTAATTAGTTTATATCCAACATATTAAAAGTCTATGTGTAAGATTACAATTTGCAGGGATTGAAGTTCATAATTGATGAAAATGCTATCCCTGTGTCCTATCAATCCAATGACAGACCAGCAACACCAATAACTGCTATGTCTTCAGTGTTCAGTCCTCCCAACTTAATAGACAAAAGTGGGTCTAGAAATGGACTAACATGTAATTACAGCATCATGTTTAGATTGATCTAAATTCAAACACATGCAAATTGACTCTCCTAGAATCACTCTTCTTGTTAAATAAAATGACAAATATATGAAGTCAAACAATGAAGACTACGTCTGAGAGATGCAAGAATCTATTTCTAAGGAGCTAAGAAACTTTCCTTTGCTGGGAGGCTGCAATAGCTATACTCAGTGCTTTATAAACAAAAAGTATACTGATGTAACATCTTACTGCCTAAAAAAGTCATTAAGCTGATAAAGCAGCAATTTAGCAGATTCTATGGAGTTGAAGTGATAACTCATGAAGTGGCTTGGAATTCAATATACTGACAAAGAGTGATGGAGCCTGGAGGTTTTGGGTGCAGGAGAGTTGCGGACTCAAACAAGGCGAAATGATGAGGCATACATGAAGAAACTAATAGAAAGTATTTTGTTTTTTGCTTCCTTAATTAATTCTAAGGAGCAGCCAATTATATTTATATTGGAACATATACAAAGAAGATCTGTTTTACATGATGACAGAACAGATAGCTACTGTAGTGATTGGATAACATAAGAACTATTAAACACTATCAGTTTGTTTTGAGATTGTAGACTAAAGCTAATGATTATCTAATTCCTGAACTTTAGCTGAAGTAGACGTTGTCTTAATAGATGCTAAAGTCCCTCAAAAATTCTCTTGGGGATGGAGGAAACTCCTCTACCATAGAGAGTTTACAAGACAGTTTATATGATCTTCTGTGGGGGGTGGAAAAAAATATTATCTTGTGGGTATGGTTACAGAGTAGTATATGATGTTGCAGGTAGTCTTTAAGGCAAAAGTTTCAAGTGTATTGAAGGAAAAAAGCTATGTCTGGAAGCCACTTAGGTCTAATTTTCTGATTTCTATACAGAGCAAACTTCCTCTGGTGGACATTGGAGACATAGAAGCAAATTTCGATTGAGGTTATCTGAGGTTAATTGGTGGAAGCTAATCTGGTTTTGTACCACCATTCCTAAACATTCTTCATCATTTAGCTTGCTAAGAAAAAAAAATTACATACTTGGGATAAACTCCTATAGTGGGGGTACAAGGTGATAATCTGTGTGCTTTCTGCAGAAGTTGCATAGGAAGTCCAGACCATTTATTTTTTAAATGCAGTGTGTCAAAAAGATTATGGAAGGAAGTTATGAAGAGATGCCTAATTGATACTCTTCGGAAACAAATTGGAATAAGGTTGGTTGAATGGGGTTTAGAAAGTTTAAAAAGTAATAAGTCTTCCTCATGTAAGCAACTTCAAAAGCCTTCCACAAAAGCCAAAGTATACAAGTCTTAAAAAAGGATGCGCTTGTTGGAGTTATGCTATATCAAGGAATCTCGTTGGAATCACTAGAGATGCGTAAAGGTTCGAATTTATCAATACGTATATTTGTTTGGTGGACTGCTTCAATTCGGGCAAATACAGTTGTATAGTTAGTAAGCAATCAGAAATTCTCATCTAGTCCTAGATTGATACTCCAAAAAAAAAAAAGGTTTAAATTTCAACATTTTGATGTAAAAGATGAGAATACAGCTCAGTTTCGGGCAATATACTAGCAAGAAACTCAAAGAAATTAACAAACTAGATTACAAGTAAATGCTCAGTATTATAATTAACATACTAGATTACAAGTAACTCCTCACTATCCTACAACCTACTACGTCTAGCAACCTCTTCAGGGGATTCATCACGAGCAATTTTCTTACCCAATTGTTGTAGTAAATCATGCATCTGAAAGCCTTCCCGTGTGATGGTTATAAGCGATTTTTCCTTAAGAACTTCTATATCAATGTCTGGATTGTCATAGAGAGTCTCTAGTATACATGTTACATGACTTTTGAACGCTCCTTTGAAGAAACAAGCAATATCTAAAAATATGCTTTTCTCTCTTTCCTCAAGGCCATCAAAGCTTATTTTAAGCACACCCAAAATATCTTTTGGGGGATCTTTTTCAATTCTACCTAGGGTACTTTTCCATAAATTTGGACTTTTACGAAATAGGAAGGAACCCAAAACTTCAAGAGCTAAAGGAAGGCCTTTAGTGTAATTTATAAATTTCTGACACAACTCTGCATAACCTTCTAGAGGATAGTCTTCCTTGAAAGCTTTTCGACTAAAGAGCTTGAGAGATTGAGCATTGTTCAATTCCTTAATTTTGTATATTTGAGCTTCAGCCACTTCATGCCTAATTAATAGACCTTGATCTCTTGTTGTGATAATAATTCTACTTCCTTGACCAAACCAACTTTGCTCACCTGCTAATGCTTTTAATTGCTTAGATTGATCCACATCATCAAGAATGATAAGAACCTTTTTATGACATAATCTTTTCCGTATTATTGTGATTCCTCGTTGAATATCTGGAATATCAGTACTCCTATCAATCAAGATATCAGAAAGTAGTTGTTTCTGCAAAGAAACTAGACCATCAGCATGGATTCCACTTTTTTCTCTAACGTTGGCAAGAAAGCTGCTGTCTTCAAAATGATTATGAAATCTATCATAAATAACTTGTGCTAGGGTTGTTTTGCCCATCCCACCCATTCCCCAAATTCCAAGAAAGCGAACCTCATTTGACCCCATGACTAATAAATTTACCAGTTCATCCATTTGAGAGTTTATTCCAACAAGATCCTTGTGAAATAATGAATATGTAGAAGTCAATTTACGAAGTATTTTTGTAACAATATCTTCAATAAGCTCTGACTCATGTCTGCAACAAAGATAAGACAAGAAGTTTGTTGAGTTAGCACCGACCATAAAGAGATTAAATGTTCCAGCAAGTTAGTTGGCTTTTGGCCCGAGTGTCTGCCCTAAATTTTTTTTTTTTTTTTTCTCTTTGTTTATCATAGCAAGTCTACAGAGAAAATATAAATTAGTAAGCCTTTTTTTTTTTTTTTTTGATGGCAATTAGTAAGCCATTGATGAAGCAAAAAAAAGGAAAAAGAAAAGAAAGATATGGCAATACGTAGGTGGATATGATATGAGTAATGGTCAGATAAAAAAAAAGAACGGAAAATTGCCAACACACACATTAAGTTTGAAATTAACAGCCTTCAGAGTAGTAGTGGAATAAGATATTTTATTATGAGGGCCAAATTAAACATATTAATTAATAATTTTTAAATCCACGGAATATATATATATATATATATATATATATATATATATATAATATTATTTTCTCGCATATAAGAAAATTTCATCAAGTCAATTTTATATAATTCAAGATTAATATTTCCTTTCATTAAGTCAATGTACTTTTTCTTTAAATTATATTAATCACAATTTATATTAATTCCTTATAAATTTTAAAATAAACTTTTTGTTCAATAAATTAGTGATTATACATTAAAGTATAATAACACTTTTAAATAACATAAAATGTATGATTTCCAGTAAATTAAATTAAATAAAAAATGTCACTTTAATTTTGGATCCGAACAAGCAAACAACCAAGTTTATTATACAATTATTATAATTTAGGTACTTACAAAATATAAAAGTATGTTTAATCATTTTGTGTCATATTTTAAACAAGTTGAAATAGAAATTGTTTGCATCAATATAACCAACATAACTTTTTTATTGAATGCGTTGAAATTAGCTGTGTCTATTTCAACTTAGCATGACCTATTGATTAAGTGTGTTAGATGGCTTATGTTGTGTTGGCTCAACCAGCCTAATATATGAATCGTGTTATGATTGATGACTTTTGACAATAGATCATGTTTGGGTTGACTTAACACTCATTTAATAATTGCATAAAAATTTTCGACAAAGATGACAATCAGAAAAATACTCATTTAATAATTGCATAAGAAACCCCAAATCTTAACACGATCTCAGGATGCGGTGGGTTGTGTTAACAGCGGCACCTATAAGCTCTTGATAACAGGGGCAACCCAGGTGGACAACATGATATATGACTGAGAAATCTATTTCGAAGAAAAATATTGAATGCAATTACAAAGATCACGGCGTTATTTGTATAGTTTGAGCTTTATTACCTAAGTTTGTAATATACAGGGGACAGACTCAAAGTTTTTCTGGTTCAACTGGATAAAATATAAATAAATATATATATATTTTTTTAGAAGAAGGTAAGTGAAAATTTGTTATGCTAATCCACACAAAAATACTATATTAATAATAATTTTACACTTTACGAGTGTTTTTAAAATTTTTTTTAGACACAATTTTTTTTTTTTTTTAAGAATGTTTTAGAAACAACTTTTAAGGTATCTATGTTCTCGTTGTAAAAAAAAAAAAAATACATCTGTTACTTACCTATCATGTACATGCCATCCGGAGATATTGCCCGCTTCTTTCAAAGCAGCTTTCCACACTTTCACATCGTTTGTGTTAACCTTGGGATTTTTTACAAGTTCAGTGAACGCTTTAGCAAAAGTCCCAGTTAGATTTCGTACATCAGAGGGATCCACCCGATAAAAGACGGGAAAAATTGTCAACTTGTTCTCTTTCATGCATTCAACAATCTTTGCTAGTTCAATCAAGCACCATCTTGAAGAAGCATAGTTTATTGATAGAACAATGATTGCATACTCTGACATTTCTATTGCTTTCAAGAGCTCTGGAGAAATATATTTTCCTCGCTCAAGTTTTTCATCATCTCTGAAGGTGTCAATACCTTTTTGTACCAAAGCAGTGTAGAGATGGTCTGTAAAATTCTTGCGGGTATCAACACCGCAAAAACTAAGAAATACATCATGGTTATTAGAGGATGAAGATGAAGAGGAGGAGGAAGAGGTAGTTTGAGAGGCCATGGAAGCTTTTGTAAACTTTTACTAGGTTGTTTAGGGTGATGTCCCTGTCTGTTTTATCATCACTTGCAAGCTAGTTTATGGCGATGTCCTAGAGTGTGTTACAGACTTGGGAGATTGTTAAAGAGACTTTAGTTTCTTTATCAAGGCTCTGGGTTGGTGATAATATATGGAAGCAAATCCCGCTTTCCACGTTGTGAAAAAGTGGTCATGGATGAACTTCCAGGAAACCAGACATAAACTGATAAAAGTTTTAATGTTTTAGACTTCTTTTTTAATTTATTTTCCTAAGAAAGTTTTATACTTCTTTTATCTATCAAGTTTTATTTTTTATTTTATTTTATGAAGTTGGTAATTTACTAGACCTAGGAGAAGTGGGGGACTCTGTCCGTGTTGGGTTCCATAATAAGAGAAAGAAATGATACATCTATAATATTTTCATAACAAATTTTAAGTGACAAATTGTTATTGATATGTAAAACTAACCTTCTAAGTTTCTTTAGATTTCATTTCAGTCCTCTAACTTTCAAGTTTATTCAATTAAGACTTTTTCATCAACTTTTGTTATATGTTATGGTTAATTTTTCAATTTTATAAATTTTTCTTCAAATTTTTTAAATTAAAAAATTCAATTAATGATTGAAAATATTTTTCAGATTTTTTTTTAACAAAAAATTTTAACAAAAGTTAATGGAAATATCTTAACTGAATAAATTTAAAACTTAGAGTACTAAAATGAATTAAAGTAAAGAGAGTAAAGGTAGATAACTAAAATAAAATCTGACAAAAAAAAAAAAAAAAAAAAAAAAGTTAGAAATCAGTTTTGTATTTCCTTCGTAGTCAAAGTCAAAGTAGCTTATTTGTAAAGTTAAAGTGCGTGTACTGGCCTTTAGCGATGAAGTAGAAAAGATGAGGAACCCATTGTTTTGCGGGAAGATTCTTGGAAGATGGGGAGGCGTTGCAAACTGATTGATTAATGTAGAAAAAAATTTAATACTTTCACACGGAATTATGCCGGGCATAACTTTTGGCACAATTTTGTATCACAAATCAACATATTACAAGTTGTGATTGATAAGGTTATGTCAGTGGCCATATGGGACACCCTTTACCAATCACAACTCGCCATATGACACAAAATTATGCCAAAAGTGCCACGTGAATGCCGGACCCCCCTGTCTCACTTTTTTCTTTTGGTTAGTCACGGAAGGCAGAAATCACTTCCATCAATGATGACTATTCTCTATTCTTTTCTAACTTTTTGAAAAAAAAAAAAAAAAATGTAACGTTAATGTCATCCTCACATGAAGAAGATTTTTGTCGGTGCACAATGCTTTCCTCCTAAGCTTGGTATTTTTTTTTTAGCGAAAATCACATTTTCCTCCCTACATTTTCACGTGATTCCCACTTTAATCCTTATCTTTTATTTTCACCGTTTTTAGTCCTTAAAATCAAAAATCGTTCCATTTTAGTCCTTTCTGTCAATGCTCTAACGGCAAAGTCCTACGTGGCGAGATAGAACTATTAAAATAATAATAATAAATTTTATTTTGGCATTAAAAAATGCCACATTAGCATCTAAATTAAAAAAATTAATTTATTAATTTTAACTAAATAAAAAAATTAAAAACAGAAATAAAAACCAAAAATCACATTAATTGAGATTTATGTGTGTTTTGAACAAGAACAATAAGAACACAAACCCAAATCTAAGAACACAATTAAAATCCAAAAATCATGAATAACTCAAAAAATAAAATCACAAAATTAAACATAAGATCCACATCAAAATAAACATGAACAAGAAATTAAACATGAAAACAAAATTTAAAACCCAAAAAATTCGAACCTTAGATCCGAAACCCAGAATTAGAATTCATGTCAACATTCTTGACAAACCCGGATAAAATTGATAAATTAAACATGAACACATTATATATTTGAACAAGAACACAAACCCAAGAAATTTAAAACCCAAAAAATTAAATTCAAACCCGGTAAAATGAAATTTGAGTCTCCAAATCTCACATCCTAGCAAACCCAAGCAACCACCAACAAATTGGCAAAACCCAACCCACCACCACTCCACTAACCACCCACACCACCAACAGATCGGAACAAAACCGCCCGCCTCCACTCCACCGACCACACAAATCCATGTGTTGGAGACGAAAAAAAGAAAAAACAGTAGGCTAACCACTCATCGCAACCCACAATCCCAGCCACCACCATGTCTCGGCCACCCAACAAAAATCCACAAACCCAACCTTAAAATCGAGATTGGAAAGCCATAAGCCCACGTAGCACTAAAAATATAAAATCAGTAACCCCACGCAAAGAAAAAGTAAAGCCAATGAGTGAGCTATTGAAGGTGGAGGTAGAGATGGAGGTAAAGTCGGTGGAGGTGGAAAATAATGAAAAAAAAACCCAGGAAGTTCAAACCCGAGAATCGGTGTGTAGAGCTAACCACGGTGGAAGTGAGGCCGGTTATGGGTGGAGGTGAGGCCGATCATGGGTGGATGTGTTGTTTGGGGGTTCATGTGTTGTTTCTATATGCTTAGATCCCTATTAATAGTTCGGGAAAGATTGTTTTGAGCTTGGAATATTGATCTTGTTCTTATTTAATTCCTTGTTCATGTTTATTCTGACGTGGATCTTATGTTTAATTTTGTGATCTTATTTTTTTTTTTTTTGAGTTATTCATGATTTTTGGGTTTTAATTTTGTGTTCTTAGATTTGGGTTTGTGTTCTTGTTGTTCTTGTTCAAGACATACTTAGATCTCAATTCATGTGATTTTTTGTTTATATTTCTGTTTTTAATTTTTTATTTAGTTAAAATTAATAAATTTTTTTTTTTTAATTTAGATGCTGACTTGGCATTTTTTAATTCCAAAATAAAATTTATTATTATTATTTTAATAGTTCCGTTTGCCATGTAGGACTTTGCCATTAGGCACTGACGGCAAGGACTAAAATAGAACGGTTTTTTTATTTTAAGGACTAAAAGCGGTGAAAATAAAAGATGGGGACCAAAGTGGGAATCGCGTGAAAATATAGGGACGAAAATGTGGTTTTGCCTTTTTTTTTTTTGGGTTAAATTTTGTCCTTTTAAAAAAATCATGCTTCTTACTAATATGTTTAGAAATTGGAATAGTTAATTTAATTTAATATGTTTGTTTTATATTTTTTTTTTTTTTTTTTTTGGGAAAACTTTTAGATTTCTTCTCGCCCACCCGTTAACAGAAGCCTATTTTAAATGATAATAATAATACAATTTTGGAAAACTATGCTAAGAAGGTTCGAGGTGTCAGAAGAAGGAGGACACCCATTTCAACTTTACACATACGCTGCTTTGACTCGGAAGGGAATTATACAGAACTCTGCCCAAACATTTTACTGGGAAGATACCTGGAAGATGGAGAAGGATATTTAAGAACCGAGTTAAGTGTGAATACTTGACATATAATAATATGACTGTTTCACTTCTCACTTTTCTCTTTTGGTTAGGCCCCACGCGGAATCACTTTATGACTTATATACACAAAAAGAGAGATGATTTGAAAGAGTAACAGAAAAATAATTGATAAATAAATATAATATAAAAAAGATAATTTATATGAATTTTTGAAAATTAATTATATAAAATAGAAAAAAAAAATCCCTACGTTCAAATACACAAGAATTTTTGCATACAAATGCTCTATGGGTAAAGTTAAAGTGCGTGTACTTAGACATGGCAAAACTGGTCAAAATTTGCGGACTTGACACTATCCGACTCAAAAATATACCTGACCCGAACTCAAATTTTTTGACCCGAAACAAAAACGGGTTCACCTGTGACCCGACTCCATTTTTTTGCGAGTCAAGACAACTTGACCCGGATAACCCGTGACTCGACATGTTAAAAAAATTCGCTAAAAAAATATTTAGACTACGTCCTGATGTGCATAAAGCACAAAGCATTGAAAGAAAGGTGATTTGAAAGAGTAACAAAAAAAATGATAAAAAATATAATATAAAATAGATAATATGTATGAATTTTTGAAAAATAATTAGGTAAAACAGGGAAAAAAAAATTCTACATTAAAATACACAAGAATTTTTGCATACAAATGCTCTAAGTAATTTCCTTCATAGTCAAAGCAGCGTTATGTGTAAAGTTAAAGTGGGTTTTTTTTAAAAAAAAATAACTATAAAACCCAAACTATATTATTAGTTAGGCAACGTTTCAAACATATTTAGTTTCTAACAATTCGAGTCTAGAGGACTCGATTTTGGGCTTATAAATCGAGTATATTGTACTCGAGTTTCCTATTTTGCCAGCAGTTGAGGTAGACAAAGTGTCCACGTAGGCCTAGAAATCGAGTTCATTGGACTCAGTTTGGTTTAAAGGAAATTGAGTCCATTGTACCAGTTTATGGAAAACGAGTCTATTGAACTCGATTTCCTTTTGGCCCTCCACGTGTCCATCAAAACATAGATCGCACTCAAAAACTCAAGTTCAAAACACACTCACAGTGTTCTCACTCTCACTCTCATTCCCTCTCACTCTTAGTCTCTCTCTCACTCTCACTCTCACTCTCATTCCCTCTCGCTTCATTGTTGTCGATCTCAGTCTCATTCCCTCTCACTCTCACTCTCATTCCCTCTCGCTTTGTCATTTTGTCACTCTTAGTCTCATTCCCTTTCACTCTCACTCTCATTCCCTCTCGCTCCGTCACTGCCGCCCCCTCTCGCTCCGTCGCTTCGTCTTCGCCTCGCTTAGCCTTTCTCCCTCGGACATTGATTTTGGTTGGCTCATTTGGTAGTCTATCACAAAAGTAAGGACTCTCTCTCCGCTACAATAATAACTTTCTCAACCTTTGATAAGACTCCTCCCAATCCCTGAATATTTTTGCAATAGCTCATTGTTTCGCATCACATATCTTATAGTAAGAAAGCTTATGCCCATAATACTTCCCTTTAATGAAATCTTTGAGGTGATAAATTGTTGTCATGTGTTTTTCTTGCAACAATGGAACAAATTCTGTTGCAAGATAATTACAATCCATCATTCTCCCATCAAGGGCCGTGCCAAGGGGTATACAACTGTGAGGACCCCTATAAAATGTGACCATCCATAGTCCATGTTCGGGCTTCGCGATTGCCCCAACGTACCACATGCATGACTCATCGACACATTTCACAAACAGTCTACTTTTGGTTGACCTACTAGTCATAAAGTTTCTGTTATGCTTTGCGGCGTAAATTGTTAATGCACGTTTCACTGCCTCTTTATTCGCAAAAATCAAACCTTTTGCAAAATTCATGTCCGCATTCCAAGAAGAACCAAATGCTTGCTAAACAACTTCAGGATCAACCATATTTTCCCAAGTATTTACATAAAATGATGAGGCAGGAGGTTCATAAATGGGGGTTGTATTTGTAACATGATGAACTTTACTTGATGAGCGCCCCGCATCATCTTCATCACATTCAGCCATATCATCAACATGAGGATTGAGAGTAATTTCATGGTCATCAACACCCCTGTCAAAGTCGCGTTGCTCAATCCTCTCTTCGTATTCATCTCTATCATCAAAATCTTCCCCAAAATAGTCTTCGTCTTCATCTTCAACTACTGGAATTATAGAGGATTCACCTCGATGTGTACAAAATTGAGCTTCATATCTATTTCTAGGTTCGCTCTCAATTGTTGTTGGTGTCTCTTGAAAAGGGGGTGTATAGCCTCCCAATGTGGTGCATCGATCATCCAGGACTGCAAGCTGTAGAGATGTAGTTGTTTGTACAATTTCCTCTACGCCGACTTCCGCACGTGGCTCCAAAGTGATGTACAACTTAAAATCTACTACTTGTTCCCATTTTTACATCTTACTAAACATGAATTTCACATGTTTGTCCTCTGTTATCGCTATATATCTGTAATTAATGCATTGATTGAGGACTTCATGTGGAGAACGAAAAGTAATATGTATGTCATGCAAAGTAGGGTTCACTTGCAACTCTTCCATAATTTTTACTTTCAAATCATTTAGGGTCTTTAGCTTACAGCGTATCATCATATAGTAGCCTTTGGATACCGGACCTTGAAATGAGAATTCGTCATAAGGGTTGGCATTGCTAAGGGGTCGGCATTGCTAAAGGGTCCACCGTAGTATATATTTATATGGATCATTGTCAACCTATAGATCATCAAGTGTAATTGTGTTAGTAACAAGTTTATAACACTCAATCAACATCAATCACAAAACTTTGTGTATAAAATGCCAACAATACTGACCTCAACCAAATTTGCATATACTCACCTTAGGTCGCATACAAAAATAGTCATTACCAATTTCATATTCTTTTAAAATTCCAAATCCTTCTAGGGGCATGACTTTCAAAACCCATTCAAATAAGTTATGATGAACAAAAATATTATATATCAACCAGTTATCCATTGAAATCTCTATTACAAATCTTAAACAAATATATCTTGAAATAATTTATGGTAAAAAAACTACAAATACTATCTTAGGTATCAAACTCATAAACCATTTCATATCCATGATAAAGACCTAAAAGTACTAAATATTCCTAACAATTGATCACAATATTTAGTACTAAATATTCCCAATAATTAATCACAATATTAATGTTTTAAAAAAACTTAGCATATTATCACAATATTTACACTAACAAACAAAACAAAACAAATATTCCCATATGTTGTAATAACATAATTAATCACAATATTTGGTACTAAATATTCCCAATAATCACAATATTAATTTTTTTAAAAAAAATTAGCAAATAATTTAATCACAATATTTACACTAACAAAAAAAAAATTCCCAATATGTTGTAATTTAATCACAATATTTAATACTAAATATTCCCAATAATTAATCATAATATAATTTCAACAAAAAAAAAAAAAACTAGCAAACAATCACAATATACTAACAAATAAACTAATCACAATATACTAACAAATAAATTAATCACAATATTTACACTAACAAACAAAAAAAACAAAACTTTTCCTAATATGTTCTAAATTTTTAAAAAAAAAAAAAAAAAATCTAGCAAATAATCACAATATTGTAAAAACATTACCTGAGATGAGTGTTGTGTGAGACAGCTTAGGAAAGTTGTGAGTGAAGAGAATAATGCTGAGAGCTGAAGGTGTGAGACGGGTAAGGAGAACAAGTCCTAGCTGGGACCCACAACAATACGTGGAGGGCTGGGAACCATTCATGAAAATCGAGTCCAATAGGCTCGATTTCCCGCTTAGTGTGCTCGGTATCCACGTGACTTAAAACTGTTGAGTCTTTGGGGATGAGACTAGTAAATCGAGTCCAGTGGACCCAATTTCTATGTACAAAAACCGAGTCCAGTGGACTCGATTTCTATGTACAAAAACCGAGTCCAGTGGACACGCTTTCTGGGCCTAGGTGGACACTTTGTCCACCTCATCTGCTGGCAAAATAGGAAACTCGAGTACAATATACTCGATTTATAAGCCCAAAATCGAGTTTTCTGGACTAGAATTGTTAGAAACCAAATATATTTGAAATGTTGCCTAATTAATAATATAGTTTGGGTTTTATAGATATTTTTAAAAAAAAAACCGTTAAAGGTGCGTGTACTCGCGCGCCTTTGACACCGAGGAACCATCTTAGCAATGAAGTAGGAAAAGATGAGGAACCCCTTTGTTTCGCTGGAAGATTCCTGGAAGATGGGGAGGCCTTGCAAACTGATTGATTAATGTAGAAAAAATGAATACTTTGACACGTGAATGCCGGACTCTCTGTCTCACTTTTTTCTTTTGTATAGTCACGGAAGGCAGAAATCACTGCCACCAATGATGACTATTCTCTATTCTTTTTTTTTTTTTTTTTTATAACTTTTTGAAAGAAAAAAAATAATGTAACATTAATGTCATCCTCACTTTAAGAGCATTTTTGTCGGTGCACAATGCTTTCCTCCTAAATTTGGTAGTTTTGAGTTAAATTTTGTCCTTAAAAAAAAAAAAAAAAAATCAAGCTTTTTACTATTCATGCCCGGACATTTTACTGGGAAGATACCTTGAAGATAGAGAAGGATACTTGAGAACCGATTTATGTGTGAATCCTTGACATATATGTGACTCTCACTTCTCACTTCTCACTTCTCACTTTTCTCTTTTGGTTAGTCACCACGCGGCAGGGGCGGAGGCACGTTATGCCTTGGGGGGGCCATGGCCCCCCCAAAATTTTTTAAAACCTCTATAATAGTAGTAGGAAGAAATAGGTCTCACACTTTCATTTAAGAGCTGGCCCCCCTATGAGAAAAACTTGGCCCCTCCTCCAATACGTAGCCATAAAAATGCCCCACCCCAAATTCCTACTTTTCATCTTTTTGACTTTTCTTTTCATTCTCTAAGACATGTCAGCCATATCCCACATTTTTTTCTTGAGTGAGGCTATGTCCCATAGCTATTCAAAGTCCTATGTTGTATTGGTGTGGGAATTATCATTAGAGAGTGGAGAGAGGATACAGTATTAGACTATTAGTAGGAATGAAATTGATTTTGAATTTAGTTGAGATGAATGAAATTGATTTTGAATTTATTTTTGACCATAGTAGTCTAATTTGGTTGAGTTTAACTGCTATTTATTTTATAGTTGCTTATAGTGATTTTGTTATATTTAATTTCTATAAATATTATTTTTTGTAAATGTAGTCTAATTTTGGTTAGATTTTATGTTTTTTTTTTTTTTTTTTCTAAGACTAATGCAAGAAGACATGTATATATGTATATATGTCATACTTTGTATTTTTCTTGAATTGTAAATCAATATGATAATATTACCTCGGCCCCCCCAACCAAAAAATTCTGGCAACGCCCCTGTTTACTAATATGGTTAGAAATTGGAATAGTTAATTTGATTTGATTTGATTTAATTTAATTTAATTTAATATATTTGTTTTATACACAATTTTTTTTTTTGGTTGAAAACTTTTAGATTTCTTCTCGCCCACCCGTTAACAAAAGCCTATTTTAAATGATAATAATAATAATACAATTTTGGAAAACTTTGCTATGAAGGTTCGAGGTGTCAGAAGGAGGACACCCATTTCAACTTTACACATACGCTGCTTTGACTCGGAAGGGAATTACATAGAAGTCTTTAACTTTATCATAAGCCCAAACATTTTACTGGGAAGATACCTGGAAGATGGAGAAGGATAATTGAGAACCGAGTTAAGTGTGAATACTTGACATATAATAATGTGACTGTTTCACTTCTCACTTTTCTCTTTTGGTAGTCACCACGCGGAATCACTTTATGACTTATATACACAAAAAGAGGGATGATTTGAAAGAGTAACAAAAAATAATTGATAAAAAATATAATATAAAAAAGGATAATTTATATGAATTTTTGAAAAATAATTATGTAAAATAGGAAAAAATAAATTCCTACGTTAAAATACACAGGAAATTTTGGATACAAATGCTCTATGTGCAAAGTTAAAGTGCGTGCTTTCAAAAAAAAAAAAAAAAAAAAAAAAAAAAAAGTTAAAGTGCGTGTACTTAGAAATGGCAAAACTAGTCAGAATTTGCGGACCCAACCCGATCCGACTTGAAAAATACCTAATTTGAACTCGAATTTTTTGATTCAAAGCAAAAATGAGTTGACCCATGACACGACCACATTTTTTTGTGAGTCAGCCCAACCTAACTTGAATAATCGTAACCCGACACGTTAAAAAAATTAGCTAAAAAAATATTTAGACTACGTCTTGATGCTAGGTGCATAAAACACAAAACATCGAAAGAGAGATGATTTGAAAGAGTAAAAAATAAAATGATAAAAAATATAATAAAAAATAGATAATATGTATGTGTAAGGACTCGATTTGTAACGAACGTAATAAAGTGTTGGGTTCGCACGTAAAAAGGCCCAAACAATATCACTTATAGAGCATGGGTTTGAAAGGCTAGGCCTTAGTCACCAGACGCGAGGTTTTCATGGTGTTCATACATGGTTTAAAGCGTATTCGCCACGGGAGTTGTTCTCCGGGAGGCGGGTGGGGAGGCTACGGTTTTTGGCCATTTTTCCCAGCCCCTTTCTGGCGCACTAACTTTTACATTATATAGTCCTTCTTGGTCGATCTTAGCCCTCCACTTGTTGGTCGGGCAGGTGCTTATTTTCGCACCCATCCCATCTACTGTCCCTTCTCACGGTCTATTAGTTGCGATGATCGAAGTTACACCGTCCCAGCGTCTTTTCTCATTAACATGATCGAGGATCTTTGCGGGTGCATTTAATGCGAAGGGGACGTATTTTCCTTGATCTAATCTTTACTCCGTACCTCCACGTGGGCCCCATTCCACTCACATCACCTTCGGGGGGCTGTTCGGGGATGGCCCCTATCAAGACGTTGCTATTCCCATTGAAGTCCTAGAGTGCCGAGGATAGGGTCATCCTCAGTTGTTTCTCTTAACACCTCGGTCTTTGATCATTCGTCCTCGGCACACCACCTCCTCGGCACGGGCCCCGAGCACGGATAGAGCGTGGGCCGGATCATGAGATCCCCGGCCCCACAATAGCCCCTCAAAATCCTACTATCCGACTCCTCGGACGGATAGGAGGGTTTTGATGACATCAGACGTCTGCCAATGCTTGTCAATACTTGTCACCTATCGGTTCCCGAGACTTTTTATCCGCCCGAGACACGTTCCTAGCGCCCTTGGAAGGTGAAACGTGGCCTTATTAAATACGGGCGGCTTTGTGTTTCCCACGTTCGATGGCGTGATGAAGATCAAACGGTGGTGATTCCTTGGTCTTTATGGGCAGGAAAATTTGTGCGATTACCCTAGAAAGTATAAGAGATTTTTTGGAACGGATCTGTCTCTTGAGTTTTGCACCTAAGAGTTCTAGCGCGTATATTCTAGGTTCATCTGAACTTTCGTTCAAACTCAAGTCTATCTCCAGCACAAAAAGCCTATCCGAAGCGCCTTTCCTCTTTTATGTAAGTTCCCCGCCTCTATTAACTCGTGCTTTTTCTTTTAAGGTTTATTTTTCTACGGTTCCCTTCCTTCTCCCGTTGCTGGTTGAGTTTGTTGAGTACATCATAGAAATGGTTAAATCGAGACTAAGGAAATTAGTCGATGCTGAGGAGGCGATGAACAAGTTCATCGCCGACTACAAAATTCCTCCCAACGTAAGTCCGAGGCATTGTAAGATGGGGGAATGGCACTATAAAAGGGCAACGGGCGAGGTAGTAATTCCCGTCCTCGCCTTTGTAGAGGGGGGTATGAGAATCCCTATGGGGCCGGTAACGAGGGGTTACCTCGGGCACTTCCGATTAGCCCCCACCCGGTCGCGCCGAGAACGTGTTTAGGATTAAGGTTGTGTGGACGCTTTAAACGAAAAGATGAGGCTAAGACTGACCCACCATGACGTGAATTAGTGCTATAATCTCCAAAATTTGAAGGGGAAATCCTACTACATGAAGACGAGGGACGAGAGGGTTCGACTAATCCAGTGCCTCCCCGATTCCAACAAGGGATTAAACAAGGATTTCCTTATCGTCTCTGGTGAATGGCACGATGGCGATCCGTGCCCCATAGTAGAAGGAGAACCAAGTGGGTATCTGGGAATGGAAGGGTGATGACCCTTTACGCCATTCTAATCTGATGTTGTTCGGTGACTAACCATGTATACGTGTTTTTTCTTTTTGTAGATCCACACACCTATCAACGGCATTTTCACTTAGTCAACCGGGCGGACTTAGAGACTGTTCTTCAAGCGGCAGTTTTCGTAAATGACGGAGATGGTCAAGTCCGAGCCGCTCACAAAATACTAGGGTACCCTCCTGTTCAGAAGTCATTTGCGGACGCAAGGCATGTGATCGGCGCCCGGCCGTCCTTGGCTTCCAAAAATTACCGTGGTCGAGACAGGATTTTTAATCTCCCGGGAACCATCTATCCCCGAGAACATCTCACCGGTGGGCCCTTCCTCGTCTCATCAAGTAGCAGAGGACGAAGGCGAGCTAAATCAGCTCGAGGAAGGTTTTGGGGTATTTGACCTAACCAACCAATCCGAGGATCCTTCTGGTGATATTGGTGACCCAGCCTTGTCCGAGGTGGAATTGTCATTAGTAGGCACCTCTACTCAGGCCGAGATGGGACTCAAGAGAAAGCCCCCGACCCCCCTACTCGAACTCCTCGAGGGTCAACCCGGGAAGGATACGCGAGGAACGCCACAACCCAATGGTCCTTCCCCTCCACCTCGCCCCAGATTGTCCGGACTAGGTCATCTTCCACCAAGTCACAGCCCACAATCCCCCGACCCAAACTTCCCGCTTCCTCCCAACCAGCTCTACCTCCTCGGCCGGAAGGCACCGATTCAAAGAGAAAGAGAAGCCCCAAGGGCAAGGAAACCATGGACGGGGGAAAATCCCAACCTTCTAAGGAGAAGGAGGAGGCTCCGCGCACAAAACAACTCAAGATTGGACACCAAAGCAAGGGCAAAGAGACTCAAGTCCAATCCTCTCCAGGCAAGGGAAAAGGGGTCGAGGCCCGGTCCTTGGCAAGCGCCTGGCTTCCCGCCCCAATGCTTCACGGGGACCCACTATTGGAAACTGCATCCATGAGGGACCTTGGAGATGGCGAGGGTGGCTACGTGGCGGACGCACTAGGGAGAACTATGCTACTCCCCACCGACATGGATGGACTGAGGAAAATGAGGATGCGGGAGGTCTTCCTCAGCACTAAGAGGTACTTGGGCATGGTAAGGTTTCTTGAAACCTAAAACTTTATTAACTTTCGTTTCTGGTTGGTCATTAACTATGCATTTATCTCCCTTGCCAGGCTCTCCAGGCCACCTATAGGATGGAGGAAGAGGTGAATAATAAGAGTAAGACGGTCGAGAATGAACGCACCAAGTGCTTAACGGCCGCGAAGACTCTCCGGGGCTTCGAGGATGACCTCGCCAAGGCCAGGGCTGACCTAACGATCGCTATACGTGAAAGGGATAGCGCCTCGGCTGGCTTAGCTAGTGCCCAAAAACAGGCCGAGGACCAAACAAAACGTCTATTAGAAGACGACGATCAGCTGCGAATAGCTAAAGACCTGATCAAGGATTTTAATAAAAAAGCAGCCATGGCAGAGCATGACAAAGGTGTGGCGGAGTATGCCCGTGACGAAGCCGTAAGGGCCAAGCGAGAGGCCGTGTTTGCGAGAAATGAGGCTGAGGCCGCCAAGGAAACGGCCGAGGATGATGGTTATAATGCGGGTGTAGCTGAAACCCAAGCCATCCTTAAAGCCCAGATTCCTAGAGTATGCAGGCTCTCTTGCTCCCCAGGTTTGGGAAGAGGCATTGAAGCGAGCTGGGGTGAATGCTTCATCCGATTTGTGGAAAGCGGAGAACATATTCTACCCTCTGACCATCCGCGAGGTCACTTCCTCCAGCTCCGTGACTATGAGCGACCAACCCGAGGAAGAGGTCACTCGGTAGTAGGATTTACAAGTCAGCGGCTCTCCTGGCAAGACGCTCAAAGAGGGAGAACTTCAGGATGTGATAGAAATACCTCAGCATACGGATCCTGATGCACCCAAAGAGGTTATCGAGCCCGTGGTTGGCACTCGGATGCCTAATGCTGAGGAGCCAGCCGCACTTGCCCAGCCCCCACAGGCCATTCCCCTTGCCGTGGTCCCCAAGAGTACCGACATCGACGACCTGTTCAGCCTTCCCCAGAAGGGAATATCCACCCGGGCGTCAAAGCTGATTCCGTTCCGACTTCCCAGGACGTGGCCGACGCAAAACTAAAGAAGTATAAACCCTGGCTAGGCTCCATATTTGTTTTTAGCTTAACGATTAACTTGTTTCTTTTTCATTTTGAAAACTTTGTAATCTATTAGTAGTTGGAACCTATTGAACATGTATATATGAAACCTTCTTCTTCCTTTTTCCTTTTGGTTACTTATTAGTTGCCCTTGTCAACACTTACTTATTGTTCATGAATTTTGAACTAATTTATCTTAACACGTATGAATAATTGTGCATGCGATACGTTTAACATCACGTTTCAAAACCTTAGCCCACCCGCACCTGCAGAGCCTTGAACTCATTTCTAACCCTCACTCAACGAAGATATAGGCATCATTTTAGATGTCACGTGTAGTTGCTAAGTCCTGCTTAGTACCCAGGTTCCTTTAAAATAGTGATAAGTAATTGGTTTCCCCATAGGTTTGAGTCCGAGGACCATACAATACCTTGGTTCTGTCCAAAACTTGATAAATAGTGATAAGTAGTTGGTTTCCCTATAAGTTTGAGTCCGAGGACCATACAATACCTTGGTTCTGTCCAAAACTTGATAAATAGTGATAAGTAGTTGGTTTCCCCATAGGTTTGAGTCCGAGGACCATACAATACCTTGGTTCTGTCCAAAACTTGATAAATATTGATAAGTAGTTGGTTTCCCCGTAGGTTTGAGTCCGAGGACCATACAATACCTTGGTTCTGTCCAAAACTCGATTTTGATAAGTAGTTGGTTTCCCCATAGGTTTGAGTCCGAGGACCATACAATACCTTGGTTCTGTCCAAAACTCGATTTTGATAAGTAGTTGGTTTCCCCATAGGTTTGAGTCCGAGGACCATACAATACCTTGGTTC
Organism: Quercus dentata; assembly: GCA_028216015.1. Taxonomy (NCBI): domain Eukaryota; kingdom Viridiplantae; phylum Streptophyta; class Magnoliopsida; order Fagales; family Fagaceae; genus Quercus; species Quercus dentata. The sequence continues at coordinate 222,191 of CP116452.1, read as the reverse complement.
TCTCCAAAACTTGATTTTGATAAGTAGTTGGTTTCCCCATAGGTTTGAGTCCGAGGACCATACAATACCTTGGTTCTGTCCAAAACTTGATAAATATTGATAAGTAGTTAGTTTCCCCATAGGTTTGAGTCCGAGGACCATACAATACCTTGGTTCTGTCCAAAACTTGATAAATAGTGATAAGTAGTTGGTTTCCCCATAGGTTTGAGTCCGAGGACCATACAATATCTTGGTTCTGTCCAAAACTTGATAAATATTGATAAGTAGTTGGGGAATTAACCCCTTGGCTGTGGCATGAGACCTTGGTTTTGGGGGGAATTAGCTCCTCGGCCAAGCCCCTAGAACCATCCGTGCGGCCGACGCTTCAAAACGTAGCCCCTAGTAAAGAAACGTAGCCCCTAGTGGAACTTTACACTAGAACACTACAACCGGCTGTTAGAAATGATAAAGGAACTGTTTCGACCTACCGACTATGCCAACACAAAAGCCTTTCCCACAGACGGCGCCAATTGTAAGGACTCGATTTGTAACGAACCGTAAGAGTGTTGGGTTCGCACGTAAAAAGGCCCGAACAATATCACTTATAGAGCATGGGTTTGAAAGGTTAGGCCTTAGTCACCGGACGGCGGGTTTTTCGTGGTGTTCATACATGGTTTAAAGCATATTCGCCCCGGGAGTTGTTCTCCTGGAGGCGGGGCGGGAGGCTCAGTATTTGGCCATTTTTCCCAGCCCCTTTTCGGCGCATTAACTTTTACATTATATAGTCCTTCTTGGTCGATCTTAGCCCTCCACTTGTTGGTCAGGCAGGTGCTTATTTTCGCACCCGTCCCATCAACTGTCCCTTCTTACGATCTATTAGTTGCGATGATTGAAGTTACACCGTCCAAGTGTCTTTTCTCATTAACATGATCAGGATGCTGGCGGGTGCATTTAATGCGGAGGGGACGTATTTTCCTTGATCTAATCTTACTCCGTACCTCCACGTGGGCCCCATTCCACTCACATCACCTTCGGGGCTGTTCGGGGATGACCCCTATCAAGACGTTGCTATTCCCATTGAAGTCCTAGAGTGCCGAGGATAGGGTCATCCTCATTGTTTCCCTTAACACCTCGGCCTTTGATCATTCGTCCTCGGCACACCACCTCCTCGGCACGGGCCCCGAGCACGGATAGAGCGTGGACCGGATCATGAGATCCCCGGCCCCACAATATGAATTTTTAAAAAATAATTATTTAAAATAGAAAAAAATAAATTTTTACGTTAAAATACACAAGAATTTTTGCATACAAATGCTCTAAAGTAATTTCCTTCGTAGTCAAAGCAGCGTTATGTGTAAGGTTAAAGTGCGTGTACTCGCGCCGAGGAACCATCTTAGCAATGCAGTAGGAAAAGATGAGGAACCCCTTTGTGTCGCTGGAAGATTATTCCTGGAAGATGGGGAGGCCTTGCAAACTGATTGATTAATGTAGAAAAAATGAATACTTTGACACGTGAATGCCGGGCCCTCTGTCTCACTTTTTTCTTTTGGATAGTCACGGAAGGCAGAAATCACTGCCACCAATGATGACTATTCTCTATTCTTCTTCTTTTTTTTTTTTTTTTTTTTTTTTGAAAGAAAAAAAATAATGTAACATTAATGTCATCCTCACTTTAAGAGCATTTTTGTCGGTGCACAATGCTTTCCTCCTAAATTTGGTAGTTTTGAGTTAAATTTTGTCCTTTAAAAAAAAAAAAAAAAAATCAAGCTTCTTACTAATATGTTTAGAAATTGGAATAGTTAATTTGATTTAATTTAATTTAATATATTTGTTTTATACACAATTTTTTTTTTTGGTTGAAAACTTTTAGATTTCTTCTCGCCCACCCGTTAACAAAAGCCTATTTTAAATGATAATAATAATAATACAATTTTGGAAAACTTTGCTACGAAGGTTCGAGGTGTCAGAAGGAGGAGGACACCCATTTCAACTTTACACATACGCTGCTTTGACTCGGAAGGGAATTACATAGAAGTCTTTAACTTTATCATAAGCCCAAACATTTTACTGGGAAGATACCAGGAAGATGGAGAAGGATAATTGAGAACCGAGTTAAGTGTGAATACTTGACATATAATAATGTGACTGTTTCACTTCTCACTTTTCTCTTTTGGTAGTCACCACGCGGAATCACTTTATGACTTATATACACAAAAAGAGAGATGATTTGAAAGAGTAACAAAAAATAATTGATAAAAAATATAATATAAAAGAGGATAATTTATATGAATTTTTGAAAAATAATTATGTAAAATAGGAAAAAATAAATTCCTACGTTAAAATACACAAGAAATTTTGGATACAAATGCTCTATGTGTAAAGTTAAAGTGCGTGCTTTTTCAAAAAAAAAAGAAAAAAGTTAAAGTGCGTGTACTTAGACATGGCAAAACTAGTCAGAATTTGCGAACCCGACCCGATCCGACTTGAAAAATATCTAATTTGAACTCGAATTTTTTGATCCAAAGCAAAAATGAGTTGACCCATGACACGACCACATTTTTTTGCGAGTCAACCCAACCTAACCTGAATAATCGTAACCCGACACGTTAAAAAAATTAGCTAAAAAAATATTTAGACTACGTCCCGATGCTAGGTGCATAAAATACAAAACATCGAAAGAGAGATGATTTGAAAGAGTAAAAAATAAAATGATAAAAAATATAATAAAAAATAGATAATATGTATGAATTTTTAAAAAATAATTATTTAAAATAGAAATGTGGGGTAGGGAGCTTATGATCCGGCCCACGCTCTATTAGGGCTCGGGGCCCATGCCGAGGAGGGTGTGTGCCGATGACGAATGATGAAAGGCCGATGTGTTGAGGGGAACAGCTGAGGACGACCCTATCCTCGGCACTCCAGGACTTCAAAGGGGAGAGCAACGTCTCGATGAAGGCTATCCCCAAACAGCCCCCTGAAGGAGATGCGAGTAGAATGGGGCCTACGTGGAGGTACGGTGCAAAATTGGTTCAAGTTAAATACGTCCCCTCTGCATTAAATGCACTCGCCAAACATCGACCATGTTAATGAGAAAAGACGCCTGGACGGGGTAACCGATCGATCATCGCAACTAACAGAAAGCAAGAAGGGACGGTGATGGGACGGAGAATGTGCAGTAGGCACTGCACGACCAACAAGTGGAGGGCTAAGATCAACCAAGAATGGCTATATAATGTGAAGGCTAATGCACCAAGTGAGGGGGTGGGAAAAATGGCCAAAAACCGAGTCTCGGCCCGCCTCCAGGAGAAAGACTTCTAGGGCGCACACGATTTAATTATGTATGAACACCACGGAAAACCACCGTCTTGTAACCAAGGCCTAGCCTTTCAAACCCACGCTCTATAAATGATATTGTTTGGGCCTTTTTACGTGCGAACCCAACATTATTATGGGTCGTTACAAATCGTGTCCTCACAATTGGCGCCGTCTGTGGGAAGGCTTGTGTGTTGGCATAGACGGTAGGTTGAGACAGTCCCCTTGTCATTTCTAACAGCCGGTTGTAGTGTTCTAGAGTAAAGTTCCACTAGGGGCTATGATTCTTTACTAGGGGCTGCGCCCGTAGCGTCGAAAGACGAATGGTTCTAAGGGCTTGGCCGAGGAGCTAATTCCCCTTAAACCAAGGTCCCATGCCATAGCGGAGGGGTTACTTCCCCCAACTACTTATCAAAATCAAGTTTTGGACAGAACCAAGGTATTGCATGGTCCTCGGACTCAAACCTATGGGGAAACCAACTACTTATCAAAATCAAGTTTTGGACAGAACCAAGGTATTGCATGGTCCTCGGACTCAAACCTATGGGGAAGCCAACTACTTTAAAGAAACCTGGATACTAAGCAGGACCTAGCAACTACACGTGACATCTCGGATGATGCCTATATCTCCATTGAATGAGGGTCGAAATGAGTTCAAGGCTCTAGGTGCGGGTAAGCTAACGTTCTGAAACATGATTCTAAATTTATCGCATGCACAACTATTCATACGTGTTAAGATAATTAGTTCAAAATTCATAAACAATAGTAAGTATCGACAAGGGCAACTAACAAGTAACCAAAAGGAAAAAGGAAGAAAAGGATTTCATATATACACGTTCAACTGATTCAAACTACTAGTAGATTACAAAGTTTTCAAAATGGAAAAGAAATAGGTTAATCGTTAAACTAAAAACAAATATGAAGCCTGGCCAGGGTTTCTACTTCTTTAATTTTGCGTCGGCCACGCCCTGGGAAGGCAGAACGGGATCGGCTTCGACGCCTTGGAGGATAGTCCCTTCTGGGGAAGGCTGAACAGGGTCGGTGTCGGTACTCTTGGGGACCACAAAGAAGGGGAATTGCCTGTAGGGGCTGGGCAAGTATGGTGGCTCCTCAAAGATTAGGCATCGAGTGCCAACAACGGGCTCGACAACCTCTTTGGGTACCTCGGGATCCGTATGCTGAGATGGTTCTATCACATCCTGAAGTTCTCCCTCTTTGAGCGTCTCGCCAGGAGAGGCGCCGACTGCACGGTTTTCGGATCGAGTGACCCCTTCCTCGGGTTGGTCGCTCACAACCATGGAGCTGGTGGAGGTGGCCTCACGGATAGCTGTAGGGTAGAATATGTTCTCCGCTTTCCATAAATCGGATGAAGCATTCACCCTAGCTCGCTTCAAGGCCTCTTCCCAAACATGGGAGCAATAAAGCCTGCATACTCCAGGAATCTGGGCTTTAAGGATGGCTTGGGTTTCAGCTACCCCCGCATTATAACCATTATCCTCGGCCGTTTCCTTGGCGGCCTCAACCTCGTTTCTGGGAAACTCGGCCTCCCGCTTGGCCCTTATGGCTTCGTCACGGGCATACTCCGCCATACCTTTGTCATGCTCTGCCATGACCAGTCTTTTATTTAAATCCTTGATCAGCTCTTTAGCTATTTGCAATCGATCCTCGGCTTCTAGCAGACGTTTTGTTTGGTCCTCAGCCTGTTTTTGGGCGCTGGCTAAACCCGCCGAGGTGCTATCCCTGTCTTGGATAGCGTCTGTTAGGCGATCTTGGCCTTGGCGAGGTCGTCCTCGGAAGCTTTAAGTGTCTCGCGGCCGCAAGCGCTTGGAGCATTCATTCTCGGTCGCCTTACTCTGATTGTTCACCTCTTCCTCCATCCTATAGGTGGCCTGGAGAGCCTGTCAAGGGAGATAAATACATCGTGAATGACAAACCGGGAGTGAGAGTTAATAAAGTTTTAGGTTTCAAGAGCCTTACCATGCCCAAGTACCTCTTCGTACCGAGGAAGACCTCCTGCATCCTCATTTTCTTCAGCCCATCCACGTCGGTGGGAAGTAGCATGGTTCTCCCTAGTGCGTCTGCCACGTAACCACCCTCGCCATCTCCAAGGTCCCTTATGGACGCGGTTTCCAACAGTGGAACCCCGTGGAGCATTGGGGCGAGAAGCCAGCGCTTGGCGAGGATTGGGCCTCGATCCCCTTTCCCTTGCCTTGAGAAGGTTGGACTTCGGTCTCCTTACCCTTGCTTTGGTGCCCAATCTTTAATTGCTTCGCACGCGAGGCTTCCTCCCTCTCCTTAGAAAGTTGGGACTTTTCCCCATCCACGGTTTCCTTGCCCTTGGGACTCCTCTTTCTCTTTGAATTAGTGCTCTCCGAGGAGGAGGAGAGAGCTGGTAGGGGAGGAGCGGGAAGTTTGGGGCGAGGGGATTGTGGCTGTGACTTTGAGGAGGATGACCTAGTCCGGATAGCCTGGGGCGGAGGTGGTGGGGAAGGAGCATTGGGTTGTGGCATTCCCTGCGCACCCTTCCCTGGTTGACCCTCGAGGAGTTCGAATAGGCTGGTCGGGGGCTTTCTCTTGAGTCCCATCTCGGCTTGAGAAGATGTGCTTATCGATGACAATTTCGCCTCGGACAAGGCTGGGTCACCTATATCGCCGGAAGGATCCTCGGATTGGTTGGCTAGGTTAAATACCCCAAACCCTTCCTCGGGCTGATCTAACTCGCCTTTGTCTTTCGCTACTTGACGAGATGAGGAGATGTCCACCAGTGGATGCTTTCGGGGACAGATGGTACTTCGGAGATTAAAAATCCTGTCTCGACCACGGTAATTTTTGGAAGCCGAGGACGGCTGGCGCCGATCACGTGCCTAGGGTCGGCAAATGACTTCTGGACGGGAGCGTACCATAATATTTTGTGAGCGGCTCGAACTTGACCATCTCCGTCATTTACGAAAATTGCCACTTGTAGAACAGTCTCCAAGTCCACCCGGTTAACTAAGTGAAAATGTCGTTGATAAGCATGTGGATCTACAAAAGAAAAACACATATGCATGGTTAGTTACCGAATCACATCAGATTAGAATGGCGCAAAGGGTCGGCGCCCTTCCATTTCCTATACCCCACCTGGTTCTCCTTTTACTATGGGGCACTGATTGCCATCATGCCATTCATCGGAGACGATAAGGAAATCCTTGTTTAACCCCTTGTTGGAATCAGGGAGGCATTGAATTAGTCGAACCCTTTCATCTCTCATCTTCATATAGTAGGATTTTCCCTTCAAGTTTTGGAGATTATAGCACCAATTCATGTCGTGGTGGGTCAGCCTTAACCCCATCTTTTTGTTTAAAGCATCCACGTAACCGAGAATCCTAAACATGTTGCCGGTGCACTGGGTGGGAGCTAATTGGAAGTGCCCGAGGTAACCCCTCGTTACCGGCCCCATAGGGATTTTCATACCCCCCTCTACAAAGGCGAGGACGGGAATCACTACCTCGCCCGTTTCCCTCTTATAGTGCCACTCCCCCATCTTACAATGCCTTAGACTTACGTTGGGAGGAATCTGAATCGGCGATGAACTTATTCATCGCCTCTTGAGTATAAACTAATTTCCTCAGTCTCGATTTAGCCATCTCTATGATTTACTAAATAAACTCAACCAAATGACGGGAGAAGAAAGGGAACAGAGAAAAATAAACCCAGAAAGAAAAGAAAAAGCACGAGTTAATGGAGGCGGGGAACTTACATAAAAGAGGAAAGACGCTTCGGACTGGCTTTTTGTGCTGGGGATAGACTTGAGTTTGGGCGAAAGTTCAGATGAACCCAGGGTATACGCGATAGAACTCTTAAGTGCAAAACTCAAGAGACAGATCCGTTCCAAAAAATCTTTTATACTTTTTAGGGTAATCGCACAAATTTTCCCGCCCATAAAGACCAAGGGATCACCACCGTTCGATCTTCATCATGCCGTAGAACGTGGGAAACACAGAGCCGCCCGTATTTAATGAGGCCACGTTTCACCTTCCAAAGGCTCCAGGAACGTGTCTCGGGCGGATGAAAAGTCTCGGGAACCGATAGGTGACAAGGATTGACAGGCATTGACAGATATTCGATGTCATCAAAACCCTCCTATCCGTCCGAGGAGTCGGATAGCAGGATTTTGAGGGGCTATTGTGGGGCCGGGGAGCTTATGATCCCGCCCACGCTTTATTAGGGCTCGGGGCCCATGCCGAGGAGGGTGTGTGCCGAGGACGAATGATTAAAGGCCGAGGTGTCGAGGGGAACAGCTGAGGGCGACCCTATCCTCGGCAATCCAGGACTTCAAAGGAGAGAGTAACGTCTCGATGAAGGCTATCCCCAAACAGCCCCCTGAAGGAGATGCGAGTAGAATGGGGCCCACGTGGAGGTACGGTGCAAAATTGGTTCAAGGTAAATACGTCCCCTCCGCATTAAATGCACTTTCGCCAAACATCCCCGACCATGTTAATGAGAAAAGACGCCCGGACAGGGTAACTTCGATCATCGTAACTAAGAGAAAGTAAGAAGGGACACGGTGATGGGGGGACGGCATGTAGTAGGCACTGCACGACCAACAAGTGGAGGGCAAAGATCAACCAAGAATGGCTATATAATGTGAAGGCTAATGCACCAAGTGAGGGGCTGGGAAAAATGGCCATAAACCGTAGTCTCAGCCCGCCTCCAGGAGAAAGACTCCTAGGGCGCACACGATTTAATTATGTATGAACACCACGGAAAACCACCGTCTTGTAACCAAGGCCTAGCCTTTCAAACCCACGCTCTATAAATGATATTGTTTAGGCCTTTTTACATACGAACCCAACATTATTATGGGTCGTTACAAATCGTGTCCTCACAAGAAAAAAATAAATTTTTACGTTAAAATACACAAGAATTTTTGCATACAAATGCTCTAAGTAATTTCCTTCGTAGTCAAAGCAGCGTTATGTGTAAAGTTAAAGTGCGTGTACTCGCACCGAGGAACCATCTTAGCAATGTAGTAGGAAAAGATGAGGAATACCTTTGTTTCGCTGGAAGATTATTCCTGGAAGATGGGGAGGCCTTGCAAACTGATTGATTAATGTAGAAAAAATGAATACTTTGACACGTGAATGCCGGGGCCTCTGTCTCACTTTTTTCTTTTGGATAGTCACGGAAGGCAGAAATCACTTCCACCAATGATGACTATTCTCTATTCTTTTTTTAACTTTTTGAAAAAAAAAAAATGTAACATTAATGTCATCCTCACTTTAAGAGCATTTTTGTCGGTGTACAATGCTTTCCTCCTAAATTTGGTAGTTTTGAGTTATATTTTGTCCTTTAAAAAAAAAATCACCTTCTTACTAATATGTTTTGAAATTGGAATAGTTAATTTGATTTAATTTAATTTAATTTAATTTAATATATTTGTTTTATATACAATTTTTTTCTTTTTTTGGAAAACTTTTAGATTTCTTCTTGCCCACCTGTTAACAAAAGCCTATTTTAAATGATAATAATAATAATACAATTTTGGAAAACTTTGCTATGAAGGTTCGAGGTGTCAGAAGGAGGAGGACACTCATTTCAACTTTACACATACGCTGCTTTGACTCGGATGGGAATTACATAGAAGTCTCTAACTTTATCATTGTAAGCCCAAACATTTTACTAGGAAGAAACCTGGAAGATCAGTGGCGGTTCTAGGATTATTTTTAAAGAGAGTCATTAAGAAACATAAATTATAAAAAATATAAAACAAAAGAGAACTTGAATATATCGATATCACCAAAAAAAAAGAAAAAAAAAAGAACAAAACAAAACGAAAATTGAAATACATAAAATTTTACAATTGCTTTCTTTGATTTTTCATATTTTGAAATTATTATATGATTTCTTCATTATCAATCGTACGAGCTATATCTATTTCAATGTACACAACCAAACAATCATTCACCCATTAATTTCTTATTTGATTGATTTATTTCAAATTTGTTAAGATTGATAGGCCAAAAACAAATTGACCCCTTGTGACAAATTAATTAATTAATTAACCAAGTTTATTAATTAATCAAATTAACATGCAAAGCGCGTGGTAGCACAAACAAATTACCAAACAACTAAAAATGCAGCGGAAAATAAATGACACGGTGATTTGTTTACGAATGAGGAAAGCCTAATGGAAAAAACTCCACCGAGTGATTTTCAGGTCACCACTCCCAAAACTTCACTATTAACATAACAAGCGGTTACAAGTAAAGGAATCCCAAGTACCTTACCAACCTACAGTTGAACCCTTACCCCAATACCCAATTGGACTTGTTCTGTAATGACAGTTCCCCTTTTTTATGCATGGCTTCCAAGTACGTGACTAACCAATTGCACGGATCCCGGTGCACGATTTCAATCACCAACTAAGAAGGTTGTTGGCTGCAAAGTTCTCCAGTTCATCCACACGATGAAGATCAAGAAGATGCTTGGTCACAAAACCCTACGGTGCACATACAAAGCAACTTCTTCAAGAGAAAGAGATGAAATAGGGCAAGAACTTCATCTCCAGTCACAATTTGCTTGAACAGGGTTTGCTCAATGCTTGTGCAACTTGTGTACTGCTTGACCACCCTTAAAATAATCCTTTTATATGTTTAGGGTTAAGAGAAAGGAAGATCTAAACACATAATCACGGATTCCAAGAAATCAGATCAAAATTCTGAATTTCTTAAATCTCGACAGATAAGCTATCGAGCACATGGGCTTGAGCAGCTTTCTTAAACCTTGATAGATGCAATTTGTCGAGATTTAATGAATTTGCACTTCTCAGCTTGTTTCTTGGACAGACTTGATGACTTCAACACTTGATCTTGAAACCTTGTTTCTTGAAGTATTTAAACACATCCTAGAACTACTCAATTACAAGTAAAATGCATTTTGTCAAAGAATTTACCAATTACATAAAATAGTAACATATGATTCTAACATGTGAAACACATATGTCCTAACAATCTCCCCCTTTGGCAATCCGTGACAAACCACAACAAACAAATGAGCATATGAGAGAAGTCATAAATCACTCAACTCATATTCATTTGTTGAATACAATAAAATCTATCTTAACACAAACTCTTGAAAAATTTTGCAAGAAGAGAGTTTATGGCAAGTAGACTTTGATAACCTGTATTTCTGAAACACTTTAAACAAAACTCATCAAGGCATCTTTGTGTGAAACAGAAATAGATAGATTGCATCTAAGTAATAAGAAGCATGTGTATAAAGGGAAAAAAGAAACAACACATGAAAGGGTAGGTGAAAAAAAAACATACATCAACAACAAGAAGAGATAAGTACAATGTATGTTTATAAATGGTCACAAGACCTTATGTACAAGAACAATGTATCAAAAAATGAAAGAAAAGAAAAGATACAATACAAGCATCCTCACTACATCCCTCAATAATAACAACACTGCCCCTAACAAAAATGTCCTATACTAACTCTCCCCCTAAGAATGACTACTCTCATATTCAAAACTACTTCCCATTTTTGTCACGAATGACAAAGGGTAAGAGTGTCAAGTAGACATCTTATTAGTAGAGCTAGCATCTCCATCTTTATCATCCGAAACATCATCGTCATCACCATCATCATCATCCTCATTCTCAAAATCAGAAGCCACGGAAGGAGGTTGTATGTTTTTAGACCCCTTAAAACAATTGATTAAACCTAGTTAATTAACCAAGTTGTTACTTAGTCCAATTAAACAAGTCTAGGTTATCACAATAATAAAGATCAAATCAAGTAAAGCAGCGGAAAATAAATAACACAAGATATGATCACCCAGGAAACCAAACCGGTAAAAACCTGGGGAGGATTTGACCTAGCTATCCTCAAGGTAAACTTGAATCCACTATCAAAAAGAATCGAAGTTCATACAAAAGGACTTACAAGCACCCCCGCTCGACTTCCTAATGCTACCAACCAGTAGAACTTACCGACACGACCACGTGCAAGCTCCGAATCCACGGACTCCTTCTTTCTTTGGATTCCCACCAGCTACAAGCACCCCCACTTGTGTATTCTTTAAGCTTTAATGGCAGCAGTTGTTTTGATCATCAAGGTTTAGAGAATGTCTCTTCCTTGAAAACCCTAAGTTTGTGTAAAGGAAAACTCCTCTAGATCTCACAGGAGATTTACACAAACCGCAATATGAGCAACACTAAAACGTGGCTAGGGTTTGCCTTTTATACTTAGGACAAATAAGAAACCCTAAAAACGTTTTAAAACAACTAGGGCTGAGTTGGAAAATTCTGCAGAAAAGCAATCTGCTTGAGTTTCGATCGGTCGAGCCTAAGCTTCGATCGATCGAGCCAAGCCGAAAGCCACACTGCTTTCTGCTTTACACTCGATTCCAACTTTACATTGACATACAACTTTGAGCTAGCTTTAAACACTTCTAAACACATTGTTTTGATCATGGTTTGCTAATATTACAAATTAGAGTTCTAAAATACATAACGTCCTAAACTTTAGAACCTAACAGAGGTGGTAAAGGAGTAGCCTCAAGAGCAAAATCGCCCATGGTCGCCCGCCATCTAGCAATGCGGCCAACACGGACATTCACCTGATACAACTCTGTGAAGAGTGTATCGAGGTGAGCATCCATGCGCTAAAGCTGTGCCATGATGTCTCCCAAAGACACATCGGTCGTAGAAGAGGAGGGAGCAGATGTGGGTCGAGTAGAATGAGATGGAGTCAGATGAGAAGGAGGTGCAAAATCCTGTTGTTGCGACCTAAACTGCGCCTCACTACATTTTGCGGTAGCGGCGTCTATGGCACACATGAAAGTGAAGGGGTCGAATGCGGGAGAAGGGACAGAAAAGTGGCGTAAAATCCTCGTGATAGCAGATGGAAAGATGAGCTTATCACGAGATGCCAAATCCTAAAAAACATCTATCAAAGAAAAAATAAAGTGGGAGGGGAAGTCTATGGTAAGATGCTCAAGAAGGGATAACAAGAAACGAGCACGAGACTCCGTAATGGAGTTGTTGTGTGAGAGAGGATAGAGTACAAAGGTCATCACCATGTTCAAAAACCGCGGGCCTTTTGCAAAGCTCGAGCGAAGTTTAACCGGTGCTCACCCCACTCCAAAGGACGCTTACAAAAAGCAGACATGAGCTCATCATTGGACACGATCCTCGGACGCTCACAGGAAGGATAGTTGGGAAACTCTATCTTAGGAACCCTAAGCACATCCGCAACAAGCTGCGGTGTGACAGGAATAGAAATACATCTGACACGAGTAACGAAATGAGGTGCAGGCGGTCAATCCTATGCATGTTGGAGGGAAACTCCTGAATCAGCACGAGAGGACAAGTGACATACTCGTCACAAAGAGAATCCCATTCCCGACTATGAATGACAGTGGGAAGGTTGGTGTAAGCAAAATGACCTAAAACGACTTGGCACTTCGAATCAATGCCTCGTCGGGAAAAGTTCTCCGAAAATGCCTTGTGGGCATCATCATTACGAAATCGGAGAGAGAGAGAGGTGCATGATCAGAAGAGGAAGAGGCACCGGAACGAAGAGGATTCCAAGCCGGAGTGGATTTACGTTTAGGTGCCATAGACTTTGCTAACGTAACCAACAGTAGAGGGAGAGAGAAAGAGACAATAAAAAAAGTCCCAAAACAGTTCACAATAGTAAGAATATGTGAAAAGAAGTACATATGCATGGAGAATGCATGAACATCCGACATGCAAAGTAAATACATCATGGGCTCAACCCAATCCAATCCTACAAACACACAAAGAGATTGCATACATCTAAATGCATGATAATACTGTTATAATGCAAATGTAATGCAATACATGAAGTTTTTAAGATCAAATCTTCAAAAACTAACCCAAAATTTCAACAATATCTCGTCAATTTTGAAAACCCCAAATTTTTCCAAAAAAAAAAAAAAAAAATCCCAAAACCTAGGTTTCAAAAACATGAATGCATGAAATGCAAGAGTAGAAGCTTACCAAGTGAAGAAAAGCTTGGTGAAGCTTGAAGAAACCTTGTAGAACAGATTTGAGGGAGAGAAGTAAGTGTTTGGGAGAGAAAACAAAGATCAAACGAGAGACACATCGAGAAAATGACAGGCGGATCGCACGAGGAGCTTAAATAGAACCCTTAGTAAATCTCGACAGATGAGGTGTCGAGGTGGTGTTGAGACATCTGTCGAGTAGGTGTCGAGAAAAACAACGTCGACAGGTTATGTGTCAAGAAGTTGTTAAGGAATAGAAACACGAGAAGCAAGAGATGAGGCTCGATCGATCCACCAGGTGTTGAGAAGCTATCAAGGGGTCAGAAACTTTCTTGATCGATCCACAAGGTATCGAGGTGCTGGCGAGATTGCGATAAGAAAAAGTTTAGGAAGCTTGATAGATAGCTAGCTATCGAGGAGGTGTCGAGCCATCTATTCAAAACAGTTTTTCAAGAGGAGAAAAACACAGACATGAATGCAATCAAGCATGCAACTCAACAAATGATCCAAACAACATATTAAGTTCTCAAAAACATTTCTCAACAAAGATTTTTTAAGCACATGGATCTCAAAAACACACACACACACACACACAACAAGTCTAACCAATTTTATTTTTCAAAAACAAGTCAAGACAGTTTAGTGAGCATACATTAACACATGTTAAACCTTGTGATGGTCAAATCACATTGTACCTGCACATGTATCAAGAGTAGCAAAGAATATTGTATGTTGTGTGTGAAAAATATTGTAAGATTGCAAATGTGTCAACATGTTATGATGATTTAAGATATGAGAAAATTACTTTAACTCACACACTATCATAACTGTTTGATGATGACTATCACCTTCGAGGTACATCCTATAACTCTCACATCTCCTAGAATACACGCTTGCAATCATATTTAAAAGCATTCTTGATCTTTTTGCTTTTGATTTTTCTTTGCATATTTTCTTTTTAAGCAAATCATGCATGGGCATATTAGAGATAGAGAAGAAATACCCAATGATGGTAAGCATTTGACATTCCAATTTTGCTATGCCAAAGCACACAAATGTCATTGACACTGTACTTTTTCTATGCCGAAGCATACAGGTATCATATTATGATTGGTGGGCAACAGTGGTGAGATGGTTATTTATGCCTTTCTCTTAGGATTTTCTAGTCCTTCCCGTCAAAAAGAGTGATACGAGTGTTAAGTACAAGAGACAACTTAATCTTACTCATCACAAACAAAGAGCCACAAAGCTCACTTGCTTAGTTGTGCATAAAGATGCTCATCTAAGCTACAAAAGATATAAAGTTTAAAAATTTTTGTTTCAATAGCCATCCAAGGTACACAAGTACCAATGTATACAAAACACACACTGTTTTTGTATTTTTCTCATTTTTCATTTTTTTTTATTATTATGTGAAAAACAAAATAAACAACACTGAAAATAAACAACAAAGACATGTTAAACAAAGCAACAAAACTAGATTGACTCAAAAGAAAAACAAAACACTCAAGTTATGTAAAACAAAAACAAGAAGAGAGAGAAGAAGTGATAGAATCACTTGAAGCCCTTTTCCTTCCACACCTTGGAAGAACCTTTCCTTTGAGCAAACCTCTAAACCAGTGGTGAGGGGGAAGAATTGAAACTGTTCAAGTTCGAAAGGAACATGAGGGCTTTGAAAAGATCTCCAAGAGAAGCAAGAGAGGATTGAAGCTGATTCTGGTTCCTAGATGCTATTTTGCCGTTGCTCTATATAGCAATTTAGTCGAGTATGACTGGCAATACCACAATGATGACAGAGATGTTGCTTCTTTTGTTTAGGCTTTTGAGAGGTAGCCTTCTTAGCCTTAGGGTTTTTAGCATTTTTCTTCTTAAACTTAAGGGGTGCTCCTAATATAGATTTATCATTGTCCAAGTTCTCACTAGCTAATTCAGGTTCAACATTATTGTTCTCAATCTTAATATTATTAGCTAGAGAAACAAAAACAGTAGTACTAGTAGAAGCATTATTAGAGGAAGAGAAATCATACCCTAAACCTGTACGATCAGAAGCAGATTTCTGAATGCTTAGCATCTCATCAAGCTTTGTACTTGAAGCCCTCTCCAGTTGAGCTCTGATTTGAAACAGCTCCGCTTCAAGCTTCTTGGTCTTCTCGGCCAAGAAATTGTTCTCAAACCTCAGTGCTCCAATGGTTTGATTTGCCTCATCAAACTTTGTGGAAAGTTCCTCACGGTCAAGTTCCACATCACTGAGCTTCTTAGTGGCCATCCTATACAGTTTCTCATGCTTCTCGAAAAGCTTGTACGGTTTCTCATAGGCCATGTGGATATCATCTTGATAATCCATCTTCTCAAACTTTGAGTCCACTAAATCTTCTTCTTCATCCACATCTTCTACAATCCCTTGAGTAGGATCTCGAGAGGCGGTGAAGGCATTCAAGATTCTGTCATCCTCATCATCGGAAACGTCCTCGGGCTCGGTGTCGCTCAAGGTAGCAGCAAGTGCCTTACTCTTCCTAATACTCTTGAGATATGTAGGACACTCCTGTTTCATATAACTCAAGCCATGACACCTAAAACACTTAGGTCCTGTGGGAATAGTGTCCTGACCACCTTCCTTAGCATCCTTCTTCCCTTTGTCTTGGCCTTTAAACCGAGAAGAACTAGATTGCTCGTGATCCTTGTCGAAGCCCTTTCCATTTGCGTTCTTCATAAACTTCTTGAACTGCTTGGTGACGTAGGACTCCATCTTGGAATCTTCATCATCTGAAGACTCATTTGTCTCTCTGCTCTTGGCATTCGGTGCCATGCTCTTGCCTTTACCCGTCTTGCCAATCCTTATCAATCCTAGCTCGTAGGTCTGCAGATTACCAACCAGCTCAGTCAACAGAATCTGGTCAATGTCCTTTGATTCCTCTATAGCGGTGATCTTGGCATGAAATCTCTCAAGTAGAGATCTGGGCACTTTCCTCATAATCTTGGGTTCAGAAATAGTCTCTCCAAGATTAAACGCCAAGTTCACTATGTCCTTAAGCTTGGCATAGAATTCGTCGAATGACTCATCCTTCTCCATCTTAATCTCTTCAAAGCTTGTAGTGAGCCTTTGAAGTTTTGAGTCTTTGATAGCCTTAGTTCCCTCATAGGTTGTCTAGAGGATGGTCCAAGCCTCCTTAGCAGTTTCAATTGAGGATATCTTCTTAAACTCCTCATTGGTGACTGCATTGAACAACGCATTCAATGCTCTGCTGTTGAAGTTCGCAGCCTTGATCTTGGCATCATCCCGATCCCATCGGGCGCTTCCTTTGGCTTGGTCCAGCTTATCTCAACAACCTGCCACACTTTCTCATCTAGAGACTGCAAGAAAGCTCTCATGCGTACTTTCTAGTATGCATAGTTAATGCCATCAAATAAATGAGATATAATTAATGACTGTCCTCTATCTATGATAAACAAGGGTCAATGGATCAAACACAGCAAAGATTAAAACCTAATCAAAGTGTGCCTACTCTGATACCACTTAATAGGCCAAAAACTAATTGACCCCTTGTGACAAATTAATTAATTAATTAACCAAGTTTATTAATTAATCAAATTAATATGCAAAGTGCGTGATAGCACAAACAAATTACCAAACAACTAAAAATGCAGCGGAAAATAAATGACACGGTGATTTGTTTACGAATAGGGAAAACCTAACGGCAAAAACCTCATCGGGTGATTTTCAGGTCACCACTCTCGAAACTCCACTATTAACATAACAAGCGATTACAAGTAAAGGAATCTCAAGTACTTTACCAACTTACAGTTGAACCCTTACCCCAATACCCAATTGTACTTGTTCTGTAGTGATAGTTCCCCTTTTTGATGCACGGCTTCCAAGTACGTGACTAACCAATTGTGCGGATCCCAGTGCGCGACTTCAATCACCAACGAAGAAGGTTGTTGGCTGCAAAGTTTTTCAGTTCATCCACACGATGAAGATCAAGAAGATGCTTGGTCACAAAACCCTACGGTGCACATACACAGCAACTTCTTCAAAAGAAAGAGATGAACTAGGGCAAGAATTTCGTCTCCGGTCACAATTTACTTGAACAGGGTTTACTCAATGCTTGTGCAAGTTATGTATTGCTTGACGGCCCTTAAAATAATCCTTTTATATGTTTAGGGTTAGGAGAAAAGAAGGCCTAAACACATAATCACAGATTCCAAGAAATCAGATCATAATTCTAAATTTCTTTAATCTCGATAGATAAGTCATCGAGCACATAGGCTTGAGCGACTTTCTTAAACCTCGATAGATGCATTTGTCAAGCCAGTTGTCGAGATTTAATGAATTTGCACTTCTCGGCTTGTTTCTTGGACAGACTTGATGATTTCAACACTTGATCTTGAAACCTTATTTCTTGAAGTATTTAAATACATCCTAGAACTACCCAATTACAAGTAAAGTGCGTTTTGTCAAAAGATTAGCCAATTACATAAAATAGTGACATATGATCCTAACATGTGAAACACATATGTCCTAACAAAGATCTAAATGGGTTTTTTCTAAGGTTTAAGATTACTAAATTTCTACTTTTATTGTTGGACTTATTAGGAGGTGTTTGGTACAGTTGTTTAAACAACAGTTGTTTTAACCCACTTATTTTCACAACACTTAAACAACGATACTAGAAATCTCAAATCAAACGGGACCTTAATTTTTTTCTTCCATATTTTAGATTAAATTGGTTTGTTATTGGGCCTTTTGTTTTGTGTTTAAAAATGCCAAGATATTGTTAAGAGGATCATATTCAAACTTATTTTAGCCGAGCTTAAAAAAAATTTAAGATCAGGTTGTTCAAAATTTTATTTTAGGGGGGTCAAAAAAAAAAAAAACTAATTATATAGTTTTTTTTTTTTGGACCAGTTCAGGGGGTTCTTTTGAACCCCTTGGGCTCCGAGTGGAGCCGCCAATGCTGAAAATGGAGACAAAGTACATGGATTCAGAAACCCGCACTGTTCATGAGACCCACCATCACTTTATTAAAAAAAAAATATATTAAAAATGGATCTTACGGTACTATTCATCTATTTAAAAATTATTTTGTTACAATATTTTTAGTTTTCAGTAAAATAAGCTATATCCAAACTAGCTCTTAATATAGAAAAAATGAATACTTTGACACGTGAATGCTGGACCTTTGTCTCACTTTTTTCTTTTGGAAAGTCACAAAAGGCAGAAATCACTTCCACCAATGATGAGTATTCTCTATTCTTTTTTTTTTTTTTTTCCTTTTTCTTTTTTTAACTTTTTGAAAAATAAAATGTAACATTAATGTCATCCTCACGTTAAGAGGATTTTTGTCGGTGCACAATGCTTTCCTCCTAAATTTGGTAATTTTGAGTTAAATTTTGTCCTTTTTAAAAAAAAATTATGCTTCTTAATAATATGTTTGTAAATTGAAATATTTATTTGATTTAATTTTTTTTATATACAATTTTTTTTTGGGAAAACTTTTACTCGTTAACAAAAGCCTATTTTAAATCATAATAATAATACAATTTTGGAATACTTTTCCATGAAGGTTCGTGGTGTCAGAGGAAGGAGGGCACCAATTTCAACTTTACATATAGAACTCTCTTAACTTTATCATAAGCCCGGACAGGGGCGTAGCCAGAAATTTTTGGTTGGGGGGGTCGAGGTAATATTATCATATTGATTTACAATTCAAGAAAAATACAAAGTATGACATATATACATATATACATGTCTTCTTGCATTAGTCTTAGAAAAAAAAAAAAAAAACATAAAATCTAACCAAAATTAGACTACATTTACAAAAAATAATATTTATAGAAATTAAATATAACAAAATCACTATAAGCAACTATAAAATAAATAGCAGTTAAACTCAACCAAATTAGACTACTATGGTCAAAAATAAATTCAAAATCAATTTCATTCATCTCAACTAAATTCAAAATCAATTTCATTCCTACTAATAGTCTAATACTGTATCCTCTCTCCACTCTCTAATGATAATTCCCACACCAATACAACATAGGACTTTGAATAGCTATGGGACATAGCCTCACTCAAGAAAAAAAATGTGGGATATGGCTGACATGTCTTAGAGAATGAAAAGAAAAGTCAAAAAGATGAAAAGTAGGAATTTGGGGTGGGGCATTTTTATGGCTACGTATTGGAGGAGGGGCCAAGTTTTTCTCATAGGGGGCCAGCTCTTAAATGAAAGTGTGAGACCTATTTCTTCCTACTACTATTATAGAGGTTTTAAAAAATTTTGGGGGGGCCATGGCCCCCCCAAGGCATAACGTGCCTCCGCCCCTGCCACGCGGAATCACTTTATGACTTATTTTTATGCCTCTTTGTAGACTTTAGTATAATTGAGATTGCCTGCCCCCTCTGTCACTTATTACCAACACTCCGGCGTTATTTCGAAAGGCTTTTTTCAGTTTTTCCTCATCTCTGCAATTTCGTGAATCTGTGATCACACTTTTCAAGCACGTCCATCTCCTTTTTTTTAAATCAAAATCCCCATCAAATCTGTTTTCTTCTTAATTTTTATTTTCCTTTGTTAAATTCTTCAAAATTAGTTGAATATATTTTCTACATCTCTTTGGTATATATTTTTCTGATAACTTTAATTTATGGACACAGAAAATGCCTCCTCCTCATCTATTCCTCCTCTTTCTTTTTCTTCTTCGTACGATGTCTTTCTCAGTTTCAGCAGCACCGACACCAGTAAAACTTTTATAGACCATTTATACACGGTGTTGGATAAGAGAGGCTTAGTCGCATTTAGGGTCGATGAAACACTCCAGCGAGGAACATTCATTACCCCAGGTCTCTTGAAAGGCATAGAAGAATCGAACCTTGCTGTTGTTGTTCTCTCAAAACACTATGTTTACTCGAGATGGTGCTTGATTGAATTAGCAAAGATTGTTGAGTGCATGAAAAAGACAAGGTTGACAGTTGTGCCAATTTTCTACTATGTGGATGCTAGTGACGCGCACAATCAAAAGGGAATTTTCGCAGAAGCCTTTGCGAGACATGAAGAGTGTTTCAAAGATAACAGAGAGGATGTTTACAAGTGGAGAGCTGCTTTGACACAAGTTGCTAGTATTTCTGGATGGCATATACAGGATGAGTAAGATTTTTTATATATAGTCATTGACATTATTAATGATTTTACATCATGACATGTGAATGTTGAATGTGTAATTAATAAATTTATATTAAAATTGATATTATTTTAGATTGAAATGCTTTTTATTTAAAGAACACTAAACACAATTTTTTATACTAATTTATAATTTTTATTTTCTATTAACTTATAAAAATTATGAAAAATTCATTTGAAAGTTTTTTAAATTCCTTTAATTTTTTTTTTCAGTAAATGTTGCTATTTTTGTATGCAAATTTAATACATTTATTTGTATTTTAATTAATTATTAAATTCATTATAATATCATTTTGGTTTACTTCAAAAACCTTGAAACTTATTAGATTGCTATACAATTGGTTTTTTTTTGGTATGTGACCATGGCCAGGACGCAAATCAATCATATCCACCTAATGATTGCTAGTCCTTTCATTTGCCTCCATCAATGGCTTACTAGTTTATACTTTGAATAAGGATATACCAAATAGACCAAGTAAAACTTGTAGTAAATAGTTGGCCTTTGGCCTACGTGTTTGCCCTAAACATATTTTGTCTTTGCTTTTCAAAGCAGTCTGCAAAAGTATAAGGAAAAGGCATTTTTTAATTATTGTGGAATTAGATTTCCTTTTACCTTACTGAATAAATCTAATTCTAAACATTGTACATTTAGAGTCTGTTTGGATATAACTTATTTTGCTGAAATTGAAAACTGAAAACTGAAAATATTGTAGCAAAATAATTTTTAAATGTGTGAATAATACTGTGGAATCTATTTTTAATAAAAAAGTTGTTGAAAAGTATAATTTGTGGGTCCGTAAACAGTACACGTATACATTGTTCACTATGGAAAGTCAACATTTGCGACTCTTTGTTTAATAAATAGTGCATAAACAAGAACCGCATTACTCCAAAACGAGTGAAAAAAAAAAAAAAAACAAAAAAAAAGAATGAAAATGCAGCAAGACAGATGCAGACGCAACTTCAGTGGAATCCAAACACACACTTAGTAAACCTTTTATCTCTTTATGGCTGATGCTAACTCTACAAAACTATTGTATTATTTTGCAGTAGATGCGAGTCAAAGGTTACTGAAGAAATCGTTAAAGTAATATACCAAAAAATTTGTTGTTTCTACTACCCATCCTACGAGGATCATCTTGTTGGAATAAATCCTCGTTTGGTGGAATTGGAGTATTTACTAGGCTTGGGGCTGGAGGATGTTCGCTTTATAGTAATTTGGGGAATGGGTGGAATCGGTAAAACAACTTTAGCAAGAGTTGTTTATGAAAGATTTCAATATCAATTTGATGGCTTCAGCTTTCTTGGCAATGTTAGAGAAGAAGCTGAAAAAGCTGGTTTTGTTTCTTTACAAAGACAACTGCTTTCTGATTTATTGTTTGAAAGGAGTATTGATTTTTTTGATGTTCAAATGGGAATAAATATGATTTCGAAAAGATTATGTCATAAAAAGGTTCTTATCATTCTTGATGATGTGGATAGATTTGACCAAGTAGAAGCACTAGTAGGAAAACAAAGTTGGTATGGTCAAGGAAGTCGAATTATTATTACAACCAGAGATCAAGGTGTATTAAGACATGAAGTGGCCGAAGCTCAAATATACAAAGTTAAGGAATTAAACAATGATGAATCTCTCAATCTCTTTAGTATGAAAGCCTTCAAGAAAGGCCATCCTCAAGAAGGTTATTTAGAGTTGAGTCAGAAGTTTGTAAATTATGCTAATGGCCTTCCTTTAGCTCTGGAAACTTTGGGCTCCTCCCTATTCCGCAAAAGTTCAAATGAATGGATAAATGCGCTTCATAGACTTGAAGAATATCCCCCCAGAGGTATTTTTGCTGTGCTTCAAATAAGTTTTGATGGCCTTGAGGAAAGAGAGAAAAAAATATTTTTAGATATTGCTTGTTTCTTTAAAGGAGAGTTCAAAAGTCGTGCAAAATATATACTAGAGACTCTTTATTACAAGGTGGACATCGATATAGATGTTCTTCAACAAAAATCTCTTCTAAATGTCACACAAGAAGGCTATCAAATGCATGATTTACTGCAAATGATGGGTAAGGAAATTGCTCGTCATACATGTTTCGAAAAGGATAGACTCAAAGTCCTTGAAAAAGCTGGGAGACGCAGTAGGTTGTGAGATAGTGAGGATGTTCTTCATGCTTTTAGTACAATAAGTTGATCATGCAGAATCTTAAAATTTTGTAATGGTATATATCTACGTTATTCAAACAAGTTTTAGTTAATGTCTACCATTAAAGTTATTCTTTTTGCTTACTAGGGCTGTCAGGATCCTGCCCTTATGTTGCTAACATGTTAATTTTCACTTGGCTACTCTACTTGCATCAGCACTAAGTAGCTGCATCAACTGCTATATGTCTGCACTATGTTGCTGTTAGTGATAAGCTAAAGCGGTCTGGCCTATATCTTATTTTTTTGTATTAGTGTGTAGACTCCCTATTTTGCAACTTACATTTAACCTCATCCATAGACATAATTACCATTTCACATCTGAAGAGTAAAACTGTAATTTTAGTTATCCTTTTGCGTATGTATATAAGCACTAAGATTTTTAAAACATTAATGTACTCCCTCCGTCTCACTTTTTTTGTCTTCTATTTCATTTTAAGATGTCTCAAAATATTGTCCTGTTTCTAAAAATAAAAGTCATTAATTTACTAATGTTCCTATTATACCCGTATTAATTTACTAATTCAATTTTTTGATAAATTTTTGTAATTGTAGTTTTGGAAATTTATACATTTTTAAAAGGTAGATAAGATAATAAGTGATGTTCCCTTAAAAAGTTTGACTTTTTAAACAGGACAAAAAAATAGGACGGAGGGAGTAATTTTTAATATATTTAAAAAACTTATTGATTTAGAATGTTTAAAAAATATTAATTGTGATTAAATGATTAATATATATTTAAGAAAAAAGACAGTTGACTCGATGAAATAAAATATAGAACTTAATATATATATATATATATATATATATATATTTATTTATTTATTTATATATATATAGTGCTTTCTTTTTTGAGAAACAAACATATACACACAAGAAAGACGAAAAGGGGTTGCTTTAAGGGTAAATTATGCACACAATTTTGGCTCCGCCACTACTTTTGAAGGCTGTTTAATCTAGACTTTAAAGGTGTCCAGATATTTCAACCATTTTGACCAAGACTGCTATACAATTGTTTTCTTTCTTGGTATGTGACTACTGATCACTAGTACCTAAATCATATCCACCTAATGATTGCTAGTCCTTTCGTTTGCCTCCAATAATGGTTTACTAATTCATACTTTGAATAAATTTTCTCTCTAAACTAGTTAGTAGAAAAACTCTTCAAATTGCTTATATATTTTATTATTATGTGTGAATTTTGAAATTCTAACCGTTGACTTGGATGTTCCTTATGTTCTTAAGATGCATATCAAATTTTGTTCGAATTGGATGTTATTTACTATTCGATTAATAAATTTATATTTTATGCATAATTTTGACCACAAAAACTTAAAATAAAATTTTGATAGATGACATAGATCTGCTTGAAATTTTGCTAACATGAACGATATAATAAGAACATGTAATCTAATTGTTAGACTTTTAAAATTCACATCCAATAAAAAAATATGTGAATAGTTTGAAGAGTTTCTCTTCAAACTACATTTTCCTTAAAAGATATACCACATAGGCCAAGTAAAACTTGCAGTAAGTAGTTGGCTTTTGGCCTATGTGTTTGCATGCCCTAAACATTTTTGGTCTTTGCTTTTCAAAGCAGTTTACTAAAGTATAAGGAAAAGGAATCTTTTAATTATTGTGGAATTAGATTTCCTTTCCCCTTATTGAATAAATCTAATTCTAAACATTGTACATTTAGTAAACCTTTTACCTCTTTATGGCCGATGCTAACTCTGCAAAACTGTTGTATTATCTTGTAGTAGATGCGAGTCAAAGGTTACTTAAGAAATTGTTAAAAAATTACTGTATGAATCAAAATTTGGCTACTCACATTTGGATCATGTTGGAATGAACTCTCGCTTGGAGGAATTGGAGAATTTACTAGGCTTGGGGTTGGACGATATTCACTTTATCGGAATTTGGGGTATGGGTGGAATGGGTAAAACAACTCCAGAAGCTATTTATTAGAGATTTGATTATCAATTTCAAGGAAGCAACTTTCTGGATTAACAACCAAATAACCAAGCTAAGGGGCAAGTTTTATTACTGTATTAACAACCAAACAACCTTAGGCCCTATTTAAGAAAAGAAATGCCAAGGAACTAAAAGAAAAATAAAGAAAGATACAGCCACAAACGAGTTCCATAAGAGAAGATAGAAAGATGGTGACTTACAAAAAAATCGAGAGAAAAATATTGTATCAACCTCGCAAATTCATCAAATCTATCAATTTCATTGGGATTTCTCTTCCTCACAATCAGAGTCGCCTTCTTCTTGCGTGCTTGACTTCTCAATCCAATTTCCCAAATGTGGAATGAATCTTTCAATTAGATTAGGAAGCCGTATCCTCTTTGGGTGTGGTATGTCTACTTCACTATTGGTAGCTTCTCCACTAGGTCCATTCTCATCCCCATTAAAGTCATCACGATTGCGCTTAATTTTGGTATCTTTTCTTGAATCATCAAGATCATCCTCATAAGGAGTGATGCTACACCTGCTGCTCCCACATTTCATCACCTCCAAGCTTGGACCTTCAGTTTCAATTCTAATATCAATCTAACTAAATCCATTGGCATCGATTTGACTCAATTTGTTGCCCGATTTCTCTTGGAAATTCTCAAAGGGAAAATATTTCAACCAAAAGTGAGATGAACCAATCTTACCAAATTGTTCGTAAAAAATAATGCCATTGGCTATCAGAAATTTCAGATCCCATGACATAATAGGAAAAATGAAGATAATGTGTAAAACTCTGTCCCCTGTCAAACCATGAGCTGTGCCATTTCACCTTAAAACCAATTGGTGATGAGGAAGACACAAACAAATCTTACATTTCCCAAAACTTTCAAACACACAAAACAAATGATTCAGTACACTTCCATGAGTTTCTAAGCATACTAAACAAGAGTGACTCTCTCCTTTATCACATCACACTTAAATACCCTTTCTTACAAATCTAAAGTATGATTTTCACCGGATGAATGAGCTGGTTGCAGGATTTTTCTTGCATATTTGCTAAATGTCATCCAACCTCGTGCATAGTTAGTCTTTTTCATTATCATTGTAGATGCGAGTAGTGGATTTAGCTCCCGGAACTAAATTGGAGTCAACGAGAAAGTCTAATCAAGTTCAAACATGTAATGCATAGTTAGATTTTTGTTATTATCATTGTAGATTTGAGCAGTATATTTAGCTCCTGAAACTAAATTTGAGTTAGTCAGGAAGTCCATTTAAGTTCAAATATGTGACAATTGAAAAAAAAAATTATAAAAATATAGAAAATAATCTTGTTTCACTAGTCTCAAAAAATTAAACTTGATGATGCCGAAAATAATACCACCAGTGAGTCACACGTTCCTCGTACGATCGCAAATGGCACCTGCACATGAAAAGGAATAACCTAGCAGAGAGTACCGATGTGGTACCGGCCAAACACCCTCCGAAGGTTAAGTCAGAACTATTCTCACTGCTCTAGAGTGCTAGAGAGGGTAAATTATGCGTACCTTGGGTCGCGAGAGTGCTTAGGTTTTTATAGTAGCGAGGGTTACCCCTCTTTCCCTTGGAGTAGAAGTCCTTTCCTTATAGGAGTCCTCTTGAGCGTATTTTTCGGGATCTTTTCCTTATAGGGATCCCTCAAATATTATCTAGCATGGGAAGCAAGACAATTCCTTATACGTAGCGTGGGTAGCAAGTAAACTTATGCTCGGTCCGTCGGCCTCAATTTACTTCCTTGAGCTTTTTTGGGCGTCATCCAAGAATGTCGTCACTCTTGGAGACAAGTGATCCTATGACCGTCATTTATAACACCGTCTGCTACGTCCGAAGGATTGCACTAAACCGTCGATTTTATGTTCCGTGTGGCTAGGCTCTCCTTTTATCCTCATCATTTGCCCCCTACTCTACATGCTCGACACCTAAAACCGTCGGCTTGTGGAGTTATGACTTAACCATCTTTTTGTTCTTAGAGACGAGAAAGAAAACGAATTATGAATGACTCCTCGAGTCGCGAGCTATTAAATGCAAGGTCACGTGGCGCGCGATCGTTGGCCTCGTTCACGGGCACGGGCGTCGCCTCGCCTTCCGTGCGTTTTTCCCTCTTATATAAATACCATGCCCCTTGTCTCATTTCGCCATTTCGACCTTGCTGACTTTTCAAGAGAGAACCCGTCGCCCTTACTCACGATCTGTTCCGTCAGCTGTTATCAATACCGTCACTCCCAAGGTTGTTTCATCCATTCAAGATCCATTTCACCTGTAAGTTCTTCTTCTCTTTTCTTTGCTTTTTTACTTTTGCCTGAATTTTTTTTTTTATTATTGAGAACGTCGGTCTAGGAACTTAGAGTGTATCCGTTACTTGTAGGTAGTCAGATGTCAAGTGACGCGTCGAGTGATCGATCGTCGATCCCGCGATGGAGCGGGCTACGACTTAATTTTTTGGCTCAGGTCAAGAGTCCGACGGCTTTTCCGAGTCGTCGGGAAAAGAAACGTCGGCCCAATCCCTTAGTATTGACGTAGAAGACCATGTCGAGGGAGTTAGGGAGAAAGTGCTAAATGAGGTTGAGGTCGAGGGGAGAGACGAGGAAATTGTTGGTGACGGGAACTGGGATGAAGGCGACGAGGAGATTGATAGTGATGGGGATAGGGATGACGGTGACGAGGTCGGTAGTAACGGGAATGAGGATGAAGGTGACGAAGAGTCTGTGAGGGAACTTGGGGAGTTCTGGAGGTAACCGTCCCTTCATCTTTCCGGAGGAGTGGGCCGTCAATAAGTTCCTTCCAAAGATGAGCAACAGAGTTTTTAATGAGTTGCGTACCCGTTTCCAAATCCCGGACCACATTCCTATCCGTCTCCCTAGAAAAAACGAGAGGTGTTATACGGGGAGGACTGGCGATGTGGGGATGTACGATGCCATGTTCGCAGCAGGCCTCAGATTACCACCGACGGCTTTACACCGTCAGGTGGCGGATTTGTTGGGATTATCCGTCGGCCAGATTGCTCCGAACGCCTGGAGGATCTTCATTGGCGCCGAGATCCTTTGGGGTCGCTTGAGTGGGGGGAACCGTCACCTTTCGCTAGACGAGTTCTTTTTCTGCTGCTGAGACCCCTGCATAAAGTATCCGCCAAGGGTTCATACCATTTTGCTCCTTGTGAAAAGAGCTTAAGATTAGTGTCCGATATGCCGGACTCAAATAGGAATTGGAAGAGTAGATTTTTCTTTGTTAAGGGACGGATTTGGGTGTGCCGTCCCGGATGAGTGGGATACGTTGCCCGGTGGTTATTTTGATAATACTTGGGCTTATATTAGGAGTCAAAGGTTGCCCCCTTCTCTTTCTTTCTACCGTCTCTTTTCACTTACCAGGGAGTTTTCTTAACACCGTCTCTTTTAACACCATCTATTCCCTTTTGTTTCAGCTAGCGCTCTTGGGAGATATCGGCGAACAAAGGGAATTCATCCGTCGGATACTTGGCATACCGCTTGAGCAACGTACGTGTAGGGATTTGATCACCCTAGACACTCTCCATTTGTATTGTGGGGGTCTGAGCCGACGGCTGAAGCTCGGAGGTTGGAAGAATTTTCTCGAAAACGTAAGTGGATGCCTTATTTAATCCGTCGGCTTATTTATTCCGTCTGCTCTTCTTGACCCGTCGGTTTATTTTGCGTAGAGATGGAAGCTGCAAAGCAAAGGATGAGGGCCGCATTGCCCGTAAGAAGGAGGAAGAGAAGGCCAAGGGAAAAGGAGTGTCAACCCCTCATTCTTCTTTGAAGGGTTCAATTAAGAGGAAGGGTGACGGAAAGGATGATCCTCCTTCCAAGAAGGTGGCCGTCGATCCTGGAGATGTGCCCTCCAAGAAGTCGCCCCCCAAGTCTAGTCACGGTGCTGGGAAAGGAGTGATGACCTCTTCTGGTCCCGTCATTGAGGGGCCCCGTTGCTTGTTGACTCACAAGGATTATCTTTGTTGAGGGGTGGAATCTCTCATAAAAGCAGACGGATCGGATCCTTGTGCTCGCCCTAGGGACGGAGGACTGGGAGCGTCGGCTTTCTTTGACATAGCACGGGTATGCTTCCTACTTTGAACAATCTGATCTTTACCTTGCTCAATGGCTGACGGTTGTACTTCCTTGAGGCCTTGGTTCGTGTTAAAGCACTTCAAGACCGGTGCGTGGCCAAAGAAGGCGTCGTCTCTCGGGTGAGGAGGCACAACTCCAACTTGATGGATCAACGGGCGCAATATAAGGAGGCCGTCCGTCTCTTAAACTCAGATCCGAAGGATGTGAGGGAGAAGTTAAAAGAGGCCGAGGACCAGAGAAGAAGCTTGAGGAGGAGCTTTCATCTTCACGTGCGCAAGTAGAGACGGCTGGGGCTGACGCGGTCCAAAAATTCAAGACAACCGAGTCATTCATCGATTCTGGCCGATTATTATGGCACAGGCTTTGATGATTATGCGAAGCAAGTAGCGTCGGTTTTATCCGGAGTTGGATCTATACGGAATTACCATGGATGCCTCCGTGCCGATGACTCTTTGGCGACACTGCTTGCTGGCGACAAAGATGACGAACCCCTCAATATGGACTTTTTGCTTAATGATGCCGGGGTTGTTTTAGCTTGCCTGCTTTGTCACTACCCCCGACGAGTCTTGGATAAAGCACAAATTGCCAAGGATAAAGGCGACGGGGTCTCTAAGGGCGTTCTCGCCACTTAATCCTTGCTATTTATTTTAATTTTTGAACAATGTTTGGCTATTTATTTTAATTTTTGAACAATATTTTTAAGTGCCCTTACATTTATTGGGCTTTTTACTTGTAACTCTATCCGCCCCTTTTATGGCGCTTGGTATCCGTTGCTTTGAACATGTATACCGATGTTTTTATTCCTTTGTTGACTAATTTCTATGAGACCATTATCTTTTTGATTTTTAGCCTTTTTGATTAGCTCGTCATCTCTACAGGCTTGTTGGTTTGAGAACCTTGTTCGTAAGTAGTCTCATTTTTTGGTCAGACCGTCATCAATTTGACCGTCAACCTTATAGGTCCGTTAGTTCTAGGACCTGGTCCATATGATGATATTTTCATCCATTGGACCGTCAACTTTTCAGCGTTGGCTTTTTTGGGACCGTCACTCTCTTGGCCTTATCCTTGATGTTTGGCTCTTTGTTGGTCCGTTAGTTTTTATGGCATGGTCCCTTTGATGATAGCTCATCTATTGGACCATCGACTTTTTAGCTTTGGCTTTTCCGGACCGTCATTTTCTTGGCCTTAGCCTTGATGTCTTTGACACCTTCATTAGTCCGTCAGTTTTTAAGGCCTGGTCCATATGATGATGACTTCATCTATTGGACCGTCGACTTTTAGCTTTAGCCTTTCCGGACCGTCATTTTCTTGGCCTTAGCCTTGATGTCTTTGACACCTTCATTAGTCCGTCAGTTTTTAAGGCCTGGTCCATATGATGATAGCTTCATCTATTGGACCGTCGACTTTTAGCTTTAGCCTTTCCGGACCGTTATTTTCTCGGCCTTAGCCTTCACATCGACACCTTTTTTGGTCCGTCAGGTTTTGGGCCTTGATGTCCTCGACATCTTTGTTGGTCCGTCCGTTTTAGTCCGTGTGTTATGGACTTAGTCGTTTTGGGATGTGAACTTAGTGGACCGTAGAAAAAATAGATACTCCAGCAATTTCTGAATAAACTCCTCTTATTGCCATGCATTTAAATAAAAGTAATTAAAACCAAATCCTGCCCTTCGGGCTAAAAAGTATTTGTTGCAAAAAAAAACTAAGTAAATGATAAATCTGAGGAGTAAAACTAAAGTTTGCCGGAATAAAAAATAGGTTGGTCTTCATGCTGCCGCTCCTATTGGTAATACTTTCGTAGGTGCTCGGTGTTCCATGGGTGTGGTAGCTTCTGTCCTTCCAATGTTTCCAGGTGGTAAGTACCTTTTCTCCGCCACGACGTAACTCGGTAAGGTCCTTCCCAATTGGGGCCGAGTTTCCCTTGAGTAGGGTCCCTAATGGCACCCATGACCTTTCTAAGAACAAGGTCTCTAACTTGGAAGTCTCTATGCCGGACTCGAGAGTTGTAGTGTTTGGCCATGCGGTCCTGGTACCTAGCGAGCCTTTGTTGCGCTCTTTGCTCGATCTCGTCCACTAGGTCAAGCTGTAGTCGCATAGCCTCGTTGTTTTTGTTCTCATCATGGTTGTGCACCCTGTAGCTTGTGAGTCCAACCCGGTAGGGATGATCGCCGCCTCCGTACGTCGGTCGGAACGGTGTCTCTCCTGTGGGTGTTCTTGCCGTCGTCTGTATGCCCATAGTATACTTGGCAATTCTTCGGGCCATATACCCTTTGCCCCCTCGAGCCGAGTCTTGATAATCTTGAGCAAGGATCGGTTCGTGACTTCGATTTGTCCATTAGCTTGAGGGTGGGCGGGGGAGGAGTAGTGGTTCTTTATTCCTAATCGTGAGCAAAAATCCCGGAAGGGATCGTTGTCGAATTATCTCCCGTTGTCCGAGACAAAGACTCTAGGAATGCCAAACCTGCATATGATGCATCTCCGGACAAAGCTCCGCACGTTCTTTTCTGTAATCGTTGCCAAAGCTTGAGCTTCCACCCATTTTGTGAAATAGTCGATGCCTACTACCGGGAATTTCAGGCATGTCAAAGACGGCTGTAGGGAATGGTCCCATAATATCTAATCCCCATTGTGCGAACGGCCATGGGGCCGTCATCGTGGTCAGCTCTTCAATTGGTTGTCTAATAATATTCTTTGAACCTTTGGCATTTGTCGCAGCCACGACATAGGCTTCGGCGTCATACGCATGGTGGGCCAATAGTACCCTGCTCGCACAAGCTTGTGTACCAACGATCTAGACCCCGAGTGGTTTCCGTAGATTCCTTCATGTACCTCTCTCATGACGTAGTCTGCCTCTTCCGTACCCAAGCATCTCGGATATGGTCGGGTGAAACCCCTTTTATACGGGACGTCTTTTATCGGGACGAACCTCGCCGCTAGGACTTTAAGTTTCCTTGCGGCTTCCTTTTCGTCTGGTAAGACCCCATTTTTTAGGTATGAAACTAACGGCGCTGTCCAGCTCTTTGTCAAGCATATTTCTGCATGTTCTTTGAGATCTATTAGCGGGGAAAGCTGTGCGAAAGAGAGTACATTACCAGGGATGACCATTTGTTCAAATTTGAAAACGGCCTTCGCGAGACGGTCGGCTCTCTCGTTTTCTTCTCCGGGAATTTGGACGACTTTGGCTTCTAGGTCACCCACTCTCGCCTTTACTTCATCAAGGTACCTCTTCATCTTTTCGCCCTTGCACTCGTAGTCTCCATTTATTTGGTTAATGATTACCTGTGAATCGAAGTAGATGACTACCCTCGCGGCTCCTGCTGCTTTGGCGAGGTTGAGCCCCGCTATCAGAGCCTCATACTCTGATTCATTGTTGGTGGCGGGGAAGTCGAGACGGACCATACATTCAATGGTGTCTCTTTCGGGCGATAGTAGCACAATGCCGGCCCCTGCGGCTTGCCTGTTGGACGATCCGTCCGTATATATGCTCCATTGAGGGGACTCTGCTTTGCCCCCTTGTCTTCGTCATGAGTGAACTCGGCTATAAAGTCGGCGACGATCTGTCCCTTGATGGCGGTGCGGGCGTCTTGAATGTCAAATTCGCTCAGCTCTATAGCCCATAACGCCAATCGCCCCGCGGCCTCGGGGCTGCTCATTGCCCACCGTAAGGGCTTGTCGGTCAGGGCGTTTACCGTATGAGCTTGGAAGTACGGTTTGAGCTTACAGGCTGCCGTAAATAATGCGAAGGCAAGTTTTTCCATGGGCGGGTATCTTGCTTCGGCACCGTGAAGCGCTCGACTTGCGTAGTACGGGTTTTTGCACTTTCTCTTCTTTCTCGACCAAGGCGCTAACTAGCACCAATTTGCGGGGAGACGGCTAGATAGAGAAAAAGCTCTTCTCCTGGCTGCGACGGGCTCGGCAATGGTGGGGAGGAGAGGTAAGCCTTCAATTCTTGAAGGCTTGCTTTGGCATTCGCTTGATCCACTCGAAGGATTTCTTCAATGTTCGGAAGAAGGGCAAGCATTTGTCCGTCGCCCTTGACACGAACCTATTAGCGCCGCTATCTTTCCATTGAGGCTTTGCACCTCCTTCACATTTCTTGGTGGTGCCATATCCATAATGGCCCGGATCTTGTCCGGGTTTGCCTCGATTCCCCTTTGAGATACCATGAATCCCAAGAATTTTCCTGCCGTCACTCCAAAGGCACATTTCCTGGATTGAGCTTCATGTTGTAGGAGCGAAGTGTGTCGAATGTTTCTTTGAGATCTCCTAGATGATCTTCCTCCCTCCGGCTTTTGACTAGCATGTCGTCTACGTAGACCTGGACATTCCTCCCAATCTGTTGCACGAACATTTTGTTCATGTGCCTTTGGTACGTTGCGCTGCGTTCTTCAGGCGAAGGGCATGACCTTGTAATGAGAAGAGGCCTTGGCTGGTCACGAACGCGTTTTCTCCTGGTCGGCCGTGCATTCGGATTTGGTTGTACCCGAGAAAGCGTCCATGAAGCTCAAGAAGCGGTGTCGGGCCGTAGAGTCTACTAGGACATCAATCCTCGGGAGGGGGTAGCTATCCTTGGGGCGAGGCCTTGTTAAGGTCGGTGAAGTCCACACACATCCGCCATTTCCGCTCGCTTTTTGACCATTACTACATTTGCTAACCAGTCGGGATAGTATACTTCCCTAATGAAGCTCGCTTCTGTAGCTAGCTTCGACTTCCTCTACTATGGCTCGGTCTCGCTCGGGGCAAACACCCTCTTCTTTTTGTCGATAGGTGGAAAGGCGGGCGATACATTCAACTTTGTGCACCATGATGAAGGATCTATTCGGCATATCTTCATGACCCCATGCGAATACGTCTCGATTGCGTGCGAGGAAGGTTATGAGCTCCTGACGGACCGTGGGGTTAGCAAGCGTTCCAATTTTGGTCGTCCGGCCAGGATCGGAACTGTCAAAGGGTATTTCTTCTAACTTCTCAACCGGCTCCGTTACCGTCCGGTGCTCTTCTATACTTAAGGCCTGAACACGATCCTCCATTTCCATCATGGCTATGTAGCATTCGCCACGGCCATCTAACTCCCCATGTGACTCCCCTACTCCGTAGTCGGTTGGGAACTTTATCATCGGTGGTAGGTGGAAGTTACCGCCTTCCATGAGTTGAGCGTGGGTCGCCCGAGGATAGCGTTGTAGGCCGACGAGCAATCAACTACCAAGAATGTCACGTCCCTGGCTATCGTTGAGGGTAATCACCCACAATTACGGATAATGTGACCGTGCCAGTGGGAATACCCGGCTCGCCGAAGCCCACAAGCGGGGCATTTGTTGGGACCGATCGCTCCTGTCGATCCTCATCTCTTTGAACGCATTTGTGTAGTACAAGATATCTTTGAATCGCCATTGTCGATCAGCACCGGCGCATATTGTAGTTTCCTACACGTAAGGCGACGGCGAGTGCATCGTCATGTGGATGGTGAAGGCGTCGTGCGTCTTCTTCGAGAAATCGATTACGGGACCTTCTCTCCGTGCTATCTTTGGCGCGACTCCGTCAATTTGAACATTTTGTACCATCCGAAGATAGGTCTTGCGGGCCTTCTTGGATGACCCGGCGGCAGCCGTTCCTCCTACGATCATCCTTATATCCACGATAGATGGCCTCGGTCGCTCATTGTCCCGTCAAGGGTGTTGGTCTTGTGTAGGGGGATCCGCTTTCTCCTTGCTAACGAATCTCTGCAGCTTTCCTTGTGCGATAAGGGCCTCAATCTGCTGCTTGAGGTCATAGCAATCAGCCGTGTCGTGGCCGTGGTCGCGGTGGAATCGGCAATACTTGTCCCGGGAACGTTTGTTGGGGTCACTTTTCAGCTTTCCCGGGAACGTCAGAGCCTCTTCGTCCTTAATTTGCATAAGGACTTGATCTATCGGGGCTGTTAGCGGAGTGAAGCTCATGAACCTTCCCCCGGGGCTTAGGGCGCCTTTCGTCCCTTCGGTCTGCGGTTCTTGCCTTCTTTCGACCTTGGTCCTGCCGATTGTCTTCCTGCCTTTCTCTTTTCACAGGCCTCTCTTCCCGAGCTAACAACACATCTTGAGCGTTCATATACTTTGTGGCGCGATAAAGTACTTCCGACATGGTCTTTGGGTCGTTTTTGTATAGGGAAAACAAAAACTTGCCCTTCTTCAAGCCATTTGTGAATGCCGCAACAAGTATCTTATCGTCGACTTCGTCGATCAAGAGTGCCTCTTTGTTGAAGCGGGAGATGTAGGCTCTTAAAGTTTCATCTTCTCGTTGCTTCATACTCATCAAGCAAGCCGTAGACTTCTTGTATCGATGGCCTCCAATGAAGTGTGCGATAAAGCGAGCGGCGAGTTCTTTGAAGGTGCTTGATGGAGTTTGGTGTCGGTCGGTGAACCAAATTCTCGCTGCGCCCTTGGCGTTGTAGGGAAGGCCCTACACATGATGGCGTCCGCTACTCCTTGAAGGTGCATTAGGGTCTTGAAGGTCTCCAGGTGGTCTAATGGGTCCTTGACCCCGTCCTGCTTGTCTATATCGTGGTATGCGGAACTTACTTGGTAAAGGGTAGGAGTTTGACGGTGGCGGTGTGAACGGCGAGTCGATTCGGTTGACAAGGTCGTCAAGGTTCTTTGGATACTCGTCCCTTGAGAGCATTCATCATAACTTCCATTTGTTCCTTCATGGCTTGCATCTCCGCGATAACAAGTGGCGGAGTGGTTTTTGCGAGGAGGGGAAGCTTATGTTCTGTCGTTCTGGTTTGCTCGGGCGTTCTTTGGCCTGGGGGTCCTTCTGGTTTCTTACGTCGGCGCTGGTTCCTTCTTGATCCGCTCCTTGGTTGTTGGGAGCTGCATTTTTCTGTTTGAGTTGCTCTTCTAGGTCGTGGTTTTGTTTGGTGAGGCGCTCCACGGCAGTGGCGAGTGTCCTCACCCGCCTTTCAAGCGCGATCGTAGGGGCTTCTTCTTCCTGAACGTCGTTGGTGGTCGCCATTGAGCGAGTGAGTACCATGTAACTCTTTCTTGTCTAGGAAGCGAGAATGTGCTACGTTTCCCCGAGACGGCGCCAAGCGATGATGCCGAAAATAATACCACCAGTGAGTCACACGTTCCTCGTACGATCGCAAATGGCACCTGCACACGAAAAGGAATAACCTAGCAGAGAGTACCGGTGTGGTACCGGCCAAACACCCTCCGAAGGTTAAGTCAGAATTATTCTCACTGCTCTAGAGTGCTAGAGAGGGTAAATTATGCGTACCTTGGGTTGCGAGGGTGCTTAGGTTTTTATAGTAGCGAGGGTTACCCCTCTTTCCCTTGGAGTAGAAGTCCTTTCCTTATAGGAGTCCTCTTGAGCATATTTTTCGGGATCTTTTCCTTATAGGGATCCCTCAAATATTATCTAGCGTGGGAAGCAAGACAATTCCTTATACGTAGCGTGGGTAGCAAGTAAACTTATGCTCGGTCCGTCGGCCTCAATTTACTTCCTTGACTTTTTGGGCGTCATCCGATGAATGCCGTCACTCTTGAGACAGCTGATCCTATGACCGTCGGCTATAACACCGTCTGCACTCGTCAGAAGGATTGCACTAAACCGTCAGTTTTATGTTCCGTGTGGCTAGGCTCTCCTTTTATCCTCTTCAAAACTATTAAAAAATGATAAATTTTCATTATCCTTGTCGGAAGAATACCCTGAAACTTCATGGAAGACAAACATCCAATTACTAATCTAACGATAAAAAATTAAAATTTGTGGATGAGGATACTAAAAAAGATGTGGACTGTAACTCTTGCATGTGGTTGGTAGCTAAAGCAGTAGTACTCCTTTCCTTTGACAAAATGGGCCAAACCAAAGGAACATTATTAGCATTGATTAGGCAGTATTATCAGTGGACAATGGGTTGTTCATTTTAGCCTTTATTAGCAACTGGGATAGGCTTTAACTGGGGGCAAAGCGTCGAGCAGTTCTAGAGGCCAAATTGAGTCTGGCTCACGATCATGAACCCTGTAGTGTCGGAGGTGTCACGGTCTCACAGACCATGATGAGATGAGTGACGACTTTTTCTTAATATTTGTTATTGCACGTAAGCGCTTGCGTTATAGTTATGAATTTCTATTTACAAAGTTTCGGCGAACCTTATCAACGTCGACAACGACTCAACCTCATCAATATTAAAATTCGCCAATACTTTTTAACCATTCAGTAAAATTATTTCCAAATTCCCGTTTTACATACAAGGCTTTTTTTTTTTTTTTTGGCTTTTAATGTTCTATTATTTTTTTTAAATAAGTATAGGGTCCAATTATAATGCAGTTGATCAGCCTTTTTTTTATACTTCTTTTTAGAGGTTGAGCTATTTTTAGTCTGAAATTTAATACATGACATGTGAATGTTGAATGTGTAATTAATAAATTTATATTAAAATTGATATTATTTTAGATTGAAATGCTTTTTATTTAAAGAACACTAAACACAATTTTTTATACTAATTTATAATTTTTATTTTCTATTAACTTATAAAAATTATGAAAAATTCATTTGAAAGTTTTTTAAATTCCTTTTTTTTTTTTCAGTAAATGTTGCTATTTTTGTATGCAAATTTAATACATTTATTTGTATTTTAATTAATTATTAAATTCATTATAATATCATTTTGGTTTACTTCAAAAACCTTGAAAATTATTAGATTGCTATACAATTGTTTTTTTTTTTTTTTTTGGTATGTGACCAGTACGCAAATCAATCATATCCACCTAATGATTGCTAGTCCTTTCATTCGCCTCCATCAATGGCTTACTAGTTTATACTTTGAATAAGGATATACCAAATAGACCAAGTAAAACTTGTAGTAAATAGTTGGCCTTTGGCCTACGTGTTTGCCCTAAACATATTTTGTCTTTGCTTTTCAAAGCAGTTTGCAGAAGTATAAGGAAAAGGCATTTTTTAATTATTATGGAATTAGATTTCCTTTTACCTTACTGAATAAATCTAATTCTAAACATTGTACATTTAGTAAACCTTTTATCTCTTTATGGCTGATGCTAACTCTACAAAACTATTGTATTATTTTGCAGTAGATGCGAGTCAAAGGTTACTGAAGAAATCGTAAAAGTAACATTCCAAAAAATTAGTTATATCTACTGCTCACACTAAGAGGAGGGTCTTGTTGGAATAAATTCTCGTTTGGTGGAATTGGAGTATTTACTAGGCTTGGGGTTGGAGGATGTTCGCTTTATAGGAATTTGGGAAATGGGTGGAATCAGTAAAACAACTTTAGCAAGAATTGTTTATAATAGATTTTGTGATCAATTTGAGGGCTGCAGCTTTCTTGCCAATGTAAGAGAACACGCTGTAAAAGATAGTTTAGTTTATTTACAAAGACAACTGCTTTCTGATTTATTGTTTGAAAGGAGTATTGATTTATCAGATGTTCAAAGGGGAATCAATATGATAATGAAAAGATTATGTCACAAAAAGGTCCTTATCATTCTTGATGATGTGGATCAACCTGAACAATTAGCAGCACTACTAGGAAAACAAAGTTGGTTTGGTCAAGGAAGTCGAATTATTATTACAACCAAAGATCAAGGTCTATTAGGACATGAAGTGGCTGAAGCTCAAATATACAAAGTTAAGGAATTAAACAATGATGAATCTCTTAATCTCTTTAGTATGAAAGCCTTCAAGGAAGGCCATCCTCAAGAAGGTTGATACGCCCGACCAAAATGGTAATCGTCCATACAATGCAGGTCATTGACGACCTTAATAAAACCGCCCCGAGGGAAAAGGTCGTCGCTCAAAGACATGAACACTCGTTCCCACTCTTCGCGGAGCCGTTACAAGATATTAATCAACCTACGGACCGTTGGGAAGGGCGGCTCATCATTAACACCCTACAAAGGCGTTGCAGACAAAATTAAAACCTCCATCAAGACTCCACCAACGGCTAGAAGAAATAACCTGTAAGCACACATATATAAAGACTGAACCCCAAAGGGGTAGGGTAAGAAAAATACTCTTAACACATTGTTCTCATTGCTCTCCTTTGTCAATCTTTCTAACTTTGGCATCGGAGACCTTTTTGCGAGCACAACGCCGGCGAACTACTTCCTTTCTTTCGTCCACGAATTGCAGAAGATTGGATTGGTGAGGGACGGCTTCCATCCGGGCGATCATAATAAAGCGACGATCAGTTCATCATCGATTTGGCGCCGTCTGGGGGGACGAAGATTCAACACGTGATCTGTCCCCGGTCCAAATGGAATCCAGTACAAACCCAAATCCTGCTCGGCTGGCCCTACAAATCCATCGCTATATCGGCAACCGTGGAAGAACTCACAAGACAGAACCAAGAGATGAAGCAACGACTGCTGCGGGAAAGTAATCGTGCAGACAGGGGAGACGACGAAGACAAAGCGAAGAAGGCGAACAAGCACTCCGGAGGAAGCAAGCTCGGATCTTTTAAGAGAGATGAGGAAAGAGATGGACGAACTAAGAAACGCCATCAAAGGAAAGACGGACCAAAGCTTTGAGAGAATCGTCCGGAAGACGGATTCACCCTTTACCATAGCCGTCCGGGAGTGCCCTGTACCCTCCAAGTTCCGTCTACCCCAGCTGGAACCTTTCGACGGGCTGAAAGACCCCTTGGATCACCTAAACACCTTCGGGACGACCCTAGGCCTCCAACGGCCTTTGACGAGATCTTGTGTCGCTCATTCCCTACGACCCTCAAAGGAGCAGCCAGGGAATGGTTCAACAAGTTGCCAACATCGTCCATTGACAATTTCGAGCGATTGAGCGAGTT
Organism: Quercus dentata; assembly: GCA_028216015.1. Lineage (NCBI taxonomy): Eukaryota > Viridiplantae > Streptophyta > Magnoliopsida > Fagales > Fagaceae > Quercus > Quercus dentata. The sequence continues at coordinate 182,651 of CP116452.1, read as the reverse complement.
CCTTTGTCCGTCATTTCGTAGGCGGGCAACGACCAAAGAGAACTGCCGACCACCCGCTTACCATCGGACAAGGAGAGAAGGAACCACCGAGGTTACGTGACACGTTTCACCCGAGGAATGCTGGAAATAGACGAGACAGATGACAAGGTACATCTCACGACCTTCAAAGCGGGGTTGAAGTCTAGGGATTTTGTGGCATCCTTGGCAAAGAACCCCCCTAAGACGATGGCCGAGGCTTTGTTGAAAGCCCAGAAGTACATGAACGCGGAAGAAGCCCTGGCGGCTATTGACGGAGCAGAGAAGAGTAGGGAAAAGAAGAAAGAAAAGGAGGACGATCGAAGAGGGCTAAAAAGAGATCGGGCTGACAGACGGAATGACGATGGAAATCGAAGGAGGGAGGACAAAAACCCTCGTCCATCAAAATTCACCCATTTGGTGATGCCGGTCGATCAAATTCTAACAGAAATAAGGGACGAACCATCCCTAAAGTGGCCAAAACCACTCCATTCAGCACATGGATTGCGCGATAAGAGGAAATACTGCCGTTTCTACAAAGATAACGGGCATTATACAGAGGACTCGAGGGACACGAAAGAAGCAGATTGAGGAGCTCATCCGTAATGGGAAGCTACAACAGTATGTAAAAAGGGGGGATTTCGGCAGGTATGGACAGAAAAGCCAGCTAGTTAATACACGGAGAGACAAAGATCGCCCCCAACCTCGTCCACAAAGCGCACTAAGGGAAATAAAGACCATTCTTTGGGGACCAACCACCGGGGGATCATTCAAGTCTCTCAGGAAATCATACCAAAGACAGGTAAACAGCGTCCACAGTGTACCTCCACCAAAGCAAAGACGCACCAGTGAGGACTTGCATTTCTCCGAGGAAGATGCCGGATGTGTGAAGCAACCCCATGATGACCCACTCGTCATTATGATCATGATCGAGGGGTTCAACACGCGAAGAGTCCTGGTCGACGGCGGAAGTTCAACGGACATAATCTATCTTCCTGCTTTCCAACAATCATTTGGACCCAAAAAGGCTCCGTCCTTTTGAGTCTCTTCTCGTCGGTTTCAGCGGAGACAAAGTATACCCCGGAGAAATCGTGGCGTTGACAATAACGGCCGGGTCATACCCCCTTCAGGTAACCAACCAGCACAATTTTTCGATAGTAGACTCACCCTCGTCCTACAATATGATCATAGGGAGACCAATGCTTAATCATTTGGAAGGTGCTATCTCCACCTACTGCTTAAAGGTGAAGTTCCCAACAGAACATGGTGTCGGGGAGATTAAAGGAGATCAAATCTTGGCAAGAGAATGCTACCATGCCGTCCTGGCCTCAAAAGAAAACCACACGTGGACAATTGAAGAGAAGACACCGGAGATTATGGAGAAACTTAAAACGGTAGAGCTGGCTAAAGGGAATCCTCCAAAGACGACCCAAATAGGGACGAGCATGAGTCAAAAGACGAAAGGTGAAATCGTCGACTTTACGAAGAGCAACCTCGATATATTCGCACGAAGCCACGAGGATATGCCGGGGATCCCAGCAAGCCTCATCCAGCATCACCCGAATGTTGATCCAGAGAAGAAACCTGTCCAAGAGAAAAGGAGAGTCTTTGCTCCCGAGCGGAACAAGGCGGTGATGGACGAGGTAAATAAGTTGCTTGCAGCAAAATTCATCCGAGAAGTCCACTACCCACAGTGGTTGACCAACGTAGTCATGGTTAAGAAAGCAAATGGGAAGTGGAGAATGTGTGTCGACTTCACAAACCTGAACCAAGCCTGCCCAAAAGATAGCTTCCCATTACCCAGAATCGACCAGCTAGTGGACTCCACAGCAGGGCACAAACTTCTCACATTTATGGACGCGTTTTCGGGGTATAACCAGATACAAATGGCTGAAGAAGACCAAGAGAAGACCGCTTTTATCACCGGCCGGGGACTTTTTGCTACCAGGTCATGCCTTTTGGGCTCAAGAACGCAGGGGCCACCTATCAAAGATTGGTGAACCGGATGTTCGAGAAGCAAATCGGGAGAAATGTGGAGGTTTATGTTGATGATATGCTCGTCAAGAGCAAGGAGGAAGAGAATCATCTGGACGACCTTAGAAAGACGTTTAATACTCTCGGGCGTTATGACATGAAGCTCAATCCTTCCAAATGCGCCTTTGAAGTTTCCTCGGGAAAGTTTCTCGGGTTTGTAGTATCGCAGAGAGGGATTGAAGCAAACCCCGAGAAGGTCGGGGCCATCTTGGAAATGTCCTCACCCGGGACGGTCAAAGAAGTGCGATCCCTCACAGGGAGAATTGCGGCCCTCAACAGGTTCGTCTCGAAGGCTACGGACAAATGCCTCCCATTCTTCAAGACTTTGAAGAAGGCGTTTTCATGGACGGAGGAATGCGGAACGGCGTTCCAAGAGCTGAAACGTTATCTTAGCAACCCGCCCCTCTTAAGCCCGTCCAAAGAAGGTGAAGATCTATTCCTGTACTTAGCCGTCTCGGTCACGGTACATCGGTAGCGGCATTGATTAGAGAAGACGATGGCTTGCAACTTCCCGTGTATTACGTTAGCCAAGCCTTCCAGGGTGCCGAGGCACGGTACCCTCATATAGAGAAGATCACCTTCGCCACGATTATGGCTTCGAGAAAACTTCGTCCATATTTTCAAGCCAATCCCATCATCGTGATGACGGATCAGCCTATAAAAAAGCAATGAACAAGCCCGGCGGCGGGAAGAATGGTGCGGTGGGCAATCGAGCTCGGCCGATTCGACATAAAATATCGTCCAAGGATGGCGATAAAAGCACGAGCACCGGCCGATTTTATAGCGGAATTCACCATCCCCGAAAACATGGAGAATATACGGGACGGTTATACCGACGGATCGTCCACTCAACGGGGAGGCGGGCGAGGCATCGTCCTCACTTCCCCGAGAAAAAAATGTCCTCAAGTATGGAGTCCAACTTAAATTCCTGTAACCAATAATGAAGCGAGAATATGAGGCCTTATTGGCGGGATTAAGAGTAGCCAGGGCACTAGTTGCTGAGAATGTCGTACTCAAAAGCGATTCCCAACTCGTCATTGGGCAAGTAAGAGGGGAGTACGAAGCAAAGGAGGCTAGGATGCAGAAATACCTCAAGTTGACGAACCAATTGATCAGCTCCTTTAATTACATAGAGTTCGTCCGGATCCCCGGGGATCAGAACACATAAGGCGATGAGGTGGCACGAAGTGCCTCAACGGACGGCGAAAGTAAAAGGTTAGATTGGAAGACGGAAGAACAAAACTATCCTAGCTTACAGAAACTTCAAATTTCCTCCGTCCACACAGACCATGGATGGACGAGCCCGATATTCACATTCCTTCAAGAAGGACGACTACCGAATGATCCAGAAGAAGCTAAAAAGGTAAGGAGACGAGCGGCCAGATTTACGATACTTAATGACGAACTCTACAAAAGGGGCTACTCCCAACCGTATTTGAGATGTGTTGAAAAGGAGGAAGCCAGGTACATCCTTGAAGAAGTATGTTGAGGTCTAAAAAATCACAGTAAAAATAAGCCCAAGAAAGAATAAGCTAAGCCCAAGAAAGAGTGAGTTAAGCCCGGAAGAAAAAAAAGAACTCGGACCAAGTCCAAAGGGATTATACGAAAGGCCTTGAGGATCCCGAAGCCTTAAAAGGAAAAGCAACCAAAGGAAAAAAAGAGAGAACATCACAAAGCCAAAGTATAAGACGCAAGGATCCTCGGACACCATCAATAAGCGCAAAGAAAAAGAAGACCAGGACGGATCGGTAGAAAGAAGAAGAAAAAAAAAGAAAACAAAAAAAAAAAAAAAGCAAGCGACCCTTCACGGCACAGATGAGAAAAGGCGTCGGGGAACCAAGACAAGGAAGAAGAATGATAACAAAACGATTTCAAAAGAGCGAACAGGATTCCGCCCAAATAGGAAAGAAACGAAAAAAGTAAAAGACGCGAGAAGTGAGGATGCCGAGAAGGGCATACCTCAAAGACATCCCAAAGAGGATGACCAACCAGAAGCTTTCGAAGGAACCAGAACCAAGAGAAGGAAAGAATGAGAGAAAACGGAAAAGGGGACTTACCGAGATGATGAGGACAGAACATACTCTGTTTGCAAAAGACCAAAACAGGGGAACCAACGGTTCCCAAGACACCTGAGAAAAACTCCACTATAAAAGGAGAGGATGGGTTGTGAAGAAGGCAGTGGGAAAAAAAGAAAGGAACACAATAGAAAGAAGAGATTCTCCAGGAAAAATTATCAGAAAGTTTAGGCAGAAAGAAAATACTAAGGGAAAACAAATATCGCTTCCCGATATCCTCGTAAAAGCAACTATGGCACATACTCGGATCCAACGAGAATCAAACTTCGCAAGTTTTGAAGGCTGAAATAGCCATTCAAGGCTGAAATTTTTGAGCTTGATTGGACCTTGTATCACGTCCTAGTAAGCTTCTTTCGTAATCAAAGAGATAATGCTTTAATGAAATATTGTTCCCAGGATCCCCACAAGTACTTCCTTTTTTATTGTCTTGCTAATCTCGCTTAATCTTTCTTCTCGAACTTACGTTGTTAATTTTGGCACTCCTCGATATCCTTGTTTGTCATCTTTTTGTATGTTGTCGGGAACATTCTCTGCATTCACTTGATTCTTAAAATGACCATTTAGTGCGGTGAGTCAAGGCCCGATCCACCAAATCCCTTTTCTTTTTCATTCAGGCTCGGGATCCTTGGGCCTGAGTATCCCGAAAAAGACACTCTCACAAAGTACATGGGGGAATCTGCGGAGATCACGCGGGGGCAAAGTCCCTCGTCAAGAAGATCATGAGAGCAGGCTACTTTTGGCCAACAATGCAACGAGACGCGATTGATTTTGTAAGGACGTGTGTGAGTTGCCAAAGATATGGGAATGTTCAAAGAATCCTCGGGGAAAAAATGACCACAATATCATCTCCCTGGCCATTCGCACAGTGGGGGATCGACATCATGGGTCCCTTACCTCCGGAAAAGAGACAGGTGAAGTTCCTGCTCGTCGCCATCGACTACTTCACAAAATGGGTGGAGGCGAAGCTCGGCAACAATCATCGAAGCAAAGGTACAAAATTTTGTTTGGAAAAATATTGTTTGCAGGTTTGAGATACCAAGGACGATCATATCGGATAACGGTCGTCGGTTTGATAGCCAAAGCTTGAGGTCATTTTGCTCGAGCTTGGGCATAAAAAACAAGTACTCATCACGAGGTCATCCTCAGGCCAACGGACAGACGGAAGTAACCAACCGGACCCTGCTCAAGATCATCAAGTCCCGGTTGGTGGGGGCAAAAGGAGTGTGGCCGAAGAAGCGCCAAGCGTCTTGTGGGCATACAGGACGACAGCGCGAACACCAACCGGAGAAACACTTGTTGATCGACATATGGCATGAAGCGTCATACCGGTCGAAGTTGGTCTCACAAGCCTAAGGAGAGAATTTTTGATGAGCAAACCAATGACAACCAACCGAAAGAAAACTTAGACAGTCCGGGACGAGATTAGAGATCGGCGGTGAAAGAATGGCCAAGTACCAAGCGAGAGGATAGCCGAATATTATAATCAGAGAGTGAAGCTGAGAAGATTCAACATTGGTGACCTCGTCCTTAGAAAAGTCACACCTGCAACAAAGGATCCAGCACATGGCAAATTGGGACCGTCCTGGGAAGGTCCCTACTGAGTCGTCCATTATTCACGTCAGGCGATTTACCACTGGAGCACTCGGAAGGAAAAAGACTACCTCGTCCGTGGAACGTCGAACATCTAAAGAGGTATTACGAAAAGGAACCATAAACTTCATTGTAAAACCAATTTGATACTTCTATCTTATGTAAGCAATTATTCGAATCATAAGTATTATCCAGCATCTCTTAAGTGTTATTGAGCAAATCATGCGCCACGGTTTGCAAAGAAAAGCACAAACAATCGTCCAAAAAAGCCTAATGACGATAAAATTCTTTAAATGGATGTACATCGTCCCCAAAAAGCTTAATGACGATAAAATTCCTTAAATGGATGTACATCGTCCCCAAAAAGCTTAATGACGATAAAATTCCTTAAATGGATGTACATCGTCCCCAAAAAGCTTAATGACAGTAAAATTCCTTAAATGGAATTGCATCGTCTCTAAAAAGCTTAATGACGACAAAAATTCCTTAAGTAGATGCACGTCGTCTCAAAAGCTAAAATTCCTTAAACGGATATGCATCGCCCAAACTGATCATACAAAATGATTTTGTCCATACAACAAAGCAAGAAGATCAAACTCCTGAAGTTGATCAACGTAACCTCGTCCATACAGGACGACCAAAAAGTAAGTAAATGGGGAAACCTTTCTAAAACCCCCAGGAAGAGACAAAAATTCTCACACAACTCATGCAATCATGAAAAGCAAAAATAAACACATAGACATTTATAGCCCAAAAATCAAAACATAGAGTTAAATTGTTCTCAAGGCAAAAAAAGGGGGGCCCCAAAAACAGGAGGGGCATCCAAACATCAACTATTCTTAACTTAGTGCATAAAAAAAATTAAAAAAATAAAAAAATAAAAAAATTTCTTTAAAGCAGAATCAAGCTGGAGGGGCAGCATCATCGTCCTGAGTAGCCTGGGATGGTTCAAGACCGTGAGACGCCATTGCTCGAGCCACTTCGTCCTCTTCAATCTCCTTGTCGACGGCCTCAAAGTCTAAGTCGTCAAGGTTCACACTTGAGACCATGCTTGATCAAATACCTCCGCAGCAGCTCAAACCCTTTGAAGTACCACTGGAAAAGAATGGTGTTATATTCTTCCGTGGTCCGGAAGGCGATGTGACGGCCTTGGCCACTACAACCTTCATCTTCCGAGCGGCCGCCGCCAGGAGTTCGTCTTTTCGCTTCACGATTGCCTCTCAACGTCCAGTTGCTCCGTCGATACACGAACCTGCTCCTTGGAAATGTTGAGAGAATCCATGGTCGTGATCAGGTCCTTCCGCAAGCCAGAGGCCTTAGCTTCCAAAGCTTCCACCTTCGAGTTGGCCACGACGGCCTTCTCTTCGTTCGCTAAATACTGCATGGTGATGTGCATGGTCTCCCCCAACACCTATGGACGAGAACAAAGTTAATAAAAATTAGTTCAATCAAAAGCAACAAAAACGGTCAAGCGGTTAAAGACGAAGAAAAGGACAAGAAGTATGATGGATCACCCGCACGAGCTTATGAACGTGACGGCTCACCATCTCGTGCGAAGGAATGCTCGTGACTTCCCTCATCTCACCGGGGGTAAAAGCTCGTTGGCACGATCCATGGCCGTCCCAGTGTCGTCCGACCAAACGCTGGCACCGACTTTCTCTTTCCCCTTCATCGACCGCCGCTTCTTGAAAGGACGAGCCACCTCCTCAACCGAAATACCAGGAGATGCAGCCACACCCTCGTCCGGATCAAGGGTAGGTGTGGACGACCCTCTCTCCACCACCTCTTTCTCTTTCTCCTTTTCTTTATCCGTGATTCTCGGCCTCTTCTAGCCTATACTAGAAAGGGGCTCATTCTTTTTGCCCTTAATTTTGTTGTACATCTCTTTGTTAAACTTAGACGTCATTTCTACACAAAAGAGATCAAGGGCGAATAAAAAGGGGGTAAGGGCGAGTAAAAAGAATGAAGATAAACACGAAGAAAAGAGATGACTTGAAGTACTGCTTACGTTTTCTCTCTTCATGGTTGAGGGTACTAGGCACGTAAAGGGAAGGTTCTGGTCCCAGGCGGTGCGAGCTAGGGTACGTGGATCGATCGACTCACCAAAATCTTCAATCGTCCGTGCGTACTTGATCGCAGCCTGAACTCGCTCTACAAATTTGGCGTCAAGTTATGGACGATCTTTCACCGCAAAGGACGACATCAATCAAAAAAAAAAAAAAAAAAAAAAAAAAAAAAAAAAAAAAAAAGAAAAAAGGGCCAACAATATTGGGGTAAACGCACCAATCAAAGGGGTCTCCCATCGGCGCAGCAACCTAAGTACGTTCCCCCACAAATCATCAGGCAAGGTTTCCCAACCGTCCCCGGATACAAAGAAGTATCTTGATTTCCGGAAGCGAAAGGACGACGGAAGGTCGGCTACCAGACGAGCCTTCCTATTCCAGGGTACAAACTCATAGTACCCAAATTCTCTCGGACTCTTTCGAGGCGATACGAGATGGACGAACTCATTAATCGAGATCATATCCCCGTCAAGCAATGGTCGCCCGGATCACCATACAACTAATTACTATTCTCCAGGAGTTAGGCATAAGTTGCCCGGTGCAAGGTTAAAATGGTAAAGAAGCTCCATTATGAACGGATGGACGGAAATCGGAGGCCACACGAAAAGCGCAGCTTCGTAAAAGCAAACTTCTCCGTGGGCAAAGGCGCAAGCCTTTTCGCCCTTCCTGGGAAGACGAGCCTTGGTTCCCTCAGGAAATCGGAATCTGTCCTTAAATTTACTAAAAACCTTAACTTTCAAGAAATAATTTTCCTTGAGAGCATGAAATTGACGGACCGTCATTTGGAGCGGGAGAATGGGAGGACGAGGGAGCACGGGAAAGCGCAGTGGTCGTCGCATCGATCCCGGCCTCTTCCTCAACTACGTTAGAGGTCGAACCCCTCTCTAAATCACCTAACCCTTCCTCTAAACCCATACTTCCCTCTCTTAGGAGCCCTCTAATAGACCGGAACCAAGCTTGAGACAGTAACAATAAAGGGTATAGAACACCCAACGCCGAATCTAACCCGGTACCCCTACTAACAAATTCCTCAACTAGTGGGTACGAACCGGCAAGCGAAGGCGCACCCAATGGGTCACCGGATAGCTCTACCAAGGAACCTAAGCGGGCGAGGAGAAAAGCTACGGAGGGGAAGTTGCGCCTAACTTCGAAATTATCCACCATTAAGGGAAAAGAAAAAAAAACTAACAGCACCACTCCGTAAGAAGAAAGGATAGTGCAGAGAGAAAAAGGAGCTTAAGTGACACAAATGCAAGGAGAAATCAGAAAGGAAAGAAAAGCGTAAATGAGGGTGGGCGTGCCTGGAAGTTAGGGAGAAAAGCGAGGAGTTGAGGAGCAAAATACGCGTAGGAGAGATCAACCGCACAGAGAATGGGGAAATGGAAAAAGGAAAAGCCAAAAAAATCAAAGGACTCTGCCTTGGAAAGTGCGGGAAAAAGCGAAAAGGCACTCACCGGAAACGAGACACTCCAACCAATAGAAGTCAAACACGTGGCACCGAGATGAGCCACGGCCGCCACTACGCAATCAATGCGGCGTAACTCCAAGCGCCATAACTGAAAAAAAATAATAATAATAATGATAATCTTTTCATATTCCTATAATCGTCCAAGATATGGACGACCATGGAATAGGGGGGCAGCTGATACGCCCGACCAAAATGGTAATCGTCCATACAATACTGGTCATTGACGACCTTAATAAAACGTCACGAGGGGAAAAGGTCGTCGCTCAAAGACATGAACACTCGTTCCCATTCTTCGCGGAGCCGTTACAAGATATTAATCAACCTTCAGACCGTTGGGAAGGGCAGCTCATCATTAACACCCTACAAGGGCGTTACCAGGCAAGATTAAAGCCTCCATCAAGACTCCACCAACGGCTAGAAGAAATCACCTGTAAGCACACATATATAAAGACTGAACCCCAAAGGGGTAGGGTAAGAAAAATACTCTAACACATTGTTCTCATTGCTCTCCTTTGTCAATCTTTCTAACTTTGGCATCGGAGACCTTTTTGCGTGCACAACGCCGACGAACTACTTCCTTTTTTTCGTCCATGAATTGCAGAAGATTGGATTGGTGAGGGACGGCTTCCATACGAACGATCATAATAAACTGACGATCAGTTCATCATCAAAGGTTATTTAGAGTTGAGTAAGAAGTTTGTAAATTATGCTAATGGCCTTCCTTTAGCTTTGATAATTTTGGGCTCCGCCCTATCTAAGAAAAATACAAATGTATGGATAGATTACCTTCATAGAATTGAAAAAGAACCTCCAAATCATGTTTTAGAAGTGCTTCAAATAAGTTTTGATGGCCTCGAGGAAAGAGAGAAAAAAATATTTTTAGATATTGCTTGTTTCTTCAAAGGAGAGTTCAAAAGTCGTGTAAAATATATACTAAAGAGACTTTATGACAAGCCGGACATCGGTATAGATGTTCTTCAAAGAAAATCTCTTCTAAATGTCACACAAGAAGGCTATCAAATGCATGATTTACTGCAAATATTGGGTAAGGAAATTTCTCGTCGTACAGGTTATGAAAAGGATAGACTCAAAGTACTTGAAAAGGCTGAGAGATGCAGTAGGTTGTGAGATAGTGAGGATGTTCTTCATGCTTTTAGTACAATAAGTTGATCATGCAGAATCTTAAAATTTTGTAATGGTATATATCTATGCTATTCAAACAAGTTTTAGTTAATGTCTACCATTACAGTTATTCTTTTTGCTTACTAGGGCTGTCAGGATCCTGCCCTTATGTTGCTAACATGTTAATTTTCACCTGGCTACTCTACTTGCATCAGCACAAAGTAGCTGCATCAACTGCTGTATGTCTGAACTATGTTGCTGTTAGTGATAAGCTAAAGCGGCCTGGCCTAAATCTTATGTTATTGTATTAGTGTGTAGACTCCCTATTTTGTAACATACATTTAACTTCATCCATTGACATAATGACCATTTCCCATCTCAAGAGTAAAACTGTAAATTTAGCTATCCTTTTGCGAATGATATAAGCACTAAGATTTTTAAAACATTAATGTAATCTTTAATTTATTTAAAAAACATATTGATTTAGAATGTTTTAAAAATATTAATTGTGATTAAATGATTAATATATATTTAAGAAAAAATATAGTTGACTCGATAAAATAAAATATAGATCTTGAATTATATGAAGCCGGCTTGAGGAATTAGTTAGTGTCTATATATATATAGTGCTTTAAGTCATTAAGTGTAAATTATGCAGACATTTTTGGCTCCGCCACTACTATTGAAGGCTGTTTAATCTAGACTTTAAAGGTGTCCAGACATTTCAAACCATAACCAAGGCTGCTATACAACTGTTTATTTATTTATTTGTGACTACTGACTAGTACGCAAATCATATCCTCCTAATGATTGCTAGTCCTTTCATTTGCCTCCAACAATGGTTTACTAATTTATACTTTCAATAAATTTTTTCTCCAAATTAGTTAGTAGAGAAACTCTTCAAACTGCATATATATCTTATTATTGTGTGTGAATTTTGAAATTCTAACCATTGGATTGCATGCTCTTCATGTTCTTAAGATGCATATTAAATTTTTTTCAAATTGAATGTTATTTACTATTCGATCAATAAATTTATTTTTTACACATAATTTTAGACCACAAAAACTTAAAATAAAAAAATTTGATTGATGACATAGATCTTCTTGAAATTTTGTTGGCACGAATGATATAATAAGAACATGCAATCTAACGGTTAGATTTTTAAAATTCACACCCAATAAAAAGATATATAAATAGTTTGAAAAGTTTCTCTCCAAACTACATTTTCCTTAAAAGTATACCACATAGGCCAAGTAAAACTTGTAGTAAGTAGTTGGCTTTTGGCCTATGCGTTTGCCCTAAACATTTTTTGTCTTTGCTTTTCAAAGCAGTTTACTAAAGTAAAAGGAAAAGGAATCTTTTAATTATTGCGGAATTAGATTTCCTTTCTCCTTATGGAATAAATCTAATTCTAAACATTGTACATTTAGTAAACCTTTTACCGCTTTATGGCCGATGCTAACTCTGCAAAACTATTGTATTATCTTGTGCTAGATGCGAGTCAAAGGTTACTTAAGAAATTGTTAAAAAATTACTATATGAATCAAAATTTGACTACTCACATTTGGATCTTGTTGAAATGAACTCTCGCATGGAGGAATTGGAGAATTTACTAGGCTTGGGTTTGGAGGATATTCGCTTTATCAGAATTTGGGGTATGGGTGGAATGGGTAAAACAACTCTAGAAGCTATTTATTAGAGATTTGATTATCAATTTCAAGGAAGCAACTTTCTGGATTAACAACCAAACAACTGTAGTCCCTATTTAAGAAAGGAAATGCCAAGGAACTAAAAGAAAAAAGAAATATATAGCCACAAATGAGTTCCTCAGGAGAAGAGAGAAAGATGGTGGCTTACAAAAAAATCGAGAGAAAAATATTGTATCGGCCTCGCAGATTCATCAGGATCATCCTCATAAGGAGTGATGCTACACCTGCTGCTCCCAGCCATAGTTTGTTTGAGATCTTCAATGTCTTGCTTGTATACCAAGCAGGCCCCACATTTCATCACCTCTAAGCCTGGACCTTCGATTTCAATTCTAATATCAATCTGACTAAATCCATTAGCATCGATTTGACTCAATTTGTTGCCTGATTTCCCTTGGAAATTCTCAAAGGGAAAATATTTCAACCAAAGGTGAGATGAACCAATCTTACCAAATTGTTCGTAAAAAATAATGCCATGGCTATCAGAAATTTCAGATCCCATGACCTTATAGGAAAAATAAAGATAATGTGTAAAACCTTGTCGGTTGTGAGTCGTGTCATTCCACCTTAAAACCAATTGGTGATGAGGAAGACACACTCAAATCTCTTATAGCCTTCAACATCACACCACGCGGGCCTGTTTTTAGAGTGGTTGTAAGGATTTAAATTGTGATCCCCCCAACAAACCACAAGGGGGTGTGGGAAGTGGACAATGCTTGCAGAATACAAAAATAGCACACACAACGATTCCCATAAAATATAAAGACCCTTGCAGATTAAGTGAAGTCCCCTCACTTTGATGGCTAAACCATTTCGGAATTTCACTTCCAGTAATAAGAAAATGTACATAAACTAAATATGCTCCCTGAAACATACAAATCAAGATGTCGAGAACTTAACGAGAGAGAGAGAGAGAGAGAGAGAGAGAGAGAGAGAGAGAGAGAGAGAGAGAGAGAGAGAGAGAGAGAGAGGCCTGAATGTAACGCCTTAGCATTTTTAAGAAGATGTCATTGTAACCTTGATTGTCGATCAATTTGATGCGATTACGAAAATTGAGACAAGGACGAAAATCATCTTCTGGTCTTATAGGTAAAGTTTCCAATGACATACAACCATTTGCATTAATATACATAATATTCAATGGAAGCTCGAGCAACAATCGAAGATCCATGCAACCACTCAAATAAAGAGTTTTCAAATGAGATAGTTGAATGATACTTTGAGGAAGGTTAAGAAAATTATTTCCCCTTAGATTTAAAAAAGTTAAAGAGGACAAACAGCTAATAAGGTCAGGGATTGCCCACAGATTGCAATAACTTAGATTAAGATCTCTTAAAGAGGGTAAGCTTGATAAAGTATGCATTAACGTGCCCATGGCATTTGGACTCCTTTGCAATAAAGGAAAATTGAGGAGCTTATTCGATGGTTTAGATAATAGAAAATCACATCCACTAAAAGATAGATTTTTGAGATTTTTTTAAGAGAATGATGGATGAAGGTAGCCCTCTTATACCAATTCCATTCACATTTATGATTTAACACCTCTAGGCCTTCAATGTTTCCCAAGATCTACGGCAATTTGACAAGTCTTGAACAACCAGATAAATTGAGAGTTTTTAGAGACATCAAACTACAAATTGCATTAGGAAAACTTGAAAGGTTTTTGCACTCTCTTAGATCCAGTTTTGTAAGGCTGGTTAAATGTTCCAATAATAATGATAGATCCTTTATAATGGGAAAAATTGCAAACTAACACCATTCCTCAAACAATTTAGTTAGTTAGCAATGATTCCAAACTATTTAGGAAACTAGCATCTTAAGTCTTTAAGGCTCGAGATCACTATAGCAAATCAAAATCGAGTCTATAAGACTCGAGTTTCTATGATACTTATTTTACTTAATCAGTACCAGCAGAGGAGAAAAGTGAGACAGGGAGTATTAATTTTTCTACATAATCAGTTTGCAAGTGGCCTCACCATATCTTCCAGGAATCTTCCTGGTAAAATTATTGAAACATATGAGTTCTACTTCGATCTGCTTCTATAATGACGAGTAATTTTCGATTCTGAGTCAAAGCAGCGTATAAATGTCTGTAAATAAAGTTGAAGTGGGTGTAAGAAGACTAGCTAGGAAGACCTGCAAACAATTGAAACAGATTATAGGTTAAGTAAAGAGTGGTGGAAATTAATTGAAAAGCAATACAGACAACGATCTTATTGGAATAGAATCCCGTATGGACGAATGAATGTTGGCTCATTGGTAAAGTACAAGAAACTATAACGCAGCCTAATAGAGAAATCTATAATAAAACGATGCGTGTGCGCATACTATGTAGGAAAATATATTATATAGGAAAAAAGAAGGAAAAAAATCTATAATAAAGAGGCAAAGTTACATTCGCCAACAATAAAGAGGGGGAAATGAGCCGAGTCACAAATGCGCCAAGATCTTTAAGGGGGTAAAGAGAACAGCATCCGGAGAGAGATAGAAAATAGAGATATTTTAAGTGAACAAAAGATGAAGGTAGGCCCGTTATAGCAATCCCACTCCAGTATAACACCTCCAAACCTTCCATTCTTCCCAAATTTTCTGGCAATTCATCAAGTTTTGAGCAGTCAGATAAATTGATACTTCTAAGAGACATCAAACTACAAATTGCAATAGGGAGACTTGAAAGGTTTTTGCAATCTTTTAGATTTAATTCTCTAAGGCCAGTGGAGTGTATCACTAATAATGATAGATCTTTTATAACAGTTTCACTCAAACTAAGTTCCTGCAAACGTGGCATATTTTCCACAATATATGGAAATTTCTTCAGTTTTGAATAACCACTAAGATCGAAAGTCTCAAGAGCTTCCAAGTTGATCATGGGAGGAAGACTATTGAGGCATCTACAACCACGCATATGTAATAGAATAAGTTGTTTGAGATTTCCAAGAGATGGCTGAATGTTAGACAATCTTGTACAACCATCAAGAAACAATTGCTTAAGATTTGGGGCTCCACTAAGGTCCGGGATCTCAATCAAGTTTTGAGAATCATTGAGATCAATGAGTTTTAACTCATTTAAAATCTGTTATAAACCAAGAAATAATTAGACGAACTCATGCCTTAATGAAAATGAAGGAAAAACACAATTGTATAAGTGAAAATCTTACCATAATTCCTTTCCATAGTTGTTTGATGTCACTGTTATGCATTCTTAGTTCAACAAGTTTGTTTGGTTGGAAACTGGTTGGCATGGATTTTAAAGGATATCCATGCCAATCTATTATGCGTAACTCGTTAGAAAGATAATCGAGACCTTGTGGAAGTTGGATAGGACGTCCAATGAGGCCTTCTCGAGGATGCACATAACCAATTTTAAGAAATCTCAAAATTTTCATCTTTGTGAAGGCTCCAACACTCAAGCGTCCCTTTGCTTCAAAAGGCACGTTTAGCATCATGCCTTTAACTACCTCTGTTCCCTAGTAACCAAAAACAATGAAATTAGAAAAATTATTAGAAGAATTTGAAAGAACATATATACTTTTCTAAATTCAAGTTTAAATTTGTCAACTTACAGCATTTTTTGTCAATACATGTAGGACATCCTTATAAGTCCATAACCTACTACGTTTACCAGGCTCTTAAGGGGATTCACGACAAACAATGTCTCGACCCATTTCTTTAAGCAAATCATGCATCCAAAGAGTTCCATATGCAATAATGGTTATAAGAGATTTGTCTTGAAGAACATCAATATCGTAGGTATAATGACCTAAACTTTTTAGAGTATCTCTTATGTAATAGTTGTCCATGTCTTTAAAGAGAAATGCAATATCTAAAAACAAATCTCTTTGTGTATCATCAAGCCCATCAACACTCAATTTAAGTACATCCATAATGTCTCTATTAGGTTTTGCTTCTAATTTATCTCGAGCACTTCTCCACACATCAAGTGTTTTACCAAACAATGAAGAACCTAAAACTCTAAGAGCTAAAGGAAGGCCCTTAGCATAATTCACAAAATTTATACACAAATCCACATAATTTTCTTCAGGATGAGGTTTCTTAAAAGCCTTCAAACTAAAAAGCTCCATTGCTTCACCATAATTCAACTCCTTAACTCTATATATATCAATCACCGCATCCCAATAGGTTTTCAACAAATGACTATCTCTACTTGTTACAATGATTATACTCCCTAGACCAAGCCAATCCTTCCCAACTAATGCTTTTAGTTGTTCATCATCATTCACATCATCAAGAACAATAAGAACCTTCTTATTGCAAAATCTATTCCTTAGAATTTTCTTTCCCTCTTCAACATCTGAAATATTTTTTTCTGTTCCCATGAGGATCTTAGAAAGAAGATTGTTTTGTAAAGAAACTAGACATTGACTTTCAGACTCTTCTCTAACATTAGCAATAAAACTACTAGCTTCAAAGTTAGTAAAAATTCTATTATAAATTTCTCGGGCAAGAGTTGTTTTACCGATTCCATCCATACCACAAATCCCAACTAAGTGGACACAATTCAACCTTTTACCCAAGCAAGAATTCAACATTTTCTTCACACGGGAGTCCATTCCAACGAGGTGCTAGGAAACAATTGGGACTTGATGATCCAACTCACTATTTATTCTTTGAATGATTTTTTTGATAACTTCTGCTTAGACCTGCAAAGAATATAGCAGAACAACAATTTTGATGAGGCAGAGCTAGAGATACATTAATTTAGAGACAAAATATTCAGCAAACATACAATCTGAGCTTCGTTCAGTAAAAAAAAAAAAAAAAAAGAACTCTACAAGTGTATAGTATGTACAACAATTTCGATGAGGCAGAGCTAGAGATACATTAATTTAGAGACAAAATATTCAGCAAACATACAATCTGAGCTTCATTTAAAAAAAAAAAAAAAAAAAAAAAAAAAAAAAGAACTCTACAAGTTTATATTATGTACGTGGTACAAACAATATATGCATGCAATGTTGTTCAACCAAAGTCCAATTCGAGCTTATAATTTCCTAGATTTGTCATATACAGGGGGCTAAGTAAAAGAAAGATGTCATGTGGCAAAGTAAAGAAAGTAATGATAAGAAAATTCACGAATTAAAAAAAATAAAAATAAAAAGCATCATTCGAAAAGAAAAGAAAGGAAAAGAAATTCTTACTTATTATCCTTTAGATGCCATCCAGAGAGATTGGCAACTTTGGTCAAGGCTGCTCTCCAAGTCTTCACATCATCAATCTTATCTTTGAATCGATTTTCATGTTTTGCAAAAGCTTCCGCGAAAGACCCTTTCTGATACCTGACATCACTAGGATCCACATAGTGGAACACAGGAAGGACTGTCAGCTTCTTCTTGTCCATGCACTCAACAATCTTTGCTAGTTCGATCAAACACCAACTCGACGAAGCGTATTGTTTGGATAGGACGACAACAGCGATCTTCGATTCATCTTTTGCTCTCAGGAGCCCTGAGTTAATCTCTGTTCCTTGCTTAAGCCTCTCATCGTCCCTAAATGTGGATATGCCTACTTGTTCCAACCTATCGTATAGATGGTCTGTGAAATTGTTGCGGGTGTCAGTGCCCCTGAAACTGAGAAACACGTCGTATTCGTATTTGCATCCAGGAGTAGAAGAAGGAGGAATAGATGAGGAGGAGGAGGAGGCGTTTTCTATGGCCAGAAAATCCATCGGAAATATGCTAGAGCTATGTATTAAAATATATTAAAATAGTTTTTTGAAGAGTGTAACACAAAAAAGAAAATATAAATAAAGGAAGAAGAAAGCAAATTTGAGGCGGATTTTAATTTCAAGAAGCGGAAAAGAAAAAAGGAGATGGATATACGGGCTTGAAAAGTGAGTTCACAGATTTTTTAGGAAATTGCAGAGAAAACTGAAAAGCTCCAAAATTTTCTTTTGAATTAACGCTGGATTCATGAATGAGTTACAATAAAAATGAGCGGAGTGTTTGTGTTTGGAAGTGACAGAATGCTTGAGAGTGACAGGCATTTAGAGCATCCACAGCAGTAAAGCTAAAAATTTAGCTTTTTAGCTCCACCAAAAGTTACTTTATCTATTTTACCTACATACAAGTCAAATGAGTGGATCTATTTTAGTTTTTAACACAATAAAATAATATAAATATCACAATAAAATAATATATCTACTACAATAAACAACAATCACAACCATCCGCAATCGCTACTGTTGCCACTACCGCCGCCACCACCGACTCTTCCACCGCCAACGCCACCGTTGCTCACTCTTCCACCGCCGCCGCTGACTCTTCCGTCGCCGTTGCCACTACATGATAGAATAATATATTTTCTACAATAAACAACAATCACAACTACTACCACAAAATATTATGGTAACATTTCTTAATTTTAATTTCTTATTATTCTTAATTTTATTTTTCCCATTATCTTTATTTGGTTTCATTCAAATACACGTTTTTTTTTTTTTTTTTTCATTTTTTTTTTCCTCTTTGTTTTTCTCCTCCACACATGTATACTATTATCTCCTCCCCACATGTATACTCTTATCTTCACTCTATCTTTCACTTTGTTTTTCTATCGACTTTGTCTTTCTTTCTCTTTCACTCTATCTTCACCGCAGCCCCCACAATGACCACATCGTAAACCATTGTTTTGAAGCCGTGAACTCCCCTGATCTCCCACTTCCTTGGACCATCCACAACAGCCACATCAAAAAACAAATGACCACAAGTTCTTTGTCTTCTTTTTTCTTTTATAAGGAAAATCTTCCCCCCGCTTTGTCGGCTCTGTGTAAGGAAGATTATCCTCTTTGTTCCTCTTTTTTCTGCTAATGAATTGTAGCTTATCAAAGACAAATAAACAAATAAATAGAGACAGAAAATGCAAGATAGCAGAGAGAGGGTGGCGCTCGGAGGTTCAGCCTTTGAGGTGGAGATCTGGAGAGAGAAAATGCGAAATAGAGTGGTCGGCGCTGGGCGGGGGCTTGGTCGGCGTGACAACGGGCAAAAACAAAGAGGGTGAGACTAAGTACAGAGGAGCAACAGGCAGAAATGGAAAAAAGGAGAGAAGAAAAGAAAAAAAATATATTAAAATATTCTGATTAGTGTGAACGCAACATAGAATAGTTTTTTTTTTTTTCTTACCTTTGAGCTACCGTGCACATCTATATTTAGATGTGCACTGTAGCCGAGAAGCTAAAATTTTTAGTTTTAGCTCCACCTTGCCTTGATCTTTTTGTATTTTGGTGTAGCTTAGCTACACTGCTGCAAATGGTCTAGTGCATCAATAATTAATAAAGTGACCGCCACGTAGTCGTAGTCGTCAAAGTAGTGTATGGGTAAAGTTGGAAATCGGGAATCCCTGTCCTCACCTCCGCCACCGAGGAACCATCCTAGCAATGCAGTAGGAAATCACGAGGAAGCCCTTGCAAAACATATCTTAAATTTGTACTATCATTTAAAATATATATGCCAACTGAATTTTGTCACACCATTATAAATTTTACTACTATATAAGTTTATTAATTAGAAGAAAAAAAATTTAGAAAATTATTCTTGTAATTTTTTGCTCTGTTCATAACTTTGTTCTTCTTTTAAATAAACTTGGACCATCACAATTTTAGAATGTAATAATGTGTTAAATTATTGATAATGTTAAAATTAAATTTACTCATTTTTTTTAATAAAAATATATAACATCATAAGATTTAAAAATTTTCTAAGAAATCTAGAAGATTTTAATGGTAAAATAGAGTAATTTTAAATAAGGCTATAAGTGAACTTAGTAAAATGCAAGTCAAGCACTCAAGCTAAACGCTCTGTTTGTTTCAGCATTAACGTTTTCTGGAAAATGGTTCATTTTCCAAAGAACATTTTCTAGAAAACTGTCTTATTTTCCAGTGTTTTGTAACGACCTTGAAAATACGCTTGAGAATGTTTTTCGGTGTTTGGTATGCAATTTTTTTAAAATACTTCTTGTATAATTTAAAACATGTATATTATGTAAATTAACTAATATAATCATTATAAATAAAAAACCAAGAATGAATTTAGTTTTCATACTAATTAATCTAAAATTTTGACAATAGATACAATCAAAATTAATTAGTTGTCAAATTTCATGATCTCTACTACTCATCTTGCTCATATATATAGACAAGAACGTACGTACACACACACATACATATCAACCATTTGTCTACTATGGTCAGCCACAAGTCTTCAATATTACTCTAAATTATGTATTTACATAATGTACTGCATAATATATCATCACTACATAGTATCTGCCAACAAAAAATGTATTTGCCAACAAATGCAATTCTCCTAAACAATTATTATTCATTGTATAACAATATTATTAGTCCACGGTAAAGATTGTCCCATGTAAAAGTAATTTAGAGCAATATAGGTACTATGTTTAAAATTTTCATCTTTTACTTCTTTCATTCTTTCTTCTTCTTCTATTATTTTTATTTTATTTTATTTTTTTGCATTTTATGTACGAAAAAGAAGTAACTTTTGCCTAGAATCCATCAAATCGAAAATTTCTTAGAGAAAAAAGAAAATCGAGCTTGAAATTCAAAACAAAGAATTGAGATTTTGGTAGAGAGGAATGAAATAATTATCGCTGAAAATTTGTTCTCCTTTGCAAGTCGGAGCTATTGATCGATCGGTGAAGTAAAGAAAAATCTAATCAGAGAATTGTGTTACGGAGGGGAAGAGAAACATGGAGAAAAAAGATAAGAGAGACAGTTAAAGAGAGAGATTTATGGGAAGAGAAAATACGAGTTAGTGACAGTGAGGGTGTGAGGTGAGAAAAAGCAAAAGGAAGAGAGAAAAAGTGAGAAAACTTACCATGAGAGAGAGAAGACGCCAAAAATTATGTTTCCCACGGCTATAGACGAAGATAATATTTATAAGAGATGCAACGCATGAGAGAAAGATTGTTTTCCAAAAAAAAAAATTGGAAAACAGCTTATAAAAAATAAGCCTTATTTTTATTAGAATTTTCCGTTGACCAAAGATAGTTTTCCATTGACCAGGTTTTTTTGTGCTACCAAACACTGGAAAATGTGGAAAACTATCTTTACAGAAGATTTTCCAGCGAAACAAACAGAGCGAAAGTGTCCTTCTCCCTTCCCATCTTCTCGTTAAAAAAAGAAAGGCCTTGACTACTTAAGTTTTATGCAATTTCCTTCCGAGTTAAAGTAGCGTACGTGGTTGGAAGGCCTTGCAAACATATCTTAAAATCTCAGTAACAATTATTCTAAAATATACCGATTGGATTTTGTTACCAGTAAGGGTGTCGGTGAGTTTGTTGCTCTTTTTTTTTTTTAGAGAGTTTCAACCTATAGCAGCGTAGGCGGGGATTGAACTCCGGATCTCTAATACAACCATCAGAGACTTTACCGGTTGAGCTAACTGGAACCCACAGTTTGTTGCTCTTTTAAATAAGCATTTACCATCACAATATTAGAATTTGATAGTATGTTAAATAATTACAATAATATGTTAAAATCCACTCTATTCATTTAAAATAGATTGATAAGATTTTTAAAATTTCACGGCTATCTAAGAAAGCTAAAAAAAAATCAATAGTAAAAAGGAGTTATAAGGGAGCAAATTGGAGTATAAATAAGTATTTCTTTCCTCAAATTTGTAGCCATGATGGCATGAGAAGCAAGTATAGTTACGTGGAAATAATAAATGCACATTTTTTTTATATATAAATAAATAGTTCCACTAAGTGTGCATTTGGGTTAAGATTAAAAATTAAAATTATTTTATTTTTGCTACTATTTATGGGCTCCATTGCACTTTTTGACACTATTCATGGGTCTCACTATACTATTTCAACTAACTTTTACCTTTATCTATAGTACTTTCAGGAATAATTTTTCAGTTTAAGCAAAATAAGCTCCCTACTCAACATGAAAACAATGTTGCAAGTAACATCAGTTCCAATAAGCTCCTTGTTTGCATTTTCTATTCAACTTCTACCAGTTTTTACTTTTTGCCTATTACAGGGCTTCCTTGTCTATTCCTACTTCATTGCTACGATATTTCCTCGGTGCCTCAAAGGCGCGGACACCCACTTTATCTTTATTGACACAAACGGAGCTTAACTATAGGAATTACCTTTCTTTCTCTTTTGATGGATAAAAAGAGAATTACTTGGAAGTTAATTATAAAATTAAATAAAAACCCATATATTTCTATAATTCTAAGTCTTATTTTACCGGGAAGATGCCTGGAAGATGGGAGGGCACTTGCAAACTGATTGATTGATGTTGAAAAAAATGAATACTTGACACGTGAATGCTGTACCCTCTGTCTCACTTTTTTATTATGGTTAGTCAAGGCAGAAATCACCTAGCAATTATGTCTATTCGTTACAACTTTTGAAAAAAAATTTAACATTAACATGTCACCTTTTGAATTTGAGCTAAAGGTCATCATGTGCACATTATTTAGGATAGTTGTCTCTAAGGGTCCATTTAAATTGAACTTATTGTTGCTAAAACGAAAAACCGAAAAACCGAAAGCTGAAAGTCTTGTAGCAAAATAATTTTTAAATGTGTGAATAGTACCGTGGGACCCATTTTTAATATTTTTTAGTGCATGAATAGTGTCTTTGTGACAGTGATAAACAAGATGCGTGAACAGTAATTTTTGTCCCCCGCATAGTAAACTCATGTGAGATTACTGTTCATGTACTGGGAAAAAAAAAAAACTCAAAACGCAGCCCACGAAAACGCAGACGCCCACCCCAAACACACACTAAGTCTCTGCCCAATACTTTCCTACAAAGCGGCTTTGATTCACATTTCGTCATCTCTTTCTTAAAAATAAAAATAAAAAATAAAAAAAATAATTATGCCTCTTAATAGTTTCATGTTTGGATTTTGGAATAGTTTGTTTGATTTGATTTGATTCGATCTTCACAAAATATCTATCAATGAGATGGCAGTTGTGAATGGTAGTTGATACATTAATATTTAGTTCACAACCAAGATTGTTGACACCTCCTAATGTTTCTAACATAGACATTCAGAATTCAAATTTCTACTTCTCAACTATTTAATTATATATTAAAAAAAAGTGAGTTCATATAAAAATCAATAAAACCTATTAACTCAATTGTATGTTCTTGCTATTGATTGATTTTCCATGAATTTTGTACTTCTGTCGGTTAATTTGTATTTAATTGAGAGGTCAAAGTGTTGGAGTTGAAGTTGCTACATTGAGCATCTTGGATGAGTGAATTTGGTGTATCATGCAAAATGTCAAGCAAAGTGCAAGTTTTGAAAATCTGTTACTTGCAATCTCGGCTGACACTCAACTAATACTCAATTGAGCAAGATTGCTAGAACCTAATAGAATTTTAGTTACACACTTCCCTGTTGTACCCATCCAATTAACTCTCATATAGCCTTCTCAACCCAAGAAATACAATACTTGATTCTCGTATTGAAGTATGAAAGAGCTACTCTTTACCCTAGGGCAAAAATCTATATTGTCTCTCTACCTTTAACTTCTCCAATTTTATCAACAAAAATAAAAACTCTCCAATTACCAATTCCATAGTGAGGAGATTCAAAACCTTACACACATATAATGAAAACATTGATCGAACTTAGAATCTTCTATTTTGATACCATGATAAATTATTAATTGTGCCAAAAGATTAAACTATTATAAAACAATGAAGGTAATCATTTAATCATAATTCTAATAGGCAACTCAATCTGCAAAACCAAAAACTAACAAGGAAAAAGGATTGGTGTAATCAGTTGGGAGTAGGAGTGCAAAGCTTCAAGGACAAAGTTTAGCTACAAAATTAGTTGTAAACTTAGGCTACAACCTTACTCAATATTTTTTTTTATATGGTGAATTTTGACAAATTCACCATTGGATTACATTTTCTTTTTATATTCTCCATGCTTGCAAAATTTCTAGAAAATTAAAGAATAATAGCTATGTCATCAATAAATTGTTTAAATCACAATTTTTTGTAGTTTAAAATTATGCATAAAATATAAGCTTATAGAACATATAGTAAATAATATCTAATTGACACAAAATTTGACATATGTATTAAGAGCATAAAAAACATGCAATTCAACGGTCAGATTTTCAAAATATGTTTCAATGTTTATTTTATTGAGTAAGGTTGTAGCTAATTTTGTAACTAAACTTTGTCTGGGCTTAAATACAATTTCATTTATATAGTTTGGAGGGTTTGTAAGTGCGATGTATTGCACCAACTTTTCTAGTTGGTGGTATAGTCTCCAGAGAGTTTTGAGTTTTTTTTTTTTCTCTTCATGGTGTTTGGATTCTTGTGTTTGCTATTGGGATTTGCTTTTATGATTGTGTATCCACACATTGGCTAATCATATTAACAATTGGACTTAATTTGTTAATTAGGTTTAAATTGATATAAGCCATAAATTAGGGTCTAAAGTGTAAACTCTCACTATTTATAAATTATAATTAAATATAAAAATTACATGAAGAGATGAAAAAAAAAATCAAAGGAAAAAAGTGAGACAAAGGATTCATTTTTAGATTTGATTCGACATGTCGACATAAAGAATTTTTAGAAGCCTAGAAGTAGAAGCAATGTTTATTTTACATAATATCAATGTTGTAAGTGATTTACGAGTAGTGATGACTAAACAAAGGAAAAAAGTGAGACAGAGACAGAGGATTCCTCTCTTTGGACTATATTTTTATGTTTTTTCACAAATACCTCCTAAACTCTATATTTAATAGAGACAAAACTTGAGGACAACTTGGTAAAAATAAAACTCTAACTTCACGTAAAATGCCTACAAAACAGAACACTCTCCTACTAATTCATGTCTTCAAAAAAAAAACTTATCCAAAAATTAAAATTATGAGAGAGAGAGAGAGAGAGAGAGAAAAAAACTTCTTAGTCCACTTTGATATTTCCCTCATGACCACATTCGAACTTTTTTTTAAAAAAAAAAACTTTATCAAGACTCACCAGTTTCTTTTATTTATTTATTTATTAATTTTTGAATTTATGGTTTCCTTAATTCCTAATCTTACGTACACGAGACCCAAAAAAAAAAAAAAAGAGTCTCACGTACACTAGTCCAAAAAAAAAAGAGCCTCATCACATGCACAAACACGTGTGATAAGGCTAGTTTTCTATACTACTATTTAAGAAGCTTCTCCTGTTTGTGGTCTTCATTTTTTTGGTTCAAAAATGCTCATACATCCCTATGTTTAAGTAAAGACAAAACTAAAGGACAATTCGATAAAAATGTAACTCTAACTCCCACTAAAACATTGCCTAAAACATAGAGTCACTCTCCTGTTAATTTTCAGATTGCTTTATCTACTTATAAATTAGATTCTTAAAATAAAAACACAATTTTTTTTTTTTTTTGCTACAAAATAAATGTGTAATATTTGTTCATTTTTTGAAGCTAGCCCATGACACTTCTGGTTGTATTAGTAGTTCTAAATGTGGAATATTAATGAGAAAATGTGTAAACCTCAAATTGGAATAAATGAAAAATTATAATATTAATTTTTTTTTTTTAAAAACTCGTCGCACGCATGTGACGCGAAGAGGCTAGTTCCACATAATCAGTTTGAAAGTGGCCTCACCATCTTCTAGGTACCTTCCCCGTGAAAAAAGGACTTAAAATTAGGACCCGCTTGGTAAAGGAGTTTGAGTAATGTTGTTTATAGTTTTTTGAAATACATGTAGATGAAAAAATATATAAAAAAATGTGTTATATTATTTAAAAACTGAAAATATATTTCTTAACTACTCTACCAAACAGCGCATGAAATATATGGATTCTACACTTCTACTTCAAACTTCAAAAAGTAGTTTTGAGTCAAAGTAGCATATGTGCAAATAAAGTTGAAGTGCTTACCAAAATAAAAAATAAAAAATAAAAAAATAAAGTTGAAGTGTGTTCATGTCCTCGCCTCTGACACCAAGGAAATATCGTAGCAATGAAGTCGGAAAAGACTTGGAAGCCTTGCAAACAGATTATGGCTATAGCCAATAGGTTAAGTAAAGACTAGTGGAAACATTGCCGGCTCAAGGCCTAGGCCTAAGGCTCATACAAATAAAAAATTTCTCTACTAAAAAAATGCCTCATCTCTCTTAGTAAAAGACTCAAAATTTTATAAAAATATAATATTTTTTAAATAATTGGTATTTTTTTTAAGAGTGATGTTAAGGATACCATAAATTTTACTATAGATTTAACTGACATATCACCAATCACATAAAAAAGTAATTTAGACACAAATAAATTAAGTTGTTGAAATTCATCAATTACACTCATAATCACATTTATTATGAACATTTTGTAGTATTTTTCTTTTTCATTTCTAACAAGGCTTTTAAAATAGGAGACCAATAAAAATTTAACCCAATTGAAACCTTAAGATGTTTCAAATAAAATGCTGCAAATGTGATAAATCATCAATGAGGACTAATCTCCTACTAAGCCACACACCAAATAATATCTATCTATCTCTTTCTCTTAAAAAGAATATATAAAATTAAAATTTAGATTACAATTTGTACTTAACTATGCATAGTCGTATATCCAAGTTAAAGTAAATTCCTTTTGATTCAACTATAATATTTAATCTTCTATATGAAATTAACCTTAGTTTAGTTAGTATTATTCATCAATTTCTATATTTACATCAAATTAGTATTAATTTAATTAGTATTATATAATTTTATTTAAGTAATGTTTACATATAAAAAAGCCCCATATAAAATTTTTGCCTTAGGTCCCAAATTTTGTTGGGCCAGCCCTAAGTGGAAATTAAGCGGAAAGCAATACAAACAACGATCTTATTGAAATAGAACCCGTGTGGAGGAATGTTGGCTAGCTAGCTCATTGCTAAACTTAGATAAAACAAACTAGTGCAGCCTATAATATAGAGAGATATCTATAACAAAATGATGTGTGTCTATGGTCCGTTTGGATACAATTTATTTTTGCTGAAATTGAAAACTGAAAACACCGTAGCAAAATAATTTTTAAATGTGTGAATAGTACCGTGAGATCCATTTTTAATATTTTTAAATGCATGAACAATGTTGCTACAGTGTGTGAACAAGATCTTGCTACGGTGCGTGAACAGTGATAATTGTCTCACGCAGTAAATCCATGTGATTTTACTATTCATACGCTAAAAAAAAAAAAGGAAGGAAACGTGAAAGGGAAAACGTAGATGCACAATAAGTCCTATCCAAACACATACTGTAGGGACTGTGTTCAAGCACTTCTCCTGTTGGATGAATGGTCTCAAGTACAACTAACCCAATACAATAAATTTGTAGAGAATGGATTTAAGAACTAGGTCTTAGTTCGGATTATAACAACTAGGCACGGTTATGTATGGGCTAAGTAACAAGGATAAGGGTTAAAGAATGAAACTTTATCTTCGGGCGTTTCGTCCGAGGAACTTAGTATTCTTTTTCTTCCTTGATTACTAGGTTACTGAGGTTTCAAGATCATGTAGATCGCTACGTTTTCTCCTTTTTCTCTCCTCTTGCTCTTTTTTCTACGATCCCCCATTCTTGGAGGGTCTCTCACATTATATACTTATTTCCAGTCAATCTTGACCCTTCACTTGTTGGTCATGCAGGTCATTACTCGAGTGCTCGTCCCATCGCCCACCTTCCAAAGTCCTCTGTGAGTTGCGGCACCCAAGGCCGCACTGTTCGATGGTCATTTCCTCATTAATGCGGCCAGAACGTTAGTTGGGTGCATTCAATGCAGAGGTGACAGTTTCTCCTTGAATTGCTCCCGCATCATATGCCCATGGGTATCCTGCTGTACTTGTCCCTCTCCTATGGGCACACTGGGAGGTTACTTTTGCCGGCGTGTTGTTCTTTCCTCTTGGGATTTGGGATGCCGAGAGCAGGATCATCCTCGGCAACATTTCTAGGCCATTTGGGCTTTCTTTGTCCGTCCTCGGCCATTTCTCCCTCCTCGGCGTGGGTCTTGGGTCCAGTATAAAGTGGGCCGGGGTTGTCAAATTCTTTGGCCCCACAATAGCCCCTCAAAATCTCGCTGTCCGGCTCTTCGGACGGAGAGGAGGGTTTTGGTGACATCGGGCCTCCGTCATGGCTTGTCAAGTCTTGTCCTCCATCAATGCCAGAGCCTCTTCGCTTGCACGAGGCACGTTCCTGGCGCCTTGGTATATGAAGCGTGTCTTCATTAAAATCTAGTGGCTTAGTGCTCCCCACGTTCAACAAGACGATGATAATCTAACGGTGGAGAGTTCTTTACCTTTATGGGCGGGAAAATCCGCACAATTACTTTTAATAGGAGGTATAAATACCCATTTAAACTGATTTGTCTCTTTACCTTTGCACTTAAGAGTTCTTGCACACATATCCCGGGTTCAGTCAAACTTCTAGCTAAACTCAAGTCTCTTTCAAGTATAAAAAGCCTGTCCGAGGAGCTTTTCCTCATTTCTATAAGTTTTCTTCTCTCTCCAACTCGCGTTTTCTCTCTTCTAAGTTTATCTTTCTCTTGTTCCTTTCCTTCTTTCATCATCCCCCGAGTCTTTTTAGTGGTTTCTAGAGATGGGTAAATTAAAAAAGTTGGTTGAGACCGAAGAGGCGATGGAAAAATTCATCGCCGATTATAGGATACTCCCCAATGTAGGTTTAAGGTACTGTGAGGAAGGGGAATGACACTTTAGGAGAAACGCGAGTGAGGTGGTGATTCCCCTACTCGCCTTTATAGAAGGGGGTGTGAGAATCCACATGGGGCCGTGAATGAGAGATTACCTTAGGCACTTCCGGTTAGCTCCCACCCAATGCGCTGCTAATGTGTTTAGGATCCTGGGTTGTATGGATACCTTAAATGAGAAAATGGGGCTAAGATTAACCCATCACGATGTAAACCGGTGCTACAACCTCCAACTCCTGAAGGGCAAATCCTACTATATGAAAACGAGGGATGATAAGGTTCGACTTATTCGGTGCCTCCCTGAGTCCAGCAAAGTGTTAAACAAGGACTTTCTCATTATGTCCGGGAAGTGGCATGATGGCCTTCATTGCCCAACAAAGGAAGGGGAACCAGGTGGGGTATAGAGAGTATGAGAGGGCTAATCTTCTATGCCATCATAATTTGCACGGTTCAATTACTAATATGAACATGTCTTCTTTTTGCAGATCCACACGCCTTTCAACGACACTTTCACCTCACCAACCGGGGAGATTTAGAGACTATTCTTAAGGCGGCGGTTTTTGTAAACGAAGCGGACAACCAAGTCAGAGCCGCTCACAAGATCTTAGGGTACGATCCTATCTAGAAGTCATTCGCCACCCCGAAGCACTGATCGAGCTAACGATCCTCGACTTCAGAAAATCACCGTAATAGAGCACGGATTTTTGATCCCCGAAGGATCTCTTGTCCCAAAAGGCATCCCGTTGGCAGGCTCTTCTTCGTCCCACCAAGCGGTGGAGGCCGAGGGTGATTTGGGTTTGTCCGAAGAAGGATTCGGGGTGTTTGACCAAGCTAGTCCGTCCGAGGATCCTTTCGGTGACTTGGGTGACCCCAACTTGTCCGAGGCAGATCTCTTGTCGGCGAGGACATCTTCTCAAGCGGAGATAGGCTTTAAGAGAAAGCCCCAGACCAGCCTGTTCGACCTAATTGAGGGCCAGCTAGGGAAGGATGCGCCAGGGAAGTCACAATCCAACCCTCCTCCTCCTCCACCACAGCCTCGGCCTATTCGGACTAGGTCTTCTCCCTCTCGATCACACCACCCTCTCCCTGATCCAAACTTCCTGCTCCTCCCCAATCGACTTTGCCTCTTCGGCCCGAGCCCACCGACCCAAAGAGGAAGAGGTGTTCCAAGGGTATAGAGCCAATGGATGGGGGAAAGTCTCACTCCTCTCAAGAGGAGGGTGAAGCCTCGCGAGCTTAAAAGCAACAAAAGATTAGGCATCAAGGCCGTGGGAAAGAGGTTGATGCCCAACTTGCGCCCCAGGCCTGGCTTCCTACTCCAATGCTTCATGGGGAACCGCTGATGGACAACGCTTCCCTAAGGGACTTCCAGGGCGGCGAAGGCACTTATGTGGCCAACGCGTTGGAGAGGACCCTGTTGCTCCCCACCGATATGGACGAGTTGAGGAATTTAAGGAGGCAAGAGGTCTTGCTCAATATCAAGAGGTATTTGGGCATGGCAAGGTTTCTTACACTGGCGACTCCATTGATTTCTGCTCCTTGATCTTCCATTTATCGTGTGTTTGTTTCGATGGGTAGGCTGTCCGTGCCACCTATAGGTTAGAAGAGGACGCCAAGGAGCAGAGCAAGTCCATGGAACTTGAGCGTAATAAGCGCATGGAGGCTACACGGACCCTCAAAAGCTCCTAGGCTAACCTCACGAAGACTAGGGAGGAGCTAAAGGAGATGACCGGGGCCAGGGGACGATCTTGAAGCAGGTCCGGCTGGTGCCTAAAGACAGGACGAGGACCAGACGAGGCGCTTGCTCGAAGCCGAGGGACAATTGAAGATTGCCAAGGAGCAAATCGATGATTTAAAAAAGGAGCTGTCCGAGGTAGAGAGGGCTAAGGGCGTCGCGGAATGGGCCGGGGACAAAGCCTTAAGGGCCAAGATAGAGGCGGAATTCACTAGGTCAGAGGCCGAGAGCTTCAAGGAGAAAGCCGAGGAGGAGGCTTATGACACGGGGGTGGCTGATACCCAGGCCATTCTCAAGGCTCAAATCCCTGGGGTATGCCGGCTCTATTGCTCCTAGGTCTGGAATGAAGCCCTCAAACAAGTTGGGGGTAGAGGCTTCATCCAATCTGTGGAAGACGGAGAAGGTATACTATCCTTCGGCCATCCGTGAGACCGCCCCTGCCAACTCCAAGACTGTGAGTGCTCTAGAGGAGGCTAAGGCTGCCCTGGCCATGTCCACCCCTAATGAGCCAACCGAGGGGGACGAGCTTCCTGGGGTGACAAAAACACTTGGAAGTTCGAATCGTGAAACGCCCCAGGAGGCTGCCGTATCTATTGTCAGTGCTCGGGACTCTTACGTTGGGGAGCCACCTCTCTTGGTTCAGCCTCTTGAGACCATTTCCCTGAATGATGTCTCCTAGGGTCCCGAGGCCAATCCTGCTCGGCTCCCCAAGGAAGTGGCCAAAATAAAGTTGAAGAAGTAGGGGTCCCGGCCAACTTTTGTATTGGTTCTAGTTTAATTTTTAGTTAGTTCTCTTTTGTTTTAAGGACATGGGAATGGTTTGTAATTAAATTTTTCGACTACATGTATGAAATTCCTTTCTTCCTTTTTCTTTTGAATTAGGCGTTTATTGTCATCACCGCTATTGCTATTATCGCGAATCTCGTGTCTTGTGAATTGTTTATCCTAACGGGTATGAATGGTTGTGTACATAAACCCCTAAATTCTAACTCGCCGATGTCAAGGGGACGCTTGGTTTGTGTCTACCTATGTTTTTACGGGGCCGAGTGTATGATCCGAGGTACCGAGCGTGTGCTTAAGCCACATTCACAACCTTTACGAACCTTGAAGTATATAGTTTCCCCATAGGTTTGAGTCTGAGGGCCATGCAAGACCTTGCTTCTGTCTAGTACTTAGATCTTCCTTGAAGTATATAGTTTCCCTATAGGTTTGAGTCCGAGGACCATGCAAGACCTTGGTTCTGTCCAATACTTAGATTTTCTTGAAGTAGCTAGTTTCCCTATAGGTTTGAGTCCGAGAATCATGTAAGACCTTGGTTCTATCTAGTATTTAGATTCTTCTTTTTAAGTAACTAGTTTTCCCATAGGTTTGAATCCGAGGACCATGCAAGACCTTGGTTCCGTCTAGTACTTAGATTTTCTTGAAGTAGCTAATTTGCCTATAGATTTGAGTCCGAGGACCATGCAAGACCTTGGTTCTGTCTAGTACTTAGATGGTTGCCAGAATGCGAGATATGTAATCAAGATGGACTTAAAATTTGAACTAAATAAATGTTTTTATTAATAATAATATCTTCTCAAGTTATTTACATTCCCAGCTTCTTCATCTAAGTCTTCTAGGTAGTATGCTCCTATTCTCACAACTCAAGTAATTCGGTATGGCCCTTCCCAGTTGGGTCCAAGCTTTCCCCAGGATGGGTTTTTGGCAACACCTACAATTTTCCTCGGCTCTAAGTCCCCTGGTGCTACGGTCTAAGCTTCACATTGGCATCATATCCTTGTTTGAGCTTCTATTGGTAATAGGCCAACTAGACCATTGCCTTTTCTCTTCGTTCGTCGATCAGATCTAGGTTCTTCCCCAGTAGTTCGTCGTTACTATCCAGAGTGAAGGAGCTCATCCTTAGTGTTGGGAAATTTGCCTCTAGAGGGATAATGACCTCGGCCCTATAGGTCATGGCAAAAGGTGTCTCCCTTGTTGACTGCCATGGTGTAGTCCGATAAGTCCATAAGACGTGCGGCAGCTCTTCCACCCATCTTCCCTTAGTGTCATCCAGTCTCTTCTTAAGCCCGTTAACTATGACCTTGTTGACAGCCTTGACTTGCCCGTTTCCTTAAGGATAGGCTGGAGTTGAGTACCTGTTAGTGATCCCCAGCTCGCAACAATATCTTCTAAAGGCCTTCTTGTCAAACCGGAGTCCATTTTCTGAAATGAGGGTGCGAGGGACCCCGAATCGTGTAACAATGTTTCTCCGGATGAATTTCTTAGCATCCACATCCTTGATGTTGGCCAGGGGCTCAACTTTGACCCATTTGGTGAAGTAATCTGTGCTAACCAGTAGATATCTCTTATTTCCCGCTGCCTTTGGGAAAGGTCCTACAATATCTAGGCCCCACCGGGCGAACGGCCATGGGTGGTCGGAGGGTTGAGGATCCCTTTGGCCGATGAATATTCGGGGCGAACCTTTGGCACTGGTCACACTTTTTAACATATTCCAGGGCTTCCTTTCGCATCCCCGACCACCAATATCCCTAGGTAATGGCTCAATGCGATAGAGATCTTCCTCCTGTGTGACTCCTGTAGATCCTTTTGTGCAACTCTTCAAGCAGTAGTTCCGATGCCTCGGGGTGGACACACAATAAATATGACCCGAAATATGAGTGTTTGTACAATTTGTAGTTCTCGGACAACTAGAACCGAGGAGCTTTTCTTCGTATTTTCTCCGCCTCTGACTTTTCCTCGGGCAAGATGTCATCTTTGAGGAACCTCACCATAGCTAGGGTCCACTCTAACCTCATGAACATGGACTGCGCCTTTGGCTACTTCATTCGCTCCGTCCGGATGCTCGACGAGAATAATTCGAGGCGGATCCCCTGCCGAGGAGGTGGCAAGCGTGGCGGTGAATCTCGCATGAGTGTTTCCACTACTGGGGACGTGTGACAAGCTGAAAAAATCGAACCCCGGCTGCAAGCGTTTAACCCGGCTTAAGTACTCTTGCATCCTTGCATCTCTGGCCTCTAATTCTCCCTTTACCTGGCCCACTACAAGTCTCGAGTCCGAGAATATCTCCACTGTTTTTCCTCCCATTTTTCGTACCATGACAATTCCTTGTAGTAGGGCCTCATACTCGGCTTTGTTGTTCGTGGTCGAGAACCTTAGTCTCGGGGACTTCTCTATGATGGTTTTCTCCAGAGATATTAGGACTAGCCCCACTCCGGATCCCCTTTGATTTTCTGCGCCGTCAACGTACACCTTCCAACATAGGGGTCTTAGTGTAGAGATTACTCCAACCGATTTTCCATCCATGTTTTGCTCCTTTGCCACTATTTCTACTGGTGGTTCAACAAATTCGGCTACTAAGTCAGCTAGGACCTGGCCCTTTATAGAGGTCCGAGGCATGTATTTGATGTCAAAAGCTCCCAAAATTGTGCTCCATATGGCAATCCTTCCAGTGTAATCAGCGGTTCAAGTATAGACTTCAAGGGTAGTTGGGTTAGAACAACCTTTGTGTGGGCTTGGAAATAATGGGGAAGCTTTCGCAGAGCGTGGACCACAGCCAGTATGGCCTTCTCCCGGGGTAGGTATCGACTTGACTTCATGCAGCGACTTACTCACGTAATATACCGGCTTTTGAAGGCCATTGTCATCCCGTATTAGCACCGAGCTCACAGCATGGGGGGCCACAGCAATATATGCGTACAAAACTTCATCGACCTCGAGACTGGACATGATAGATGGCTGGGATAGGTACTCCTTAAGTTGCTGGAAGGCCACAACACAGTCCTTAGACCACTCAAACCCTTTTCACTTGTTGATCAAGAGATAGAACGGTCTACATCTATCCGCCACCTGGAAATGAACCGATTAAGGGCTGTGATCATCCTAGTAAGCTTTTGGACCTCTTTTGCGTTTTGCGGTGGTTTCATGTCATTCTGACCTTGATCTGGTCGGGGTTAACCTCAATTCCCCTATGAGTAACCATGTAGCCCAAAAACTTACCCGATCCCATGCCAAATGAGCACTTGGAAGCATTCAGGCGCAGCTTATACTTCCCCAAGATGCCAAAGGTGCTGCCGAGGTCCCCTAAATGCTCGGACACCACTTTACTCTTCACCACCATGTCATCGACATAGATTTCGATGCTCTTGCCCAACTATGGTTCGAACATTCTTGTCATCATCCTTTGATAAGTGGATCCTGCGTTCTTCAGAACAAACGGCATTACCTTATAGTGGTAATTCCCGGTTAGTGTCACAAAGGTTGTTTTCTCCCGATCCTCCATTGCTAGCAATATTTGATGGTAGCCTTGAAAGGCATCTAAGAAGCTCATTCGAGGATGGTGGTCTTTGTCGCATCCACATTTGGTCTATCCAAGGCATAGGGAACGGGTCTTTTGGACACACTTTATTTAGGTCGGTGAAGTCCACACATACCCACCATTTCCCACTTTTCTTTTTGACCACCACGGTGTTGGCCAGCCGTTCGGGGTAAAAGACCTCTTTGATTGCCCCAGCACGCTTAAGCTTCACCACTTCATCCCTAATCGCATCGGCATGCTCTCTTGACGGGCGACGCGGTGGTTGCTTCTTGGGCGTGATGGTTGGGTTGATATTGAGGTGATGACAGATGAAGGCTGGGTCAATCCCGGGGGCATCGTAGGCATCCCATGCAAATACATCAATATTTCTTTTAAGAAACTCAATCAGCTCCTCCTTCTCTTGAAGAGGCAGCTGAGCCCCTACCCGAAAGAATTTCTCCGGGTCGCCACCAATAACCACCTCTTCTAAATCTTTGCATTTTGCCTCCTCGGTGGCTGTGTCGGTGGGCGAAACCGGGGCCTTTGATTGCTATTAATTCCTCTCAACGGAGGCCGAGGATTCCGCATCGAGTCAATATGAGACGGCCGCTACCACACATTGCCTCGCTGTGGGTTGGCAACCACGGATTTCGAGAACTTGGTCCCCCGATGGGAATTTCACCTTCTGATGCAATGAGGAGGCATCGGCCCCTAAGGTATGGAGCCAGGGCCTGCCAACGATGGCTGTATAGGGGGAGTAGGTGTCCACCACGATGAAGTTCACCTCCACTATCTTTGGGCTGGTCTAAATGGGCAGCTTAATCATGCCCTTTGGAATGACAAGCTTCCCGTCGAAGCTCATCATAGGAGAGTTATAGGGCATCAAATCTTCTGGTTTTAACTCCGACCCCTTGTAGAGGTCGGGGTACATAACCTCGGCCCCGCACCGCCGCCATCCACCATCACTCTTTTCACATCGTAGTCCCCAATTCCGAGGGTGATCGGTAGTGCATCATCGTGGGGTTGGATGGTTCCAATCTTGTCCTCCTCTGAAAAACTCAAAATGGGACAAAAGTTCATCCTGGCCCTCTTCGCCCCTAGCCGGGACTCCTCGATAGGTAGTTAAGCCACCGATAACACTCATGCAAGGCGCATGCCTGTTCTCCCTAGCGGCCATGATTACGTTGATCGTTCCTGCAGGTGGCCTTAGGGCAGCATCTCTCCTGGCTTCTTGATGGCCTTGATGACTATTGGAATGATGCAAAAGGTGCTTGAGCTTTCCTTTCCGAACTAGCTGGTCCAGGTGGTTCTAAAGGTTCTTGCAATTCTCTGTAGTATGCCCGTGGTCTTAGTGGTATTGGCAATAAAAGTTCTGATCACACCTCGAGGGTTCTCCCGCCATCTTATTCGACCACCTAAAGTATGGCTCGTTCTTGATTTTCTCCAACACCCTATGTATTGGTTCTCAAAATACGGCATTGAGAGTCTATGCGTTGGTTGTTCCGGGTTGCCCTACGAAATTCCTCCTCGGGCGGTTGCTGCTATACCGGTCCAACCCGAAATCCCTCATTTCTTGAGGGATAACCTTCTTTTTCTCTTCTTCCCAAATGGTCTTCCTTCACTCGCTTATACTTATCAATCCGATCCATCAGTCGTCGCATACTGGTGGCGGACTTGCCGATTAGGGACTTCCTTAGGCTGTGATCGGTTGGAAGACTATTTTTGAAAGTGATAATGGCGACGTCGTCAAAATTGTCTTCCATTTCATTGTACGTCTCCCAATATCTGTCCAAGTAGGCCTTTAGGATTTCTCCATCTTGCATGGATAGCGACAACAAAGCACTCAAAGGTCGAGGGGCTCTGCGGTTTGTAACGAAGCGGGAGCCAAAAGCTTGGGTCATTTGCCTATACGAATCTATGGAGTTTGCCTTTAGACCATTCAACCACCTCATCGCCACTAGTCCCAAGTCGGGCGGGAAAACCTTGCACATCAGCACCTCGTTCCTAGAATGGACAACCATCCTTTGGTTGAACCGACTCGCATGCTCCATAGAGTCTGTTCTACCATTGTAAATGGCGAAGGTTGGCTGCTGGAACCGTCGAGGAAGTATGGCCCCTTCTATGTGATGCGTGAAAGGCGACTTGGAGAGTTGATCCAATGCCCCGCTTATGGCAACGTTTCCTAAGCCCCTAGGAGATGGGCTTCTGCGCCTACGCCTCCGGTAGTGTTCTTCTTCATGGGAGAATGTCTCACTTGGGGGAGTCCTCGATCTTCGTCTATAGTCATCATCACTTTCATCGTTGGAGGGCGTGTCAAGCCTAGAACAAGATTGCCTTTGTTGTGCATGGTGTAGCTTTCTTTTCAAATCATCTATTTCTCACTGCATGGCCTGCTTATCATTTCATTTTCGAGACATATGGCTCCTAACTTCTTCCAGTTGCGGGGCTCGGTTGTTATTTTGTCTCTGAAGACTACTCGCACGAGAGTAGCTCTTGCTGGTTTGAGTGGTGTTTACGCTTCCCTCTCGAAACCTTCCATTCTCTTCGTTTCAATCACGTTCGGGGTTAGGAAAGTTACCTGTTGTTGGGATTTGGCTGGTTCGGGGTGATGGGAGCCTGTTTGATAAGGGCCTGATCCTACTATGCCTGATTGTTGTCCTTGCTAACACACAAGTTCTTCCCATAGACGGCACCAATTATAGGGACCGGGTTCGAGCACTTCTCCTGTTGGATGAATGGTCTCAAGCCCAACTAGCCCAATATAATAAATTTGTAGAGAATGGGTTTAAGAACTAGGTCTTAGTTCGGATTATAACAACTAGGCACGGTTATGTATGGGGTGAGAAACAAGGATAAAGGTTAAAGCATGAAACCTTGTCATTGGGTGTTTCGTCCGAGGAACTTAGTATTCTTCTTCTTCCTTGAGTACTAGGTTACAGAGGTTTCAAGATCATGTAGATCGCTATAGTTTTCTCCTTTTTCTCTCCTCCTGCTCTTTTTTCCGCGATCTCCCATTCTTAGAGGGTCTCTAACATTATATACTTCTTTCCAGTCAATCTTGATCCTCCACCCGTTGGTTATGCAAGTCATTACTCGAGTGCTCGTCCCATCGCCCACCTTCCGAAGTCCTCTGTGAGTTGCGGCAACCAAGGCCGCACTGTTCAGGGGTCATTTCCTCATTAATGCGACCCGAACGTTAGCTGGGTGCATTCAATGTGGAGGTGTGATTTCTCCTTGAATTGCTCCTGCACTATATGCCCATGGGTATCCTGCTATACTTGTCTCTCTCTTAGGGGCGCTCTAGGAGGTTGCCTTTGCCGGCGTGCTGTTCTTTCCTCCTGGGATTTAGGATGTCGAGAGCACGATCGTCCTCGACAACATTTCTAGGCCATTTGAGCTTTCTTTGTCCATCCTCGGTCATTTCTCCCTCCTCGGCGTGGGTCTTGGGCCCAGTATAAAGTGGGTCGGGGTTGTCAAATTCTTTGGCCTCACACATACTTTGGTCCGTTTAGATAGAACTTATTTTTCTGAAACTGAAAACTAAAAATACTGTAGCAAAAAAATTTTAAATGTGTGAATAGTGTTGTGGGACCCATTTTTAATGAAAAAGTTATTGAAAAGTGAAGTTGTGGGACCCATGAACAATGCACAAATGCACTATTCACGGGAGAATAGTCAAAAGTTGCGACTCTTGTTTATGAACAGTGCATGAACAAGATGGCCGAATCGCTCAAGTCCCACTCAAACGCGGCTAAAAAAAAAAAAAAAAAAGAAAGAGTAAAACGCAAACACAAAACTCGAAACGTGTATCCAAACCTCACCTATATAAAAATGTACAAAATTCTAACGAGGTTTTCTCTTGTTCTGCATAAACCCACCAAATATACCAATGAACAGTCAATCTGCATTTGCAGTATATAAAGTTGAAACACAATGAGCATACACAATGTGATGCATGATTTCACTAGCATTAAAAGTGAGGTGATCAACATTTGTTCATTAAACCAATGCAAGTAAAATATAAGTTTTCTGCTTAGTGAGCACTTAGGTAGTCATCAACCAAAGCTACCCATCTGTGATTCTGTATGGACAAATTTAACCAAAACTGAGCAACTTTAATTAAGGCTTCTTCTAACAAAAATTGAGAGAATCAACTATAAGAAAAAAGTCTCGCATAAAAAAATTATAAAAGTATCCTTAAATAACAAGTCAATCATAGAGAAAAATCACACACAAGAATTGTTCACAGTAACTTCATCACCATTACATTTTCCAATTTACCAAACTGACCCATGGACTGCCTCAATCCTTCACTATTAATATGATCTCAAAGAATACCCAGAATCTGAGAAAAAAGATAGAAAAAAAAAAGCGTTCAAGTAACACCAACAAAACGAGCATGTCCTAGTGTTAGAAATTTACATACCACTAGTAATTAATGTTTGAGTGTTTATTCTTCTAACTGTTTGAAACTGCAATCAAATATTAACACATAAAATTGGAACAAAACAACAAGAAGTTGCCCAGGAACAAACTAAATAGTCTAATCAGATTTGGTCACATTTTAGATAGAATGAATTCACTTGTATGAAGAATGATGACTTGCAAGTTGCAAGTAATGTATTATTGGTTCAATGGTTAAAATTTTACAGGCATTTTTTTTTTTTTTCGAGAATCAAATTTTACAACTCCTTAAAACTAAAGATGAGATTTCATCTAAGATTGAAAAGGTTTCATCGGAAAATTTTCACTTTACAGTGTACAAGTAACAAATTAAGTGAAATTCTGAAGCCAAGTGAATTACAAAAGGCAATGTTACCTTCGCTAATTGAGCCCAGTCACAAATGGGCAAGATCTTTAAGGGGTAAAGAGCACAACCCACACCAATTGAGCCAAATATTCAATAAACCATTTGGGGCAAAATGGCCTATTACCATTAATTTTGGAAATATTTTGCCTAGAAACACTGTTTTCGAACAATATAGCAAACTACCACT
The DNA here is from genome assembly GCA_028216015.1 of Quercus dentata. Lineage (NCBI taxonomy): Eukaryota > Viridiplantae > Streptophyta > Magnoliopsida > Fagales > Fagaceae > Quercus > Quercus dentata. The sequence goes on along the minus strand of CP116452.1, from coordinate 142,838 downwards.
TTTTGTGGTATTCGAGCTTAGTGAGCTCAAGTACCATATTCTTTTAATCCACTATGGCATCCGGTTAGTGAGGTACACAGCAAATAAAAACACATAGGCTTCAGCAAATAAAAACACCATTTTTCTCACTCTCACTTACACCTAAACATACAAACCCCAAACCCTCACACCATCGGTGTGCGTAAAACCCGTCGGCGCCGGAAGACTCTCGTAGCCGGCGACCTCTCGCCTCTCTCACTTTGTCTTAAGAGATTGAAATGACGTCGTTGTGATCGCTTTTGCGTATCGATGATGGCCGGGGGAGTGGAATTGTGGTCTCCGTCGCCGTCGCCGTCGCCGTCGCCGCTTGAGGGAAGAGGAGAAGGGAAAGTGGTGGTTGTTGGAGGAGCGATGGTAATGGACTTTCTGTTGGATGACAGTGGTGCGGCGTCGTTTTCATCCTCCTCTTCTTCTTCGCCCTTTCTTCGCCCAAATTGCCTCCTCGCAGCTTCGCCGAAGACTCTCCGAGTCTAAGTCCCATAAATCAGCATCTTGTCGAAGATATCGAAGCCAAGCTCCGCGACATCGATCTTCGCCGCCAGGTCTCTCTCTCTCTCTCTCTCTCTCTCTCTCTCTCTCTCTCTCTCTCTCTCTCTCTCTCTCTCTCTCTCTCTCTCTCTCTTTTTGGTGTGGTTCTTGAATATGAAGTCTCTCTCTCAACTTTACTCTTCTCAAATTTTGTCGTTGTTGTTTTTTTTTATTAGAAAATTTTTTAATTCATTTAATTAATTACTATTATCACTAACAAAAAGGTTCGTGTTTGTTTCTTGAGAAAATTAATGAGAAAAAGATTGAGAAATCAACTGATCTTGTTTTTTTTTTTTTTTCATTAATTAAATATAATTATTTGAACTGCACGTTAATTAAATATAATTATCATAATGTCACATTAATTATGATTAATTAAAAAAAAAGTCGGTTTGTTTATTTTCTCAGAAAATTGAATCTTGAGCCTTTTTTTTTTTTTTTTTGGTTAAATTGATGATTATTCTGAGATTTTGGTTATGGTTTAATTTCTTAACTTTTCGATTATTTCTTGAGAAAATCAAATTCAAGGGAAAGAAATAACTAGAATTTCTTGGTTTGTGAAATTACTTGGAACTTAACTGAGCCAATTAATTCTTCTGGTAGTTAAAGATTCTTGTTTTAAACGTCTTTGATTAGTTAATTAAACATTTTGAAGACTTATCAATCTGAATTTCATTTACGAGAAAATCTTGAGAGATCACCAAACGGTGTGATCATTTCATAAAAGTTGGTACAATCTGTAATTTTCTCGGGAGCCAGGATCAAAATTTTGATTTTTTTTTTCTTGGTAACCAAACATGGTAATAGGATTTGGATATAAGCTTCACGAATCTCAAAGAATCATGGGTTATGTTATTTATTTATAAATAAATATTTGTTGGGAGGTTAAAAGTTAAAAGCATTGTATTGAAGGTTTTTTTTTTTTGGGGGGGGGGGTGTTAGGTAAAGGTGGGTGCTTCTTCTGTTTGAGTTTTTCCGTTTTGCACTTTTCTCGGTCTTTCCTTTTCACGTCCGGTGGGCGTCTCTTTGTTCCATTTTCAAATTATTTTGCTTTTTAACATTCTTTCCTTAAAAAAAAAAAAAAAAAAAAAGATTACTTGTTGAATTGAATTTAAATTATCCCTTACTTTTTCAATAAGAAATTTAGTTTTGTACCCATTTTTTAAAATAGTTTTTTGTAGTCACTATCTTTATTTCCATGAAAAAATTCACTTTGTAGGCATTTCTATGTTTTCATTTTTTGAATCCTACATTGGTTTTTTTTTAATTGTTCTTAGTCCCTACGAATAGTGAATCTTACATGAGCTTTATTCTGTCATGTTGTTTTGGGTGCAGCAATACTATGAGAAATTGTCAAACAAGGCTCGAGCGAAGCCCAGAAGCCCATCACGGTCCTCACCTAATGAGGAAGATCTTGGTCGGCGCCTTGAAGCGAAGCTCGAAGCTACCGAGCAGAAGAGGTAATATTTTTTAATTGCATAACTTACTTTTCAGCCTTTTGAAAATGGGGTTGTTTGGGAAAGCTTCACCTAGGAAAAAATTGAAGTTTAAAAAAGCTGTGCTTTGAAAAAGTGCGGTTAGAAAATGCATGTTTGCATTACCAAACATGCATTTTGAGATCTTTGACTTTGACCAAAAAGTCAAAATTTTTAAAATGTACCTGTCCTACTCAGTTTTTCGAGTAGAAAAATAGAAAAATTAATTGTGGTAGGGTACCTGTGCATTAGTCTTAATGTTAATATCTCGTTGACGTGGATTCTGGGGACTTATTTCGTTAAGAAAATGATATAGTACTAGATTTTCCTTGTGACCTATAGTACTTGGTGTTGGATGGCTATAAAAAGCCCAAGTTTTTTTCGCAACAAGAACTCAAGCAAACCCTCACTCTTCTACCCCAAACCTCGTGATTTTCTAACCTTTCTTCTTTTTCTTTTTCTTTTTTCTTGTGTTACCCAATTAGTAATCCATTATGGGCAGCAAGTTGGTGTCGAGTTCAGTACAACAAAGTGAGCTGAGCGTGTTAACCATGTCCGACCTCGACATCATGAACCACATTTACACAACCCATGTTCATGGTGACGAAATGTTTGATGTTAAGTCTCTTTTCGTTCTCGTGGAAAACATCCTTAAGCGTGCCACCCTGATTGTTGACCATGTTGCACTGGTACACTACCATAATTCTTTATTAGAATAAGATGCTCTCTCTCTCTCTCTCTCTCTCTCTCTTTCTCTCTCTCTTGTTTATTTTCTTTTTCCCAAACGGGCCTTATAGTTAGGTTCTAGGAATTCACTTTACGACTAGGGTGGCGCCAACGACGGTAAGAAGGGAACACACTAGAAAGACAATAACTTTAGATAGAGGGAACACACTAGAAAGACAATAACTTTAGATAGACTTGATGAGTGCGTAGAAGAAAAAAAGACAGGATAGGTTTTTTCAACTTGAGTTAGGGGTTGGTTGAGTTGTGCTTCAATTTAGTTGTCTCTTAGTTTAGATGGTTTGTATGATTGTAGCTTTTTCCTTTGAGCCTTTTCTTAGTTGTAAGATTATTTCTAAATTTTAGTTAGATGAAGCTACTTTATATGCAACACGCGCGCACACACACACAGTTATTTGGATTTACATTGACAATCAGAAAATGCTATTTGTTATATCCAGGCTCATAAACAGGTTGGACATTATATTAACTTGGTGAATTTGATACGATGACAGATGTTAGAAATTGTTAGTTTCTTAATGAATCCATTCCTGTTACATGTATAACTTTGTATGCTAATATTGGGGAACTCACTAGTGGTTATATTGATTCAGATTAGATTATATATATGTGTGTGTGCGCATGTGCGCGCGCTCATGCTTGTCTTTTTAGGTACATGAATAGAGATAACTATTGGGTATATTTGGATAATGTCTAGCATATTGTCCATGCATCCTTAAGTTCTTTATTTCCTGCAGCAGTTTGCAGAGTTCAACCCCAGGATCATCATTGCCAAAGTACAAAAGAAGTCCAAGTAGGCGATCTAAAAGTAGGTGGGAGCCTTTACCAGAGGAGAAATTTGTTGACAAATCAGCATCTGTCGTGAGTGATACAATGAAATATGGTGGCCGGATAAATGCCAATGACAAGGACAGAAAGGTATTCTTGTGACACTTGTCCTTTTGCCTTCCTTTGTAGCACACACAGGCAGTTGATTCATAAATTTTCTTTGTTTTCTTTCCTTACAAAATTTTATTCCTTTTTTTGGGGGTCAAAATTCTATATTTTTGGTTAATTGCCTTCTCTCTCTCTTTCTCTCTCTCTCTCTCTCTCTCTCTCTCTCTCTCTTGCTTGGGGGTGTTGAGTGGTTTGTAGGGGGTGTTTTTGTTACCTTCTTGATTGTGTCTCTGTGTGTGATTGTCTCTATCTCTAATGACATGCACATTTTTCGCTTAGCTCTAGCTTTATGCAAGTTAGCATCTAAGAATCATATTTATTTTAGATATTTAGTAATTTGCTATATTGTAAAAAAATTGTGTGCAGCCTTTTTTTGGGAATAATGGAAATAAGGAGAATAATATGAGTGGTATGAAATTTTCTCCACTGGACCAGAGAAATGCAAGTAAGAACGCCCAGAGGCTAGTTAAGAAGCAGCGTTATGCTGATGGTTTTAATGTTGCTGATAATTGTGATGCATCTAGTGACAGTGATAAGGAACAGAGCTTAACAACATGTCTATAACACTTGCAAATACACCAGAGGAAAAAAAGAGACATGAAAATTGCTCTAAGCATTTTGAAAAAAGACAAGGACGAACAGAAGGTAATCAGTTCAAACCAAAAAATGCTGGAGCTGGAAACCTGTACAGTAGAAGGGCTAGTGCCTTGGTGCTTAGAAAAACCTTTAAAGATGGTGCTGCCAGGGTTGTTGAGGACATTGACTGGGATTCCCTTACTGTCAAGGGGACCTGCCAGGAGATTGAAAAATGCTATTTACGTCTTTCTTCTGCCCCTGATCCTGCCAGTGTAAGTTTTTATCTTGCTTTTCTATCATTGGCTCTTTAACATTTGAAGTTTAAACTAAATTCGAATAAGATACTGATGACATATTTATGATCAATATAATTAATTTTCTCAACATTATGCTACTCTACAGGTAAGACCTGAAGAAGTGTTAGAAAGAGCGCTGGATATGGTTCATAACTCTCAAAAGAATTATCTACATAAATGCGATCAGTTGAAGTCTATACGCCAAGATCTAACTGTACAACGAATTCGCAATTGGCTGACAGTGAAGGTATAACAGTGCATTATGGTGTTCTCTCTCGGTAGATCTTGAATTGATCTGTAGTGCGTAAGCATTCAGGATGATTAGTGGACTTGTTTTAACCTTGGTGAATTCTATAGCGTTGCAAGTTCATTGCTTTGACCACATACATATATACATATGTACACATATATATGTATGTCTATTTGTGTGTGTGTATCTTTTGAAATTGGTTATGTTGCTCATTCTTCTTACTCATCTTTCAGGTGTATGAAACCCATGCTCGATTAGCTCTAGAGGTTGGGGACCTGTTTGAGTACAATCAGGTTGGTGATCTTACTAGCTGAATAACATTTTCTTATGTGTATGATGTTTTCTCTTTTGTACGGCTCATTTCTCTGATTCTGGTAAATTTGTTTTTACTGTTTGTCATGTCTATCTTTCTGAGTCTGATTCATTTCATTGAAGGCCATTTCTGTTTTCAGTAATTTGTGGAGCCATTTTTATGTGCTGTTTAACAGCCAGACTTTTGAGTGTGCTGCCTACTTTAGCTGTATACACCACAGACATGAGTTGCATATTCTGAAGCTAGTATAATTTTTGTTTTATGTTTTGTGTACTGCCTACTTTAGCTTTTATTTTCATGATGTTTTATAACTCACCAGATGAATGGAAAATAATATTAAAGGTGAAGGCTTGGGTAAATACCATTATCGCATTCTCATGTACTTCAATAATTACAGGTTAATTGATTGTGAAAAATACTGGGATGTCTTATTGAATAAATTAGGTCAATATATGTACTTGTGATGTGAATATTATGCAGAAAGAAATAATTTCTAAATTGACAGGAAAACTCTAGTTTTAAAATTATGAAACTCACCCCCACCTCCAAAGGGGGAAAAAAATCAATAGCATGCTTATTGTTAAACTTGGGTGAACAAATGTTCATGTTGAGAGTTTTATATCTATTAAAATTTCATGTGTCATGAGTTACAAAATAGTTGTTGGGTTGTGTTCAGTCATGTAATCTATCTTTTGTGCCTTTTGTCACTTTAATATCGAATCAGCTCAATTTTAGTTTCACTGGTGGTGGTTTTTATATTGAGAATTTGAGACATTGGCTCGACTTTATTTCAAACAGTGAAGGGTTTATTTTTGTTTCTACTTTTATCAGTACTAGTCGCTAACCCGTGCGATGCCCGGGATAGTTAAATATAAAAATTACACATATTTACTTTGCTTGAAGGTCCTATGATTTTAAAATGGATAAAATGACTATTTCTTTTTTTTTTTTTTTTATAAAAAACAATCTTTATTGAAATGTATATAAGTACACACAGAATATCAAACAAAGGAGTAACTACACAAAAAATACATTTGTATAAAGGTATCTACATGTTTGGAATCTCTAATCATACATGCCTAAAAATGTTTTTAGATTGTTGGAAAAATAACAATATTTTGAATTTGCTTAATAGAGACACTTTTTTTTTTTTTTTTGTGTGTGTGAATAAAACTATAGTGTATACTTTATTAATAATATTATCATTAAGTAACAGGTACATCACTGTCTATTAGACTCATAATACATGGAAGGGACTCCTCTAGCCAATATATTACATCAATATAGTTCTTTGCTTCATATGCTGCTTAGAGGAAGATGATAAGAGAAACATATATTCTTGATAGAAGAGTCAAACCCACTACTATCATTAAGGATCTGGGCAATCTGCAAATTAGTGGACCAACTGACTTTAGTTCATCTATCAAATTTTTTACTACACACTTTACTTCAACTTCTTGAAGCCCCAAATTCACAAAGCACTACACTTTGTAATCTTATAGCCTGCACTTCAATATGGTCATTACCTACTTCTAATTTTACACACATTGCTTATATACATTGGCTTGCACTATCACGAATAGCTACCTCTAATCCATACAATCTATTGTTATGTGGTCCACACAAATATTCTACAAAAAAGTACAGCAAGCTCATATGACATCAAGTGCAACCAATCAAATAATCCAGCAATTTAGACCCAACAAATGGCACTCCAAAGGCTTTCATTTGGGAGGGGGAAAAAAAACATGACAATAATAAAATGCAGGACCAAATATATTTTATCAAACATGTAAAGATGATGCAAACTCAAGAAACACACAGTAAAGTCAATGCTTATTACACATTACACAAACACCATCTCTAGACAAATGCTAAGATAGATGATCTATCTTTTTATTTTTTATTTTTTTGGCTAATAGATTTATCCTAACCTTTTATGGCAATTTAATTCATAATAGAATATCAAATGGCATTTAAGATGATCAGTGTTAGATTGCTATAACCTATAACATTAATACTATTTAACTACCATCTCTCGTAACAAAATAATACCAAGTATTCAATGAAAATAGAATATAGCAAGTTGTTTCGTGCTTTATGATGCCAATAACAGTAGGCCTTAAAATTTGATATTCTAGACCAAACTTAGTAGTTGTAAAGTATTAAGCTTTCTTTTTGTTCTCTCGGTTCTCATTTCTTAAATGCATTTGTTAGTGTAGAATTACTACTTGAATAGATTATTTTTTCTCCTCATTAGATAAATCACTCTTAACAATACCCAATTCTAAATTTTTAACACAAACTGGTTAACTTTATTGATCCTATATCCAGTGCAATTCACTCTTCAAATAGTGCTAACTAATAACACCTTCAAGACTAATTTATTTTTAGAAAATCCAAAACTTAAAAGGCATAAAGAAAAATACATCAAAAAGTAACTAAAAGTTAAGGGCTTATTAGTAAAACAGACTTCTCAATCTAATGGGTTCGAGTTTCTTTTTTAAATATCCTTGACACAAAAAATTCTATATTGAAAATGCAATAGGCTCTTACAGTAAATAAATGAAAAAAGGCCAAAACTGAAATATCAGATTGTGTTCAATCATAGAAACATTACGGCCTTTTGCTGTGTTGTTTTCTGGTATCAGCCAAACAAACCATGCTTTCTCATATTGTAGTCTACAATCATAGCCTTTGCAAATTATATGACAGGAGACTATGTAATCTGTAATTTTTTTTGCACTTACTAAAATAGCTTATCAATATGTTATTAAAATAAATAAATAGGCATCTAAGAAGGTTATAATTGAAGGGAGAAGAAGACGAACTGAGGGTGAGAGACTCAGAGCAAGACAACATAAATAAACTCCTACAAAGCTTTGGCAAACATCTCTGGGCTGAAGTGATCGCTGGAGAAGACATATCTACGCTCCAAAAGCCCTACCAAACATAGATAGTTTCAAATTTTAGTAGATTTTATAACTAAATGGGATAACTTGCCCAAAAAAAAAAAAAAAAAAAAAAGCAGCTTGTTCTACATATTAAACATTCACAACAAAATAACAATATAAAAGTGGTTCAATATCAATGGTTTGAGATTAAATTTAACCTCCTTGGTGGGCTAACAAAAAAAATTTTAAATAAAGGAAACTACAGCTACAACTCCTTTTTAATATATATATATATATATATATATATATATATATATATATATATTTATATATTCCAGTACCACTCCTTTATTGAGGAATTTTATCAGTCATGTTATACACAAATCCTTCCCCCAAAAATATTCATGACCATTGCTAATATCAATGCAATAAACTCTAACATGAAAGAGTTGGGAAAACCCATCCAAACCAAAAAATAAAAAAATAAAAAAACAGCCCACACTCCTTTCACACCCAACAAAAGGTGGAAACATTTTATTACCTTAAGCAAGAAATTGAGATTGACAGAAAGGTAATACGGAATACCACTGCTCCAATCACCTCACAAGTCACAACCGTCCTCACTAACCATACATTGCCACCAACAATGGCCAAGTTGCTCTCGAAGAAGCTTTTGTGTGCACCAACCCAACCATTAAATCGCAATGAAAGTTGTCAATACCACCTACAAATCAAAAAACTCAAATTATACTACCGAAAATATCTGAGCTTTTCTCTGCAGCCAAACACAACAATAAAAATGAAAAAAGGAAAAAGAAAACATGCCGAAAGAAAGAAAGGGAACCTTATTGAAGGCAAATTGAAATCTGAAAAATGAACAAACAATTTAACAAATTCTTAGGTGCAGATTTGAGTCTTATAATCCAATTGACTTTTGAAACCAACAATGCTCGAACTAAAAGTAATTTGAAAATAAAAAAATTAGTAAAACTAAATAAAAATTAAAATGATTCACAAATATATGATCCAATTTTTTCGCAGAGAGAGGAAAAGAGTGACCTTCTTGAAGGAGTCAGTGTTTGGCGCTAAAGTTGGGCCAACAAAACATCACATGTAAAAGAAACATAATGAATCACTGAAAAATTCAAATGTAACAACAAAACGTCCTTAACAGGTATGTATATTAAAATGAATCACTTATGTGGTTTTTCACTAACAACTTAGTAATTCCAAATTTGCAATTTGAGCCCATATTCGATCAACGTTGCTGGGACAATATTCAAGTGCATATTAATATTATAACAATGTGTTAAGGGAGCAATAAATTGGATTAATTAAGCGAACAAAGTCCAAAAAGAAAATTTTAAAATGAAAAGAGATGTACATATTAGAATCTGTGCTAGGACGACAACTTGCTACAAGCTTTCATGAGAAGAGACTTCCATTTCCTGAAAACCAAAAAGAAATGTATATCTGAAATGAAGAAAACACAAAACAAATTAGAAGTAGAAAGTAAAATGGAAAAAAATAAAATTGTAGATTTTGGTTTACAGATGGTTCTAGGGCTTTTATGCTTTGAAGTTCTGTCTCCAAAACTAAACACAACAATAAAAAAACAGAAAAAAGAGATTAAAAAAAAAACAGAGCATGTCAAATTAACCATTTAAATTATGGGAAAAATAGTGGGAGAAAGAAGAGATGCTCTATCAGGGTGAAGACCGCAGACAGTCCTCTCATCTTCCTTCTTTTTCTTCTACTTTTACCCCACTAAAACGAAGTGGCATCAGTTTCAAAGTTGTGCAAGAAATAAATTACAAAGAGAGAAGAGCGTAGAGAGTAAAAAAATAAAAGTTTTTTTCCTTTTGGATTTTTGTGGAAAGGAATATAAAGGGTGCAAAATTTGTAACTTCCTAGGAGACAGAAAGTTAGGGGTGTGCATGGGTCGGGTTGGATCAGGTTGAGGGGAGTTTTTGACCCAACCCACTATGGTGGGTCAAAAAAAACCCAACACAACCCAACCCATCACATAAGTCCAACCCAACCCAACCCAACCCACATGGGTCGGGTTGGGTCGGGTTGAACCCATGGGTTTGAAAATTTTTTTTATTATTATTAAATTGAGTAGAAAAAAAAATATTAAAATATTAAAAAAACCTAAAGATTAGTATTAATGTAACTCCTTAAAGGCAAACAACATTAATGACTAAACAATAATAGTAATTTATTAGGATTTGTGTGAACTAATTGGCTTTTATATAGAATAGGAAGAACTGGCTATTTAAAAAAATTTATTAATTATATAATATATTTAATATATATATATATATATTAAATTAGTATTAGTAGGAGAAATTAAGGAAATGTTGCTCTACAACTGTTTTTTTTTAATTATTAAATATATATATATTTAATTATTATATATATATATATATATATATATATATATATAAGTGTCCTACAATTGATTTAAAAAAATTATTAAATATAAAAATATATTTTAAATATATATTAAATATGGGTGGGTCGGGTTGGGTTTGGCGGGTTTGTAATTTTATGACCCAAACCCAACCCAACCCGCCATAAATTTTTTTTTTTGTAACCCAACCCAACCCACCAAGCCTTAAAAACCGACCCAACCCGGCGGGTCGGGTCGGGTTGGGTCGGGTTTGACGGGTCGGTGGGTTTTCTGCACACCCCTACAGAAAGTTGTGTTTATAGTTTAATCAATTGATTTTTATAAGAATAAAAAATTAAATCTAAATTAAAGTAAATGAATATGTAAAGGCAAAATCTATATATAATGTTAAAACCGCCAAAGATGAATGTGTAAAGTTAATAAAAACCCATTAAAGATGAATGTGTAAAGTCAATAATCTATTTATATTTTTTTGTAAAAAAATATAGGAATAAAAAATAAATAAGAAAAATAATAATTATGTGGCGATTGACGTGGCGATGAGGTGGCGCAACAGGAGCTCAACAGCAATAAATGCTACGCTTGAGCTTTTAGATATATATAGATATAGATTGGTATTGGAGGGTATTGGAGGGTTTATTCTTTCTTTTCGCTGACTACTTTAACTGGCACCAAAACTTGCATCTTCCTTCTACTGTGCAAGCAATGCTACAAGGTAGCAGTTTGTTGCAAGTTAGTTTGATTTGATTTGGGTTAATAATTAGTTGTTTTGCAAGTTTGAATTTGATTTTTTTTAGTGATCTATTTAGATGTTAAACTATGAGACGTTGCTAAGTTTTGTTTATTTTTTAATCCTTTTGGGTGGACAAATTTGTAGCTTTTGTAGAGGAAAGGTTAGTCAAATGAAAATAATCGGATGAGTGACATATTTTAGTTTTTGCAATTGTATTTTTTTCATTATTATTATTTTATAATGATGCATATATAGAAACTTAATTATGATTTTTGCTAATAATTTTTATTTGATAATCTTTTTATTTGTGATTTTTCCTATAATAAATAAAAATATGATTATGAAATACATTACTTTTTATTAAATTACTCCAAATTGCAAAAAATAAACTTAATGAGACCGCCTTTAAAAAAATTATCGAGCACAATGCGTGAGAGAGAGATGCATTGTTCTCTTAGGCTGTTTTTTAATTTCAGAAAAATTGTTTTGAGTAATATGGTTATCGTTTTTCCTTTGGCAATTGTTGTTAATGTAATTCTTAGAGATGTTATAATGCCCTTAAGAATTCGGTTCACTGGTTGGTTGCCTTCTATGTTGTTTCAGTGCCAATCACAATTGAAAACCCTTTATGCTGAAGGAATTGAGGGATGTCATATGGAGTTGTCTGCTTACAACTTTCTCTGTGTAATTTTGCACTCTAATAATTACAGAGATCTCTTATCATCGATGTCAAGGTTAGTTAATTAGCAAAATGATAATTTGCTTTTATTTGCCTATCATTGTGCTTGAAGTTCTTTAAGATTTTGTTATTTTGTTTTTTATAATGAAGTTGTGACCGTCAGTCTATACAATTTTTTTATTTAATTTTTAATTTTATTTTTATGTCATGCATGAAATTAGCTTGTGAGCTATCTGTTTCTTAACCCCTTGAAATTACCTTGAATGATAATTTCAAATTTCATCTTCTTTGGTTGCTAGATATCCCCATTACTACTGGAAAGATCCCAGAGCATATGAAATGTCCCAAGTGTCCACGAGTCATGGAGGCCTATATTAGTTTCAAGTGTTGCCACATTGACGGTGCTATGAATGGACTACATTAGATCCCTACTTCTCTTTTTGCTAGCTTGTATTGCTACTAAATAATGTTATTATGTTTAAAACTTTTCTTTTTATGCTAATATAGTGTTTAAGATTTTTTTGGTTTGTAACCAGTGCCACTAGTATGAGGGTGGGTGTGTGTTTGAGACTTGAGTAATGCTTCAAAAAAAGACATCTTGATTAATTTGGTGACTGATGCCCACATTTGTGGGGTGCATCTTTATATAACGTCACATTTTGACATTGCAATAATGGAAGGCATCTTTATTTATAAGTGTGACACTTGCTAATTGCTAGCATCTTTTTTTTTTAATAATCTTTTTTTTTAGGTTAAAAGATGGAACTTTGAAGATATACGTATTCACAATAAAGAATGTAAAAAAATTAGGCAGATTAGTACCCGAGTCCACCAAACTCGGGGACCAAGCTACCTATTTTCAGAATGAGCCAGTCCAAACTCGGGTACTTATTTACAACAGGAAAAAAATTAGGTAGATTAGTACCCGAGTCCATCAAGCTCGGGTACCAATCTGCCTATTTTCAGAATTAGGCGGTCCAGGTACTTCACAACAGGGGAAAAATTAGGCAGATTAGTACCCGAGTCCACCAAGCTCGGGTACCAATCTACCTATTTTCAAAATTAGGCAGATTTGTGAGGTACCCGAGTCCACCAAACTCGGGTACCAATTTGCCTATATCCGCCTAATTTTTGAAAATAGGCGGATTAATACCTGAGCTTGGTGGACTCGGGTACCAATCTGCCTCATTTTTTAAAATTGTCAGATTTGTACCTGACTTTGGTGAACTAATTCTATCTTCTTCTTTTTTTTGGATTCGTTTTGGTAAATTAAAATTATAATAAATGAATGCTTGGAACCCGAGTTCACCAAAGTCGGGTACATGGGCTATTCTCTTTTTTTTTTTTTTTTTTGAATTGACGAGAATTAATTAGTATGGTTTCTCATCTTCTTTCAGTATTTCTTTTTGGTGTGTCTATCAAAATTATTGGGAAAAAAAGTTATCCTTATCGTAGTTTACTTTAAAGTTGTAAATCATGAGTCAAACCAACAAGAAAGCATTGAAAAGCTTTAGCTGCCTCGAACTATGCTCCGGATACATCTTTAACTTATTTGGTGAATATAGTAACCATATTAAAAATCCATGGACTTCATTGTTTCTTTGCAATGATTATTACGTGAATAGGCAACTGTTCAGAAATGGATTTTATTATCATCACAAATGTGACCGTAATTATTATCATCATTGATAAAGATAAAAAATGAATCTGTTCATAAAGAACATAAAGTCGACGGTTTCATAGTAAAATCCTCCGGACATAAGCAGACGGTGTTGTTATGACTAACGTTTACCGATCAGGTGGCTCTAGGTTTGGGAAAATCTGCTGGATGTACTTAAAGGCCGACGGCACCATCGGACCAACGCCCAAAAAGCTCAAGGAAGTAAATAAAGGCGACGGCCCAGACGTAAGTTTACTTGCTACCCACGATTGCATATAAGGAATTGTCTTGCTTCCCACGCTTAATGATATTCAAGGGATCCCTATAAGGAAAAGATCCCGTAAAATACGCCCAAGAAGACTCCTATAAGGAAAAGACTTCTACTCCAAGGAAAAGGGGGCAACCCTCGCTACTATAAAAACCCAAGCACCCTCACAAACCAAGGTACGCATAATTTACCCTCTCTAGCACTCTAGAGTAGCGAGAATAGTTTCGACTTGACCTTCGGAGGGTACTTGGGTGGTACCACACCGGTGCTCTCTGTTAGGTAATTTCTTTTCGCTATGCGGGCGCTATTTGAGGCGCGCGAGGACCGTGTGGCTTACTGGTGGTATTTTCGGCATCACTAGTTGGCACCGTCTGTGGGAATCATGTAGTGTAAAGTCATATTACCGCTTCCCGGACAAAAGTCGCATGGTGCTCACCCGCTCAATGGCAACCACTAACGACATTCAAGAAGAAGAACCACCCACAATCGCCCTCGAGAAGCAAGTCAAGACACTCGCCGTGGCCGTGGAACGTCTCACCCGACAAAACCGTGACCTGGAAGAGCAGCTATGCCAAAAAAACATAGCACCGGACAACCAAGGAGCTGATCAAGAAGGAACCAGTGCCGATAGAAGAAACCAGGAGGGACCCTAGGCCAACAAACACCCCGAGCAAATCGAAGCGATAGAATGTGAGCATCCCTTCCTCGAGACTGACTCCGCCACTTATTATCGCAGAGATGCGGGCGATGAAGGAACAAATGGAGGTTATGATGAATGCTCTCAAGGGGCGAGTGTCCAGTGATCTTGATGACCTTGTCAATCGAATCGACTCGCCGTTCATTGTCTCTGTCAACTCCTTCCCCCTACCAAGTAAGTTCCACATGCCACGAGATAGATGGCTATGACGGGGTCCGGGACCCCCTGGACCACCTGGAGACCTTCAAGACCCTAATGCATCTTCAAGGAGTAGCAGACGCAATCATGTGTAGGGCCTTCCCTACAACATTGAAGGGCGCAGCGAGAATTTGGTTCAACCAATCGACATCGAACTCCAACAGCACCTTCAAAGAACTCAGCGCTCAATTTATCGTGCACTTCATCGGAGGCCATCGGTACAAGAGGTCTACGGCTTGTTTAATGAGTATCAAGCAGCGAGAGGATGAAACTTTAAGAGCCTACATATCCTACTTCAATAAGGAGGCACTCTCGATTAGCGAAGCCAATGACAAGATACTTGTCGCAGCATTCACGAATGGGTTGAAGAAGGGTAAGTTTTTGTTCTCCCCGTATAAAAACGACCCAAAGACTATGTCGGAAGTACTTTACGGGGCCACAAAGTATGTGAACGCCGAAGACGCGCTGTTGGCCCGAGAGGAGAAACCAAGGAAAAGAGAGAGGCGGGAAGACACTTGGTAGGACCAAGGCCAAAAGAAGGCAAGAACGGGAGACCGAAGGGATGAGAGGCGCACTAAGCCCCTGGGGGGAAGATTCACGAGCTTCACTCCGCTGACCACCCCGATAGATTAAGTCCTTATGCAAATCAAGGACGAGAAGGCTCCGATGTTCCTGGGAAAGTTGAAGAGTGATCCCAACAAGCGTTCAAGGGATAAGTATTGCCACTTCCACCGCGACCATGGTCATGATACAGCTGATTGCTATGACCTAAAGCAGCAGATTGAGGCCCTCATCAGGCAAGGAAAACTGCATAAGTTCGTTAGTAAGGAGAAAACGGATCCACCCCCGCAAGACCAACACCCTCGACGGGATAATGAGCGACCAAGGCCCTCAATAGGAGACATAAGGATGATCGTAAGAGGAACTGCTATCACCGGGTCATCCAAAAAGGCCCGCAAAACCTACCTATGGATGGTACAAAATATTCAATCGATGGGAGTTATACCGAAGATAGCACGAAAAGAAGGCCCCATTATCGGATTCTCAGAAGAGGATGCACGACGCCTTCACCATCCCCATGACGATGCGCTCGTTGTCGACTTACGGGTAAAAAGACTACAACATGCACCGGGTGTTGGTCGACAACGGCGATTCAGCAGATATTTTATACTACCCGGCATTCCAGGAGATGAGAATCGACAGGGAGCGATTGATTCCGACAAATGCCCCGCTTGTGGGCTTCGGAGTGAGCCGAGTGTTCCCCTTAGGCGCGGTCACACTGTCCGTGATGGTAGGCGACTACCCTCAGCAGATAACCAAGGACGTAACATTCTTGGTGGTCGATTTCTCATCCGCCTATAACGCTATCCTCGGACGACCCACGCTCAATTCATGGAAGGCAGTAACTTTAACTTACCACCTAATGATTAAGTTCCCTACCGACTATGGAGTAGGGGAGCTGCTTGTGAAGTCAGGTAGCTGTACGCGAATGCTACGTAGCCATGATGGAGATGGAAGATCGGGTTCAAGCCTTGAATATAGAAGAGCACCGGATGGTGACGGAGCCAATAGAGAAGCTAGAAGAAATACTCCTTGATGATTCCAATCCTGGCCGAATGACCAAGATTGGAACACTCGCTAACCCCGCTATCCGTCAAGAGCTCATGACCTTCCTCGGAGGCAATCAAGTCGTATTCGCTTGGAGTCACGAAGATATGTCGGGAATAGACCCTTGAGTCATGGTGCACAGGTTGAATGTATCACCCACCTTTCCACATGTTCGATAGAAGAAGAGAGTGTTCGCCCCCGAATGAGATCGGGCCATAGCAGAAGAAGTCCGTAAACTACAGGAAGCAAGCTTCATCAGAGAAGTATACTATCCCAATTGGCTAGTGAACGTGGTGATGGTCAAAAAAGCTAGAAGAAAGTGGTGGATGTGTGTGGACTTCACCGACCTTAACAAAGCCTGCCCCAAAGATAGCTATCCCCTTCCAAGGGTCAACGTCCTCGTAGACTCTACGGCCCGACACCAGCTGCTAAGTTTCATGGACGCTTTCTCGGGGTACAACCAAATCCAAATGCATAAAGTCGATCGGAGAAAACTTCGTTCGTAACCAGTCAAGGCCTCTTTTGCTACAAAGTGATGCCCTTTAGCCTGAAGAACGCGGGCGCAATGTACTAGAGACTTATGAACAAAATGTTCGTGCTGCAAATTGGGAGGAATGTCCAGGTCTACGTGGACGACATGCTAAAAAATCGAAGGGAGGAAGATCATCTTAAAGATCTCAAAGAAACATTCAGCACCCTTCATTCCTACAACATGAAGCTCAATCTAGGAAAATGCGCCTTCGGAGTGACGGCAGCAAAATTCCTAGGATTTATGGTATCCCAAAGGGGAATTGAGGCGAACCCGGACAAGATCCGGGCCATTATGGAGATGGCACCACCAAGAAATGTGAAGGAGGTGCAAAGCCTCAACGGGAAAATCGTAGCAATGAATAGGTTCATGTCAAGGGCAACGGACAAATGTTTGCCCTTCGCCGCACATCGAAAATATCGTTCGAGTGGATGCGAATGTCGCAAGCATTCAAGGAGTTGAAGGCTTATCTCTCCTCCCCTCCACTACCGAGCCCATCACGGCCAGGAGAAGAGCTCTTTCTCTATTTAGCCGTTTCCCCTACAGTACCACAAGACTTTGCCTTAGTCAGAGAAGAAGAAAAAGTACAAAAGCCCGTATACTACGCGAGCCGAGCACTTCACGGTGTCGAAGAAAGGTACCCGCCTATGGAGAAACTTGCCTTTGCATTGGTTACAACAACCCGCAAGCTTAAACCGTACTTTCAAGCCCATACGGTGAATGTCCTGAGTGACAAGCCCTTGCGACATGCGATGAGCAATCCCGAGGCCGCGGGTCGATTGGCGATATGGGCTATAGAATTGAGCGAATTTGATATCCACTACCGCCCCCGAACCGCCATTAAAGGACAGATCATCGCAGACTTCATAGCAGAATTCACCCATGACGAAGACAAGAGGGCGAAAGAATCCCCTTACTGGAGTATATATACAGACGGGTCATCCAACAGCGTGTCAAGGCGCCGGCATTGTGCTACTATCGCCCGAAGGAGATACGATTGAATGCATGGTCCGTCTCGACTTCCCCGCTACCAACAATGAGTCAGAATATGAGGCATTAATAGCAGGACTTAACCTCGCCAAAGCGGCAGGAGCCGCGAGGGTAGTCATATACTGCGACTCTCAGGTTATCACTAACCAAATAAATGGAGACTACGAGTGCAAGGGCAAAAAGATGAAGAGATACCTCGATCAAGTAAGAGCGAGAGTAGATGACCTAGAAGCCAAAATTGTCCAGATCCCCAGAGAAGAAAACGAGCGGGCCGATCGCCTCGCAAAAGCCGCTTCAGCAGAACATATGGACATCCCTGGTAATGTACTCTCTTTTGTTCAGATTTATTTGCTAATAGATTCTAGTAACATGCAAGAAATAGGCTCGGACAGTAGCTGGACCGCGCCGTTAATTTCATACATAAAAAACGGGGTGTTACCCGACGGAAAAGAAGCTGCGAGAAAGTTGAAAGTCTAGGCGGCAAGGTTCGTCTTAATAAAAGACGTCCTGTATAAAAGAGGCTTCTCCCGTCCATATCCGAGATGCTTGAATACGAAGAAGGCGACTATGTCATGAGGGAAGTACATGAAGGAATTTGCGAAAACCATTTAGGGTCAAGGTCATTGGTGCACAAGCTCATGCAAGCAGGTTACTATTGGCCCACAATGCAGAAGGATGCCGAGGCTTATGTCAAGACTTGTGACAGGTGTCAAAGGTTCAGCAATATTATTAGAGAGCCAACCGAAGAGCTGACCCCGATGACGCGACCCGTGGCGTTCGCACAATGGGGGTTAGATATCATGGGACCATTCCCTACAGCAGTATGATGTTTGAAGTTCCCGGTAGTAGGTATTGACTACTTTACAAAATGGGTGGAAGCTGAAGCTTTGGCTACCATTACGGAGAAGAACGTCTGAAGCTTTGTCTAGAGATACATCATCCGCAAGTTTGGCATTCTAGAGTTCTTATCTCGGACAACGGGAGGCAATTCGACAACAACTCCTTCCAGGATTTTTGCTTACAATTAGGAATAAAAAACCACTACTCCTCCCCCGCCCACCCTCGGGCTAATGGCCAGGTCGAAGTCACGAACAGATCCTTGCTCAAGATCATCAAAACTCGGCTCGAGAGGGTAAAGGGTATATGGCCTGAAGAATTGCCAAGCATACTATAGGCATACAGGACGACGGCAAGGACACCCACAAGAGAAACACCGTTTTGGCTAACATATGGAAGCGAAGCGATCATCCCGGCTGAAATTGGGCTCACAAGCTACGGGGTGCACAACCATGACGAGAACAAAAATGGCGAGACAATGCGACTACAGCTCGACCTAGTAGACGAAATCGAGCGATGCGAGAACAAAGGCTCGCTAGGTACCAGGACCGCATGGCCAAACACTACAACTCTCGGGTCCGACACAGAGACTTCCAAGTTGGAGATCTCATCCTTAGAAAGGTCATGGGCGTCGCTAGGGACCCTACCCAAGGGAAACTCGGCCCCAATTGGGAAGGACCATACCGAGTTGCGGCATGGCAAAGGAAGGGCACTTACCACCTGGAGACATTAGATGGACTGAAGCTACAACACCCATGGAACACCGAGCACTTATGGAAGTATTACTAGTAGAAGCACCAACCTATTTTATTTTTATTCTAGCAAATTTTAGTCGTACTCCTCAGTTTTATCGTTTACTTTAGTTTCGCAACAATACTTCTTTTTATTTTTAAGCCTAAACGGCAGGATTTGATTTTGGTACTACTTTTTATTTACAAATGCATGGCAATAAGAGGAGTTTATTCAAAATTGCTGAAGTATCTATTTTAGAAAACTACGGTTTAAAGTTCACAAAAGTGGATGACTAAGTTTCACAAAAGTGAACAAAAGAGTCAAGCGGTCCTAATAGATAAAGCTATCATCGTATGGACAAGTCTAAAACCAACGGGCCTAGAAAGATGACAAGTTCATCAAACTAAAGCTAAAAAGTCGACGGTCCTAATAGATGAAGCTATCATCGTATGGACAAGTCTAAAACCAACGGGCCTGGAAAGATGACAAGTTCATCAAACTAAAGCTAAAAAGCTGACGGTCTCACCAAATAGATGAGACTGTACTCATATGAACAAGGTTCTCAAACCAATGAGCCCGCAAAGATGACGAGCTCATCAAGAAAAAGACTAAAGCTAAAAGGCTGACGGTCTCACCAAATAGATGAGACTGTACTCATATGAACAAGGTTCTCAAACCAATGAGCCTGCAAAGATGACGAGCTCATCAAGAAAAAAGACTAAGGTCAAAAAGCTGACGGTCTCATCAAATGGATGGAGCAATAAAAATTAGTCAATAAATGGATGAAATAAAAACCGACGGATTCGCCAATTCTCAAGAACAAATTATAGTCCCCAAAGATGGTGGACGGATGCAAATCTAGATAGCATACATGCTCAAAGAGACGGATACCAAGCAAAGGTAAAAAACAGTGCATATATGTTCAAAGTGACAGATACCAAGTATCATAAGCAAAGGTAAAAAACAGTGCATATATGTTCAAAGCAACGGGTACCAAGTATCATAATCATAAAAATAAAAAAAATAAAAAGGGGGGGGGGGGGTTACAAGTGAAAGCCCAATAAACACAAGGGCACTTAAAGACATTGTTTAGAAATTAAACGAAAATATGAAAATTACAAAAAACAAGGCTAGAACTAAGTAGCAAGAACGTCCTTAGAGGCCTTGTCGGCTTTGTACTTGGCGGTTTGTTCTTCATTTGAAAACTCAACAGATGTGTTGGTGGCGGTCTGGGCTAAAACGACTCTGTCGTCATTAAGCAGAAGGTCCAAATTAATGGGCTCGTCAACTTTGTCAAGAACGGTGTCGCCAGCAGGAGTCATCGGCTCGGGGTCATTCATGGTAATTCCAGATAGATCCAACTCCGGAGAAACCGACACCACTTGCTTTAGACAATCATCGAACCCAGTGCCATAATATTCAGCACAGGAATCAATGAATGACTGAGTTGTCTTGAATTTTTGGACCGCGTCGGTCCCAGCCGTCTTTACCTACGCACGTAAGGCCGTCAGTTCCCCCTCAAGTTTCTCCCGCTAACGCCCTGCCTCTCCTAACTTCTCCCTTAGGTCTTTCAAATCAGCATTTAAAAGACGGATGGCCTCCTTATAATGCGCTTGCTGATCCATCAAGCTGGAGTTATGCCTCCTAACCCGAGTGACGATGTCCTCTTTGGCCACGCACCGGTCTTGAAGTGCTTTAACGCGAACCAAGGCCTGAAAGGAATATAGTCGTCGACCACTAACCGAGAAAAGATCAGGTTATTCAAGGTAGAAAGCATACCCGTGATATATCAAAGAAAGCTGACCCTCCCAGGTCCTCCATCCCTAGCTAAGCGCAAGGATCCAGATCCGTCTATTTTATAAGAGATTCTACCTCTTCAACAGCATAATCCTTGTAAGTTAGCAAGCAATGGGGCCCCTCGACGATGGGGCCAGAAGAGGTTATCACTCCTTTCCCCGCACCGTGACTAGACTTGGGGGAGAACCTCTTGGAGGGCACGTCCCCAGGAGTGACAACCATCTTCTTAGAGGGAGGATCATCCTTTCCGTCGACCTTCCTCTTTGGTGAACCCTTAGAAGCAACATGAGGAGTTGACGAGGACACCCCCTCCTTTCCCTTGGCCTTCTCTTCTTCCTTCTTGCGAGCCGCAGCAATGCCTCACCCTCACCCTTTGCTTAGCAGCTTCCATCTCTGTACAAAATATATTGATAGGTATCGAAGCAGGACGGAGTAAATAAGGCGACGGATTAAATGAAGCATCCACTTACATTTCCGGGAAAATTCGTCCAACTTACGAGCCTCGGCCGTCGGCTCTGGACCTCCACAAGATCTGGATGAAGAGTGTCTAGGGTAATCAAGTCCCTACACTTCCATTGCTCAAGCGGGATGCCAAGTACCCGACGGATGAATTCCTTTTGCTCGTCCGATATTTCTGGACGAGTGCTAGCTGAAACAAAAGGGAGTAGACGGTGTTAAAAATTTCCGGACGAGTGAGAAGAGACGGTGCTCCTAAAAAAAAGAGAGAAGGGGTGACCTGAATCCCTAATAAAAGCCCAAGTATTGTCAAAATAACCACCGGGCAGCATATCCCACTCGTCCTGACGGCACACCCATTTCGTCCCCTTAACAAAGAAAAATCTACTTTTTCAATTCCTATTTGAGTCTGGCATATCGGACACTAGTCTTAAACTTTTCTCACGAGCAGCAAAATGGTATGTCCCCTTGGAAGATACTTTATGCTAGGGTCAGTAGCAATAAAAGAACTCGTCTAAAGAAAGGTGACGGTTCCCCCCACTTAATTGACCCCAAAGGATCTCAGCACCAATAAAGATCCTCTAGGCATTCGGAGCAATCTGGCCGATGGACAACCCCAAGAAATCAGCCAGGTGACGATGTAAAGTCATCGGTGGTAATCTGAGGCCCGCTGCAAACATAGCATCGTACATCCCAACATCTACGATCCTCCCCGTATAACACCTCTCGTTTTTCCTAGGGAGACAGATGGGAATATGGTCCAGGATTTGGAAATGGGTACGCAACTCGTTAAAAACTCTGTTGCTCATCTTTGGAAAGAATTTATTGACGGCCCACTCCTCCGGAAGGATGAAGGGACGGTTACCTCTTAACTTCATCAAGTTCCCTCACGGGACTCCTCGTCACCTCCATCTCCATTTCCATCACTATCAATCTCCTCGTCTCCCCCCTCGACTTCAACCTCACTTAACACTTTCTCCCTAACTCCCTCAACATGGTCTTCTACGTCATTACTAGGGGACTGAGTGACGCGTTCCCTTCCCGACGACTTAGAAAAGCCGTCGGACTCTTGACCTGACCCAAAAACTTCATCATAGCCCGCTCCATCGCGGATTGACGACTGGTCACTCAACGTGTCATTTGACATCCGACTACCTACAAGTGACGGATATACTCTAAGTGCCTAGATTGACGTCCTTAATAAGAAATTGTTCAGGCAAAGTAAAAGTGCAAAGAAAAAGAGAAGAAGAACTTACAGGTAAATAGGTCTTGAAGGAATAAAACGGCCTTGGAAATGACGGTGTTGACAACAGGTGACAGATCAATCAGAAGTAAGGGCGACGGGTTCTCTCTTGAAAAGTCAGCGAGGTTGAAATAGAAAAATGAGGAGAAGGGTGTGATATATATATATATATAGGAGGAAAAATGCACGAAAGGCGAGGCGACGCCCTTGTCCAAAAACGAGGCCAACGAAAGCGCGCCACGTATCCTTGCATTAAATGACTCGCGGCTCGAGGAATCATTCATAAATGGTTTTCTCGTCCCTATGAACCAGAAGATAGTTAATCAAATCATACTCCACATGCCGTTGTGTAAAGTGTCGAGCATGTAGAGTAGGGGGCAGCTGATAAGGATAAAAAATGAATCTGTTCATAAAGAACATAAAGTCGACGCTTTCATAGTAAAATCCTCTAGACATAAGCAGACGGTGTTGTTATGACGACGATTTACCGATCAGCTAGCTCTAGGTTTGGGAAAATCTACTAGATGTACTTAAAGGCCGACAAAGACCATCGGACCAACGCCCAAAAAGCTGAAGGAAGTAAATAAAGTCGACGGCCCAGGACGTAAGTTTACTTGCTACCCACGATTGCATATAAGGAATTGTCTTGCTTCCCACGCTTGATGATATTCAAGGGATCCCTATAAGGAAAAGATCCCGTAAAATACGCCCAAGAAGACTACTATAACGAAAAGACTTCTACTCCAAGGAAAAGGGGGCAACCCTCGCTACTATAAAAACCCAAGCACCCTCATAAACCAAGGTATGTATAATTTACCCTCTCTAGCACTCTAGAGTAGTGAGAATAGTTCTGACTTGACCTTTGGAGGGTATTTGGCCGGTACCACACTGGTGCTCTCTGTTAGGTAATTTCTTTTATTTTGTGCAGGTGCTATTTGGGGCGCGCGAGGACCGTGTAGCTTATTGGTGGTATTTTCGGCATCATCAATCATCACGACTTGATTCAAGAAGTGATAAAAATGGAGAAATATATCAAATAGAAATCTACCATTGATCAGTCTTGAAGAGCAATCATATTATTTCTTGTATCAACCTTGAGATCCTGGCTTAGTTTGACATTTCGCAACATGTACAGCAACATAAAATCATGTCTTAGTTTTGGTAGTACTAAAAATGATATAAATCTAAGCACCCGTTAAAATGCTTTCAAGCCATTCAAGATGAGAGTAGTATGATAAGAAAAAGGAGATCAAAGGCAAGGCCCACTAATAATGACAGCCATGCCATAAAAGGAAACTATAACAATATCAGTAGTTAGATGACCAGTTGGCAGCACTTCCAAATCTTGGCATGTCGACAGTTTCCCTCTTCGACTCTTCATCCACGGTGAAAGTTACACCACACACCTGACCAGATCTGTCCACCCTTGGCACAAGCTTCACCTCATTAAGAGGGTGTTCATAACTCCTCAAGCCTCCGGACAATGTGAAGAAGCATTCTTTGGAAAACAACAAAAACAGATAAATCAACAAGCTAGTAGTCATGCTCATGAAGTAATATCAAACAAATAGACTATAGTATTAGTATCCGGAAGTTCATGCTAATAATTACACAAAATCAAAACAAGTCCTACTTTTTTTTTTTTTAGCAATATGGTAGATAAATGACAGGGAAGGTAAATGGGAAAATCAGTTGATTAGAAAGTAGATTTTGAAGCTTGTTCTTGCTATAGCAATTTGATATCACCCACATAACTAAAGCTCACATAAAAGCTTTTATCCCAGGGTGTCCATCGGATATGACACACAGATGTCTCCGGTCGGTAACATACGTTCTTATACAAGCCAAGAACCAACCCTAAGTCTCTATGCTCTCGCTCTCGACAACGGCGAAGGCTACTGGATAAATCTTATTATTAGCATCTATCGCCATTGCAATCATCAATTTCCCTTTATATTTTCCATAAAGGTGGGTTGCATCAATGCTAATCATAGGCCTACACTTCTTGAACCCAACAATACATGGACGAAATGCCCAAAATAAGGACTTGAATGTACAGGTTCCCCGTTCATAATTATCGTCCACTATTAACTTATACTCTGTACCCGGACTTGCATCATTTAGTCCCGCCAAAAAACACGACAACTCTGCATAAGACTCCTTAAAATCCCCGTATATAGCTGCAACGGCCTTTTGTTTGGCATCCAATACCTTGTATGTGAACCATAATGATTACGTTAGAAATGAATACAAGTTAAATAAAAAAACTTGAAGAAAACAAATCAAGACTTGTAACGCTATAATATTTCTTCGCTCCGCATTCCTTTTTTCCTTTTTATTTTTTCAATTTCAATTTTCATAATATAAAGTATTCATGGGTTTTGGGAAAAAAAATATCATGATTATACTTCCCAAAAGACTAATGTCTCTACGTTGTATTGAAAATAGAATGCAAGTTAAAGAATAGAATACCTTGTAGTGAGATACTCCGTGTTTTAAGTCTGCCAAAGCAACGTGGCGTAAGTTCTTTATCTTATACGCAGGGTCTTCTCGTATATAGCGCTCAAGTACATATGATAGGAACACCAAATCAATCATCCGACCATCATGAGCATTCTGAATTTTGTCGCACGTGTAGGGGCCCTTGCATTTTGCGATCTTCCGGACATTGTCTCCCTTTGAACATATCGCACGGATCGACCATGGACAGGAATCATCCCGGCAACTCACCATAAGCCTCTCTGAGTCCGAATGCTCAGTCTTGAACCTAAAATTCTCTCGCACTGCGTACCAGGTCAACACATGTCGCACCGCCAATTTAGTCACGAGTACCAT
Organism: Quercus dentata; assembly: GCA_028216015.1. Classification (NCBI taxonomy): domain Eukaryota; kingdom Viridiplantae; phylum Streptophyta; class Magnoliopsida; order Fagales; family Fagaceae; genus Quercus; species Quercus dentata. Next base: position 117,109 of record CP116452.1, on the reverse strand, counting down.
CCCTTTAATTGGCTGCTCCCCAAGTGTCCATGGTAATATTTCCGCTAGCATAACCAGTGATGGATCAAACATATTATCCCAATTGTTTTTGGTGAACCATTCCGGCGTAGGATTGGGATCGGGGCATGTCTCTCTATTCTCTTCTGCAACCATATCTTCGATATGATCAACATCCTCATGTTCACCCATGGTATCTAGGAGGTCCTCGAAGTCATCCCTAGTAACATCGATATGGGCTGCATCATCACTAAGTCCGTGATCATCTATATTTTCGGATGTGCCCCTATGCAGCTCATCATTAGCTAAATGCTCTCCTTCATGCACTTGTTGGGGCCCTTCCTCCTCCTCAATCGAGTTCACATGGGCAAATGTCCGCCACGGTTCACCGCCATACCCATCTCCTGTGTTCTCTACACACCCTTGATAAGATCTTTCTGGTATTGAGTCGATGTGCTCATCTACTCTTCCATCCAAAACAGTATGTTGTGAACCCTCTCCAGCCTCTGCTGTAGCGGGCTCAACGGTGATATAGAGATCCGAAGCAATGAATCCTCGAGCCAAAGCATTTGTGCAACCATTTCCCACATCATCTTCACTTCGGTGCCACTCGATAATTGTAGTGAATTGTAGAAAACCTGTGTGTCTACAACCCGTTGAGGTGCTCGATACACGATGGAAATGTTATGCCTAGAGTGGTCTAACCCCATCGCCTTCAATATTCTTCGTTGCAAGTTCGCAAGCCCTATCCCACGTTTCACCTTAACATATTTTTGCTTTTGGTTCGAGCCTTGGTATGACAACCCATGCAACTCATGATAATACATCTCCCCGTCGTAGTACACATAAAAAAAGTGAAAATCCATCACCGACCTATTATTAACAATATAAAAGTTGTCATCATCTATAACCACTTAAATAAATATGGCGTATGATAAAAACAATTTATATTCAAACTCAACCTCCTCAACTTTGTGTATAGAGATATAAATAATTTTCAATCGTTTTAACCACATACCTATAATTTATAATAGATTTAATTACAATACTTGGCTACCAACAAATTGTTAAAAAAAACTGTGTTTTATTTAATATTTAGATAACTTGTAAATTATTGAATAAACACTATACAATGACATAGTATTCTTTTACATCTAAATAAATAAATACATAGAAACATAAAATATAAAATGAATTCTTCAAAGCATAGGCAAATATAATGACAATGACACAAATTTTTTTCTTCTTCTTGAGTTTTTTGTTATTTAGATATATGGTTTATGTTAATTGTGGCCCCCCCAAATGAATTTTGATATTGTATACACGTTCATTTTTTTTTTTTTTTACGAATATCACTATTCACAGCACTTGCCTTTCTTGCTTAACTCATAAATAGCTTAACCCATAAATGAATGAATCATCCTGTTATTTCTTAATTTTTTTACAATTTTAAAATCTGAATTTTTGTTGTAAACTTAAATTTTAAATATTTAGAAGGATAGAGAAATAAATGCTGAATGGGGCATATTTTAAGAAGCAATCAGACAAGAAGATATGTACACAACTTTACAAGTATTTGCTATATTTTTAATATTTTTAGATTTCACAAAATAAAAAAATAAAAAATAAAAAAACTTATAGATGATTTTTTTTCTTAATTTATTTTAACGAATCAAAGTACATGTCTAAACTTTATGTATTATTCTTCTAAAGCATATAATAATTTATGGATTTACTATCTCTCTTTCAACTATTAGTAATTATGAATTGGTTTTTTTTTTTCTTTCTTTTAACCCAAAAAAAAAATGCTTCTAATTGCAATTGTTTCTTTAGAATTTATTTTGTTACAGTATAGTTGTGCTCCATTTGTTTTGACAAAAAAGTTATATATATATATATCAGCGGTTGTAAATGGACGCAAGGTCTTGCAAAAAACTCAACTCATGAATTGTGGTCATGCAAAAATAATCTCATATGAACCACACATGTAAACACAATCTAACAAAACATTTAACTATATTACCTCTATGTACACAGTAGGCAGGACCCAAAGGTTAAATGGTTTGTCTTCAATGGAAAAACACTGACACTAAGATCCACAGATGGTGACCCAACAGTAGCTTTTGCTTCAGTATTCTTTCACATGGGCATTCTAACTCTTCACATGGACTTGGCAAGTGCAAGAGTCATCTCATAAATTCTAGAAGTAAGCTGGTGAGGGTGGTTGTTAATGTACACCATTCACTCTATACCATTAAGTTAGTAGTTGGCGTCAAAAAAGTGGGTAAGAGGTTTGTAAGGCTGAAATATTAAGAAATAATTATTTCCTATAACAAATATTTCCAACTCTAACAAATAGAATAATTGTTTGTAGATTGTAAGTGTCACTCTATCATAAATTTATATTAGAGTAATGTTACAACCACAAACTATTTTACAATTTTTACAAAATGTTAATATGGCCAACTTCCTATTGGTTTTTATTTAGGCCTACCATTAATACCCATTTTTTCATTTACTAATAATCACTCACCACATCAGTAGTTTGTAAAAAATTTTGAAAAATAGTTTGTATCTCTAGCATTATTCTTTATATTATATGTGTATGAGTGTATGTAATATTGATTGTGTGCATTATTTTTTGTTATAATGTTATTTGTGTAAATAATAATGTGTGTGCATTATTCTTTATAAATATAAGAGAAATGTTTTGTCACTACTGTCATGGAAAATATAACAATTGCTTTAAGGGTATCCGTTAACATGACCCTAAATATAATATAACTTTATATGATTTAGTAATTACGAAATAAAGAAGGTTTGTTGCATGTGTGTTTATTGTTACCATATTATAATAATTTTTTGTTATAAAGTCAGAAAAATTGAAGAAAAAAAATTTGTAAAGTCGGTTGTGGGGCGGGGGGGATCGGGGCCCGCGCCGAGGAGGTCGTGTGCCGAGGACGAATGATCACAGGCCGAGGTGTCAAGGGGAACAGGTGAGGACGGCCCTATCCTCGGCACTCCAGGATTTCAATGGGAAGAATAGCCTCTCGATGAAGGCTATTCCCGAACAGCCCCCTCAAGGGGATGTGGGTGGAATAGGGCCCACGTGGAGGTACAGTGCAAAATTGGATAAAGGAAAATACGTCCCCTCCGCATTAAATGTACCCGCCAGTGTCCCGATCATGTTAATGAGAAAAGACGCTTGGACGGTGTGACTTCGATTATCGCAACTAACAGAAAGTAAGGGGGAACAGGTGATGGGACGGGTACAAAAGTAACGCACCTGCCCGACCAACAAGTGGAGGGCTAAGATCAACCAAGAAGGACTATATAATGTAAAAGTTAGGGCGCCAAAAAGGGCTGGGAAAAATGGCCAAAAACCGGGGCCTCCCAGCCCGCCTCCAGGAGAAAGACTCCCAGGGCGATGACGACTTAACCATGTATGAACACCACGAAAAACCCACCGTCCGGTGACCAAGGCCTAGCCTTTCAAATCCACGCTCTATAAATGATATTGTTTGGGCCTTTTTACGTGCGAGCCCGATGATCGTTTTGGGTCGTTTCCAAATCGTGTCCTTACAATTGGCGCCGTCTGTGGGGAAGGCTTGTATGTTGGCATAGACGGTAGGTCGAGACAGTTCCCTTGTCATTTCTAACAGCCGGTTGTAGTATTCTAGTGTAAAGTTCCACTAGGGGTTATGTTTCTTTACAAGGGGCTGCGCTTTGTAACGTCAGCCACACAGATGGTTCTAGGGGCTTGGCCGAGGATCTAATTCCCCTAAAAACCAAGGTCTCATGCCATAGCCGAGGGGTTAATTCCCCCAACTACTTATAAAAACTAAGTTTTGGACAAAACCAAGGCATTGCATGGTCCTCGGACTCAAGCCTATGGGGAAACCAACTACTTGGATGAGAAAAACGAGTTTTGGACAGAACCAAGGCATTGCATGGTCCTCGGACTCGAGCCTATGGGGAAACCAACTACTTGGATGAGAAAACTAAGTTTTGGACAGAACCAAGGCATTGCATGGTCCTCGGACTCGAGCCTATGGGGAAACCAACTACTTGGATGAGAAAACTGAGTTTTGGATAGAACCAAGGCATTGCATGGTCCTCGGACTCGAGCCTATGGGGAAACCAACTACTTGGATGAGAAAACTGAGTTTTGGACAGAACCAAGGCATTGCATGGTCCTCGGACTCGAGCCTATGGGGAAACCAACTACTTGGATGAGAAAACTGAGTTTTGGACAGAACCAAGGCATTGCATGGTCCTCGGACTCGAGCCTATGGGGAAACCAACTACTTGGATGAGAAAACTGAGTTTTGGACAAAACCAAGGCATTGCATGGTCCTCGGACTCGAGCCTATGGGGAAACCAACTACTTGGATGAGAAAAGCGAGTTTTGGACAGAACCAAGGCATTGCATGGTCCTCGGACTCGAGCCTATGGGGAAACCAACTACTTGGATGAGAAAACTCGGTTTTGGACAGAACCAAGGCATTGCATGGTCCTCGGACTCGAGCCTATGGGGAAACCAACTACTTGGATGAGAAAACTAAGTTTTGGACAGAACCAAGGCATTGCATGGTCCTCGGACTCGAGCCTATGGGGAAACCAACTACTTGGATGAGAAAACTAAGTTTTGGACAGAACCAAGGCATTGCATGGTCCTCGGACTCGAGGCTATGGGGAAACCAACTACTTGGATGAGAAAACTAAGTTTTGGACAGAACCAAGGCATTGCATGGTCCTCGGACTCAAGCCTATGGGGAAACCAACTACTAAGGGAAATCTGAATACCAATTTGGTCCTAACAACACACAGAACATCTTGGATGATGCCTATATCTCTCTCGAAGTAGGTTCAGACGCGAATTCAACATTCTATGGATGTGGGAGATTCGCAACAACAGTATGCATCAGCAAGGGCAGCAAACATGTAATTCAAAGAAAGAAAAGAATTCCATATATATGGTTAATGAGTTCAACTACCATCAAACTACGAATTTTTCAAAACAAAAGGAAAAACAAGTTAAGTAATTAAGCGGGAAACAAATACGAAGGCCGGCCAAGGCTGCTACTTCTTCAATATCGTCTTAACCACGTCCTCAGAGGGCGGAGCAGGACTAGTCTCGGGGCCCAAGGAGACATCCCCTTCTTGGGAAGGCCGAGCGGGGTCAGTTTCAATGCTCTTGGCGACCTCGGTTTCAATGCTCTTGGCGACCTCGGTAAGGGTAATTGTCTGTAGGGGCCGAGCAAGAACGGCTGGCTCCTCGGCAACAATAGTCTGCGCTTCAATCGCGGGCTCGGCAACCTCCTTAGGCATCTCGGGATTAATATCTCCGGGGGCTTCTATCGCATCATGAGGCTTTTCCCCCTCAAGCGATTCGCCGGGAGGGACGCCGATCTGTGCGACTTCCAACCGAGTAACCCCTGCCTCGTGTTGATCGCTCACGGCCTCGGAGTCGGGCGGAGGCGGTCTCACGGATGGCGGGAGGATAAAATATACTCTTCGCCCTCCACAAACCAGACGAAGCATCCACCCCAGCTCGTTTTAAAGCCTCTTCCCAAACACGAGAGCAATATAGCCTGCACACTCCAGGAATTTGAGCTTTAAGGACGGCTTGGGTCTCGGCTACCCCCGCATTGTAACCATCACCCTCGGTCGTTTCCTTGGCAGCCTCGGCCTCGTTTCTGGCAAACTCGGCCTCTTCTTTGAGCCCTCATGGCTTAAATCACGAGCATACTCCGCCACGCCTTTGTCATGCTCTGCGCGAGCGACTTTTTTCCCAAATCCTTGATCAGCTCTTTAGCTATTTGCAACTGATCCTCGGCTTCTAATAAACGTTTTGTTTGGTCCGCGGCCTGTTTTTGGGCGCTAGCTAAGCCGCCGAGGCGCTATCCCTTTCGCGAATAGCAGCTGTTAGGTCAGCCTTGGCCTTGATGAGGTCCGCCTCAGAAGTTTGGAGAGTCTTCGCGGCCGTTAAGCGCTTGGTGCGTTCATCCTCGGCCGCCTTACTCTTATTATTCACTTCTTCCTCCATCCCGTAGGTGGCCTGGAGAGCCTGCCAAGGGAAATAAATGCATAATTAATGACAAACCAGAAGCGAGAGTTAATAAAGCTTTAGGTTTCGAGAAACCTTACCATACCCAAGTACCTCTTAGTACCGAGGAAGACCTCCCGCATCCTCATTTTCCTCAATCCATCCATGTCGGTGGGAAGCAGCATGGCTCTCCCTAGTACGTCCGCTACGTAGCCACCCTCACCATCCCCAAGGTCCCTCATGGACGCAGTTTCTAGCATTGGACCCCCATGAAGCATTGGGGCGGGAAGCCAGGCGCTTGGAGAGGACTGGGCCTCAACCCCCTTTCCCTTGCCTTGAGAAGTTTGGACTTGAGTTTCTTTACCCTTACTTTGGTGCCCAATCTTGAGTTGTTTTGTACGCGGGGCTTCCTTCTTCTCCTTAGAAGGTTGCGATTTTCCCCCGTCCATGGCTTCCTTGCCCTTGGGGCTCCTCTTTCTCTTTAAATCGGTGCCTTCCGGCCGAGGGGCGAGAGATGGTTGGGAGGAAGCAGGAAGTTTGGGGCGGGGGGATTGTGGCTGTGACTTGGTGGAAGATGACCTAGTCCGGGCAATCCGGGGCCAAGATGGTGGGGAAGGAGCATTGGGTTGTGGCGTTCCCTATGAATCCTTCCCAGGGTGACTCTCGAGGAGTTCGAGTAAGGGGGTCAGGGGTATTCTCTTGAGTCCCATCTCGGCTTGAGAAGAGGTGCCTACCGACGACAATTCCACCTCGGACAAGGCTGGATCACCTATATCACCAGGAGGATCCTCGGGTTGGTGATCTAGGTCAAATACCCCAAAACCTTCCTCGGGCTGGTCTAGCTCACCCTCGTCCTCGGCTACGTGATGAGACGAGGAGGGGCCCACCGGTGGGATGTTCTCGAGGGTGAGATGGTTTCAGGGATATTAAAAATTCTTTCTCAACCACGGTAATTTTTGGAAGCCAAGGACGGCTGGCGCGGATCACGTGCCTTGCGTTTGCAAATGACTTCTGAACAGGAGGGTACCCTAGTATTTTGTGACAGGCTCGGACTTGACCATCTCCGTCATTTACTTAAAAAACTCGCCGCTTGTAGAACAGTCTCCAAGTCTGCCCGATTGACTAAGGAAAAATGCCGCTATAGACGTGTGGATCTACAAAAAGAAAACATGCATACATGGTTAGTTCTTGAACAACATCAGCTTAGAATGGCGTAAAAGGTCATCGCCCTTCCATTCCCGATGACCCCACCCTGGTTCTCCTTCTACTACGGGGCACGGATCGCCATCGTGCCATTCACCAGAGACGATAAGGAAATCCTTATTTAATCCCTTGTTGGAATCGGGGAGACACCGGATTAGTCGAACCCTCTCGTCTCTCGTCTTCATATAGTAGGTTTTCCCCTTCAAATTTTGGAGATTATAGCACCAATTCACGTCATGGTGGGTCGGTCTTAGCCCCATCTTTTCATTTAAAGCATCCACGCAACCCAGAATCCTAAACACGTTGCCGGCGCACCGAGTGGGGGCTAATCGGAAGTGCCCGAGGTAACCCTTCGTCACCGGCCCTATAGGGATTCTCATACCCCCCTCTACAAAGGCGAGAACAGGAATTACTATCTCGCTTTGTTTCCCTTTATAGTGCCACTCCCCCATCTTACAATGCTTCGGACTTACGTTGGGAGGAATTTTGTAATCGGTGATGAACTTGTTCATCGCCTCCTCACTGTCGACTAATTTCCTCGGTCTCGGTCTCGGTTTAACCATTTCTATGATTTACTCAGCAAACACAAACAGCAATAGGAGAAGGAAGGGAACCAGAGAAAAATAAACCCAGAAAAGAAAAAGCACGAGTTAATGGAGGCAAGGAACTTACATAAAAGAGGAAAGGTGCTTCGGATAGGCTTTTTGTGCTGGAGATAGGCGTGAGTTTGGACGAAAGTTCAGATGAACCCAGAATATACGCTTTGGAACTCTTAAGTGCAAAAATGAAGGGACAGATCCGTTCCAAAAAATCTCTTATACTTTCTAGGTAATCGCACAAATTTTCCCGCCCATAAAGACCAAGGGATCACCACCGTTCGATCTTCATCACACCGTAGAACGTGGGAAACATAAAGCCGTTTGCATTTAATGAGGCCACGTTTCGCCTTCCAAGGGCTATAAGAACGTGTCTAGGGCAGATAAAAAGTTTCGAAAACCGAAAGGTGACAAGGATTGACAGGCATTGGCAGATATTCGATGTCATCAAAACCCTCCTATCCGTCCGAGGAGTCGGACAGCAGGATTTTGAGGGGCTATTGTGGGGCCAGGGGGATCGGGGCCCGCGCCGAGGAGGTTGTGTGCCGAGGACGAATGATCACAGGCCGAGGTGTCAAGGGGAACAGCTGAGGACGGCCCTATCCTCGGCACTCCAGGATTTCAATGGGAAGAATAGCGTCTCGATGAAGGCTATTCCCGAACAGCCCCCTCAAGGGGATGTGGGTGGAATGGGGCCCACGTGGAGGTACAGTGCAAAATTGGATAAAGGAAAATACGTCCCCTCCGCATTAAATGTACCCGCCGGTGTCCTGGTCATGTTAATGAGAAAAGACGCTGGACAAGTGTGACTTCGATTATCGCAACTAACAGAAAGTAAGGGGGAACGGTGATGGGACGGGTACAAAAGTAACGCACTGCCGACCAACAAGTGGAGGGCTAAGATCAACCAAGAAGGACTATATAATGTAAAAGTTAGGGCGCCAAAAAGGGCTGGGAAAAATGGCCAAAAACGAGGGGCCCCGGCCCGCCTCCCGGAGAAAGACTCCCAGGGCAATGACAACTTAACCATGTATGAACACCACGAAAAACCCACCGTCCGGTGACCAAGGCCTAGCCTTTCAAACCCACGCTCTATAAATGATATTGCTTGGGCCTTTTTACGTGCGAGCCCAGTATCGTTTTGGGTCGTTTCCAAATCGTGTCCTTACGTCTGTGATTGTTCAAGTATTTTATTGGTTAAGTAGACACTTAATGTGTTATTTATGTATGAATGATTGTGGTTGTGTGCGTCAATAATTGATACAAAACCAATGAGTTCAGTTTATCCATTCAGTTTAAAATATTTTTATAAAAACAAAGACAAATAAATAATAACAACTGCATAAAAATAAAAATGGTAGACAAACTTAACAAAATAAAATGGTCATAGCTACCCACAATGACAATTAATACTCATAATGAACTATCATATAAGAATTCAAAATTTTAAAACTTGTAGAAGGAAATTGAAAATTTTCTATATATTTTTTTTTTGTACATGTGTACATATTCAAGTAAATTTTTTTATTAATTCTCAAACTCTCGTCAACCCAAAAAACAAAAAAAAAAAAATTTGCCCAATGTACGGGTTAGGTGGACTCAGACGTTGTGAAATTAGGCAGATTGGTACCCGAGCCCATGAAACTCGGGTACCAATCTGCCTAATTTGAAAATTACGCTGCCCGTAACCTGGGTCATTTTGAAATTAGTGATTGGTACCCGAGTTTCCTGGGCTCGGGTACCAATCGCCTAATTTTAAAAAACAATGATTGGTATTTTATAAGTAAATTCTTTTTTTTTTTTTTTTTTGTATTGACAAGAATTTGAGAATTAATAAAAAAAACGTTGAATATGTGTGTAATTTACCAAAAAAATAAATAAAAATAAAAAAAAGAAATTTTACCTTCTACCAAAATTAGCGTTACTGCCTAATTTTTTGAAATTAGGCGATTGGTATTTTGAGCCCGTGAAACTTGGGTACCAATCGCCTAATTTCAAAATTATCTTGGCCCAAGTCTGTACATGGGTAATTTTGAAATTAGGCAGATTGGCACCCGAGTTTCATGGGCTCGGGTACCAAGTCGCCTAATTTTTAAAAACAGGCAGATTGGTATTTTATAAGTAAATTCTTTTCTTTTTTTTTGTATTGACGAGAATTTGAGAATTAATAAAAAAAGTTGAATGTGTGTGTAATTTACCAAAAAAAAAAGAAAAGAAATTTTACCTTCTACCAAAATTAGGCAGGCCTGCCTAATTTTTTGAAATTAGGTAGATTGATACCCAAGCCCATGAAACTTGGGTACCAATCTGCCTAATTTCAAAATTACGCTGGCCCAAGCTGTACGTAGGTAATTTTGAAATTAGGAAGATTGGTACCTGAGTTTCCTGGGCTCGGGTACCAATCTGCCTAATTTTTAAAAACAGGCAGATTCGTACATTGGGTAAATTCTTTTTTTTTTTTTTTTTGTATTGACGAGAATTTGAGAATTAATAAAAAAACGTTGAATATGTGTGTAATTTGAGAATTAATGAAAAACGGCAGCAAGATTAACTAGGCAGGAGTCTTGGTTTATATAGATATCTGATAAAAAAAAACTAAGTTTTTTTTGTTTGACTAGCTTTTATTTTGGGAGTTTATTTATTTAAAGGTGAAGAAGAACAAAATGAAACTCCCTTTAAAAATGAAATGAACCTCCCTTCAAAAATAAAATGAACCATGAATTTGATAGCCCTACCTCTTGCATTGCTCTCACGTAGGGTTATTCTTTTGTTTATACAAAGTTACACGCCAATGTTGCCCAGGCATTATACCAATCAATTTACGCTTATAATTATCATTAACCATAAACGAATTAGGCAAAAAAGCAAAAGTTGTTATAACTTATATACGACACATCAACACATTCAAAAATAGATAACTATTTGATATATGCAAACTCATACAGAACTGAATAAAGAATTGATTCCATGACAACCAGGTAAATAATTACTCACGACATGGAACCATTAGCTAAGGAACGCCACCAAAACCAAATGCATCATAATGCTCTTAGTGCAATTATCAGTTTTGTACATCCCAACAAGTCAATCGGCCAATTCAAACACGTTGTTTCGACGACTACAGGTGGCATAAAAGATAAGAACACCAAGATCAGTATAAGTAAATATATCAGTAACTAGAAATAAACCCCAGGGAGCATTCAACCTACCTTATGATTATAAACTGGGCATCCTTTGTTCGGTCCTTCACATAATGCCCCACAATAGAAACATTTTTGAAGTCTGCAAACCATATGGACCAATGTAAGTGAATGAAGATCAAAAGAAAAAGAAGACGAAACAATTTAAGAGGGGTGGGGATTATAATCGAGGATTCAGGAAAGTACCCAGTGCAACATCAATTTCATCCATTACATAAAGGGAGGTTGGCTTGTAGTGATGAAGTGCGAAAACAAGAGCTAAAGAACTCAAGGTCTGAAAGCAGTAAAAGGAACAACATTATAGGTTACTCGACTGTCAACATAATTCAGGGATTCTATAGACAGGCATGCTTATTGTTCAAATAATGGATTCTATAGAAGGGTTAAAGTGAGCAATGTTCAAAGATAACCTTTTCACAACCCAATAAATTTGCCATATTCTACCAGCTCTTCTTTGGTGGTCGGACACTGAAAACAACACCTTCAGAGAAAGGAACCAAAGAGTCCACTAGCTCAAGTTCTGCATCACCTCCAAGTGTGATCATCTATGGCAAGTCCATTAGAAGGGCAAAAGTACAATCATTACTTGTAAACGCAAATAATACAAGAAAAAAAAGGAAAGAAGCATGAAAGATGAAACAAGAAGCATCAAATATGAAAAGCCCCAACTGATTGCAAATGAAGGAGCATAGAAAAGAATTTTGCTAATTGAAAGTGGAGTTCTTCAATGGCAGAAGATCTAGCACCAAGGTACAAATGGTACTTGTTATATTTCTTGCAATTCATACTGTTTAATGTACACTAAAGACACCAAAGAGTCAGAAAGGACAATAGAATTTATAATCCAGCTAAAACTTGTGGGGAGTGAATCGAGTGATCCATTCATAAACCTGTTACATCTCCTTCAGCTTCAAAAATATTGCATTGAATCCTGCCATTAACTCATCCAACCTGTTATTGTATCATATCCAGTTGAGTGAAAACTAAAAAATTGAGTAGAAGGATAAAAAGAACATAAATCAGACAACAAAATAAAGATAGATATGCATGCCTCTTCTTCCTCCATTCATCATACTGTCTCTTTACGTCATCGCGTTGTTGAGTGACCTTTTTAGTTCCTCAACTTGCTCATTATATAATGATATCTTTGTCCGATATCTATTAATCATAGTATGAAAAATTTAGCAGAGGGCCCTGAAGAATTCAACTCAAGTTCATAAACATTTTTAAAGAACAAAGAAAGTCATACTCTGAGATAGAATCAAGATTAGGATTCATCTCCCTCAGTTGGGCTTCCAGCACTGCTACCATTTCAAGAGCCCTCTTTAGGTCACAGGCCTCGTTTCATCAGTCAAGGTCGCCTGAAGCTTTTCAGGGTCCACTAAGTCTTTCTGAATTCTGCAACCAGTACACAATGTTAAGCATGCTTCAAGATCATAAAGATCCCCTACTTCTTAAGAGTTCCACAAAAACGACATACTATTCCATATGCTTTATAAGAGCAGTTTGCAAGTCGTCAAGCCTTTTTTTGTAACCCTTCGCCTTCAATTCCAACTCCTTGTATGCCTTTTTCATGTCTTGTCATTTGTATCCAGCATCAACCTGTGCCATCACGGAGTTGTAAACAAGATGTCAGGAAACATGAGCAAAAAAAAGGAAACGAGAAAGATGCAAGAATTAGCACAGTACCTCTGATGCCCGTAACTCAATCACAGTTTTTTTCACTTTGTCGTTATTGGGTTTTGCATTGTCTAATGCATCTTTATGTTCATCGATCAGCTATACAAGGAGAAGAAAGAAATTAGATCACATAGCAGTATGAAAAAATCTTTTTTCTTGTGGATTTTTATTAATAATAAATAATGGAAAAAAAAAACCTACTGTTTCTTTTTATAATTCTTTTCAATGGTAAAAGCTTTCAACTCAATTTCTTTGAAAATGTCTCGTAATTTTTCCTTTTCCTCAACAGGTCTTTCTTTCTCCTTCTTTGACTCCTCAATCCCTTTAGTCAACTTCTTCATCATTTTTTGGCCAGTCTCTATTTGGACTCTATGGCAGTTGATATCCGTGCTATTTTTATCAATATGCTAACAATTGGTAGCATGAACTAGTAGCAACACTCCATTGAAGCTAGTAACTTGGATGTTTGATTGTTTCATAGTAGCAACACTCCATTGTAGCTGTAAGTATATGTAAGTATATTATTTTCTTGAGCTCCTCCAACCTGTCAAGCTCATCCTTCCTTGGTTGTGATTCATCCTCCAGCGAATCAAGCTGTTTCTCAATATAACTATGTGGTGAATTCAAACTGTCAATCTGTTGAAAAATAGTTCCTAGTGCATCATATTCCCTTCAAATTTAGCAACTAAAAGGTACCTTAGAAAACACCTGACTGATTAATATACATCACTCTTAAAAGTCTACAACACAAACCTTAAGCTTACAACTATGCATTTTAAGTAAAGAATCTATGTATCATACAGAAGATGAAAATGCCATGATAGAACTTTTTTAAAAAAAAAATGCCATGAAAGAGCAGTGACAAAGGAAAAAAGCTCCACTAAGTGAGCAAGAATTGATAAACGAGTTGATGAAAAAGGAAAAAGAAAAAAGAGAACCACAAAAGGATTCCAAAAAACAACTGAGCATCAAAGGTTCAGGACATGTACCAAAAGAAGATTGGCAGCATGGGAGACAACATGCGGATAATAGCTATATCTTTGTCAAGGAGTTCAATAAACATACTCTTAACTATTATATGAATATAACAGAACTCTAAGAGAGATAGTATAATGTTTGGATACAGATCTATTTTCACAAAAAGCTCTTCAGATGAATGGTAACCATAAAATTTCCTTGCTCGGACAAGGCTGCAACCACATACATGCTGATGCTTTGAACCAGCATTACCTTTAAGCTGTAAGAGTTCAGACCAAAACAAAAACATACGATCGATACCTACAGGATTAGCAATGAATTCTAGAAAAATCAATTACAAACAACACAGAGGTTAGAACAAAACCCGTTGCAACCCAACATACCTTTAAAGCTTTCTCAAGAGCAAGAGATACAGCATGTGTGTATGCATCACCTATGCAAATTAACAAGAAAAAGGATAAACTCAGAAATTTAAAATAGGAATCATATCTAAAGCATAGATAGGGCAGAAAACCAGACAACAAAAAGCACAGCACATTTTAACATTAGGATAGACAAACTTAATTTCACATTAGGATGGAAGAAGATATCACATGCAAAATGAAATTAAGAGATAAATAAAAAATATAGCACAAATTCACAATATCAACTAAAAAAAAAAACACTTGATCCTGACTAACTAGGACCAGCTACATAAATCCAATTTTTATTCCATTGGCTAAATTCAAAAAATGTTTCTACCATCCTAGTGTGGTTGAAGTGATATATCTGCCCCCAAGGCACATTTTTTTTTTTTTTTTTTTTTTTTTTTTTTTTTTTTGAGAAAGAGACCAGGAACTTTAATAAATCAAGGCTGAAAATCAGCTAATACAAAAGATATAATGTCTGTTGGATAGGAGTCCAACCAAACTGAAATAGGGGAACAATGTCTAGCTCTTTGGGCCAGAGCATGAGCAACAATATTGCCCCGCCTACAGACATGAGAGAAAGAGGTACTCACAAAGGAGTTTACAATGCATAGGATATCTCGAATGAGATGACCACCCGAAGTGAAAATATGTCACTACTAAACTCCAAAATATTCAAAAATTTATAAGATCTGTAAAATGAAATTATGTCACTTCAGCCATATATCTCTCAAAAACTTACATTATTACCTTCAGCAGAAGAGCTCAAAAATATCACCATGCTAGGAGTGAACTGCGATGTTTTCTGTAGCAAAGTAGAGGATTTTTTACAGCAGAAAATGTAAAACCAAGAGGATCTAAGTGCAAGACACTACCCTTTGTACTTCTGAGATAATTGTTGCCATAAGTTAGGACCTTTTAACTTTCTATATTGTTGCAATATACTACCCTTGAGAAGCTAGGTCCTCCAATCAGTGATTGTTTAGGTTGAATTGATTCTTTTCCAGGTCTGAAGGGACAGAATCTGCGTAAATGCAGCTTCTTTCTTGTACAGCCAGCCAGTTTCTAAGATATCATCTCCACCCCTAATTGTGTAAATACTTCTATTCCCACACCATAGAACAATTGTGAACCTATAAAGCAAATAATTTCTGGGAATTCACCTTTCTAAGGAAGCTTAACCAGCAACAAACTTTCTAAACTCAATTCCCAATTACTAATAACAAGTCCTGCCCCCTCACAATTTAGGCTCAAATCAATGACAAAATTTAAAATTTTAATATAGCAAATGAACCAATCCAAAAAGAATGTTATATGAAGGGGTTTTTTCCTTGGGTTGAGGTGTATCTCAGTTTTTATTGTAAACATGACTACCTTATGGCCAAATACCACCTTTTCCTAAATTTACTAGCAAAAAAACAGTTGTGCAACTGAAAAATAACTTACATAAGTTATTCTATAGATCTTAAATGGAAATTTATGAAGTTCATTGGCAGAATTTTGCAAATTACGAACAAAAAATATATCAGCTTGTAAGCCCAAATCTTCATGTTCATTGCTAAAATATATGTGCTACAAAAAATATATCACCAAAGGACAAGAAGATCCTGTACATGACAAAAAGATCCTATACCATTACAAACCCAAAGTAGCACAAATTCTTTCCCATTCTTGAATCATTCTCGTTTTCTTCTCCTCACCGGTTCCTTGACTGGTCTCACCTTGCCTGAAAAGAACACAACACAAGCAAATATTAATATGCAAATGATTTAACTATAAAGCGATGTATATGTAATCGGTATCGAATCAAACTATAGTACCATGTCTAGTCCCACAGTCGGGAGGATGTGTCTGTGTGCGTTGCGGCCTTCGCGGCTGATCCTCGATATGTGAAGGCTCTGGTGGGGGGGGGTGGGTATACGTGTGCGGATGAACTCGGTCTGCACAAACTCAGGGGGGACAGCAACGGGGGTGGGTTGCCCAGGAGTGGGCATGAACCTCATCTCATCTCTACCATGTACAACTGCAGGGGCGGGGCGGCGGTCGGTGGGGGAGACGTACGGGTGGTGGGCAACGGAGATGTACTAGGGGATGTGGGTGGGCAAGTACCATCGCTCCTCATGGATGGGGACCCGGATGTGTCTCCATGGGCAAACATATGGGATGAACCCGCATCATCGTGTGCCATGGAGCCTATGTCATAAGCAGTGTCCAAACACATCTCATCTGTTGTCCGACTTGCTTCCTCCATGGTGTGGTCATGCACGGGTGTGTGGCACCGAGTAGATGTGGGCACGGGTGTGTGACGTCAACTAGATGTGGGCACGGGTGTGTGACGCGAATTAGATGTAGGGCGCCGAGATGTGGGGACGTCGACTAGATGTGGGCACGGGTGTGCGATGCTGACCAGATATGGGAGGCCGACTAGATGTATGACGCCGACTAGATTGACGGCCTCCATGCCCTTGACGTCCACCTGCTTGCTGACCATGCCGAACAACTAGTACACTTGTGTTGCCCACATCACGTGCATGGTCCAAGGTTAACCGACCGATCTCTTCAACGACTTGCAAGGCATTAATAGAGTTGGTGTAGATCTCGGACCCTGGTTCGTACTTCGCTATAATGCTCAACTGCGATTCAACATGTCACAAATATACAAAAGTAGTGTTAGTAGGTTGAACTAAACTATGCGAAGCAAGGTACATTTATAACGAAATAGTCTTTGTAAATTTACCAAAGTGTCCCAAGATGAAGTCTCTTTTGTAATATGGCGAACTATGCGGGGACGAAACCACACCATATACTCGTCATTGTAGCTCATCTCCCCATGAAAGGCCGATGCATCGGCAATTGTAGCGTGCGCAGCCCATTTAGTAATATGCGGGGCATGTAATTCGGCCCAATCTTCATGGTGCTTGCCCTGGAGGGTGATCTTGTGCAGTTCAATTGAAGTATCAACATCGATTGGTATGCCTTGCTTCATCCCAAACTGTCGAAGAACACATTTGGGATGATGGCCTTCAACCTCCCAAAAATGTATGAGCGGCACAATAGACCTCCATATGTGTTGGCCTGCCGTACAATATGCGGGTAGAGAACCCAAATAATTTTTGTACGGCTCCCGGACAATCTGCAATGATTCAACAGATGCAAACAACCATATTAACAATATAATTAGAAAAAATGTGTAACAAATGTGAACAATACATGTAACTCTGAAATAAAAAAATGTTTATTCATTCCAAAGTGAATTGTAAGTACAAAAACTACATGCCAAAGCGATCCCACTTGTAAGACACGATACCTGATTTGGCCGTAGCAAAGTAAGCGACACACGATAGGCACGTAGGACGTGCATTGAATGTTCGGTTGTTATCTTAGCCCCTTTCCATCTAGCAAACAACACAGACATAACCTTCATATTAGTTACGTACATAATTCCCATGCGAACAAAGTTAATGAGGAAATGTAAGACGGTAACTATCTAAGATGCTACATACCCGACAACAAGTGGACTCGGGAGGCGTGCTCGGTGTGGATGCCTCATCACGGGACATATGTGGGGAAACCTCGCCCATGCCTACAATCGCACCAATAGCGATTGCACCGCCGATCCGCTTTGGCTGTCTTCTCCGATGCGTTACGAGAGGTGTCTATAGAGCCAACTTAGTCTTTGCACTACCCCAACTATACTTCTTTCCGTTCTTTGATTGGATCGAAAAATTGCAGATACCTAATTGAGATCCGTTCTTGAGACTTGTCCATAAATAGCGTACCACCTAACAACTCCACTATGTAAAACCGAGCATACTTCCGCACAAACTCCTCGGGCGTCAGGCGGGAGAGGGTTGCTAAACCGATCCTCAAGCCATTTGGCTTTTACCCTTGCCCCTTCCATCACTCCAGTGTTCTTATTATGACCAAGTTCTCTATATGGCGGTATATGCCCTAGCAATCTACGGCAGACGTCACGCTAATTGACCGTCGGGGATATACATCCCACCAACGGCAAGCCATCTATAGGTACCCCCATTATAACCTCCATATCTTGTAGTGTGATGGTCATCTCACCGTGGGGCAAGTGAAATGAGTCCGTCTCTGGCCGCCATCTCTCCACCAACGCCGTGATTAATGCGTGGTCGGTGTCCATATGTGGGACCCGAAGTAGCCCATCTAACCCCGCATCGGTGATATAAGCGACAATTCGTGGATCTAACCCATCTACCCCACCTTCAAGCAGACCTTTCTCTCGGTGATGACAGGTCAATACACCTAGCACTTCTTGCAAATAGAGCAGCGTAGTATTAATAATAATTACATTACCACATAATAATTACGCTTCAAAATTAAATTCCAAAAATCTTTCGACTACATATATTGAACAAGTGCATACCTCACCTTCCAAATGAGCATCCCAAAGCAAACTTGAACGATGCACATCCCGCCTCTTCAACAAAGTCTGTATAGCGGGTCCTGCTCCATGTGGGTCCATATCTAGCATTTGGAGACAACAGCAAGATAGTCTTATTTATTTATTTTTAATTATAAACAAATTTGTCTGAAAATGGCAATAATATATATCTAATACAGCCTTCACTGATTTCAACAAAAAAAAAATTGAATTAAACTTGAGAAAGTGAGAGGGAGACTCAGAAAGTGAGGGATGAGAGTTTAAATTGTGGGTAACAAGGGTTCTTAGAGTTTAATGGGAATATACTAGAACAATACTCCCATTATTCAACTCAAGTTAAGGACATTTCCAATGTCAAACATACACCATCATGTCTTTCCCACAACCTGAATAAATGAATTACAAATAAAATTGAGTACGCGATTGTGGGGTGCAGTAACATTCTTCACAATACAAATTGCATAAATTCTCTTTTTAATAAATCTAAAATATTCAAATAAACTTGCATATTCACATTTCCATTAACCCAATATGCTGAAAAAAAAATATTGGAGACAAAAGCTAAAATAAAATTAGAGACGGACCAAAATTAATTTAACTCATAGTTGTGGGAGTGGGACATTAAGAACACAAAAGAGATGCTTAAAACAAAAATGCAACTCTCCTCGTTCCCCTCAACAATAGTGAAGCAAGATAGAACAGAGCATAAAATACATGGCTTAAGCGTAAGGCGGGAAAGCACAATTACTGAAGTTAATCTATCATGACAAAAAACAAACACAAGGCCAAACCTTGACTGTCCAATGTCATGGATACATGATAATAGGGGATAAGAATACGTCATTGAAAGAGAAATAGTATTACAAAAGAACCTTATATTTTTTACAATCATTCAAAGCCTCGGGAAGGCAATTGAGAAAAAATTAAGGTCCATGACCCATTGACCTAAGGAAAGTTTACAACATACACCTTGATTATATTTTTAATATCAATAGTTTTATTTTAAAAGAAAGATGGTGAAGCCCTAACACACAGAGCATTCTCTTTTAGGTTGCAAATACAGTCCATTATAAAAGTTTCCTCGTACTTCCGATCTTGCCTAGTATTTGGTTCTGAAGTCTGTTTGCATAGCTTTAACCTTGGAAATATAATTCTACTTCTGCAATATGATATGCAATGCTCATAATGATACTTGATTTTGAAAGCAAAGTGCAATCTCTAAATTTTGATTCTAGGTTGAACATATCTCTAGGTTTCTACAGGTCTTTAAAATTGCAGTTGTTCCATAAACTTGGTGGATCTTCGTATAGTTTATTATATATAGAGATATCCGGACTGTTAAGAAGTAGAAAATGCAACATGTATATGTTCGGAGCATGACATTAAGAATTTTTTGCAAAGAGTTTCATTGTAGTTAAATGTTTCTATCAACTAACCATGAACTATTAACTATGATTTTTCATAGTTGTAAAGTTTAATCATTAAAGTGTAAGTTCTTACAACTTGAAAGGATTTGAAGTTGAGTTGTAGTTGAAAACTTGACCTTGGACATGGAAAGTTATGGGGGTTTGGGCAGGTTGATTGATGCAAAACACAGTAGAAAATAAGAAATACGAAAGTAACAACAGAACAAACCCTAGGCTTCACCACCTAGAATCTATCTGCAAACCGTAGGCATCACCACCTAGGGAGTCCGGTATCACCACCAAACAGAGAGAACAAAAGAGGAGACATTCTCATCTCATAATAATTAATCTTATTCAAATTCATCTCTCTTTCACCATTACAGGAGTGCTAGATAAATAGGTTTTAGGGATTATACTAATATGGAAGACATTTAATCAAATCCATAAAAACCGTTAACATTAATAACCAAATTCGAAAACAAAATTAATTGCAAAATCTTGGTAAAACATAAAATCTTAGTTCCCTACATCATTGATGGGTTGGGTTTGCCTCCTTAGGTTAAATCCCCAATATCCTTTGACCATTAACAAGGTACTGTCACAAAATTATTAAAGGTTACAAAAAGATTGCAGCACCTCTAACCCAGATGCTAAGGAAGAGTTTATTTAGTTGTATCCTTGTGGCTAAGTCAATCTCTTAGCAGCTGAAGGAAGCCATGACCACATCACTAGTGTGGGCCTTTCCAAATTTCAACCAAGTTTTTATCATTGAATGTGATATCTCAAGATCAAGAATAGTAGCAGTCTTGCAACAAAAGCAACTAATTGCTTCTCACAGCCACACTCTTCATGGGAAAAAGTTGCTGCTCTCAACTTATGAAAAGGAGATGTTGGCACTCATCATGGTAGTACAAAAGTGGCATCACTACCTCCTAGGGAGAAGAAGATTCATAATGAGAATGAACCATAGAAGTTTAATCAAGATGGATCCTAATTGGTTTCTGGACAGGTCGCTCTACAAATTGATTGGTTTTGATTTCACTATACAGTACAAGCTTGCTCCACAATCCTATGGTCCATTTCAGATCCTCCAACGTATTGGTAAGGTTGCCAACAAATTAAATTTTCCAGGCAAGTCTCACATTCATTCACTGTTTCATGCTTCCTTGCTTAAAGGTAAGTTAGGGGCCAATGTCTTAGCTCAATCACAGCTACCTGTGGTCCTTAATAGTCAAGCAGTTTTGGATCAAAGGCAGTAGCTAGACAAGACTGAAATTTCAGTGAATTGGCATGGCCTATCACCAGCAGATGCTACTAAGGAGGACTTACAGAAGCTTGAAACATTAATTTTCAGATCTTGCCCTTGAGGACAAGGACCCTTGTTAAGGGGGGAAGAGTTGTTACATGCAAAAGAAGTGGAGTTTCTATTACAGATTTTAACGTTATGCTTGCTGCAGAATATTTGGATGTTTGCTTAATTTTAGGATCAGAATAAGTTGTTGCATAATATTAGGATTAATTGCATTTGTATTTGCATTTTAGTAGGATAAGGGAATTTGTTTATCAAGTGTTTGGGGGGTAACGGCTAGTGGAGCTAGTGTTTGAGTTTTATTAGGATAGTTTGTTCCTAAAATGAAGGGCTTATCTTGTATTAAAGCAGCAGTAGTTTATTTGAATAAAATCATCAGATAAGAATTATTTATGCAGAGTAATCTGTAGAGGTCAAGGATTCCTCGATCAATCCTAATTTCTTTTTAGTCTTTATCCAATATTCATTAATTATCAAAATAGGCAAAGGTCAAGTCTTGTACGTACCAACAGTAAGAGAGCAGAGTGAGAGGTCTCCTCTAACCAATTAGAAGAGGGAAAGATCCATGACATACTCAAACAGTGTGGCAGGATGGCATATTCTTGTTTCAATTGGACCGTGACAATTACAATGAACTTGCCACTTGAGAAAATACATATATTCACATGGTGGCTTCTTAGAAGTTTTTTCAATTTCTACATTTTGGTAAGATATGTTTCTTGTGAATAAGTTGGTTAGATTTCTTGACATTGATTGTGGAGGATGCTAACCAAAATTAACTACACAGGTTTCTTTCATGCCCTATATATATTCTAAACAAGGGATCTTTTTACTAAACAGAACTCCTGACAGTTCATCCACCTATCAAATCTTATCTGTTATCATGGCCTCACATAGAGGCCATAGCCCTTTGTTCTAGTGACTTCAACACTTCAATGATTTCTAAGGTATAAATCTAATGGTTAACCATCTTTCACACTTTATTGATTGTCAAATAGCTTCACAGAAAAATTGCTTCAACATATCTTTGCCAAAGCAATATAATAAAACTAGCTTCAGTTAATAGATTTTTACATGTCTGTTACAGCCTTCTCCTCTTGTCAATCTTGTTGTCCTAAGTGGCCAACCTATTTGGTTGCTCCAATTCATACAAAAGTTTGAAGGATACTAGCCCTACAGTGAGTGGATAGGGCAATGAACATATGCCTCTCTCTATGTTGACTTTTATTTGCAATTATTCAATTAGTACCATTTGTTTTTTAAATTAATTTTATTACTCAGATATATGACTTAAAAACTTCTATTAATTAATTTAGCAATGACAAAAATATCTTACCATGCTATTATATAATTTTAGTACCCATTTGTATACTTTCTGAATAATTTGGGTGATTCTATTTTGGTCTCAATCAAGCTTATTACTTATCAAAAAAAGTTCTAGTTTGTACACCAAAAACAATATTGGCCATGATAAGTTGAAGCAAGATACAGTATGTAGTTTTCCTGGAAAAACATACATGTATGAATGCTAAATCTAAATTGCTCACAAAAACTAATTTTGCAGTCTACTCAAAAAGTAGCAGTGATAATTGCTAATTGCTAATTCTCATCTCCCCTAAACTCATTTTACCTAATAATTACAAAATAAAAAACCCTAAAGACAAGCACAACCAGACCAACATTCTAGTAATCACCCAAAAATAAAAACTAACTAACTAAATTGAATTGAATTCCTTAATTAATTCCTGGATCAAAACCCAGAATCAACTTATGCATAAAAATACAAAATTTACAAACACCCACTTTCAGTGGAATCTTTTTTTTCATAAAGTTACAACCGTTTGTTATCAGAAGCACAAAAAGTAGTAATGAGCTCCAAACGACAGCGTTTAACGATCGAGAGAGAGAGAGAGAGAGAGAGAGAGAGAGAGTACCTTGGAGCGGAGTGAAGGGCTTGGAAATGAAAGCCTCTGTAACCTCACACTGCGATTGAGTGTAGAAACAGTGAGAGAGATGAGACTGAGAGCTCGCCACCGAAGAGAGTCCTCTGCCGCCAATGTAAGTGAGAGTGAGAGTGAGAGTTTTTTTTTTTTTTTTTTTTTTCAAAAACCTTGAGAGTGAGAGTTTGTATGTTTGTGTAAGTGAGAGTTTGTATGTTTAGGTGTAAGTCAGACTGAGAGTGAGATTGAGAATTTGAAAGTTTGTGTGTTTTAAGTGCCGTTGCAACCCGAGCCTTACTGGAGCTTTATGGACTCGGGTACCTTACTAAACAGTACTCGAGCCCACGAAGCTCAAGTACTAAGCCAATATTTAATTCCCCTTTTCCACGCCAGCGTGCCACGGTGGATTAAAAAAATATGGTACTCGAGCTCACCAAGCTCGAGTACCACAAAAAGTGGTAAATTGCTATATTGTTCGAAAACAGTGTTTTTGGACAAAATATTTCCAAAATTAATGGTAATGGGCCATTTTACCCGAACCATATGTATATAGTTGAGCCCAACTTAAACGCATTGAGACAATTCGCTTTGTCAAACTTTGTCACATAAACATGAATTATAACGACAAGGTTATGGAAGGATTAACTTGACATATTCACAATTTATTTTAAACTTTTTAAAAAAAAATTCAAATCTTATAGACTAAAATATAACATGACCTAAATTTTATGGATCAAAGTATATATATACTTTTAGAAAAATAATTTACGAAGATCAAGTTGATTCTCTTAAAAGCAATCTAAGCTCTAAACAATCAAATAAACCAAACAGGAAGCAAGTTTTTTCAACAGTCACATTGGGTCAAACTTGATTTGATGTCCCTAATTTTTGTTTAAATGGTTGATAAGTTGGTATCATACCTAATGTCAATTAGATGAAAAAATTGTTCAGCTCAAAGAAGGCGAGGACACAGAAAACAGAATATTTAAGAAAATGATGAAATAGATTCTTGGACAGAGTTTAAAGATGCAAGAGCAATCATATCTTTGTGGAAAATTCTAATTGTAATTGAGGAAATCTTTAACCTGGTCATTGCAATAGGGTGAGTGTGATGTGTTTGATTGCCAAGAAAGTGAGGGGGAATTAAATGAAGGAAAAAGAAAATAAAGTAATATTATTTACAATATTTGATTCAATTATTTTGAGAGTAAATTTTTACCTAATGTGCTATTTTTTCCGTTAGTTAGGTTTAGACATGGCAAACCACATTATAATTTTTTGACTCGATCCGACCCAACTCGAAAAATATACGACCCGAACCCGATTTTTTTGACCAAAAGCAAAAACAGGTTGACCCATGTTTTTTTGAGTCAACCCAACTCGACCTGTAACCCGAACTATTTTTTAAAACTTTTTTTTTGGGTAAAAAATATAATAAAATTAAGACAATATTTATTTAATTGTTTGTTGTGAGCTTTAAGGAAACAATTGAGACATTTACATAATCGCATGCAAATGAATTAAAACATGAATGGTTGAGCATTCTATAATGAGTAAAGATTTTTGGATATCAAATAGCAAATACATGGCAAGATAATATAGTTACAGTAGAGTTAAAAATATAGATTTAAAATTGTAGATATGTGTAAGAAACATTTATAAGTGTGAAAATAGTGAAGCCAAAATATCAAATTAGCATTGTGGGGCCCAATAGTTCATGGGCCCGGCCCACTCGCTTATGAGGAGCGCATAGGCCCAAAATGAAGGAGACCAGGGCCCAAGCTCGAATTATGGAGCCCAAGGAGGCCCACAAATACAGCCGAGGATCGCATAGTCCTCGGCAGTCGAAGTCTCATAGATAAGGAGGGAAAACTAGCAAACTTAAAGGATCAGGAAATATCTTAAGGACATTGTCCTTAATACCCTTCATTAATACGACACCGCACCTGGCAAAACCGAATTCTTAGGCTTTACTGGCAATCCCCAACAATTTCGGGATTAGATTGATGGGACAAGTATCGATCTTGAAAAGGTCGACCCTACACGTGGACGAAGGAAATTGAACGCACGCTAATATAAAAGGAAAATATGCAACCTAATGAGGGGGAGGTCCCTCGGGAAAAAGACCTGGAAGCCATGCATGAACAATGAACAAAACCACCGCCGAGTAATCTCGACTTAGCCTTTAGAGCCCACTCTCTACAAATGATATTGTAAGGGCCTATTCACGGGGCGGACCCAACAGCCGTTGTGGTCCGTGATCGGAACGTGACCCTACAATTGGCGCCGTCTCGTGGGGAAGGCTTACGCGGGAGCTCGAGCGGTGGTGGAGTTAAGTTTCGGTGATCCAGGGTCTACGAGGACGCCTTCATGACCGGCGACACCTTGTCGTTGTTCAGCACGGAGTTCCCACGGGGGCTACGCCTCATGATGCCAGTGGCATGGCAGTTCTAGGGGCTCCAAGCATCAAGATCGCTTCCCCGCTTTATTCGATGAACTAACCTCTAAGGAACGAATAAACGAGCAACACCATACAAGTTTTGGACAGAACCAAGGCCTTGCATGGTCCTTCGACCCAAGCCTCCGGGGAAACCAACTACTTACGAGAAAAGCATACAAGTTTTTGGACAGAACCAAGGCCTTGCATGGTCCTCGGACCCAAGCCTCTGGGGAAACCAACTACTTAAAAGAAAACATACAAGTTTTGGACAGAACCAAGGCCTTGCATGGTCCTCGGACCCAAGCCTGGGGAAACCAACTACTTAAAGAAAACATACAAGTTTTGGACAGAACCAAGGCCTTGCATGGTCCTCGGATCCAAGCCTGGGAAACCAACTACTTCTGAGAAAAGCATACAAGTTTTGGACAGAACCAAGGCCTTGCATGGTCCTCGGACCCAAGCCTGCGGGGAAACCAACTACTTAAAGAAAACATACAAGTTTTGGACAGAACCAAGGCCTTGCATAGTCCTCGGACCCGAGCCTCTGGGGAAACCAACTACTTAAAAGAAAACATACAAGTTTTGGACAGAACCAAGGCCTTGCATGGTCCTTCGACCCAAGCCTGCGGGGAAACCAACTACTTACAGAAAAGCATACAAGTTTTGGACAGAACCAAGGCCTTGCATGGTCCTTCGACCCAAGCCTGCGGGGAAACCAACTACTTACGAGTAAAAGCATACAAGTTTTGGACAGAACCAAGGCCTTGCATGGTCCTCGGACCCAAGCCTCCGGGGAAACCAACTACTTAAAAGAAAACATACAAGTTTTGGACAGAACCAAGGCCTTGCATGGTCCTCGGACCCAAGCCTGGGGAAACCAACTACTTAAAGAAAACATACAAGTTTTGGACAGAACCAAGGCCTTGCATGGTCCTCGGACCCAAGCCCTGGGGAAACCAACTACTTAAAGAAAACATACAAGTTTTTGGACAGAACCAAGGCCTTGCATGGTCCTTCGACCCAAGCCTCCGGGGAAACCAACTACTTAAAGAAAACATACAAGTTTTGGACAGAACCAAGGCCTTGCATGGTCCTCGGACCCAAGCCCTGGGGAAACCAACTACTTAAAGAAAACATACAAGTTTTGGACAGAACCAAGGCCTTGCATGGTCCTCGGACCCAAGCCTGGGAAACCAACCACTTAAAGAAAACATACAAGTTTTGGACAGAACCAAGGCCTTGCATGGTCCTCGGACCCAAGCCTCGGGGAAACCAACTACTTACGAGAAAAGCATACAAGTTTTGGACAGAACCAAGGCCTTGCATGGTCCTCGGACCCAAGCCTCCTGGGGAAACCAACTACTTACGAGAAAAACATACAAGTTTTGGACAGAACCAAGGCCTTGCATGGTCCTCGGACCCAAGCCTGCGGGGAAACCAACTACTTACAGAGATCATACAAGTTTTGGCCAGAACCAAGCCTCCGGGGAAACCACCTGCTTAAAAGGAAAAATGGGTTACATGAATTTCTTAGTTTACCCTCGGACCCTCAAAGCCAAAAAGGCCAATACGAAATGGAGTAACATGTTTCCAAAACATAGTCGAAGTCGCACGATGCTCGGTCACCCCTCAAGTGAATAAGTTAGAGTTCATCGTTTCTGGAAAGCATTCTCGCATGTATCACGGGAAGTTCGGCCGTTACCTCGGTCAGTTTCCTAAACTTAACTCACTATCAATTATTATTATGCCTGGTAGTATAGGTAAATTAGAACAAGTTAAATCGCGTTTCAATGGGCTTTTGCCCTAAGTATCGCCGAGGAAAAACACACACATAGAGCACACCAACCCACCAAGTGGTTTTGCCAAAAGAACACTACCCAAAACAAGTATATAACTTTCTATTTTCATTACAACGAAGAGATAGTACAATGTACAATGAAAAGCTGGAATCAGCCTACGTCAGAGCCTACTACATGAGTACCGCATAAGCAAGAAAAAGAAAAATACAAGAAAGCTGGAGAAAGCCGAGGAGGCATGTCAAAGGATAGGTTGGCTACAGCCCCAAGACCTTGTTCTTCCCCGCGCTCCTACATGCCCATAACTCAGAGGACCAAAGAAACCCAACTTGAACCCGACACCATTGAAGGAAAGGTGCGGGGAGTGGGAAAGCGAGGGGCTTTCTCTAAATATTCGCTCTTTGCTAAGCAGGCGATGATGGCGGAGAATCTTTCTTCGACATACCGGAGCGCGGCATGAGCGTAACCCGCTCGGATTTTGACTAAAAGAGGGAAAGACGCGTTTCCCCTCGGTCAAGATGGAGTACTCTCCTGAACTTGTGTTTCCGGTGCCCATACCTTCTTGTTATAAGCCTCACGAGGACATGGCGCACGTGGCGGAGAGAGTTCTTTCTTCCAAACCATCGCCTTCAACATGTTATGCTAAGAAAGGAGAACTCCGGATATGGGAAGTATGATGCGAGGTCAAGCGAAAAGGGTTGGTGTATATATGTATAGCAACCCTTTCCCCCTCCTATTTATTTGAAAAGATAAGATAATGGCAGTCAACTCATGCGGCGTCCCAAGGAGCACTACGGACAAAGTGGTCTTGGCTCAACTTCCAACGACAAGCTGCAGATCCACGAGACTCAAGGAACCTCGTAAAGGCGCGCCTCGATTGTTGGGGGCGTCAGAGAAGTCTTGCATGGCCAGAGGTTGCAAAAATATCTCTTAATCCGCGGATTCATTGAACTCGCGGCCCAGGCCCGCTTTGCGTGAAGGCCCAGGAACACCCTGTTTAGCACCTCGGGAAATACTCAATGGAAGGGAAATCTGAACTCAAAGTCTCGGACAGAACCTAAGGCTTGCATGGTCCTCGGACTCAAGCTAACAGGGAAAACCGAAAGAAAACATACAAGTTTTGGACAGAACCAAGGCCTTGCATGGTCCTCGGACCCAAGCCTCTGGGGAAACCAACTACTTACAGAAAAGCATACAAGTTTTGGACAGAACCAAGGCCTTGCATGGTCCTCGGACCCAAGCTAACAGGGAAAACCGAGTACTAGTGCAGACATTGGTCTCGGACAGAACCTAAGGCTTGCATGGTCCTCGGACTCAAGCTAACAGGGAAAACCGAGTACTAGTGCAGACATTGGTCTTGAACAGAACCCGAGGCTTGCATGGTCCTCGGACTCAAGCTAAAGGGAAAACCCAAGACTCTTGCACAAAGCCTAAGGCTTGCGGGGTCCCTGATTCAAGTTAAGGGAAAACCAAGAACATAGGATAAAAGGCATAAGCCCTAAACAAAACCCAAGTGTTGCAAAGTCTTTGGACTCGGGCTCCTCGGGAAATCATCCGCTCGAATGAAGAACTTTCTCGGCTTGAATACTGGAAAAAGGTCAAGGCTCGCATATCGTGGAAGAGGACAAAACGATCTAATGATCGTCAACCTAATGAGGCCGTTCATCCGATGGATAACATGTCCTCGGATAACCATTTCTTACACCTTATCGAGCATTTAACATCCATCACGGCTAATTTTAAGATAAGTCCCCTTCCTCACCGGGTCGGATTGCTATGTTGAATAATAATTTTGTTAGAGTTACCATGCTATCTTTTTATCAACGATTACTTTGGCCTTAGTCATTATTGATTCAAATGCTATACTATTATGCCGAGCAAGCGCTTTCACACTTATTAGAATATGTAAATAAGACACACGAAATGGAGAAACAATAATTTTTATTAATATGAAAAATGGTTACAACGTACAAGGAAGGGCTTAAACAAGCCTATACAAAAAATGAATTGCTAAAGCAATAACAGTTTCCGTAATACAAGTAAGTAAATCATCAGGTGTCTTCTGAACTCGCCTTCAAAGTCTCTTCGAAATCTCTGCTTCAAGATCGCTCGTATCGGGAGAAGATCCTTATACAAAAATAATGAAGGGAAAGGAAGAGGAATTGGAACACATGGAAGCACTTGACAAACTCTTGTCGCCGAGGATGGCCAAGGAAAAAGAAGATGGAGGACATGAGCGGGAAGGAGGAGAAGAAGAGAGAAGCAATGAAAAGAAAGTAAAAGGAGCAAAAGAGGGAAAAGGGGAGCCATATTAGGTATGCTCATGAGAGAGCAGATGGAGATGACAAGGGAGGTTTTTGACTCGGTCACATCGGAAATAGGATGTGACGAGCCCTGCTTCGGATTTTGGCTAAAAGAATGGGGAGACAAACCTTGAGTCTCCACCACCCTTGCCCCGACCGAGCCATCTCAAGTTTTGTTAAGGTATGGTTTTTCGGGAAAGGAGGGATTCATTCATGGTTGATCACTATGGGGGACGTGTTATCGAATGAGGAATAACCGGATGGAAAAAGTGAATTCTAAGAAGAGTATGAGGGATTCATATATGAGAGAATCACCTTCTTGTCTTCTCTCTTTATATAGGGAGAAAAATGAAGGTACGTGACACGCTCCGATCCTCCAAGGAATCCGCTAATAAATGTGAGTCCGTTTCATTTCTCCAAACTATCCGTAACCGCTAGATTTATAAGGCCTCGTAAAAGGAAGGAATTAAAAGCGCACTACGGATAACAAACGGAGAAACGCATCACGCGTAAATCGAGGGAAACATCTCATAGATCTGGCGCATTTCTTGGGGAGGTGAAAAGTCGCCAACGTAGATCAAGGGCCGAATTAAAGGAGCTACCATAGAGGTTCGGTATCATCAAAACCCACCTTTCCAACCGAGGAGGAGTTGGACAAGCAGGGTTTTGAGGGGCTATTGTGGGGCCCAATAGTTCATGGGCCCGGCCCACTCGCTTATGAGGAGCGCATAGGCCCAAATCAAGGAGACCAGGGCCCAAGCTCGAATTATGGAGCCCAAGGAGGCCCAAAATACAGCCGAGGACTCGCATAGTCCTCGGCAGTCCGAAGTCTCATAGATAAGGAGGGAAAACCAGCAAACTTAAAGGATCAGAAATATCTTAAGGACATTGTCCTTAATACCCTTCATTAATACGACATCGCACTGGCAAAACCGAATTCTTAGGCTTTACTGGCAATCCCCAACAAATTCGGGATTAGATTGATGGGACAAATATCAGTCTTGAAAAGGTCGACCCTACACGTGGACGAAGGAAATTGAACGCACGCTAATATAAAAGGAAAATATGCAACCTAATGAGGGGGAGGTCCCTCGGAAAAAAAGACCGGAAGCCATGCATGAACAATCGAACAAAACCACCGCCGAGTAATCTCGACTTAGCCTTTAGAGCCCACTCTCTACAAATGATATTGTAAGGGCCTATTCACGGGCGGACCCAACAGCCGTTGTGGTCCGTATCGGAACGTGACCCTACAAGCATAAATTATGAATGCTTAGACCTATTTTTTAAAAATTTATGTCCAAAATAAAAGGCTTTTCAAACTAAATTATGATGTTTCTTAGAGTATGTGTTGTGTAACAATGATATGTTATTCATAAAAGAAACCATATATAAATAAGTAAACAATCAAACTTTAATATATATTTTCAAATTGAAATAGAGTGTCAACCACAATTGATAATAAATTATAAAATTAATTTTCAAGTTTGTAAATTTCTTATATGTTTTTATTCTTTGTCAAATGAGTTATCCAATAAATCATTTGTAATTTTGTTTTATATTTTGAGATGTTGATATTGTGTAGAAATAAAACTTGTGTATTTGTTTTATTTATATATCTTTGTATTACTTTGTTTTAGTTAGCAATATTGGGATTTGTATAATTTTAAAACTATTGAATAAGTATTAATAAGTTTAACTGAGTTCATTTTTGATATAAGTGGTAAATTCAAAGTAATGCATTTTATATCAAGTAATTTGTTACATGACTTTCCAAATGGCAAATACATATTGTTTTATTTATTTAAAAAAAAAATATTCATGTGAAAAATATGGGGTCAACCTGACCCGATCCAACCCACAACTCGATTAACTCGACCCAAACCCGACCTGACCTGCCTATTTGCCATGTCGAGTTAGGTTGTCGACATGTTTTTTTTTTTTTTTTTTTTTTTTTTTTTTTTTTTTTTTTTTTTAATGTAATTAGGTAACATATGAGATAAGCATTCTTCTAGCGTTATCACGCTAGCACCGTAAGTAATTTCTATCAGTTAGCTGATGATAAGGAAGGACAATCTTATAACACACTTCAAGATAAAGATTAAAATAAAACAAAAAATTGTGTGTGGACCAAAATCAAAACCATCTTAAAAATTTTAGGACAAAAGCATATTTAAGCTTTATCAATTTTTTTGGGTTTAATGACACATTTAATCTTTAACCTTTATCACGTGTTTTAATATAGTCTCTAGTCTTTTAAATATTTCATTTTAAGTTATATAAAAAAAAAAAAAAATCTGTGCCATTAACTATTTCAATTATTTTGAGTTGGGATTCTTTAATGAAATCCATTGAATTTTGAGAACGGAGTTAAGTGGGGGAAGATATTGATTATTCTTTCTTTTTATTTTTTTGCTTCTTTTATATTTTTGGCAATAAAAAAAATTAAGTAAGAGTTAACGGTTGGGTAGAAACCTTTTTGTCACAAACTTAAAAATATTACTACTAAAATTGAATAATTTCAAATGATAAGGACCATCTAAAACTTTTTTTTGAGGGGGTAAGGACCATTCAAAACATGGGATAGAGGTTGAACTAAATGCATATGTTTTCTTTTTTAATAAGTCTAGATCCACACCAACTTTCACAAAATATTCTATAAATGTTAAGGTGACAATTTACAAGAAATTATTAAATTCACTACGCCCGCAGTTTTCTTGTTGTACTTAAGAATTTCTCATATGTTACATGATAATTGTTTTATATCATTCAATCAAAATACTAATTAGTTTTTAATGTAGGTAAAAAAATTTTCTCATATTTTTTATTCAACGACAAATTATAAACGAAAGAAGAGAAAATAATGTCAATAGGCTTCTATTTTTGGAGTAAATAATTTCATTAGTTGACTAAGATAAAAATCAATAATTTTTTTTTTTCATTTTACATGGATGTAATACATGGTTAATAATCATTAATTAAAAACAAAACAAAACAAAAAGCTGACAAAGCATATATGTCTGTGTCATTGAGTACACGTGTATTAAAGCCACTAAAAGTATGTCGACGCAGATGCTGCATGTGCGCGCCAATGACGCGCGATTACACGTCATTCCACCATTACTCATTAGACCGACCTCAACTCATAGTCACCTGTAATTGTAAAGTCTCCCTCTGTCTCTCTCTCTCTTCGCTGTTATATACATGGGGACTGATGGTACCCCATTAAGCAATCAACTCTAAAACGTGGCATTTCTTAATTTGTCCATGGCAGCCATTGCCAGCTCTTAAGTTTTGTTTGCTTGCTTTGACTTGTCATGGCCCAATTCGTTAAATTTGCATACAATCATTAAACACGACAAAGAAAAAGTTTACGAAAATAGTTAAAAGATAAATATTTTTAGCTTAAAGTGGAAAATTTCAAATTTCAAAGCTTGAAATTTAGCTCAAATGCTGCTTTTTTTTTTTTTTTTTTTTTTTTTTTAAGTTAGTACAAATATGAGTGGAGGGGTTATTTTTGTTGTTTTTATAAATCACTGTGAAGAGTAAAAAGTTAAAATCTTTAAAGTTTAGTCGGCAAATACAACTAAAAACCTATTTGACCAATTAAAGCATTTCACAAAAATAGATATAAAATTCATTACTGTAATCTAGTGTATTATGGAATGTTCTTAAGTAGCCAAAAAAAGAAAAATCATTACAAAATTAAAAAGCATTATAATATTGACATAAAAAATAAATAAAGAGTAGGCTAGTTTTCATTAAAATTATTTTATTTAATTAATTGTTTATACTTAATACTCTCACTCTGTGTATATATATAGCTCCTGCTTTTCCAGCCTACATATCAAAAACACCATCTTACCTATTTCTCTTTATTTCACAACATAATCACTTTTGCACTTGCATCAAACATCAATTTCCATGCTACTTATTTCCTCTCCTTTTTTTTTTTCCCTTGATTTTAAATCCACACACTAAAATTTTGTATTATACGCATTAGGAAATAGGAAAAGGGATTGAAATCTCTAAGATCTCACATCCCAATTCATGAAAATTCTCATGAGTCATGTACATCATTCATAAGCCCCACATATTTGCTACATTAAAAAGAGACACAAAATCCTCTTAGTATTTGTGTACTCCACTTATCAAAACTTTTGATTACTATAACATGAAAATAATAATAATAATTAGTAGACAGTTTTATATTCAATGTTTTTTATTTATTTTTTAATGAGCATAGTTAATTTTTATTGTAATGATTCACTTACTGATGTAAATTAAGTCCAAATGGGTGTTTTTGAAAAGCAATAAAAACAAAACGTAAAAACTGTTTTCCAAAAGAATTCAAAATTCAATAGGAAGCCGTTACAGAAGAAAGCGAAGAGTGAAAGCGAAAAGAAAAAATAGTATAGATGTAAACGCCAAAGGTGAAGAAGAAAGAGAGAACCACCGAGGATGCCCAAACCACAAGCGAAGCCAACTCGGAGAATCCCCTTAAGCTACGTCGTTTTGTCGTATCTATGATCGCGAAATTTCTCCTAATAAAGAATTGGGTTTCCTAGTTGTTTTTGTCGTTGACAATCCCAATACCCAAACAAAAAAAGGTGAGCCTCAAAACCCAGGGGATTTCTATTTGAATCTCTCTCTATTTGTGTCTATTCTTATTTTAATCAATCTGGGTTTGTTTTATTTTTGAATTTCATATCTGGGTTTTGGTCAGAATTTGTGTTAGATCTAGAACTGGTTTGATTTCTGTGCTTAAAGCTTTCAACTTTAGCTTCATTTTGATCACTCAGATATCTATTTCTCTATCTTTTTATTTGTGTAGGTTGTGTTTTAATCTAATCTATGCATGTGTGTATTAAGTTGTTTGGAATGTGTTATATTTGTGTTTGTATTTGGTTGCTGAGAAAGCTGTGGAATTTAAGAGGAAAATGAGATTGTTATAGTGTCATGATGTTGTTTGGTGTTTTGGTTTCTGAGAATAACAAAATGATCAGCTTGATTTGTAGGCCAAGTGATTGGGTGGATTATGTTAGATTCTAAAAAATCTTGAATTTGATGCTCCTGTAATGGGTTCAGTGGCACAATATTTCTTAGGAACTAAGCGTGGTTTTGCTTGAATAATAATATGGTCTTACTAAGTGTTTATGTATATATGTCGCTGGATTGTTCAAAATGTGGAAGTGTTATTGATCCTAAAGAAAAAAAAGGAAGATAATTGTGCTAGTGTTTGAGTTTTTTAGAGGTATTTGGCAGATTTTCCAATTCAAATTCTCTTTTTGTTTATTTCAATGGTACCCTTTAGGAATTACAGTTGTTGTACTTGGATCGGAGCTTCATTTATAAGCAAAAATAGATTATTTATGTTTTTTTTTTTTTTTCCTGTGAGTGTAGACTAAAGAAGTTCTCTGAATTTTGTAATGCAGGATATCTCCTTTTCTCTTTACTTGTTCAATGGTCAGGATTGGATCAGATTGATGAGCAATGCAGAGATCACGTAGAGCTCTTCTGCAAAGAAGAGCTTTGGAGGATACTATAAGTGGAAGAAGTCACTTGTATAAGGTTTCTCTTTCTTTGGTATTTGTTTTGTGGGGGCTTGTCTTCCTTCTTAGCTTATGGATCAGTCACGGCCATGACCATAGAGGTAAGCTTTTTAGACTAAATTTTCTTTGTACACTATTGTTGAATCCCCTTATAAATTGTTGTTGAGAGCTCTAAAGAACATGCCGAGTGCTGAGCTGTTGTGCATTTTTTTTAATAAATAATGGCTATTTGGAATGTCATGTTAGATGTAATATGGGTGGTGCTTCAGTGGGTTTGCTATACTTCTTTCTGGTTATGATGGGATTCCATGCCTTTGCTTAGCGTAAGTGCATATTTTCATAGTTGGCAATCTATGCGTTTCCTTTCTTGCTCCTGCATATCTGTAATCCATCATTTTGAACTGAATAGCCTCCCTTTGATTACTATAACATGAAATATTGGCCTGATTGCCATATTGCAGTGCTTAAGCAGGCCTTTCCCTCCCCACTTCTGTGATTTCATATTACATACCCCACATAAACCACCCCCCCCCCAAAAAAAAAAGTTACTAATAAGCTGGGTTGTGGTGCACTAAAACAGGCTGAATTCCCTGCTTGCATGAGCGCAGATTGGGGGGACCTGAATAAAAATCAATTATATCTTAACTATATGCTACAATTTATAGTATGACAATGTCAACAGAAAGTCTGACGCTATCAGCAGAACATTTTCTTTTATTCAATTTTTCAGAAAATGCAATTAACAATTAATTATAACCTTAAGAACACAATCAAAAATTAACATTTAAGGGCTAATTTGACATTGGTTATGGTAATACTCTAGTGGAGTACTATTCTGATCCATGACTTACAACCTAAAAAAAAAAACCCAAAATTTGGAAATTATTATTATTATTTTATTGCTAAGTTATTTACGTGGGCTTAGGAGGTCTTAAATCTACATCACCCTTTACACATTGTTCTTCTAATGGGAAGATGTGCCATTTGTGCTAGAGCTCATTGGCAAATCAAATTAATGTAAAGGAGCAAAAGGCAAAAATTCTTTGGTGGCTACTAATAACTCAGATGGTGCAGATGCAGTGCTACTTTCAATTATATCAGAAGAATTGAGCTAACCTTATCTCCGTTCTTCCTCTATTAATTCCTTAATTTTTACCTGTTGCCAGACATAGCATCAACTCCAATTGTCTTATTCTTTGTTGATTTATTGGGTTTCAAACCATAATTTTATTAGTTTCTTCCTAAATCTAACCTCCGTGCTTGTATGTCTGATGGAACTATTCTATTATTGGTATTCCCTGTAGATCTTCTATAGAACCTATATTTATTTGTTAATTTAGTTATGTGCTGAAAGTATCTCTTAGCTACACTACATCCTGGTCAGGTACACTATTTTTAACGATTTTTGTATATTGTGTTCTAAATTTTTTTGTTTTTGTTTTTATATGAATTTTATAATATATGTATAATGTAACGTGTTCTGCATAAAGATATATACATGTGAGTATGTATGTGTATGTGTGGAATTTTAATGTGAATGTCTTTCCTTGCTAATTTACCTTCTTGTCTTTCCATTTACTTGGGTGAATATTTGGTGAACTCATCTTTAGTCTTGTCCTTCACAATGCTATTTTTTTTTTTTTTTGGGAATGTACTTAATGCATAACTTGTTCTTATTGGCTGCTCTCTTCCTTTCTTTGGACTTTTAGATGAATCTGCAATACTTTCGGTTGGCATATCAACTTGGGATGAAGCTAAGGTAGAACATAATGAACCCTCAGATACTGTAGATAATTATCCACAGGAAGAAACCGATTCTCTGTATTCTTCTGAGTCTTTGTCCGCAAATGGTGCTGAAACGAGAGGTTTGGGTAGTGAATTAGTTGCTAATGAAGGAAGCACAAATGATGTTCCAACTATTGGAGAGCAACTTGAGGTTGAGAATTCCAGTTCCACTCTAAAATCTGAAGGTGATGCTCCAAAGACTGGTCGCCTGTCTCATAGTGTTCCACTTGGTCTTGATGAATTCAAGAGCAGAGCTTTTAGTTCCATAAGTAAATCTGGAACTGGTCAGGCTGGAAGCATCGTACGCAGAGTGGAGCCCGGGGGTGCTGAGTACAATTATGCTTCAGCATCAAAGGGAGCAAAGGTCTTGGCTTTTAACAAGGAAGCCAAGGGTGCCCCTAATATCTTAGGTAGAGATAAGGACAAGTACTTACGAAATCCATGTTCTGTGGAAGAGAAGTTTGTTGCTATAGAGCTTTCGGAAGAAACATTAGTAGATACAATTGAAATAGCTAATTTTGAGCACCACTCTTCTAATTTAAAAGATTTTGAGTTGCTTGGAAGTTTGGTTTATCCAACAGATGAATGGGTCAAGCTTGGGAATTTCACTGCTTTGAATGTAAAGCATGCACAAAGTTTTGTTCTTCAGGAGCCAAAATGGGTAAGATACCTAAAGTTGAATCTTCTGAGCCATTATGGTTCGAATTCTACTGCACACTGAGTTTTGTTGAAGTTTATGGTGTGGATGCTGTTGAAAAAATGATAGCAGATTTGATATCTGCTCAAGATAAAAACTGTTTGTTCCAGAAGAAGGCACTGGTGACCAGAAAGAAATTCCCTCCCAGCCGGAGCTCACTGACAGTGCTGATATTGATCAAAATATCATACACACAGAATCAAAATATGCACATGAAACTGTAAATAGTGTGCCTGATCCAGTTGAAGAAATGCGTCACCACCAAGTTGGCAGGATGCCTGGGGACACAGTTCTCAAGATATTGATGCAGAAAGTGCGTTCACTGGATTTAAATTTGTCTGTTTTAGAGCGATTTTTAGACGAGCTGAATTCCAGATATGGCAATATTTTCAAAGAAATCAACAAAGATATTGAGAGAAAGATATTATTATAGAGAAGATGAGAGAAGACATAAAGAATCTTCTTGACAGTCAAGAGGCCATTGTATGTGATACTTACCTTTGAGAAATCTTGGTGGTTGTATTATTTTTGTTTGATATAAATGTCAAGATCAGTTTAGTATCATCATTATATGCAGTTAAGTTTGTATGTTTGATTTCCTTTGCAGGGTAAGGATGTTGGTGATCTTATTTCTTGGAGATCCCTTGTTTCGTTGCAGTTGGATACTTTACTCAGGGACAATGTTGTTCTGAGGTAGAATTTATTTCTTATGTCATACACTTCCACAACTTTTGTTGTTTTTGTTCTTCATAACTATTAGTTTATTACAGTATGAGATTAGGATTAAGAAATTTTTAATGAAAGTATTTTTAAGCATACAAAGTTATAATAATCTTCTTATTTAATGTCTGTACATAGATGTGTTGGGCATCTAGTATACTACCTGCATATTTGATGGCTTCTCTTTTCTAATAAAATTTATTACTCATTAAAAAAAAAAGCTCATTATTTAATAATCTCTTTCTGTTTCTTTTTGTGGTTTTCTCTGGGTCTTTTTTTTTTTTCCTTTTTTTTTTGGGAAGGAGAAAGAGAATGGGGGGGGGGGAGTGGGGGAGGGATTGAATCAAAACAAAATATACAACATAGTTGAATAAGGAAAACATAGTGATATTAGGGCATAGCAACTTTCTGATTAGCATTATGGCTTTTACCTACTCTGGTGCAAGCTGGGATGTTCCATATGTGTGGGTGGGACCGCCTCCCGTTTCCTGGATGCAGTTTTGCCTACTAGTGAACTAGAAGTAAGAATACCTAGATTGAATTCTGGATCAGAAATGAAATGCCCTGTGAGTTTGTCAGCATCTGTTAGGGAGAGGTGATTAGAGTCAAAATTGGTATGGAACATTTGAGTTGGCAAAAGGAGTAATAAAATTTAGTAGGTTTATAGACAAGACAAAAATGTTCTCACGTCTTTGCCTCTCTTAGTTTCTTAATACTGACTTGTGGTGTATATATATATATATACATACACACACGATGATATTGTTGCTTAGCCATCATTAAAAAAATATTTTTTTAGTTTTTATCTAGTTGGTTTTTGCTAGTGGGCAGCTTCTTTTGGTGTTTGGGTTTATGAAAGTTCTACTAATTGCCCATCATTTGCGAGATCAAGTTGATAAGGTCCGGGAGAATCAGCTTTCCATGGAGAATAAGAGTATCATAGTATTTTTTGTATGTTTAATTTTTTCATTTTTAGCTCTTGTAAGGTTATTCCTAGGTTTGGCGATGAGTGTTTATATGTCATTGAGTGTTCATAGAACAAAAATGTCTGGGAAATTTTGTCAGATGAACTCTTCCTGGCTAATCTTACTATTGAGCTGTAGCACTATAATTTTCATACTATCAATATAAGTAATATACATATCTTTGAGTTATTCAGCTTTCTTTTACTAGTGTTCATGTAAGTGCCACTTTATGTGCGTCCTGGGACAAGTTACGCTATATTCTTTGACGGGAGTAATATTGCCAGTATCTCATAGATCAGGCTAAGATGTTGCTGGTGCAGGCTATTTGTTGTGTGGGATTTAATTAGCGAATTTATTTAATTCAAATGAATTACTGCTCAAAATGGTTAGGCTTGTTAATGGAAAAGCGTATGATGCTAGTGGTGCTTTCTGTTATATGTTATGTGTCACCGATATTATATGTTTCTCGATTAGGAAGGAAAGAATTGTGTTTTGTTCCTGCAATCTAACCAAATCTCTTATCAGTTTAATTTGGCCTCAGCATTGTGGGTAATAATGGCTACGAATTGTGGTTTATCAAACTTGGAGGTTTTTTTTTTTTTTTTATTTGATGAGGAAGAAGAAGAAAACTTTGAGGTTTATACTTTTTCCAAACAATATAATCATAGAAATATAAGTCATGAACATGATTTTTATTTTTTTTAGAGGCTACTTTCTTATGATTTGATTTTTAAAATTATTTAGCCAAATCTTTTTATATATATATATATATATATATATATATATATATATATATATATATATACCTGCGTGCAAGCACTGACTTAAAACAAAACAAAACAAAAAAATGGAAAAAGTTTACTTTTAAATTAGTTTGGAGGAAAATTACTCTAATCCACCACGTCGCAATTGATAAATTCATCTATATTTACTTTTTATCACACAACTTTTTTTTTTTTTAGAAACAAACTAATTGCTAAAAATACACACACACACATAACCTATTTATTGAGTTATATAACTTGTTTAAATAATATGCATGCATAATTATATGAGTTGCCGCATATTGGATTAGAAAATTCTTTCAAATCGGTTTGAAGGAAAACTTTGTTCAAACGATATAATCATAGAAATATAAACATGAAAACAAACATAAATATGAACATACACATTAACATAAAATAAACGAATATACATAAATAATGAGATTTAACTTTTACAAATATCATATTTTTGTTTTAAACATATATGATACAAATCAAATATTAAAATGGAAAACTAAATCAAAATATTGATATCATTATAATTTTATTCACCAACATAATAAAATAAAATAAAATATTCTTGGTTTTTCTATCTCTTTGATTGGATTTGTATTTTCACAACTATCAGAGAAACTTTTTGATAAATTGGGCATAATTATTTAATATTATTAATTTATAGATCATTAGAAATAAGAATCATCTAAAGTTATTTCTTTGTTAAAAAAAAAAAATCAATATCACTGTTATTAATATATTGATCATTATCACTGTGTCTTAATTTTTCCATCCATGCATTCCAACATCTTTTGTAATGATTATTTTTTTGAAGAAACTAATAAACTTTATGTCGTTGATTATAGAAGCAACAATTGCTAACAGCATCTTTCGGAAAAGGGCTAGTCTGATTTTCTTTATATTCTATGTTGAAAGATCTTTATAGATGGTGTTTGCTGTTGTACAATCATCATCGAATATTATGGGGAAAATTCTTATTATAATTTTTGAGAAGAATTAAGTATTTTTGACATTGATGGAACAACTGTTTGCAATATTATTGGGAAATTTTTTCAAAAAACTTATAAGTGCAATGAAAAATCTTATAGTTAAAAATATTTTGGTGCAAAAATGGATTATTGATAACTGAATTTTTTTCAAAGTTTTGAATCTTATGGTTTAATTTATAAATTTATTTGGCAGAATATTTATAAAAAAATAATTAATGAATCAAAACAAA
Organism: Quercus dentata; assembly: GCA_028216015.1. Classification (NCBI taxonomy): domain Eukaryota; kingdom Viridiplantae; phylum Streptophyta; class Magnoliopsida; order Fagales; family Fagaceae; genus Quercus; species Quercus dentata. The sequence continues at coordinate 75,674 of CP116452.1, read as the reverse complement.
TATAAACATGAAAAAATAAACAAAATAATAATAAGCGTAAACATAAACAATAACATAACATTAACATAAACAAACAAGTATATATATATATATATATATATATATACAATAATAGATTTTTTTTTTTTACAAATATAACTTTGATGTTGTATATAATAATAATAATAAAAAGCATTTTGAATTTTTATTGATATAATAGGCCAGTTTTAATTTCTATCATGTGTACTTTTTAAAAGAGAATATTATCAACTCATTGTTTCATAATTTTTTGAGAGAGAGAGATCACCACCAATCGCCAAACCACTAAAAAAGCCACTAACAAATATTTTGTTTTCAATTTTCATATTTGGGCTGGCCCATGTCTTATTATCTAGTCTCTATTAGAGTAGACACAAAAAGAGAACATAATAAGTTGAGAAACTTTGTCTTTACACTACATGCCTAGCACTCGAGGAAAGAAGAAAAGTTCTCTCTTTATAGAGGCGCACAGCTACGGTTGTCTCTTGACAAGGAAAGTCCACTCTCTCGGGAAACTAATCATGTGATCATTAAGGTGGAAATTAAAGAGATCTCAAAATCAAGAGTTACTAGGATATTAATTTCAGACATGGCAATAAGGTGGGTTGGGTCGGGTCAATCGGATTTATGGATTCAACGGGTTGTGTCACAATAGTTCATTTTTAAATGGGTCAATCGGGTTACGGTTTGGGTCAGATTGACCCGCATTTTCAACAAAAAAAAAAAATTCTAATTTACAAAAACAAATCAATGGCAACCTTTTTAGAGAGAATAAATAAGATTAATTAAGGAAATGAATTGCACTTAATGCCACTTGTTGATATCCTTCCAATTCTGACAATTTTAAACATAACTAAAATTTTTTATAGTCACGAATTCATAATGGAAAATGTCTTCAAAGTTAATAACTCACTGCCAATATGCATGTAATTACAAATTTACAACTTCAAAAAGAGATAAATCTTAAGGAGCACCAAAAAATATATATTTTAAGTTTACACCACTAATAATATCATTCCCACAAAAAAAAAAAAAAAAAAATACTACATGTCATGGACTATGTCAAGTTATTAGCACATGTTCTAATGTAGTATGTCAAGTTATTAGCATTTAGCACATGTTCTAACGTGCGTGACTGTGAGTATCTGCGAGTGTTGTGTGTTAGCTGGTTAGTGGTTTGTAGACTACAACTACAAGAGCACACAATTTTGTTTTGTCACATATTTTTTTAGTTTTTTCAAATTCTCAAAAAACAAATAACCTTAAGTTTTGTCGTAAGTCTTAACTCAATCACTCATAAAGTGGTGTACGCGTTACTGTGTTAGTAGTGTTAGTGTACTAGTGTGAAGTGTCTGGTCAAAGCAAATGAGAATCGGTAGAATTGCTTTTTTATTATTATTATTATTATTATTAATAAATAGGTTGTCTGTAAACATGCTTTGTGCTTTATGCTTTGTGCTTTATGCACCTAGCATTCAAGACGTAGTTGTCTAAATAATTTTTAGTAATTTTTTAATAGGTCAAGTCATGGATTATTCGAGTCAGGTTAGATTGATCCACACAAAATTGAATCGCGTCACGGGTTAACCCATTTTTGTTTCGGGTTAAAAAAGGGGATTGGATCAGGTATTTTTTAGGTCGAATCAAGTCAGCAAATTCTGACTTCTTTTGTCATGTCAAATTAATTTTGTTTTAAAATTTACTACATTGAGGTAAGTTTTCTTGGGAACCTAATCTGAATACACGTGATCTGTATAAGACATAAATTTGTATTAGGTAAAATTTCAGATCTTACTATAAGGTCCATATTGGGTTGGATTCAGATTTTCTAGATTTTCTAGGCTACTCTACCAAATAAATTCCATAAATCTTAATCATTTTTTAATAATTGAATAATCTAAATTTTTCCATATTAGCATTCCACTAACAATAATCTTAATTGTTTTGTTTACACTATTATTTTATTATTTTAAGAGTATTGTTAGTAGAATGCTAATATAGCAGAATCTAGACTCTTAAGAAATCTATTTATAGAGTACCCTAAGAAATCTCGAAGATCTGAATTCGATCGGGTCACCACATATCTCCTTTTTCGTTAAATATATTCTACAAATTTGTACTTAGGTAGAATTTCGGGCCATATTCAAAGACCAAAAAGAAGATGTTACAATATGTTCCAACTCAACTCTTGCATAAGAAAAAAAAAAGATTTATTAAAAAGAAAAGAATGTGCAACTCAGCTGCTCTTTTCTTAATTTTTTGGTGTTTTTTTGGATTAATTGGTCTTGCAATTTTATTTTTATTAAAAAAAATTTAGTTAAACCATACTTGAGAATTGAGATATAACTTTTTTTCAGAATATTTTGACAAAAAACCATTTGGTTCTCTATATTTTTTATTCTCAAATTTTTATAGTTCCGACTCCTATAAAACAAAAAAACAATTCTTAAATTGCCTCAAAAGAGAAACCATTTATATATATATATATATATATATATATATATGAATTCAACTTTAAACAAGCTATTTGTCTTTGGACTAAGTAAATTAAAGGGAAATATATTACAACTTTAAATCCCAAAAGTAATTTCCCAAAAAAAGTACGCATTAATAACATAAGATAGTCTCATGTTATGAAGAAGAACCCTAAAATATTGCAGCATGACAGATCTAAATAAACAGATATAAATTACAACTTGAAATCCCAAAAGTAGTATCCCAAATAAAGTACATAAAAGATAATATCATGTCATGAAGAATCCTAAAATATTTCATCATGACCATGACACATATAAAACCAACATGTAGTGATCTATTCAATAGTAGTATGGGTTATATGGGACCTGTGGTGGATAGTAATGGGGCATAGGTTGGTGTGGGTAGTAGGAATTGTATCCTGGTCCATTGTACCCATCCCAATAAGAGTCTCTTCGATAACTACTGGAGTAAGGGTAAGGATCTTCATAATAAGGTTCTCTTCCCCTAGGATGAAGATACGAGCCATCTTGAGAGTACGTATACTGATTTCCAATCTCAACCCAGCACAGTTGCGCATGTTTTCCACTTTTCACTAGCTTCTTCAATATTTTGTGTGGATCAACTTTGCCAGTGATATATGCCATCCCTTCTTCTGCATCTATGTCGTACACAACTCCTGGAAAAATTTTAAGCCAACAAACAAAAAGATAATCACTCCACCTATTCGCAATTTAAAAAAATAAAATAAAATACACAAACCCATAAGTTTGGAATGTAACACAACTTATTCTAAATGATATTATTTTATGTGTAAATTTTAACATATGTGAAAAAAATAATGAGATGATATAAAACATTAACATAGGGTTAAGTATTACTTTCAAATTAAAGCTCCACAAAGTTGGTATTGTATATTTATTCAAAATAATAATAATAAGTATGGCAAAACATGGATTAAAAAGTACCACTGATTTTCTTCAAAACTTTCACCATGGTATTATGCCATCCAGCAGACGAGGTATCCACTTTCAAAGCACAACACTACAAAAGACATGGTAGTTCATGATCATGGACAGAACAAGAAAATAAAAATGAAGGGAACAAATTAATTAAGTAGCTAGTAAAATATATAATATAAATCACAAATCAAAAAGAAAAGAAAGATGAAGCACGAATACTATACCATCTGAGTACTGGAAGCCATTGGCAGAGAGGTAAAGGTTTCTTGAATCCAAAGAAAAGGTTAGTTACTTCTAGGGTTTAGGTTTGAGGATTTTTCCCGTAGCCAAGACTAGCTATGGTATTTATATATGGAGAAGTTTGATACAAGGTTTAACAGAGAAAATATTTAAGAAGATTGTCTGAGAATCTGAGTCTATATCAAAGATTGGCTGCTCATAATTAGTTCCCGTATTTCATGATCTCCATTAGAATTTATTTCCATAATCATGCATGCATGATATTCGTAATATTGGTATTGCCTTTGCGGATTTCACCACGTGTTATAACTTATATATTCTTTCCTTCCTATGCATATTTGTGAAATTTATCCATTTCTGGTTTTAGATTTTTGGGCTTTGACTTGATAACCTCCTCCTCGTGCTTTTCATAACATAAAAATAATTTGCTTAACTTTTATTGAAAAAATGGAATATACATGTCATATGTCATAATAAAAATCTTGTATCAAACTTTTTTTTTTATAAGAAAATTTCAATTTATAGTGTCTGCTTTTAATAATAACTATCATTAAGTTTTTAGTGTAGACGAATATTGAACTCCAGATCTTTTATTCAATTATTATTAGAGATTTTACTAGTTGAATAAACTGGAACCCACATTTGTATCAAACTTTAAGTGTTCAAGTTTATGTGCCATTTTTCAATAAAAAATAAAATATAATTAAAAAAAACTATTTGGATAAATTTTTTTCCTTATGGTCAAAGTTTTTTTTATTAATTTTTTAAACCTAACACATAATATAATGCAATTGATAGAGTATAAAGTAAAACACTAATAATGGTGAGATAATGTCTATCAAATTGAAAATAATGGGACAATGGATTTTTATTCATCATGTGTGTTTAAACTTTTATTTTTATTTTACTTTTTAACTTTGATTACTTTATAATGTAAAATAAAGGGCATGTGTCAAACTGTGATTTGTGAAGCACATGATAATGGACTTTATTTTTAAAGACCTTATAAACTCTAAATCATCCTTAATATTGCATGGTCACCTAATTGCAGACACAAAAACTCTTGGTTTCTCATTTTTCTTGTATTAATTCTCCTCATGTTCGTTATCAAGAGAATGTTGTTGTGCATTATCTCTCTAGAAGGGCAATTTTACCTATTTTACTTATCTGGATGGAAGATATATATACCACCATATGCATAATGATATTTGTTGACAGTTGGTGTAATGCCTGTAAATTAAATACATTGTTATATATCCAAAATTTAATAGAGAAAAACAAAAGCCAATAATATTGGGTGCTAAAAGCATATAACATGCATGTACAGGCACTGCAATTTTTAGTTGAGTTATAATGCAAAAAGAAGTAAAAGGAATATAGATGTCACATGACAAAATTCATTTTGATCATTAATTTAACATCAAGCTTCCCACCTACTATGAATGTAGGCTAGGGCAAACCAACTGTTAATTTACCGAAGCATTTTTCATCCTTCTTAAAGCTTATATATATTTAATTGTCATCATCCGTAACACTTAAGCAAGGTAAAATAATAACATACACACATAAAACAAATAATAAAAGTTTAGCGGGACGGCAGTTGATGCAGAATATTACGTCCACAAGACTTCAGTGATATTGCATGGCAGCCATGTATACTGGACAATGGCTAGCACGGCGAGCTCAAATAGCTGTTTATTAAGGGTGGCAAAGTAAGCTCAAACTCATTTGCCCACCTAAACCCACCTAATTATAATTAGTTGGGTTAAATGGGCATCAACCCAATTAGACCCAATGATTATTAGGTTTTAACTAAAAACTCATTGGGACCCATTTAACCCAAAAACAATATAACCAAATTCAACCTAGCCCTTCCCAAAAAAAAAGAAAAAGAAAAAAAAAAGTGTATGAACAATTAAAGTATAAACAATTAAGTCAACAACAACGAAATTGAGCTTCCTTCTTCTTGATCTCCATTTTCTCAGCCACCAAACAGACCATAATTTCAACACATGAAAAAAAAAAAAAAAAAGCTTTTCTGTTTTTTAGCAATGACAATTCTCACAAATCCACTGACCTACATTTTAGAAAAATAACAACAACAACAACAAATTGGCCATCGGATTTGTACCAAGCCTGAAGATTTGAAGAAAATGCGACGATTTTACGGACAGAATGTGGATTGAAGATGCGAACCTGGAGGATTCATAGTACAATTGTGTGGGAAAATGTGGTTGAGATCTCTTTCGGCAAATCACAAAGCTCCGAGAGAGATCGAAGCTCTGAGTAATGGCGTTTCGTTTCGGACCGATCCATTACATAAAAAGAAAGGCTGAAATTTCTGATCGTTAAATGCCGAAACTCTTGCCCGAGATTTCGGAGACCGAAGCGATGAGAGAGGAGAGAGAGAGTTTGTTGGATTTTCGGTTTTTTCTTTTTTTCTTTTCAGTGATGATAGAAAGAAACGTTGGGAAATGTGGACATCGGCGGCGTGATTTATTTTATTTGTTGGGAAACGTTGAGTTTTGGTTTTTTCTTATGTATATATTTTATTAGTTGAGAAATACAATAATATTCATCGAGTATTTCTAACAAAAAGCAAAAGACCCAAGATTTTGCAAGGATTTGACTATCCAAGGACCGTCAAACATGTAGAGATTAGAAAATTTAGGATTAAAAAAGAAAAAGAGAAAAAAAAAGACCCAATATCAAATACAAATTGACAAGATCATAAGACTAAAAAAACCTAAGAGTAAAAAGAATTGAAGAAAACTCTCAGTCGCAGGTCAGTGACAGAGATCAACTTGAGAATGGAGACAAAACCTAGGTCGTCAGGTTTGAAAGACTTCTGGAAAGAGAGAATGCTGATTCTTTCTCTCTCTTGGGCCACCGATGAAAGAAAAAGACTCCGTTGTTTGTTTTTTGATGGGTTTTTGCTTTTATACATTACCTGCTTATATGGTAACTAGTTTTCATTAAAAATAAACAAATGGTCAGGATTAAGACATGTAAAATATATGGTCAAGATTTAAAGGAGGTATGGTATCCACTAAAAAATTAGTGGGTACTGTAGAATGAACCCTTGTGTAAAGGTGGCCGCATATGGAATACATATATCATTGTCATTGCATTGTGATAATTGCTTTTTATATACGCATGTATCAAATTAATTGCCAGCTTTAATGCTACCTCCTTATCCTTTTTGTAAATGTGTACCTTTAAAATAATAAATCTGTATAAATATTTCAACTATCAGAATTCGAGTCTATAAATTGATAATGACTAACTTCTACTTTTTTAGCTACAAAATTTTAGAAAAATTTTCAAAAAGGAGTGAGTAGAGTGAATCAGTGAATGTCAAGCAAAATAAGGATAATACTACGAAAAAGGAAAATGAGTTGCTCACCATATTTGTATAGGCTAATAATATGTGTATGGTATTCGAAAGAACATAGGGTTTAGTGTAGAGAGAGAAAAATGCCGCCTTCTTCTTCTTCTAAGAAGCTGCCTTTCTCTTCATCCTCTAGACCATATTCTTTATTTTTGGTCATATTGTTTGTTGTTCTTTTGGCTGTGATCTTAGTGATAGTTTGCACATTGGGTGATGCCAGTTCTTTTCAATGGACAAGGAGACATGGTAGTCTTTTGGGTTTTGCTTCTACAACGCTAACTTTCTCAGGGACAAGTCAAGTTTTTGCTGTGGCAGATCCTCCACCTACTTCTTCTCTCAACCCTCAAATTGTAAGTTCTTTCATATATTTATATATATGTGGATGATAATCATGGCATATCCGGTATAACCTTTTGTGAAGTTACACAAATCTATTATCTATAACTCTTTTATAAGACTAATATTTTGAAAATTTTCTACTAATCAAATGTTAATTATTTACTGTAAATATTTTATGATGAGACAGGTTTATATCGATCTTCCATTCTTGATATTTTAAAAGAATAGAGGGTAATCTAATGATTGATTTTAAAAATTCTTTTTAAATAGTCTTTAGTTTTACTTTAGTCTTCTATTCCTTGCTTTGTCTGCCCCCGTCACTTTGGAAGGGTCAATAATAAATGAGATAAATGTGAATCTGAATTCAACTTTTTCAAAATTTGTCTTTTACCTTCTTTTATTTTAAGATAGAAATCCTATAAAGTCTGTATTGTGTATCTAAGAATTAAGTCATTTTGGATATATACCACTTTAAATTTATTTAAAAAACTTTCACCCCCTCTTCCCGTGTATATGTTAAAAATACTTAGTATTTTGAAAAAAAAAAAAAAAAAAAATAGAAATGCTACTAGTATGTATGTGAGTCCCCAACCCCGGCCCTTCCCCACCTCACAAGAATTTGTACTTATAGTTTTAGAATGATCATCACGCTAAAAGTGTGTTGTGTGATTCTTTTATTATTGACTATTGAGTAACTCTCTTATTATTATAATAATTACTACTATTATTCTCATAAAAATTTACTATTATTATTTTAATTTGGTTTTTTTTAAAGAAACTATTACTATTTTGTGATTATTTTTTGGTGTTGGTCATTAGGGAGAAAGGCAGGAGGGGATAGGGAAAGATAAAGTGTCCGAAAAAATCAATGCGACTTCAGCCACAGATGAAGTAAAGAGACACAGTAGATTAGAGAAAATTGAAGCAACTTTGGCTAGAGCCCGGTTAGCCATTAAAGAAGCTGGTCGAGTCCAGAATAAAACATCAACATATGATGACCCTGACTATGTTCCACGAGGCCCAATATATAGGAATGCAAAAGTTTTCCATAGGTACCATTTCAATTCCCTAAATTTGTATTTTAGTTTTTATGCATAATTAATTTTTTGATCATGGTTGGTTCATTCTAATTTGAAAGAGGAAAAAAAATGCAGGAGTTATTTAGAGATGGAAAGGATTTTTAAGATATATGTATATGAAGAAGGAGAGCAACCATTGTTTAATGATGGTCCATGCAAGAGTGTATATGCAACAGAGGGAAGGTTCATCCATGAGTTGGCAATGGACAATTATTATAGAACCAGTGATCCCAATCAGGCCCATGTTTATTTCCTTCCATATAGTGTGGTGGCAATGGTTCGTTATCTCTATGTTCCAGATTCCCATGATATGAGTCCAATTGGAAGAACTATTGCTGACTATGTCAATGTCATTGCCAATAAACATCCCTATTGGAATCGAAGCCTTGGTGCTGATCATGTCATGGTCTCTTGCCATGATTGGGTGAGCAACACCCACTCTTAACTCCCACTTCTTTTTCATGGTTTACTTACTTTTTCCAGGTTTTGGAGCTTGATTATAACCTATGAATTAAGGGCTCAAATAGATAATGCAGGTGCACAAAAGTAATTAAATACAACCAATTTTAAAATAATAATGCAATATTCACTATTTTTTTCTTCTTCTTCAAATTGATTTTTCTTGATTGTCTACATAAATATGTTTATATGCTATATCTATAAGAAACTTCCAATGATACCCACATCTTCCTTTAATTCCTCGACACCATGTTTATGTTTACTACCCTCCGCACCTGCGTATATTTCGAGTCCCCTTCAAAAAAAAAATTTAGATAATATATATTTATATATATATATATATATATATATATATATATATATATATATATTATAAGAGTGAATTTGGACTCAAAAAATACACTTGGCCTCCCAAAAATTCAGTTGACTTGAGAGAATCCCTAAAAAATGAAAAGGACAATCAAGATTTCATTTTTTGGGGTCAAAATAGGAACAAAAAAATTTCACCATTTAAGAATACGAAATATGCAAAGATTTAAAACTAAATCAATACATGAAAAATAAAATTAGCATCTATTTATTAATAACAAAAATTAATCATCTATATTATAGACTTATAGTAAGGGATGACTAATAAGAAACAGGGATGGAATTACATATAGTAGAGGGGGCTGTGCCCCCCCCCAATTTTTTTTAAAATATTAAATAGTAGATATATATTTAAAATTTTAGAAAATAAGTCCAAAAAAAATTATATTTGTCTCCCTCAAAAAAATTATATTTGCCCCTCTCGACTTCAAATCCTAGTTCCGTTCTCGATAAGAAATATACTAATTGAATTAGTATAACAAAAACAGCTGGCAAATACTTGTTGCTTTGAATTGAGCATAAAAGTAATACTTAAGCATTCAAAGAATTGATATTTCCAAAATATTTGTTGAATTAATACCCTATGCTAATTTGCTAATGGCTTGTCAATATATATACAGGGCCCTTATTCATCTTCATATGCTCCTTTTTTGTACAACATGTCCATTAGAGCATTGTGCAATGCAAATACCTCTGAAGGATTCATTCCTGCTAAAGATGTTTCATTTCCAGAAGTTCAACTTAAAACTGGGGAAATTAAGGGAATTCTTGGTGGACCCTCTGCATCTAGCCGACACATACTAGCCTTCTTTGCAGGTGGTAGACATGGCCACATTAGACACTTACTTCTGGAGCATTGGAAAGAAAAAGACAAAGATGTGTTGGTCTATGAGCAACTTCCCAAGCATTTATCCTATGACTCAATGTTTAAGAATAGCAAGTTTTGCTTATGCCCAAGTGGTTATGAAGTAGCAACCGCAAGAGTTATGGATGCAATCTATGCAGAGTGTGTTCCTGTGTTAATTTCTGATGGCTTTGTTCCACCTTTCAGTGATGTTCTAAACTGGAAGTCGTTTTCTGTCCAAGTGGAAGTGAAGGACATACCAAATATCAAAGGGATACTTAATAGCATCTCTCAAAAGCAATACATAAGTTTGCAAAGGAGGGTGAAACAAGTGCAAAGGCATTTTGTGGTGAATGGACCTTCAAAGAGATTCGATATTTTTCATATGACTGTTCACTCTATTTGGCTCAGGAGGTTAAACTTGCGCTTGGGCTCGCCATCAGGAAAAGCTTTTGATGGGAACATGTCCAAATAATTACATTGGTTTTGTTTGATAGATTATACATACAGAGAGTGACCCTTATTTTTGTAATCTGTTTAAGGCAGTGAAATACATTACTAGCATTCATCTAGTTTTTTCAGCGATACAAGTTATATATCTTATCATCTTTCAAAAAGCGGCCATAGGAAGATTGGTTGGAGACTTGTAGCATGCTCATTGGGTTATTGCTTTTCCATGCATTGAATGTGGATTTTCAACATCTTTACAAATCATTTCATGTTTGCAAAGACCTTTGCTTTGTTGTGGAGTGGGATTCCTGCTCTGCAGTGATTACTTGGTAGAGGATAACAGCAATGCCTGTATCGTTGAGAGAGGACAGTTTACCTCACAAAAATTGTGATGTATTATCCTAGTGAAATGGAAAGTTGAGGTGACCTGGTACTAAATACAAATCCTCTAATGGGATATTCGAAAAAGACAATACACTGAAGAGTATATTTTGAGTAGAAGATAGGTCTGTCAAAGACAGCAAGACCTCCAAAAGATATTGAATAGAAATTATTGAATTTACTCCTTTGAACAACTACATTAAAGCGCTTTCTATTTTGAAAATACATCCAAAAAGTTCTCTCCCACAAATAATAAAGAAAACACAAATGATTATAATCCTAATCTAATTTGTGGCACGACACAGCACAACTTATAGTCAAGACAGTGTTGTCAAAGTCCGCTATTAATTCTATTTCATTTTGAATTCCAAAATTGAGTAGAAAATAAAGCAAAAGAGTTGGTACCATTGTACACACTATTGCACACAAAGAACAGAATCACTTTTGAATTGAACTAGTGACTTGAAATCACAAGTTTAATGCAATAGTGTGTGAAATAAACACCATTTCTATCATGTTGCCATGCACGGAAAGACAAAACTCAAGCCAAGTGTTAACATTACATGGCAGCTGAAAAATCTATCCAAAATCATGTAATTTATACACAAGATTTAACGAACTACCAAATAAAAGACTCAATACAAGCATACAGCTAGGTCAACAACTGGATTTATTAATTGCACAAATTGGTATCTATCTATCAAAAAATAAAACACCTGGTGTCATTATCCAATAAAACACAAAGATGGTATTATTATTTCCAACAACAATTAAATTCAAGCATAGTGAAACAAAATTTTACTCATTTATTTATTAAATTACGATGTATGGGATGTTCTATTTGAATCAAGGGAGGTCATGATAAGAATTTCTCACATCAATGTTCATAACTAAAAATGAACTCTCTCTCTCTCTCTCTCTCTCTCTCTTTCACAATCAAACATCTTCATGTGACACATAACAGGGAATAAAACGTGGATATATAAGAATGGGAAACAAAAAATATCTCCCTTTACTAGAAAAAGATGTTCCACATGTTACAAGGCCATCAAAGATGGAAAGTACACATGAAATCAGAATCAATACAAGCAAATACATCTCTAGCATCCAAAAATGAGCAAGAAAAAAGGAAAATTAAAACTTTATGAGAATGGAGAAAAATTGAATAGAATATAATAATTGGATTTCAAGTGAACCTTGAATCCATCGGGCCAAGCCATGAGAACCTGATACCAAGTAATTGTAGTCTTCTATGTACACAAACACCCTCCCTTCCTTGCTCTCTCTCTCTCTCTCCTCTTCTAAAGATTCTAATAGTATAGAATTTAGGGTGACCATATGCTTGAATCATGAAATGGGGCTGAGTGGTCTCCCCCACCAAAAATGCAACGAAAATATGAGTCATCAATCAATGTAAGTCGGCCATTTAATAGTATTTGTAACCCAAGAAGAACCAGACGGTGGTGGTGGTGGTGGCAACCGATTAGAGTACGCCGGCTGCTGGAGTTTGAACCAGAGTTCATATCACCATTTTGTGCTGGGTCGCTGGAATTTCTGCTGTGACCATTGGATCGAGACCTAAAAGAATCACTGTGGGAATTGTAGTCAACAGAGCCATTAGCAGCTGCATCAAATGCAGATCTCCAGTCATCACCAGAAGGACCACTGGTTCTAGGACTGCTTTCTGCTAAAGAAACAGAGATTAAAACATCAGAAAACAATTTCAGAAAAGGAGGAGGAAAACACAAATATAACCAATCATTGAAACAACTTCCGGACGCGGCCATCTTATCAAATTATCAATAGGCATTAAAGGAATAACTACAGCGGTCATGAACAACACCCCCCCACATTTGGGGGAAGGGGGTGGTGAAAGACTGAACAAAGGACATTATTGATAATTAAAAATATGTTATATATCATGATATTTCAGGGTAAAGGCCAAATCAACATAATTTACAAGTTCATACACATGCACTTGATGGGTCATTAAAATAAGACCTTGCCCTCAACCTTACTCTTACAAAAGAAGATGCAATTTCAGCTCAAATTTATTGGCTACATTGACAAGTTTTATGCTGGCTGTCAATCAACAGCAACCCTCCTTTCTTGAGGTTTGGGAATAAGTGGGACAATAAAATGGTTGGATGTATATGTGAGTTGACCAATGTGAGTGAGTGGAGAGGGGATTGCTTCGCTCACCATGACAGTGTTACTATATGCACAGCCCCTGGATCCGACGTGTGAGGTAGACCGTGTTATAAGGTCCTCATCCACCATGGATGGGTAACAAACATAAAATGTAACGGGACCTGAACGTTATCCATCCATCTATAAGCCTAGTTTTCAATCTCTAGAATGATTTCTCTACAAAAATATAAACTTATGACATATCATAAATGAATAAATTTTTCCTTTGTTAAATTGTTCGTCAAAAACAGACATTTTCAAGGGTTTAAAGATGGTGGATAACACAAACCACTAATCAGCTGCATTCAGACCCGTGTAAGAGAGGAGAGAACAGCTTTTATGTACATACCTGCTCCTCCATTAGAAAAGCTGGAAGCAGCAGAAGCTCGGTTGTCATGAATGCTAAGTTGGCGCGTTAGTTTAGAAAGGAGAGAAGACTGTTTTTGGTAGCGCTCTCTCCTACGTTTTACATTCTGGTCCTCTTGAAGCAGCTCTTCAATCCTGCCTGTGCTCTGTGCACTATCCATGCACAAATATAAAAATGATTAAAAACAATTGTTCCCTATCAACTACCTAAGAACCTAATATTTTATGGCAGAAAAAACAATATGATGGGAGCTACATATTGCAGTTAGGTATGGAGCACAGTAACAAGGCAGTCTGTTAAAAAAGTTCATGGTAGTGCAAAAAGAAAAACAACAAATGCCATGTAAATAGAGAAGCATGCAACCTGACAGAACTGTACAACTGATTTAGCATGTCTTCCTTGGCTTTCTCAACTTGGCAAAGAACAACTGCCTGTTCAACCAGTCAATCCCAAATGTGTTAAATCATTTCACAAGTTGACTTTAGAGATGACAAACGTAAAGTTGAAAACGTTGGCTTACTTTAGGGACATTTGCAGCCAAACTGTTCAAAACTGCTTCAACATAACCACGTACTTCTTGAGACATCCACCGAAGCTCCTCTTCAGGATCAGCAGGTTTTCGAGTCATCATATCCTTGAAAGTACAGGAGAGGAAGGAAAAAGTAAGTTAAAAAAACTTCATAATTTTGTGCACGAGAATACTTATGGATCAATTTAAGCTAAATAGAGGGTAGTAGGCGGTTCAATCAAAATTGCACTGGGAAATTACTTTTATTGTGTGTTTGGGTGTCATTTGTAGCCAGGATTTGGGGCCAAGTGAGGATTCAAAATTCACCATTTACAAATTCTGACTTTAGCGAAACATGATGCGGAAATTTAAAATTTCCCATGGGATTTCTGACCAGGATTTGGGGATCAAAAATCCCAGCTCCAAATCCCCTCAAAAAAAATCATGTTTGGGACTAGCTTATAAGCTAACTATTTGCTCTTACTTTTTCAAAGTGCAAGTATACTTCAGCACACTTTCAACAATAAGTTTTCAGCAAAAAGTTAAAAATGTTGTTTCCAAATGTTAATCACTACTAATGCACAAAATCACAAAAAATATATATATATACATATATATATATATATATTAAATAGATCATCAAACCAAGAGAACTAGAGTGCAAATTCAAAATTTATGAAATTGGAAGAATTCTTCAAAAATAATCAGAGGGAAAAAGATTTATACAAGCACCATCAGAAAAAGATTTATAAAAGAATTTAGATAACAGCAGCATCCATAAATCAGTAACTCACCAGAGAACCATCAGAAAGACTTTGTCGCATACCACCTTCAGTGGGTGTACCCTTCAATTGTCCTGCCTTAGAAGGTTGAATAACACTTCTTATCTTATTCATCCATTCAGTCTTATCTGCTATACTCTCAGCCTTCAATACAACGGCACTATGAGCTGCAAGACAAATGGAGGTTGAGTTGAACATGGGGTTGTAAGAACTTTTTTTTTTTTTTTTGGGATAAGTAAGAAGAAAAATATTATTAATAAGGGAAAAGCAAGAAAAATACAAAGAGTTCACAGTAGTGAACAAAAACAATAAGGAAAACAAAAAGACACAAACAGCCACTAAGCTATTCTAATATACGAAAGAAAATCCATAAGGGTAGAACAATCCAAGAAACCCCAACACCAAGACCAATCAAAGAGGATCCGTTCGCATAAATCTAATAACTGAACCACGTTTTCACCTCATCCTCAAAAGACGGCCGATTCCGTTTAGTCCAAATAGTCCACATTAAATAGCCTGGAACCAAATTCCAAATATCAAAACTATGTTTCCCAAGCCAATGATACCAACAAAATAATAAGTCCACAATTGAACCTGGCATGACCCAGTCGATCCCAAACAACCGAAGTATATATGTCCACAAAGAATGAGCTATGGGACAAAAAAGTAACAGATGATCCACGGATTCCATATTACAACAGCACATACAACAACGATTCGCCAAAGAGCAACCACGAAGCATAAGGTTATCCAAAGTGAGAATCTGACCATGAGCTGCAATCCACATAAAGAATGCCACCATTTTAGGAACCTTAACTTTCCAAATGCCCTTCCAGGGGAAAGTAGGAGGAGCTGCATTTCGAATCTTATGATAAAAAGAACGAATATCAAACTCCCCACTTCCATTAAGATCCCAACAAATCTGTCACACCCTCCACCCCTAGGAATTCGGGTTTGGATGAAATGAAGTAGGGAGTAGGAAGCCGCTAACTCCCAATCATTGAAAGTCCTATAAAATCTTAAACTCCGCACTCTGTCATTATCACCCGCTAGAGGGCTTAACACTTTAGAAATACAAGTTTCCTTATTTGCTAAACATGTAAATAATCGAGGATAGAGAATGAAAGAAACAACAATAATGAAAGAAAAGGACATACCTTTCAACACAGTTTTATATGGAACCTTGCTAGTGAGCTTGAACACAAGACTGGGTGCTTTTCCATAATCTGGTCCATTAGCCTTCTTATCCTTTGAACTCTTTGCTGGAGGTGCTGGTGGTTCTTCCTCGTCCGAGACCTCTTCAATATTACATTCCTGCACAATAATTACATGAGATGGGTGATCATTGCTATTAGCATGAAATACCATACCAAATGACATTCCAAAATTATACTACCCCTTCATAGGCATGGGTAGACATGCATAAATTGTTTGTGTGATTTATAATTCTCCCATACATTTATCAAGATAGTAAAGCTAATATGACATTGCATCTTCCCAAACCAAATGATAAGCAGATTTATGAGATAAGTCAAATTCTACAATACATTGCTGCAATATCGTTTGTATTTCCAAGAACAGCTGACTTTCTAGAAACAATTCTTAACATTTAAATACAAGCAGATATTCATGATACCAACATGGCTCCATAATTTCGTAGTGTCTACAATCTCAGCAAGATAGTCAACAAGAGAATTCACTTCTCCCTTATTATTGTGGACTAAAAATGGAAAATAAAATCTCTAACTTAGGGTTCCCAATGAACATAGCAAAGAGAAACAGTTGCTAGGCATCAATTTCCCTTAATGCTTCCATATGAAAAAATTCCAATTGCTTTCAGTTTGAATTAGCAGAACCCAATAGCCCCCACCCAATTTTATAAAATAATTTAAAAGATATTCTCAGTTCTACAAAAATAACTTTGCCTAGAACCAATCTCTAGCAGGGTTAAACCAAAAATCAGTTATACAAAATGTTTTACATAGATTCAATTAATTCAAAATTCAATGAGTTAGAGCATTCCAGAGCAAACATAAGGATTTTTACATGCATTGCTATTCAGCTAAGTGAAAACGTGCTTATTCACTAGATCACATAAATGTAGCACTTCACATACATAATTTATGAATTTGTGACTAGAAAAAATGGGCCGCAGGCCTGCAACCCCACAATCCCATACTATAGATATAGAGTGAATGCACCCAGTTAAGATATCAGGTGAAACTTTAAAGTTCTCTCCACTTACACTTCCTGTCTGGCTTTACCAAGGATGATGGAATTTGAAAAAGTAAAGACTCCCAAAAACTTGGGGTAAGAGATAATTACTAATAATCACAGATCTGACAGTATAACAGTATCAACTGTTATCCTTACCTCCAAAGTGATGACTCCACGAAAATGTCTTTCCTCTTGCTTTTTGGTGTACCCAAGCTGTAAAATAAATTAGAGGTCAAAGTAAATCCTACAGTTCACAATCATAGTAATGGTAGTAGTACATCAGCAATAAGTACACACGTCTTATTTTATAAGACTTTAAATGTGAGGATATTATTGAACAAACCCAATTAGTGGATGTAAGCATGAAATTTGGCAGGCTTGGAACTAATGTTACAAACCTTTCCGGTCTTCTCGTTCAAAACAAACCACCGCCGACTCCATCCGTTAGTTTTTGCACTTTTCTTTAATATAAAACCTGCAGAAAATATAAAGATAACAACATATTAAACAGGAAAAAAATAAGACAAAATGCACAGTTGTCATGCATGGTTGCCTGAAACTTTGAAAGCCTAGATGACCCCAGCTAACGGCTATGTTAATTTCCACGAATGCTACTTCGGCAAAATGCCACTTCCAACATGCATAAAAATGAAAAATGCCCCCTAAAAAGTGGTATATACATTCTCATATGAATACAAAATGTGCATACAAACCTGCCGTTATTTCTCCTTCAGGGCCTGCAGTCTTCAAACCTGAATTCTCCTGTGCTTCTTTCTCTGCCTGACCAGATTTCTCCTTCATTGATTTCAAACTTCCACCAGTTTGTTGACCAGCCATCTGAGGACTAGTTGCCTAGGACAAGGAAATAATTAACATATAATGAGCAAGGAATACTAAGAGACTAAATAACTAAAATAACAAGTTATATATATTAGTTCCCCAGGGGACAGGAGCAACAAAATCCAATCAATGCACTTGTTCTTCCAAACTCATCCACTTTACATTGGAGAAAGAGATCTCCTACCCTGTTTAGCATTCCTTGCTCTGCATCTTGTCCTTTTTTTGTGGAACGTGTCTTGAGCTCCTCCTCCCGGCGCTGTCTCTCCATTCTGGGGAAAAAAAGATAGATCATCCTGGTAAGTTGCAGAATATTGGAAAATGGTACAAACAATTTAATATTGAACTAGCAATGAACACAACACACTCAGGAACAAGACACACTTATGGAAGAGAAAGACAAAATTTCATAATACAAACATTAAATAGAGTTCTCAAGCTATGTAATGATGGCAAAGCTTTTAACTCAACAGCTTTACAGAAATTGCAAGCATTTAACAAACGTCAAACATGCTAAAATCTGAAACCAGATGCTTTATTTTGATAATACACTCAGGAAGAAGACACACTTGAGAGATAGAGAAGGAGAGAGAGAGAAGAAATTCAATCAAGTGAAGATTATATAGAATTCTCAAGCTATGTAGTGATGATATAGCCGCTAAAGGCTTAAAGCAGGCATGCCATCACATTACAATTGTAGAGTTTAACTCAACATTTTTGCACCCAAAAAAAAACAAGCATTCAAAAACTGTCAAACATGTTATGGTCTGCTACCCATGCAACATGACATGTCACAATCTGAAACCAAATGCCTTAGAAACTAAAACCAAATGCTAAAACACATATTTCAGGCAAAAGAATAATTTAAAAAAATACCTTCTTTGCACCAAACGGATAAAATGTTGGGGCGGCACAAAAGCTCGCTCCATATCTACTAGTGCAACAACCATTTTCTTTGCTTCATTCTTAAACACATCTAAAGCAGCACTTGCAATTGCCACAACCTTGTACAAGGTTAACATTGGTTAAGTTTCACGAAATAGAAAGATAAAAACAGAAGTGAAGTTACACCACCCAAACTTGGCTTCATACAATTGAACACAGTACAATTTATTTTTAGAAAAAATAAAAAAATAAATAACAAAGAAAAATTTGACAAGAAAGTAAGGCACCATACCTCTCTCTTAAAAGGAGGGTATCTTCCAAGACCTGGTGTACCATTTGCAGCAGCAGAAACTATATCTACCAGGACACGGTGTACCTATTCGTTTGCACAAATGATCCAAATAAAGATTATACAGAAGAGTGTGAATGGCATGTATTAACTGTAGAAAAGCTCTTCCAGACCAAATAACTAGAAACACTTCTTATTCCAAAATTTTGAGTCATTGTAAAGAATGTGAAGGCTGATTGATAGAACCCAAGAAATGATAGTCTCTCAAGCCTTCAATAGAAAAATATTTTGGAAAGCCCACTAAAGTCATAAGTTAGAATCTAGATGGTCGTGAAAACCTGGATTTACCTCATCAACACAGAGTCGTGATGGTTCTTTTGCAAGCTCCAAGACACCTTTAATTAAGGATCTTAAACCCTTTTCAGGGGATATGAGATATGGCTGATAACCATCCGCTTCTAACACAATCTAATACAAATTTCAAAATGGAAAGGTCAAAGGAAGACTCAAAAAGAAACCTTGAAAGACAATACAAGATAACCTAAAATAAGGGAATTTGGAAAATAGTGGAAGGACAAAATATACCCTCTTGACATTATTGATATCAAAATGTCTGTCTAAAGGAAGTTGCTTGATTCTATTTGGAAAGTTCCCCTCGAAACTGGCAACAATTTTCCAACCCGCACCCTGCAAAAAAATTAGTAACAAGCGGCAGCTCAAACACATGACTCAAGAAGCAATTAACTGAATGAATATCATAAGAATATCATTTGCTGCTGAATGCCACAAATAGTTCAGTTAATGTTGAAGAAAGAGGCATTTGCCAATGGCACAGGCTATCCAAATGAACGACCAGATAAACATGTGAAGAAAGCTAAGAATCACACCAAATGAATTTCTGAAAAAAAATATTACTATCACCATATACAAATACTTGAAACAAAATGTCATTTCATACACAGCTTCTTGAGTGAAAACGAGGGATGAGGAAGAGGAATGCTAGCAAGAAGCACAGAGCAATTATATCTATTTTTATAAACTCATCTTACCATATAATATTTATGTAATCACAAAATTGTCTTCATACTACATAAATGATCTCTTAGAATAAAGTTCAAGGAAACCTGTCGACTCAGCAGTCAGTACATCCACTAACGTATAAGGACTTTTGAGTTTGCTACCACTGCCTGGTACACACCAGCTAAAGTAAAGTTTTCCTTGGCAGTTTTAAAATACACTTCTTCTTTTTTTATAAGTAGTTTTAAAATATACTTCTTTTCCGTCAACTCAAAATCTGACAGCTTTAGAGAACCCACTGGAGTGGAATTGCCTCCATTTTTTAAAGGTAAGCTTCTCCATAGTGATTTGCTCATTTTTTTTTTTGATAAGAATTGAGATGGGCAGCAACTAACAACCTTGATACAACTTTAGAGATCTTTCACCTTTAATAAAATTCTCAAGGTCGGCAAGGGCAAATGTTGACCAATGAATGAGGAAAACTTCCTGACTACGAGAAGGTATATTACGTAGATAAATTTCAAAATAACAAACACTTTGATTTATTGATAAATTGAAGGGATTCGGAAGATTATATGCCAAATATAAATAAAAAAAATCCTTCTAATTGGAAAATTTCCATGCTTGAGACTAAAGTTTACTGAACTAAACAAAAAAAAGGACAGAAAACCTCACCTCACCGGATGTAACATGCTGGAGAAACTTATCCTCAAATTCACGACAAAGTTCCAAGGCTAGAGCCCTGGTGCCCTCAGAACTATTCACCATTTGCTCACCAAGCCTTACCAAC
Source organism: Quercus dentata (assembly GCA_028216015.1). Classification (NCBI taxonomy): domain Eukaryota; kingdom Viridiplantae; phylum Streptophyta; class Magnoliopsida; order Fagales; family Fagaceae; genus Quercus; species Quercus dentata. Next base: position 54,785 of record CP116452.1, on the reverse strand, counting down.
TCATCCTGAACTACTTGAGACTTGCCCTGCAACCTGCACAAATGTGAAGGACAGGTGTTGATAAGGAGCCAAATTAGATGGAAATTCACAACATGCATGGCAGAGGGAAGACTGTAAATCCATTCATAAGCTGTTCTATTAGAAAAGGTATTCAGTCTTAAATTATATGTATGGCCATAATTTTACATGTAAACCTAATTAATTTGATTTTCACCTATCAAAAAAAAAAAAATGCATGTAAACCAAATTAATAAACTAGATTTATTCGCTAAATACAACCTGCATGTCAGTAGTAGATGGAAGTGCAAACTATGACCAATTTACAGAGCTAAAAAACAGGATAAATTTGTATGAGTAACCTAATAATAAGTTAACATTTGAAAACTTCCTCATATAAGTTTTGTCCTCCATACGTCACAGAACTCCAAAATCCAAACTTCTCAAGAATTATAACAAAAATAAGGAAATAAAGTCACATTTGTTGTAAGTAAAAACATTAGTCATTACTAGAATTAAATTTTAGAAGAAAAGAAAAACTGATCTAAAAATGAATGAAGACACAAAAAGTTCAAAACAAAATGTTATGGTATCAGCAAAAGACCCACCCAGAGAGGATATTAGGAAGCCGGACTTTCATACGATTGCGAATCTGCTGTGCCAGAGCATCCACCAAAGCTATTCTCCCAAGCTTACTTTGAGGGGCTCCAGTTAGTATGGACTTTAGACTTTCACTCTCTGCCCTCCATGCAGTTTCCAAGGAACTCTCGGAGCCAACAGATCCAGATGCAGAGGCTATTGCAACCGATTGACCTATTAAAGCAACCCATGGCATATCAGATGCTCTTGAGGGCCCCTGATTTAACAGGAGAGCCTGAACAGCAGCCAGAGCTTTCTGGTCTGATGCAGCTTGATCTATTTTACTAATCACACCAATGGTTCTGGTACCTGTAATCAACATACAATTCCCCACTTAATTACTTATAGAATCAAATGATTAACAAAGCGAAAGAGGATGAATGCATTTGGGAATGAGAGGAAACAGAGCGCATGACTTTTGGATAGCAGTGCCTCATATGCACTAAGGCACAATTATTTACAACAGAACTTAGTTCACAGTAAGGAACAAAGTCAAATTTAACCTCCTGTCCCACAGAAATAAGTTAGAAACATAAAAGCAATTTACCATCTCCATCAAATTCCTTGGCAACTCTAAGGGCTCGAGACGAAGCAATTTCAGGTGCCTGGGACGCAGGTACTATAACCAGCAGAATGGCATCGTTATGCTCAGCATATTCACTAACCTATACAAAAACCATTAAAAAATTGTTAATCAAAACTGTTTCTACTAATTCAAACACACAAACTACGACAAGACCATTCATTGAGAACCTATTTATTAAAAGTAGATAGATAAATAAATCAATTAGACACATCCGACAGAACCCATTGCAAGAATGATGAACTCTAGGGTCTTGGCCATATAAATCCTTGTATCAAACAAAGGTCTAAGACTCTAAAAGTACTAGGCACTGCTTACCATTGACTCATCCATGATCCGTTGATCCAGCCCAGGTAAATCAATCAACTTCAGGGGAGGAGCTGAGGAGAAATAAAGTTAATAGAATATATAATAAGTACAACAAACGAAACCAATGAGATCAAAGAATACACATGATGGCAGGGAATCAAATAAATGATGAACAAACCCAATACAGATGTCCATTATAACCTCTCTACTTGAAAAAAACAAAAACAAAACAATTGATGCCCTCATATTCAGAGCATTATACATAAAGCCCCAAGTAAGATTGCAATTAAAATATATAAGGTCATACCCAATACACAAGGCTTTCTCTTTTGTGGGGAAGGTAAATAAATTTTGTTTTTGAGCTACAACAAAATATATTTTTGCAATCTCATATCAAGAATTTTTGGAAAAACTTCTCATTTTGCAAATTAGGAAGTCATACACACACACACACACACACACACACACAAAAAAAAAACATTTCATAAGTAAATCTTAGGGCATAATTTCTTTTCCTTTTTTTTTTGTGAAAATTCATTACATAAGCTCAAACGACAAAGGCCACCACCCATGTACACAGGAAGTGTACAAAAGTTACATCAAAATTAAACACTAAAAGTACATTGATCAAGCAAGTCAGGAAAAGCAGCAAAAGGAAACAACCCCAAAGTACCAATAAAAATAAAATAAAAGTAAAATAAAAAACAACCCCGAAGCATTTATCCACCCATACAAAATCTTCAGGAATAAAATTTTAGAGCATAAGTTAAGAGGGATAAAGGACTATCAATTACGAACTGACCTGTGCTTGTGCGTAGCTTCAAATATATTTCATCTCGACTCTTGCCTGAGGAACTCTTACTCAATCTATCCTGTAGAGAATGTCGCAACGCACCTGCAGAAGAACCACAACAATCAAATAAAAAACATCAAACGGTTGAAGAGAACCATCCCACAGTGTTTGTCACATTATCACTAAACTTCCTGTCATCCCACAGTATTTGTAAGGGATAAGCATCACAGACATCCCACAGGGCAGGTCAGTGATACCAGTGAAATCCTCAGAAAGATTATGATTTTTGCCAAGTATAAACATTTCCAGCCATAAAGACATGAAGTTGATCTAATTAGAGACTATCCGTAGTAGTTACTAACTTGCAGAAACTTGCTGAGATTTATTGTCAATCTGCAAAACAATTGATTTGCTGCTCAAAGAACCATCCCTCTGTAAATCGATGCTTATGGGCGCCCGTGTAGCACCATTTTCACCAGTTGGCTGAATGAAGAAGAGAAAAAATAAATAAATAAAGCTACTCCGGGTTCTATACATTATACGAAATAATAAAAAAGAACCACATAAAATCCAAACTTACCAAAACAGGATGACCAATTAAACTGTTCAAGACAGCAGATTTACCAGCACCCTGTCCAATTGTTGGTGCACCAAAAAAATTATTACATCAGGATCTCCAAACAGCCAAAGCAGTATTACACAGCATAAGAATGGACCCGAATGATTACAAAATAGACAAACAACACTGAAATCAGAAATTTTCAATTTGGCCCCATCTTCAAACAGATTCTCATACTTTCCAGGCATAAATAAAACATAAAAATGTGGACGTCCCAATTAAAACTCAAAATTGAAACATAGCATATTACTTCACATAGCACTGAGCTTCAAAATTTTACTGCAATTCAAATTCCAAAATTCCCTCAATTCCAAGCAAACAATTAAAAACAGTTTCATCTAAGTGTTATAAACGACATCAATTCCCACCTCTGCATTCACTGTTCATTAAAATCCCCAATAACAAAACACTTTCAAGCAATCGAACTATAATTTCTCTAACAAAAAGCGGTCACTGTAAATCAAGTACAACAATATCTAAATTTTCTCATTAAGCAATAATGTCTTTCAAAGCTAAATCTAAAATAGCACTTTCACTCAGTTTCCTATCCTCAGTTTTCACCATAACCAAACATATCAAATACCAAAACACATAAACTAGTCAAAATCCAAAGCTCAAGCATAGAAAAATCCCCACGAGCACAAAATCTCCAACCAACCTATACATACAAATATCTCTATACACGCGAAAACAAGAGCAGAAAGAGGAAGATGAAGGAACTCACAACATTGCCGAGAACAACGCAATTAAGAAAAGTGGAGGCTCTTCTAGAAGAAGAACCAGAGGAGCTTGAAATTTCGTCAACGTCTTCGTCGGCGAGCAGAGCCGAGGCCTGTCGCATCGACTCCGATAGCTGACACAACTCCTCGATCGCCTCCATCGACTCGAGCTTTCGAAGATCTCCGACGATCTGATTCTCAAAATTTTATGGATGAACGAAAATCGGAGAAAACTGAAATAGCGCAAAGAGATCGATCGGAGTGAAATCGGAATCGGAGAGATCTGAAGGAATTAGATCTCTCTCTCTCTCTGAGAAAATATTATGCGTTTGTATTTTTAGGGTTTGAACTTTGAATTGAATTTCAACGATTTGAAATGGGAAAAAAAGGACGAGAGGTAATGCGCGAGAAGAACCCTTTCTCTCTCTCTCTCTCTCTCGTTCTCTCCACTTTGAACTTTCTCTCTCTTATTTGAATCTCTTTTTTTTTTTTTTTTTTGGTTTATAACTTGGTTGCTTTTTTTTTCAATTTTAAAATCTCTCTCTCTCTTTTCTTAACAGTGTTGTTTTGCGTTTCTTTAATTTTTTTTTCTTCTTTTTTTCTTTTTAGATTGGATCTGAATCGGTTTGTGGGACCTATTTCGTCACAGTGACTAAATTGGTTCAATTTTAATATGAGTTTTTTTTTTTTTTTGAGAGGAATTTTAATATGAGTTAAATCTAAGCTGAAACTATTTTAAAATTTCCCTAGTTTTAATTTATTTCGATTTATTCATATTTATATTATAACCAATTTAGATATGCATGTATGTTGACATGTCAAATTTAAAAACTAATTTTCAGTAAGTATATATACTTAAAAACAGCAAAAATTTCCCCTAAAAAAAAAAAAAAAAAAATTTTAAATCTTGTATTCTAAAGAAATGGGTATTCAGGAAACATATTTGATTTAATTCTAAACCAATTTTATACACACAAAATTTTGCAAAATGAAAGTCAATTAATGGTTCCTAATTCCTATTAAATTCGTAAAAATTAAAAATTGTTTGTATTAACCTAATAGATTAGTTTAAAGGTTAATAAAGTCTGTTTAAAATTTTTAGCCCGCTTCAAATTACTCGGGGTATATTCTTGATATTCAGTAATTTAGAAATCTTTCTTAAAATATTACTAGCCTCTGAGCACGCGCTCACGCGCGTGCTCAGAGGCTCTTCTATTTTTTGGGTAAGGGTTAATTTAGAGCATTTATTATAATTTGGGATTACTACATTTTCCAATCACAAAAAAAACCTAAGGGTGTGATTGGAAAATTATTTCTCCACACATGAGATTTTTTTAAAGTTTTTTAATAAAATAAAACTTTTAAAATTGTTTAGAAATTTGTCTTACTCGGTTACTCCTTAACTAAAATTTAAAATTTTAGATAAGTAACAACTTAAAAATCTTAAGTTTTAGCTTATCTAAAATATCTTTCTCAAAAAAAAAAAAAAAACACTAATCTAAAAAAAATTAAAGAGTTTTAACTATTCATAAACACATCTGCAGATATTAGAAAAAAAAAAAAAAATCCTTACACCTACACGTTGAAGGCTTAATAAAAATTGGTTAGGATAATCAATTATCACTTTTTAAAAAGTCACCCAGAATACATGGTTCTTACTCGGTTACTCCTTTTAAAATTTTAGATAAGTAAAAACTTAAAAAGCTTAGCAAAATTGAAGACTTTTAACTGTTCATAAACACATCTGCTGGTATTAGCAAAAAAAAAAAAAAAAATTTCCTTACACCTACAAGACTAAAAAAAAAAAAAAAAAAAAAAACCCTATATCACACAAAATTTCAGTTGTCTTATAATTTGCTAAATCTAAATACTACAATTCTTTCTACTCGGACATGTAAAGGCACCAATGTTAATTTAGAAATAATTTTGTAATCTATCTAAATCGGTGGAGAATTGCAATAAGTATTTAATGAACGAATTACCTTAATCTTGTAGAGAAGCGTGAAAGTTCAATTTGAGGGCAGAGCGAATTACAAAACTAAGCAAAGAAAAATAAATTAATTGATTAATTAAACAAAAGAAAAATCTTACCATTTGAAAAATCTTCTTCTTGAGCTTGTCGCCTCCGGTTCCTTAGTTCGTTCTTGTTGAAGGACAGAATTTTGAAAAGTTCCACGGCACTAATAAAAAGTAACGTGATCCATGTGTTTTCTCTTCTATATTCAATTAAACCATACGCAGCTCCTTTTATATAAAGATGTAGCCACCGATAGAAGCGTATTTCAATTAGGAATAGGAATGGTAATGATTGAGAAGAGTTTTTGTTGATGTGCAAAAAAATTCTATTTCAAACAGGAATAATAGGAGTAGACGTGGGTTCAACTGAGAAGTTCTTTTTTTTATATGAGAAGTTCTGATGAAAATTATTTCAACTGACACTTTTTATTTATTTATTTATTTATTTTTTACGTGGGATGGTTTTTGCTTATTGTATTGGAGGGGTAGTTATTTTCTTACAAACGTACTGACACAATTTTTATCACTTTTTTTTTTTTTTTTTTTTTTTTTTAATGTGGGATAATTTTTGCTTATTTTATTGGAGGGGTAGTTATTTTCTTACAAACGTGAGTAGTGGGAAGTTCTTTTTTTGAGGAGAAAGTTGGGGAAGATTTATTGTACACGTTTCTTTATTTTTTTGACATCACTGGGGAGTTTTTTTTTTTTTTTTTTTTTGACAACACGTGGGAAGTTTTTTATGCTATTGAATAGAAGTAGGAGTTAATTAATGTACTATTTTAACCATATTTTTAAGTTTTAGATAGGGGTATTTTTGACAGTTTAAAAAGTAATAACTAACTTTCGTTTGCCAATTTACTATTTTAACCTCATTTTTAAGTTGTTGGTTAATTAATTTAGGGGTATTTTTGACCGATAAAAAAGTAATAACTAATTTTATGAATCCTCTTAATATATACAGATTTTTATATATTTATATATTTCCCATTTTGATTAAATTTTATGCCATGCCCAAATGCCATCTAACATTAGTAAGTTGTTTCTGGAATGAATCATTTAGCCAAGGGGAAACAAAATTTAACCAAAAAATATATACATAAGTGACAAATAGAATGAAGAGATTGGGGAAAAATGAATAGGAAAACGAAATTTCATGCAGTTGCTGGTGATTTTCGCGGCCATATCAACGTCAAAACAAGCTAGCTTTCTCCTTCCCCCACCCCACCCAAAAGACAAATAGACAATACAACACTTTCTCTTTAAGCAAAAACTACCCATAGGTACCAAAGCACAGATATGCAGTAATTAAAGCAGCATTTATTTCATTTCTTTTTTATGTCTTTCAAATGTGACTAAAACTAGTTGATGGATCATGATTTAAGTATACAGGACAGGTTCTCAGCCAAAAAAAAAAAAAAAGTAAACAGGACAGAACCAATCATTTTTCTTTGAGGAGCTAGATTTTAATATAAAAATATTATTTTTAGCATATAAAAAAAGAACATATATGAATCAAAGCAGATATGAAGTGGGAAATGTTGATAATGATTAAATGGAAAAAAAAATAAATAAATAACAAAGAGAAAGCTTTGTCCTTTTAATAGGGGAAAAAAATTAACTTCAGACATTTTAAGAAGCATGATTTAGTTAACTAATATTTTGATATCGCTTTTTTAATTTATTTAATTGATTTCCAATTATTCTAGCACATGATTGTTCACTTGAAATGGTGATTTTGTTCAAATTACTTCTATAATCATTATTTTATGAGTATAGTTTATTCATATATTTTATAAATATACTTTATTCATCACATATTTTGTGATTATTCATAGTAATATTGTTTTCATATTTGCACACAGACTCTCTCTCCCACTTTTTTTTTCTTGAAGAAACTCTCTCACTCTCTGTGTAATAACTCAACTGGTAGATTTAATACAAAGAGGCCCTTTCATGAGAATTCATAGGCCACGTCACCATAAAGTCCTCCAAAAAAAACCTTCTCCAAAAAAAGAAGGAACCAAACAATGAACGACCTTAAAAAAATCTGAAGTTAGTGGGATCCATCATGGTGATGCCACCGACCCTCCCACTTTGCAAATGTGAAATAGAATCTACGCATTTAGTATTTAATGTAAAACCATATGGTGAACTTGTTAGAATTAGAGGATTCCAAAATAACTGGACAGACTACTATTCCAAAATGAGAAAAGGTTGCGGCTGTTGTTGGACTCCGTAATATAAAATAAACATAAAGAAATCAAATTTGTTGCAACCTTTCTTCGAGGCTTTTTTTTTTTTTTTTTTTTTCTTCTTGTTTGATAAGATTTCCTCGAGGCTTTCAATATGGTATGTGTGTTAAAAATGGGCCGACACAAAATAGAGAGTCGGTTATCCTTCTTTGATGGAAAATGACATCTCCAATTAGAAAGGAGTCCCATCAAAAATCTTATATTTTGATTAGAAGTAATTTTTAAGTACTTTCGGTAAATGGTATTCTTTCTTCTCACAATTATGATAGAGTCTGCTCATTAAATTTATAATAAGGTTCATCGTGAATGTGAAATAAGGGAGTACCATTTCACTATACTACGAGACTACCCTAAGTATTTTTCCTCAACTGGTATCTAATGCAATTTTCAATGATAATTATATAGAGTTCAAACTTTGGGGGTGTTTGGTATATATGCATTTAAAAACATGTGTTTTGTTATTTGAAAACATGTGTGAAAATACGTGTAATGTTGTTTAAAAACTGAAAACATATGTTTAAACAAGTCTACCAAATAACCTCTAAATCTTGTTCTAATGTAACGGTCAAATTATCAACAAAAAGGGCTTTAAAAATCGGAATCCAAATACCTACAAAGATATGCATGAAGTTACAACAATTGTTGTATAAAATAAATTTCACAATATTCGAGGGAAAATATAATGATTAATTCAACGTTACTTTCACATAGAACTACTACATACGTCACTTTTATTGTACACGAATCATGACATGTTATCTTAACAAGAAGGTATTTGATATTAAATGATATCACGTCATCCATATCAAAATCAAATAAGTGCGAGATATGTGTGCAAAAATAGTTACCCACTAACACATGTATTTCATTTGTTACTAAGTTAGTTATTTTTTACTAACATGTTTCGCACTTATTGGATTTTAATATCGCTGGCATGGTATCATTTGATAGAAAATACTTTATCCATCTTAACAATTGTAAATATAAATTGTGAATTTATTGTATATCTGTACTTTTTGATAGAATTATTCATTCTTGAAATAATTGTTGATGGGTGTAAGGCCCGATAATCTGTGGCCCTGGCCCATTTATTCATTGAGGCCCAAGGCCCGAGTCGAGGAAGGTAATAGTCCAGGCTTGGTAATACGAGTACAAAATAGTCTTGGGACACATAGAGGACGATTCAGTCCTCGGCATGTCCGAGATCTCACCGAAAGGAATGGCAAAAACAGTATAGGAGCAGCTTTGAAAAAATCTAAAAATATCTAGGTCAATAGAGAAGGATACGTTGGAAAGTGTAACGACCAGGGAAAGTGCTCTTCGCCATTCAATATACTTTTGTGAGCCATACTCTCCAGCTTTTACAACCACCCCCAACCACTCTGGATATGGGGTGATGGGACAAGTATTAGTCTTGGAAAAGTCGATCCTACACGTGGACGAAGGATAAGGAACACATGCTAGTATAAAAAGAAAAGTAAGCAATCTAGAGCGGGGACTGGGAAAAATGGCCAAAAACCGTAGCTTTCGGCCCGCCTCCAGGAGAAAGACTCCTAGGGCGAAAACGACTTAACCATGTATGAACACCACGAAAAACCCACCGTTTGATGATCGAGGCTTAGCCTTTCAAACCTATGCTCTATAAATGATATTGTTTGGGCCTTTTTACGTGCGAACCCAATACTGCTACGGTTCGTTACTAATCGTGTCCATACAATTGGCGCCATCCGTGGGAAAGGCTTGTGTGTTGGCATAGTCGGTAGGTCGAGACAGTTCCCTTATCATTTCTAATAGTCGGTTGTAGTGTTCTAGTGTAAAGTTCCACTAGGGGTTATGTTTCTTTACTAGGGGCTACGTTTGAAAGCGTCGGCCGCACGGATGGTTCTAGGGGCTTGGCCGAGGAGCTAATTCCCCCCAAAACTAAGGTCTCATGCCATAGCCAAGGGGTTAATTCCCCCAACTACTTATCAATATCTATCATGTTTTAGACAGAACCAAGGTATTGCATGGTCCTCGAACTCAAACCTATGGGGAAACCAACTACTTATCAAAATCAAGTTTTGGACAGAACCAAGGTATTGCATGGTCCTCGGACTCAAACCCGTGGGGAAACCAACTACTTATCAAAATCAAGTTTTGGACAGAACCAAGGTATTGTATGGTCCTCGGACTTAAACCTATGGGGAAACCAACTACTTATCAAAATCAAGTTTTGGACAGAATCAAGGTATTGCATGGTCTTCGGACTCAAATCTATGGGGAAACCAACTACTCAAGGAGAATTTTAAGTTACTCAATCCTCGGACCAAACACCAGAAAAAGGTTAAGGCTACGAAAGTTATTAGGAAGATGGCAAAACGCCTTATTATTCAAAGAACCTTTGTAGGTCTTTGTTCATTTTGGGTATCCTCGGGTGATTATTTCCTACACGGCATCGGGCATTCCGCCATCACCTCGTTTAAGTTTGGGGCATGCAACCCATTTTCAGGTCGGTCTTTTTGTATACAATACCTCCAATACGTTTATAATAGTATCTTTTATCTTTAGTAAGGATTTTCGGTCCTAAGTATCGTTTTCTTGGGTCGGCATTATTACGCTAGATAACTCTAATAAACCCATCATAATATACTTTTCTTTTTCCTGGTAAGGATTTCCGCCTTAAGTGTCATTTGTTTAAATCGGCATTCTTACGCCGACTAACTTCGATAAGCACGGAGCAAGCTCTTTTTATTAGTGGGGGTTTCGGTCCTAGGCATCGGTCAAAGTGTAAAAATAAAAAGAATTCACAAGATAGTATGTCTATTCACGGCGTAACCATTTCAGAAATAAAGAGATAGAACATGTGAAATAAAGCAATAACGACTTTTATTAATATAAAGAGGTATTACAACGTACAAAGAAGGGCTTAAACAAGCCTATACAGAAAGTGGATTACAAAAACAATAAAAAATAAAAAAAAAAAAAAAAAAAAACAACAACAACAACAACAACAATAAGACAAATAAACAATGGATGTCTTTTTTAACTCGTCTCCGAAGTCCTTCCAAACTCGCCCCAAATGAGCGCCCATATTGAGAGGAGGACCTTCTTTAGAGAAAGAAGGAGGAGAAGAAGAGAAAGAAGGAAAAGCACCAGGATCGATCCGGTGGTGGAAAGAAGAAGAAAGAGAGGCAAAAGGAGGTACCGGTGAACGAAGAGAGGAAGAAGCGGGGGCACTTAGTCCCTGCGTCGCCCCGACTCCTAACACGCTGGTGCCATGTTAGCTATGCTCATGAAAGAGCGGCTGGTACTGATAATGGGTGACCCGAGCTTAGTCGCGCCGAAAGTTTGACGCGACGAGCCCTCGCCGGATTTTGGGTGAAAGAAGGGTAAGAAGTATCTTGAGTCTCTGCCATCCCCGCCCGACCGAGCCATTTTTAGCTTCATAAGAACATGGTATTTCTAAGAAGGGTATGGTTTCTTCATTACTCACTCCTATCTTAAACGTATCACAATTTAAGGTGTAACTAGCAGATAAAGTAAACTCTAGAGGTGGCTAAGGGTTTTGGTTTTCGGAAGGATTAAAAGGGTCTCTATATGAAAGAAATAACCTTATGCCTTTCTTCTTATATGAAGGCCAAAACGAGAGGTATTTAATCTGTCCAGATTTCCAAGAAAACTTCTAAACTAGAATATACCCGTTCCACTTCTCCACACCGTCAAATACCGTCGAATTTAAATGGTCTCGTAAAGGGAAATCATTAAAGGTGCGTTTTGGATAACGAAACGGAAGGAACGCATTGTGAATGAATTCGGAAGGAATGTCTCGTAGTCCGGTATGATTCCTGGGTAGATGAAGAGATACCAATATTAATGAAGGGCAGAGTTAAACGAGCCGTAATAAAGGCTTGGCATTACCAAAACCCTCCTCTCTAACTAAGAGGTCGGACAACAGGATTTTGAGGGGCTATTGTAGGGCCCGATAATCTGTGGCCCTGGCCCATTTATTCATTAGGGCCCAAGGCCCGAGCCGAGGAAGGTAATAGTCCAGGCTCGTGAATACGAGTACAAAATAGTCTTGGGGCACAGTAGAGAATGATTCAGTCCTCGGCATGTCCGAGGTCTCACCGAAAGGAAGGGCAAAAACGGTATATGAGTAGTTTGGAAAAAATCTAAAAATATCTAGGTCAATAGAGAAGGATACGCTAGAAAGTGCAACGACCAGGGAAAGCTGCCCATCTTGTCATTCAATACTCGCTTTTGACAGAGCCATACTCTCCAGCTTTTACAACCACCCCCAACGACTCTGGATATGGGCTGATGGGACAAGTATCAGTCTTGGAAAAGTTGATCCTACACGTGGACGAAGGATAAAGAACACATGCTAGTATAAAAGGAAAAGTAAGCAATCTAGAGCGGGGACTGGGAAAAATGGCCAAAAACCGAGCCTTCCGGCCCGCCTCCAGGAGAAAGACTCCTAGGGCGAAAACGACTTAACCATGTATGAACACCACGAAAAACCCACCGTTTGATGACCGAGGCTTAGCCTTTCAAACCCACGCTCTATAAATGATATTGTTTGGGCCTTTTTACGTGCGAACCCAATACTGCTACGGTTCGTTACTAATCGTGTCCATACAATGGCTATTCTTGAAAAAAAAAATTAAATAATTGTTCATGGCAATATCATCAACTCATTCTAACTATTTTCAAAGTTTTCAAAATATTTTCAAACAATCTAGGATGCTTGAAAGTTGAAACATATTTTATCAAATTAACACTCATATTTTTTGGATAAATGCTATGTCCACAATATTTTCACAACAAATCCTAGGTGGCAGGTTGTTATTGATTGTTATTGTTGAAGCAAAAAAATAATCTCAATGGTAGGTTTAAATTTGAACTAATAACAACTAACCACCTATGATTTGTTTTAAAAGTTACCAAGGTTTTTGTGTGGAGTTGTGGTGTGTTTTTATATTAGAACCCTTTTTCCTCTCCCTTGTGTGTGTGTGTTTGTTTCTAAAAAAAAAAAAAAAAACCTATGATTTGTTGTGAAAATATTATGGATGTAACTCTTCTCTATCTTTGGATCAAAATCAACAAAACTTATTTACCATGACCAAAGGAGTAAATGCTAGCATCAAACCATGATCAAATTCTAAATACAAAACGTCCCGACTATCAATTCATTTCAAACTCTATGGTTTGATAAATTTTTACTTGTTTTGATTAAGGTGGGGAATGAATGATAATTAAAATCTTATTTCATCTTATAAAGGAGATCAAACAATATCATTAAGCTTACAAAACTCTTGGCATACATCTTTATTTTCTTAATTAAGGAATTCCACTTGACCTAATCCAAGAGTTTGATGGGTTTTTTTTTTTTTTAGATAGAAGTTTTATGGAGTTTAACCTATCATCATAATACATGTCATCCTTGCTAGGGATGATAACAAAGAGAAGCGGATCTAGATCATGGGTTATCTGCCATTGCCTCGCCTTGCATGTCGAGATAAGTTGTCTTGTCCCATCTCTGCTCCCCCACGAGGGCCCTATAAGGTTCTACCCTACCTTGCAAGATCCCACCCATTTTAATTCACCCTACCTTGCCTCACACATATTACAATAATATGATTTTTTAAAAATCACAATTAAATTGATCACACCAATCAAACTAATTTTTATCAAGCAATTCAATAATATAAACCAAAGTATCTAACAATACAGTAAACAAAATAAAAATTTTAGTACTCAAGTAGTTTGATACTTAATAATATAAATTAGTAAAGATCCTAGGGGTGTTTCTGCAAATATATGCGAGATAGGGAGGGGCAGCCTAAATCCATCTCTACCCTGCCCCCAAGATGCGAGGCAAAAATCTCAGTCCATCAAGTGGGATTGCGTTGGCTGGGTTGAGTCCAAACATGGCATAATTCTTGTGCCATACATCTTTCTTAGGGGTACCATTATAATTTAGGTTAAAATCACAAGTTCAACACACTATTTCAAGTAACACATGAGAATTCAATGCATAACTTTGAATGATTATTTTTATTAAAATATTTTTTTAGCTAAATAACTTTGGGAACCTGTTTGTGCTCCATAAGGGTGGAACTGAATTTAGGACTCACAAATAAAGATTAGAGAAAATTCATCCCGAAATTAGAAGTCCAATGTTTAGTGATTTGACTGATTTCACATTACAACAATGCTTGTGATGCACCTTATTATGTGACTTTTGAACACGTCTATATTACACATATTGATGATTAATCTATTGAATTATAGTAGTTTGTAATTGATGAGAATTTAGATCATTCGAGAGAAAAAAAAAAAAGGAAATTCTAATGAGCGTTCTTAGGGCATTGTTTAATAACCCATTTTAGAAAAATTTTGACATCACTTTTATGGGAAATGCAAAAAGTTATCAAAACATTAATTATTATTATTTTTTTCCTTTTATTTTTCCATAAAAACTTCCTTTTACTGGATTGTTAACCAATACTCTAAGGGCACTCGTTAATATGACCCAAAAAATAAATTATAATGGAAGCCATTATAAGTATTGACCTAATGTTCCTTTTGATTGGAGAACTTTTTTTTTTTTTTTTTAAGAAGAGTTTCAACTTATGACATCTCTTCCTAATGATAACTTTTTAATTGGAGGAATTGGTTCACATATTTGGGTGGTGAGTGGAGTATTTATGTAGTAATATTTTTATGGTTCGGTAGAAATGTTTAAAAAATTATTGAAAAGCCAAAACAACTAGACCAATGAAAAGATGTAGTATTTATTATGTAACTTTATTATTTTATTATTATTTTTTTGGAAAATAAGTTTTTTTTGTTGCTGATTTTTGGAAAATAAGTTAAAGAAAAATGTTATATTCATAATATTTTTTACAAACAAATCATAAATAATAGATTATTTTGGGTTGATATTGAAAAACCAAAACAACCAGACCAATGGAAGAATGTAATATTTATTATGTAACTTTATTATTTTAGTATTTTCTTTTTGAAAAAATCAGTTTTTTTTTTTTTTTTTTTTTTTTTTTTTTTTTTTTGAGAATCACTTGGTCTCTGGAAAATAAGTTAAACTAAAGGGAAATGTCATATCTATAACATTTTTTTAAAACAAATCATAAATAACAGATTGTTTCGATTTGTCATTTGTGAGAAAAAAATGTGATTTTGATGGTAAGTTCAAATTAAAATCAATAATAATTTATCATTTATAATTTATTGTGAAAATGTTGTGGTGGATTGGTCACCCTTTTTTTACTTTGAAAAAAATATCGAGATGAAATAAACAACTCAATGCAATTCTTGTTAGACCATTTTCATTTTTAGTAAATACATTTTTTTTTTCCAAAGGAAAAAATAGAAAGAAAGGAAAACCATGAGATCATAAAAAATCTTTCTTACCTATTCATCTTTTTCACACCGCCATACTTCTTTTCCACAACCTTCGTATTTCCCAAAATCCCTAAACAGAGTAAACTCTCACATAGCTTTTGGCCTTTGGCTCAGCAACACACACAGACACAGACACATACAGAGACAGAGACACAGAGAATGTTTAAGAAGGCAGTGGAGGCAAAGTCACACCAGAGGCTGTCAGGGGCAGACAGGAAGAAGCTTAAACGCACCGTCAGAGACCGTTTCCCTGCAGCCTCGGATGCCGACATCGACGCTTTGTTCCCTCCCAAGGTTTCTTCTTTCTTTTCTGATTGGTTACAATCTTGATTATCCTATGTGCTATTCCAAGTTTGCTCATGTGGGTCTTGGGATTTGGCTTCAAATTTGTTGTCTTTTCTGAACATTGATTCTAGTGACTGTATATTGAATAAAATTTTCATTATAGTTATTCATGTTGTTCTTTAATGTTCATGACACACGGGGTGGTATGTACAAAAATTGGCCCATTTTATGTTTTGGGTGTTAGTAGTGAATGCAAATTGTATAAATTTCATTTGGGTACTCAAGTTGTTAATGTTGTTGTTATTATTATTAGTTGTTTGTGCAATTTGGTGGGCATGTACAAATATAAGTCCATGTTTTATTCAATGGGTGTAGCTTTGGTCCCAATCTTTGGCATGTTAATTCATTCTATAACTGAATATGATGCTGTTAATGATAATGGGGCACGTTGGGCAAGAACCTTACTTAGTGGCATTGACTGGTCTCTTTTATGAGGACAACAATGGTTCAAATCCCCACCCCCACTAGTTGTATCAATTGAATTGTCAAGAAAGATAATGGGGCATGACTGGATGTGCTATAGAAGCGATATGATCATACGTAATGAACACTTTTTATCATATACTTATTTGCATTTTTATGTTAAGGCAATAACGTTGGTTTATTTTGAATGAGCCCATTGTAAATGATTCCATTTGCACTGAGTGTGCATTGTTTTTTAGATTCAAATTTTCAAATAAATCGGTTTTTTTATTAAGCTTTTGAATTATTAGTTATGGCGAAGTATTTTTTATTTATTTAGAGAAATTGTTTTTTTTTTTTTTAAAGTTCCTATGATGCATGCAATAGAAATAATTGGCTATTTTTTCTTGGTTGGGATTTTGCACTTCAAAGGTAATATAGTATTGCTCTCGAGGGACTCTAAATGAAGTCATACACCTTGTTTGAGAAGTCTTTTTCCCTCCGACTCATATTGTTGATCCTCTATTTCATTTTGAGATGTTGCAAGATGTGGTCTTCTATACCAAGAGCCTTTTAGGCTAGCTCAGTGGCATTGCCTGCCCTTTTTTATGTGGAGAACTAGGGTACAAATCCCCACCTTTTATATGAATGACAATGATATTAAATGATGTTCCTTTAAAAAATTGGATTTTCATTGACAATATGTAACCATAGTAGTACCATCTAGATGGAAAATGCTTAAATAAATATCTCTCCCTGGTTGATGCCATCCTAGTAAAGTTGTGATGCTTTTATTGGTTTTATGTGCTAATCATCCACTGCAATTTTTATTTAAAAATAATATATCAGGCTGAGATAACTGTTGCAAAGTTTCAAAATCGAGTCCATGTATATGCTGTAGAAGGAGGCTTTCCTATGTTTTTTGATGTTGATGGGCGAGGCACAGAAATATATCCCACAGGTATTTGATTATCTCTCAGTAACTGGTTTTGTCTCCTGTATTTTCATTTGCTTTTCAAAAGTATCTGACATTGTGCCAGTGTTTTTGTTATTATCCAATTTTTTTTTACTATTGAGAAATGAAACCAAAACTTGGATGTTGTTTTCCTTTCAATAATATAATAATCCATAAACTTTGGGGAACATAAAATTCTGTTAATGTCACTAATCATGACTCATGATTTTTTGAAGAAGGATGTGTTTGCAGTAATATTGATCAAATGTTTGGAGGCTTTTCTCTAGTTTTATTTATTTTATTTTATTTTTTATAATTTAATTTAATTTAATTTTTTTTTTTTTTTAATTTTATAATAATTGACATGTTTGTTGGATTTAATAGCTTATTTTCCATTGCAGTGTTTGCTCTATGGAAGGTTCCTGATCTCTTGCCTGTTTTCATGCTAAAGGGGGGTGAGGTTTCACGATTCATCATTGGAGGGGCAGATTTGATGTTTCCTGGTATCAGTGTACCTGTAGAAGGTCTACCTTCATTTCTAGCTGGGGAAACATGGGCTGTAAAAGTCCCTGGTAATCCAGCTCCCATTGCGGTATGAAAGTTTGGAACTTTTTCATGTTTTTGGGGATAAGTAACAAATGTGCTCTGGAATATTTTCATTGCAGTGGTGTCAAAGCTCTTGTGAATTGTTTGCTGGCATATTTGATTGATCTTGATGCAGGTAGGAGCAACCACTATGAGCAGCACTGAAGCCTTAAAAGCTGGGCTGCGGGGAAAGGCATTGAGAATCACTCACCATTATCATGACATACTATGGCAAGTATCGCTGGAAGTGTATATATTTGAGAATGATTTAAAATTTTAAACAACTTTACAATTTATATGAAACCTTCGTGTTGTTTTACAGGGAATCAGTTGAGGGCCGCTATGTGCCAAATGCTGGCTTTTTTGAAGATGTTGTGTTTGAGGATCCTGCTTTACTGCAGTCCGGCCAAGCTTCTGATTCATGTGAAGGTTCTACTGATGTGTCAAATGGGCAGCGGAATGGTGACGATAACATTGAAGTTGGAGAAAATGTTGATGTAACTGATGTCTTTGATGAAGCTAATCATGCTTCAAGTTCATCAAAACAGATTGATGTCGACAATGCTACTGCTGAAGAAATAATTGGCGGAGTTGGTGATTTGAAGGTGACAGACAACGTTTTATCTGAGGATTTGAATGTCCAACATACTCTATCCACTGAAGATGTGGATGCTCTTTTGGATAAATGCCTTTTGCAAGCCTTGCATACAACAATTAAAGACAAAGATCTTCCTATGCCTGGCAGTACACTATGGTATGTAAAATGCCCTAATCCACCTACATTCAGAGGCTTAAGCTGCAGTTTTGTGACTTGAGTGCAGATCAGTGAATTTTCTGTGGGTTAGCTTTATGACAGAATTATTATTATTATTATTTTTTTCCAATGCCATTTTTCCTAGTTAATTAGTAAAAAGATAGTGAACTTGGGGACTTGCACCCAAGCACCTATTTCTAAAGAGAAAGAGAGAGATCCCATCCCTTGAAGTGTATCAACTAGTGAGTTTCACTTTCTTACAGGAAAAAATAATTGATCAGTGTTTCAAAATATAAATATCATGTCTTCTGTGATGGTTTGTCTAGAATTTTCTATTTTTGTGGTTTTTTTTCCGAACTGAAAAGAGATGGTATATAGAGGCAAAACATGATACTTTGGGGCGGGAGTAAATCAGGCTTAAAATACCATTGCTGTCTCATGGGCTAGTAGAAAATTGCACTTTGCATCGCATATATATATTCATGTACTTGAGATCAAAAATTTTTCAAAATGACTCACATTGTACTCTTTACTTCATTAACCATTGTTTCTGTGTATTCCTTTTCTAACATATCTAACACATGCTGCTGCTTTGTGGTGGTGTAGGGCAAACCATGTATTACCTTGTAGGCCTTCAGGAATCACTCTAGACATCAAGAAATCATCCCATAAGAAATTATCGAAGTGGTTACAAGCTAAATCGTCTATGGGACTGGTGTGTCTTGTACAGCATTCCATGAGTTATTACTGTTAATTTATAGTTGGTTTTCAAAAATTTTATGAGTGGTTTCATCTGGTGCTGTTTGGTTGCAATGAAAATCCAAAATAGTCATTTGTTTTTATAATGGTGGTATGATATCTGAAAGATGAATTAGAATATCTGATTGCATTAGTTATTTTGGAGACAATTTTGGAAACATTAATCCATAACCATGGAAAATGCATATAGGAAGTTTTGGAGGGTATGCCATTGTGAACTCAAGTTCCCACTTCATTGTATCAGGAACCTATATAACAACCAAGGTAGAATGTTAAATGTGTTGTTGGCCTCAACTTTTCACTTTTCTCTTTGAATAATGGTATTTGAGGGTTTTGTAATAATTTGACAGGTCTTTTCCACAGTTTTTTTTTTTCTTTGGGTTGATAGTAATAAATTTTAGAGGCATAAGATTTTTCTGTTAAAACAACTTTCAGATTAAAGCAAAATACCTTTGCTGATCCTTTAGGACCATTTGTAATTTTGCATTTCCATTGAAACTTTGTGCTAATGATTTGTTTCTTTTGAGTTTGTAAACAAACCCTATGCACATGTCTAGTTATCAATGCTCTTTACAAAAATCTGTAGTTAGGGGTCAAAGTGATTGATGACCTTGTTTAATGAAAAGGCAGTATGTGGATCTAATGGAGGCAGGATTCTAGATTTTTATGCGTGAGGGCCTTGTGTGCTTATTACTTTATTGTTTTTGTATTCTGTTTACTTATCTTTTTCTTTACAATGATTATACAATATGAACAGATTTCTGTAAAAGAAGATAAATATAAAAAGGAGGTTATGCTATTGTCTGTTAACCGCAATAATGTGGAGTACTCATCCTTCAAGCCTGAGAAACGACAACTAGAGAAAAATGATCAGATCAGTGATCATGCTGCTAATGAAAGTCGGTCAAATAAAGTGCTTGACGTGGCAGAAATCTATAAACCAAGTGTACATGTCAATCCCATTTTTGCTTCTGTAGGAGCTGATACAGGAAACCTTTATAGTGCCTCAGAAGCCACTGATATTGTCTTCAAATATGTTGAGAAAGAAAATCTGGTGAAGCCAACCGACAGGTCCATTGTAGTCCTGGATCCCATATTATGTGATGCACTGTTCAAAGGGGCCATAAAAAAAGGATCAAGGTACCCAACAGAAATTCATAAAAAAGATTTAGGGGCGGCATTCATAAGCCGGATGCAACCTCACCACGTTGTGACAAGAGGAAGTGAGTCAGTTGTTCGTAAAGGTGCTCTGAAAGCAATTCAGATATTGACAGAACGGCGGCAAGGTAACAAAAAGGTGACTAAACTTTCAGGGATGGAATCATTTTTGATTGATGCTGAAGCATTGGCATCGGAGCTTCAGAAAAAGTTTGCTTGCAGTACATCAGTGACAGAATTACCAGGTATCTTATCCTATCTTATCAGTCTTGATGATATTGAGAATTTTATGTTTGGTGGTGGTTATCAGTTGGCAAACATAGTGAGTTATTATTTTCTGGTTTAGAGTTTTTGTTCATTTGTTAATAAACGCTATGGTGCTTCTGCTTTCTTTTGTTTTTGAAGAATGTAAGCCTACTTTGTAGATAAACAATGACTCAATTTCTCCTTATTTCAAGTCAGTCTAGCTTGTCCATGTTGTTTCCAGGTTTTTGACGTACATCACTAAGTGCCTTCATTTCTATTTTTGTTTCACCTCCGGAATAACTAGTGGCTTGTATTTGTATGACTTATCAGACTTATCATCTTATGTGGCAAATGCATTCAGCTAAATTCATACTCCTGTTGATCTGAAATTTTAAAAGTTTTATTTTTATTTTTTCAGGTAAGAAAGGACATGAGGTTTTGGTACAAGGTGGAGTGATTGATGATCTTGCGAAACATCTAATTGAACAATATGGAATCCCTAAGAGATACATTGAAGTTCTTGATAAAACCAGGAGATGATAGGCTGAGATGTGGTTCCTTTTTCCCCCATTGTTATTATTCAAGTTCAATGCGCTTAAAGATGTGTATTTCTTGTGGTGCAATAAATGTCTGTATTTGGATTTCTGTGTTGCTTTTGCGCTGCTGTTTTGTGTAGGCAGCAGCATGCTGTGATGTGAGGCTTGATCAAATATTTTCATGCTGCATGTGTGATGTTAGTGAATTTTTATGCATATGTTCTTTAATTATATAGTTGTCAATTAAGCAAAAAAAGATGTATATCAAGGACTCTGCTCAAAATCATGGGCAACCTCAGGTCATGCACTATCATCAGTAGGAAGGCCTGGCAGCAAAACACTGGTGGCCTTGTATGCTTTGGAATGCTTGCAATTCTGAGGATTTTGAACGAGTATTGGAATTGCTAAATTTATAAGCATTTTAATATTGCACCTTGTATCCTTATACAAATTAATCTGGTTCACACAGAATTGGATATCATTCAGAGAATTATTCTAATTGGTTTTTGTTTTGTTTTTGCTCCAAAGGCCTCTTCTTAGGTTTTTTGTTAAGTGGGATTGTTTACTTTGTACTGATACTGGACTGTTAAAAAACTTTTACTGGGTCAGCAAGTGTCCTAGCAATGAGAGCTTGAAGCACTCTCTCCTCTTCCTTTCATTGTGAGCCCAAAAGTTCACTGGCCTTGGGCATGTGTGGCTCTCATTGCTTATATAAACTTAATAATTGAGATTATTATTATAAGAATAATTGAAAAGTATTGGAGACTTAACAAAATCTTGCAATATTTTCACGATAAGTGAGGTGTCAAACTAATATAGTACAAAATAAAATGAAATAAAAATATTATATTGGGATTCATTACAACTCAAAATTAGGGTGACGTGAAAATATTGTGAAATTTTGTTGTGTTCATATTTTTTCTCATTGAATTAAATTTGACGTAAGATGGAAGTTCCATGCTGGAACTACATACATGAGTCTCATTTGCTGTGTCTCCTCATTGTGCTTTGTTATTTCAAGACAACTGATCTTACTCCCAAACAAGATGCAATAACATATTAGTTCATATGGAAAAGAGAGAATAATGCATCTCATGGTATTGTTCCTTAACTGAAACAACGATGGAAGACAAAGGGATTGAAAAAATTAAGATTCAAATTGGGATTTTCCTAAACCACATCTGTGCGCAATGCAGTGGATTGAACAGGTTTTAACCACGCGATTTCCTCTTTTAGCCTTCTTTGTATGCATCTATGTCTTAAGAAATTTCATTTGTAAAGTTTTTTCTGCTATCCAATCAAGCGTTTGAGTTGCAATCAGAAGCTAAAAATTAATTGAAACAAAACTATTTATTTTGTATATGAATACCAACATGATTTGTTTTTCACAGACACGCTTCCTATTATTTTTTTCTTTCTCGTTCAGTAACCCACAAACAAGTATCCAAGGCCTGTAAACACTGTTTTATTAGAACCTTAATAATATCATATGCATGAAATCCCTCACCTCCTTAATCATCAAAGAATACTCTGGCAACTCAGGAAAAGCATAAAATGAGTGAAACGCATTCTCATACTCGATCAAATTTGCTTCTTTCAATTCCCAGCTTTGTGCAACCCCTCATAGTACTTCTTTTGCCAATCCTGTAAAGGGTCGAACCCTCCAACAAACACAATCGTCGCTGGGAAATTCGCCCTGGAAATATCAACTGAATTTGGCCCGAAAACATTAGCAGTTGCATGGTCTCGGTTCGACCCTTCTGGTAAAAAAGCCTTCCAAAACCAGTCTGTATGTTCCATGTTAATTACTGGAGCTCCATCAAGTTTGTTCTCAGATTCTGTGCGTTCTTCTCCACCAAAAAATGGCTGCAAAGCTATAAGTCCAATAACTTGCAGCTTAAGAAACTTGGACTCACTTGCTTTGAGTGCCACATGGTGCGCTATATTGCCTCCTGCACTGTCTCCAGCGAGAAAACACTGCTTCAGATTAGCATTTTGAGGAAAGCGTTCCAAGTTTTCTTCATCATTGAACTTTAAGACGTCGAAGCCATCCTCGTATTGGCATGGATACTTATGCTCCGGTGCAAGCCTGTAGTTGACAGAGACGATAATGGAGGGGATTTCTCGAGCGAGTCTTAGGCAAAACTTGTCAAAGGGTTTTGCATTGGCTGCCATTACAATAAAGCCACCTCCATGGAAGTAGAAAATGATGGGGAGGCTGGTTGCTGTGGTTGTGGTAGTGGTGGGTGTGTAGAGGCGGAACCAAAGTTTGCGTGAGGGGTCGACTGTGATATCAAAGCTTTTGACACCATTGAAGGGTTTTTGGAAGGAGAGGATTTGAGGTCGAAGAGGTTCAAGAAAGTACGATTGACAGTGCCGTTTGAATTGAGAGAGTTGTTAACGGCAAAGGAGTGAATGGATAGGAGGAGACGGAGCTTCCATGGAAGGTGTGGTGATAACATCGGTTGTTGTTTCTGAGCCATGTTCTTGTGTGTGAAAATAAATAAAACTTGATTAATGGATGGGTTTAGATATTGATTATACTTGTTTTTAATAAGCTATTAATTAATGTATTTGCTGAAAACAATGCTTAATAATGACCCTTCCATCCGGCGGGCAAAGCAAGAAGTGGTAGTGTTGGTCAAATCGACAAGAAAAATGAAGCTTGAAAGCACCGATGGTTTGACAGTTTTTCTAGAACTACACTTATTTGTCACAACTTAATAATATCTTAAATAGTGAACAATCTGTTTTACATGAACTTGTCATATTTGATTTCCACCATATATTTACATTTTCATAGCTTTATAATTGTGGCAAAAGTGTGGAACAAAAGTTGTATTCTTAAACTTTTTATGGTTTAGTTGGTTTCATAGACGGAGTTAGATATGGTTACCCTTTCCCCCTAATTTTTATTTTATTTAAAATATTAATGTGTGTATATATATATATATATATATATATATATAGGTATTAATTTTAATAATTTTGTTCTATAAAATTAAATTTTTTTCCCTTGACAATATCATCAATTCTTTTATGAGTAATGCTATAGTTACAAACTTTTCTATAATATTTTTACTAATGGTTGAGGTAGCAAACTCTTATTGGTTTGCATTTTAGCCCACCACTTACATCACATTTTTACTTATCAATAATTATTCACCACATAAGTAATTTGTAAAAAAGTTTATAACTATAGCATTTTCTTCATTTTAAAGGCCATAAAGAAATTAATAGATCTAAATTTAAAACAAAATATACAAGTCCAACAAAAATTACCAACAGTAAAGTTAAAAAACAATTAAACCCAACCTACCTATTTTACCCAAAATAATCAACCCATCCTTAAAAAATTTCTAAACAAAATATTTTTTTTTCCTTACCTAGCACACATGCAACAAAGATTAAAAAAAAAAAAAAAAACACCACAATGGTTAAGCAGTAGAGTTCCGAAGTCACGTAGCTAATAGTAAACCACCCCTTATCTCCAAATTCTAGCTCCGTCCCTATTTATTGCACTTCCTTTTTTTTCTTCCATTTCTTCGGGAGATAAGTAGATATGGTACTCTGGGCTGAAAATTTTGGAAAATAGTTGTACTTTTTTTTTTTTTTGAGCAAAAATAGTTGTACTTGGTTTGTTGGTTCAGGGAAGTGTTTAATGTGTGTACAGATATATATTGGACCAATTCTGGTTGATGATCCT
The DNA here is from genome assembly GCA_028216015.1 of Quercus dentata. Lineage (NCBI taxonomy): Eukaryota > Viridiplantae > Streptophyta > Magnoliopsida > Fagales > Fagaceae > Quercus > Quercus dentata. The sequence continues at coordinate 30,008 of CP116452.1, read as the reverse complement.
TATAATGTTGCTAAAAGTTTGGAGATGTGCTATCGCGATTGGTGAAATTGTTGAGGCACATCAACAATAGAATCAAAGAAAAACCCTAAACCAGATTTGGCCCATTTCTCAACCTGTGGTGAATTACTGACAGTAAAGTTCAGCTTTCTCCAAGCTTCCAAAAAATTCTATGTTAGAGTTTACCCTTTGGGAGTAAGGACGATTTCTAGAAATCTATTGAAATCCAAATGTTGCTATTACCAAGTGTGGGCACTGCGCAATTAATGAAGTGAGAGAAATTTCTAGAGAAAGAGAGAGATTAATTTGGTGAATTTAACATCTTCACAATTTTTTATTCGAGTTTGGTGAAAATTATTGTCTACTTTAAGAGTATACTCCCTCCCTCTCATAGAGGGGTGGGTCACATTCACCATGAGGTCCACCACTCTGTGAGAGGGAGGGATCATACTCCTCAAGTATGCAATACCAACCCGGTTCAATAAAGGGGCTGTTTAGGCTTAGGGTTTGAAATGGGTTGTTGAGTTGATTAAAGAAGGCTTATAGGTCTGCAAAGCACACAATGTTCTCAAGAAAGGTTCTTAAAGCTGGTTTTATTAACCAATTACCTCCAGTGGACTTCGCAATGGCCTAGAATTTTGATTAATTAACATCCTTAATTCACTCATAGTTGGCTGTTGGATGAATCGAACCTCAATTGTATAGGCTGCTACGTATACACCAATCTAGTTGACTGTTGCTGAAGCTTAATTAGCTACTGATTTAAAGTCATCTTTTGCCAACTGCCATGCACAAATGTGAAAGCCATTTGGATGCTCTGCATCAAATTTCCGTGAACCACCCTGGGTCAAGTTACTCTAATTATAGGACTTATGCATCCACCCTCGCCTCCACAAATCAATTAGTCCCATTTAATTATAATATATTGCTCACCCCGTAATTCAAAACCTTTTCCCTCTAAACTTTTGTGCAGGGAGAGGTGCAAATTCAGTTACAAAACCCTTGACTCGCTTCATTTTATTTGTGAGGAAATCTGTTAATTTGCTTTCAGTTCAATTAGTATTAAGATTAACTTTAATTGAAATTGATTCATTTTATTATTCATATTAAATATTACAAATCTAAATATATGCACGCAATATTGTTTTATTTACAATTTTAAATGACGAGACATTATGTATATTGTTAGATTTAAAAAAAATAAAATTTTAACCATAAATAATAGACTTTCTCAATAATTTCACTAGACATAAAAAGGATTATATTCAATTGAACTATATTAGTGCAATGCAATTTAATCATGCTATGTTAGGACATTCTATATACACATATATAGTCATTAGGAAATTTCATTTGTAAATTAAAGCTTTTTCTACAATCCAAACATTGAATTACAAGCACATGAATAACTTCAAGAAGATGATTTATTAAAAATTTATTTTTAACCACATTCATTTATTTTTCACTACAATTTCTCTTTTTCCATTCTTATAGGGTTTTTTTTTTGGTTCAGTTTCAAAGGGTTATTTCTCTTCTTGGTTTGTTGTTAGTGTTTACTTTGTACTGATACTGGAGTAATTGGACTGTTAAAATAAAGACTTTTAGAGGGTCAGCAAGTGTGTCCCAGCAACAAGAGCCCCAACGTTCATTGCCCTTGGGTTCATGTGTGGTCCTCATTACCTATAAAAACTTAATAATTGAGATTATAATAATTAAGAATAATTGAAAAGTTTTGGGACTCAATAAAATCTCACAATATTTTTACAACAAATAATATTTCAAACTACTATAACTCAAAATAAAATGAAATAAAAAAAATATTATATTGGGATCTTATCAAAACAGGGCTAACGTGAAAAGATTATGAGATTTTGTTGTGTTTGTAGTTTTCTCATAAGATTTATGTGAGATATAAAATGGAAGTTCCATGATGGAAGTATAAAACTACATGCATGAGAGACATTGCCCTGTCTCCTCTTTGTGTTTTATTATTTCAAGATTCTCGATCGACCTAACCCCCCACAGGGACGGACCGATGAGGGGGCCCGAGCCCCCTTTGGCCCAAAAAAAAAAAAAAGCGTAAGCCCAACCAACCCTTATTGGGCCTCCCCAGCCCAACCTTGATCGCCCCCCCCCCCCCCCCAAAGCCCAACCCAAATTTTTTTTTTTTTTAAACCCACTAACACTTTTAACCCTAGAAACCGATCCGGATAAAATTTAAAAAGAGAGAGAGAGAGAGAGAGAGAGAGAGAGAGAGAGAGAGAGAGAGAGAGAGAGAGAGAGAGAGAGTCGAGAGAGACAGAGAGTCAAAGATCGAGAGAGAGTGATTGGAGTGGAGGGATTGAGAGAGAGTCTCGAGTAGGGACGGACCCAAGAGGGGGCTCGGGCCCTCCTTGGCCCAAAAAATAAATAAAAAATTTAGTTATATATAATACTTTAAGCCTAGCCAACCTTTATCGGGCCCCCCTCAACCCAACCTTGACCGGCCCCCTAAGCCTAACTCAAAATTTTTTAAAACCCATTAACACTTTTAACCCTAGAAACCGATTCAGATAAAATTAAAAAAAAAAAAAAAGAGAGAGAGAGAGAGAGAGAAAGTCGAGAGAGATAGAGAGTCAAAGATTGAGAGAGAGTGATTGGAATGGAGAGATTGAGAGATAGATCGAGTAATCGACTAGAGTCAACGGTCAGCCACGACGCCGCCCTGAGAATATCAGCCTCGCACGACGTTGCCATAGGCCACCATCACGCCGCCCTGGACTCCACGTCGCGCCGCATCGCCCTTAGTGCCTCCGGCGGCTTGATCTACCCAACCCACCATTGTCTCCGGTAGTTGTAGATTCTAGCCTCCATCCCAAAATTCCAATCTACCCTTTCAAGTAGTTCTTCTCTCTTTAAACTTCAAAACCTAACATAATATTGATATAATGTTTGTGTTGTAAATTTGTGATTGACTGATTGTGTCGTTTTTTTTTTTTTTTTTTTTTTTTTTTTTTTTTTCTCCTACTGATGAGTGGGAGAGTCCGAGTTGAGAAAGTGAGATGTGAGTTATGATTTATATATAGTTTTTGCTAAAGTATTTGACTATGAGTTGTGATATATAAAGTGATAATATATAAAGCATTTGATTGTTTGACACTTTGACTGTTTGTTGGTAGTGGGGCAATATTGGGAATAGGCAATAGAGATAAAAAGAAAGAAGGAGATAAAGGACATATAATGCATTATAAATTAGTAGTGGGGGTATAGGTGTGTTTGGGGCAATGGGTGACAAAGATAAAGAGACAAGATGACAAAGATAAGAAAACAAAGATAAAGAAACAAAATGAAATAAATAATATAATATATATGTGACACAAATTTATCAAAATAAAATTGTCAATGTTTGATTAGTCATTTTGTGAGATAATAAATATAATTTTTATTTTATTTGTAGATTATGAGAAAATCAACTACACTATTTGATTTTTTTTCAAAAGAAAAGATTTAAATTCAACATATATGATATGGATGCAGTTGTAAATTTTTTTGATTTTTTTTTTCGCTTATCTCTGGCCCTCCTAGCTTTAAATCCTAGGTCCGTCCCTAGTACTAAGTCTCGACCGAGTCGCTGTTATTAGCCAGTGCCACACAAACCGTCAGCCTTACACGACGTCACCACAGGCCACCATCATGCCGCCTAGCCTCGGCCGCCATAGATCCACATCATTGCCATTGCCTTTAGCGCCTCCGGCAGCTTGATCTGCCTAACCCATCGTCTCTGATAGTTGTAGCCTCCAGCTTCCAGCCCAAAATTCTAATCTGCCCTTTCAAGTAGTTTTTCTCTCTTTAAACTTTCAAACCTAACATAACATTGATATAATGTTTGTGTTGTGAATCTGTGATTGATTGATTGTGTTGTTGTTTATTTTTGTTGAGGATGATTATAGGAATCTCGATTGTGTTTTTTTTTTTTTTTTTTGGTGGAAAAGGATGATTGTGAATTGAATTTGAATATGTGATTGTGTTTGGGGCTTGGGAGTCTCTATCTGTCTCTCAGAGTTTTTTTTTTTTTTGGCGATGAGTGGGAGAGTTTGAGTTGCGAAAGTGAGATATGAGTTGTGATTTATATATAATTTTTGCTAAAGTATTTGACTGTGAGTTGTGATTTATGAATTGATAATATATAAAGTATTTGATTGTTTGACACTTTGACTATATGTTGGTAGTGGGGCAATATTGGGAATAGGCAACAGAGATAAAGAAAAAGAAGGAGATAAAGGACATATAATGCATTATAAATTAGTAGTGGGGGTACAAGTGTGTTTGGGGCAATGGGTGACAAAGATAAGGAGACAAAATGACAAAGATAAAGAAACAAAATGAAATAAATAATATAATATATATGTGACACAAATTTATCAAAATAAAATTGTCAATGTTTGATTAGTCCTTTTGTGAGATAATAAATATAAATTTTATTTTATTTGTAGATCATGAGAAAATCAACTACAATATTTGATTTTTTTTTTTCAAAAGAAAAGATTTAAATTCAACATATATGGATTTACAAGTGGCAAAAAAGGCAGGGGCTTGGCTAGAGACATATCTTCTTCAGAATAGAGCTCTGCCATGGTAATAATTGTGCATGCTAGGAGAAAGTTCTTATGCATCAAGAGTAGAGGCCCTGGTTACCAAATGTTGGAGTTGATCAACAAGTGTCAAACCAAGTAGGGGACTTGTTTGCATGGCTTAGATATGCTTCCGGCAAAGAAGTAGATATGTAATCGTGGAGGATTGGGGTGCTACATCTTTAGGACCTTTTTTTTTATTTTTTATTTTTATTTTTAAGTGTGAAAGATGTCTAGTCCTATCCATCTCTTCCTTGGAACCATTCTTCATCAACATCAGCATCTGGATCATAGTTATGATAGTAAGGGTCATCATGTCCGATAAAAGGATTGGGCATTTCCCAATGATCTTCATGTGGCATGTTGTCTATAAACATCTGGATCAGTTGGTATTATTTCAAGTAAGATTCTTTTATTAAGAGATTCTGCCATTGTGAGAGCATGGTAATAGGATACCCAAGAAACATCCAAATGTGTATGGAGAGTGCCATCCAAATTAGTAACCCAATGCATCTTTGTAGGGTGGAAAATTCCTTTTGCACGAATATTATTTTTAGAATTAAGCTTGGCAACTAAACATCTTTGAAGTGACTTTGTGACCAAATCTTGGGTGTTTTGTTTTGGGATACTTCATCCATTCACCATCATGAGCATCATTTTTCAAAATTTCAAACAAGAATTTGTGAAAATATTTATTTTCATGCGGGAAAATATATCTGTAAAACTTTGGTTCAAAATGAAGACACAGGTAATACTCATTGAGTAAATACCACATGTAAAGATAATGTGCAACCGTCCAATTGGTTATCCAAAAGGCAAAAGGGGTTTTCCATGGTTGGTCTATATCGGGGAAAATAGCAAGGAAGTGGCACTGGTGCTTTCTAAGGTAATCATGGAGGATTCTAATGATTCTTTTGGATCTGGTTTCAAGGGTCAAGGTCTTGATTTGGTCTTTTATTTCTGTGGGAAGGGTTTCTACCGTATTAAGGATATCATCAAGATTTGCAAAGGAAGGGCCTGAGGATGAGGATGGATTTGTGATAGGATATACACACAGGGGTGGAGGAATAATAGTGGTATTAAGGATTGGAGGTTTTCTAGAAAGATAATCGGTGATAAGGTTATCTTTGCCTTTGATGTGCTTGACTTGAAAAGACCATTGTGAAAACCAATTTGGCCATCTCGAGTAATCGAGGATGTGGGAGCATTTTCCTTTTGAATTGGTGTATTTTGGGAAAGGAAGACATATCCATTTCTACTAAAAAATTATGCCCAAGGAGATGGAATTGAAATTTTTCAATCCCATGTTTGACTGCTAGGATTTCTTTAAAAGTGGAGTGGTATTGAAGTTCTGAAGGCTTGAATGCACCACTTTTATAATCACAAATACTTCTTTTGCCACTAACTTCTCCAAAGAGAGCTACCGCCCAATATTCATCACTTGCATCTGTCTGTAGTATCCTTTTTGCCTGGTCCTAGAATCTGTAAGGGGGAAAGTTTTCTGCTAATCTTTTCAATTGTTGGACTTCTTCTGTATGAACATAATTCCATTCTGGACGTGATTTCTTCAGCAATTGAGATAAACAATTCCTGTATTTGGAGATTTTTGGAATAAAGTTCGACATATAATTAATAATTCCAAGAAATTATTGTATCTATTTAGTACTTGTGAGCTTATTTGGGAATTCTCCAAGAGAAACAACTATGTGAGGCTGCAAAGTATACTTTCCATCTGAAATGTTTACTCCCAAGAAGTCTATGGAAGACTGTCCTATGACCATTTTCTTTTCTGAAAGCATTATCCCTTGAATATGTGATTGTGTTTGGGGCTTGGGAGTCTCTGTCTGTCTTAGAGATTTTTTTTTTTTTTTTTTTTTTTGCTACTGATAAGTGGGAGAGTTTGAGTTGAGAAAGTGAGGTGTGAGTTATGATTTATATAAAGTTTTTGCTAAAGTATTTGACTGTAAGTTGTGATTTATAAAGTGATAATATATAAATCATTTGATTGTTTGACACTTTGACTGTTTGTTGGTAGTGGGATAATATTGGGAATAGGCAATAGAGATAAAGAGAAAGAAGGAGATAAAGGACATAAAATGCATTATAAATTAGTAGTGGGGGTACAAGTGTGTTTGGGGTAATGAGTGACAAAGATAAAGAGACAAAATGACAGAGATGAAAAAACTAAGATAAAGAAACAAAATGAAATAAATAATATAATATATATGTGACACAAATTTATCAAAATAAAATTGTCAATGTTTGATTAGTCCTTTTGTGAGATAATAAATATAATTTTTATTTTATTTGTAAATCATGAGAAAATCAACTATGATATTTGATTTTTTTTCTAAAGAAATATTTAAATTCAACATATATGGATGTAGTTGTGAATTTTTTTATTTTTTTCCGCTTATCTCTAGCCCCTCTAGCTTTAAATCCTGGGTCGTCCTTGGTATTGAGTATCGATCGAGTCAGTCGATCAGCCACGGCACCGCACAGATCGTCGCCTCACACGACGTTGCCACAGGCCACTATCACGCCGCCTAACCTCGGCCGCCACAGACCCATGTCGTTCCCACTACCCTTAGCGCCTTTGATAGCTTGATTTGCCCAACCCACCATTGTCTCCTAGATTTGCAGACCTCCAGCCTCCATTCCAAAATTCCAATCTACCCTTTCAAGTAGTTTTTCTCTCTTTAAACTTCAAAACCTAAGATAACGTTGATATAATGTTTGTGTTGTGAATCTGTGATTGACTAATTGTATTGTTTTTTTTTTTTTTTTTTTTTGCAACTGATGAGTGGGAGAAAGTGAGATGTGAGTTGTGATTTATAAAGTGATAATATATAAAACATTTGATTGTTTGACACTTTGACTGTTTGTTGGTAGTAGGGAAATATTGGGAATAGGCAACAAAGATAAAGAGAAAGAAGGAGATAAAGGACATATAATGCATTATAAATTAGTAGAGGGGGTACTGGTGTGTTTGAGGCACTGGGTGACAAAGATAAAGAGATAAAATGACAAAGATAAAAGAAACAAAATGAAATAAATAATATAATATATATGTGACACAAATTTATCTAAATAAAATTGTCAATGTTTGATTAGTCCTTTTGTGAGATAATAAATATAATTTTTATTTTATTTGTAGATCATGAGAAAATCAACTACAATATTTGATTTTTTTTTTTTTTTAAAAGAAAATATTTAAATTCAACATATATGGATGCAGTTGTAAATTTTTTTTTTTTTTTATTTTCGCTTATCTCCACCACCCTAGCTTTAAATCTGGGTCCGTCCTTGCTCCCATGCACAAGACGCAATACTATAGTGGTCCATTCCATGTGAAAAGGGGAGAAAATTGCATCTCATGGTCTTGTTCCTAAAAACAATAATATGGAATTTCCAAAACCACATCTGTGCAATGCAGTAGATTGAACGGATTTTCACGATTTCCTCTTTTAGCCTTCTTTGTACGCATCTATGCTTTAAGAAATTTTATTCGTAAAGCTTAATTTTTCTGCTATCTAACTAAGCGTTTGAGTAACAATCACAAGCAAAAAATTAACTCAAAAATAAATCTTTTTATTTGATGAATATCGGCATGATTTATTTTCACAACACAATTCCTACTTTTCTTTCTTGTTGAGTGACCACTGACATGCATCCAAGACCCGAAAACAATGTTTTATAAGAACTTCAATAATATCACTTGCATGATTGCTTTTGCATGAAATCCCTCACCTCCTTAATCATCAAAGAATGCTCTGGAAACTCAGGAAAAGCATAAAATGAGTGAAACGCATTCTCATACTCGATCAAATACGCTTCTTTCCCAGCTTTGTGCAACCCCTCATAGTACTTCTTTTGCCAATCCTGTAAAGGGTCAAACCCTCCAACAAACACAATCGTCGCTGGGAAATTCACCCTGGAAATATCAACTGAATTTGGCCCGAAAACATTAGCGGTTGCATGGTCTTGGTTTGACCCTTCTGGTAAAAAAGCCTTCCAAAACCAGTCTGTGGGTTCCACCTTAAGTACTGGAGCTCTATCAAGTTTGTTCTCAGATTCTGTGCGCTCTTCTCCACCAAAAATGGCTGCAAAGCTATAAGTCCAATAACTTGCAGCTTAAGAAACTTGGAATCACTTGCTTTGAGTGCCACATTGTGCGCTATATTGCCTCCTGCACTGTCTCCAGCGAGAAAACAATCCTTCAGATTAGCATTTTGGGGAAAGTGTTCCAAGTTTTCTTCATCAATGAACTTTAAGACGTCGAAGCCATCCTCGTATTGGCATGGATACTTATGCTCCGGTGCAAGCCTGTAGTTGACAGAGACGATAATGGAGGGGATTCCTCGAGCGAGTCTTCCGCAAAACTTGTCAATTAATTATTAACGATACAGTTCAGCTTTCTCCAAGCTTCCAATAATATATGTCTAGTTACTCTAATTATATGAATCATGCATCCCCACCCTTGTTCCAAAAAAATATTGTAGTAGCATTTCTTAATTTTAATTTCTTATTTTTTATTTTATTTTTCCTTTATCTCTTTATTTGTTTTCATCCATACGTGTCTTTTTATTTCTTTTCTTTTTCCTTTTTTTTTCTCCTCCACGCACATGTACTTTCTCTTCACTCTCCTCCACACACATTTACTTCTTTTTCACTCTATCTTCATTTTCACTTTCATTTTCTACCTATGTTCTGGTCTAGTTCTCTCTCTCTCTCTCTCTCTCTCTCTCTCTCTCACACACACAGATCAGCAGTAACTAAGGCTATAGACAGACAGCCTTTTAAATCAGCATTCATGCCACCTCGTCTGCTCCATTGCCGCTCATCCTCCCTCAATGGTGGCTCAGATGGGTTAGATTTGCTATCTTCTTTTTCTTATTCTTTTTTTGTTATGATTTGATTAGTTTTAAGATTGTCATTTGAGTTTGTATTTTAAATATTGTGATTGAGTTTAGATAGAGATGTTTGAGAGAAAAAAGATTTGAAATGGTTGAGTTGTAGCCGTGTGAATTTTGAGTAAAAATAGAATATTTTAATTTGTGGGTTGAATTTTTTATTCCCAGTAATTCTTTTGCTAATGAACAATAGGTCATCAGACCTAGAGAGTTATTGTTCATTAGCAAGCAATATTTTTTGCTCATGAATAGTGATTTAGAGAGACTGTTGAGCAACTTTTGTGGGTTTACTCTCCAGATTTTGGGTTTAGAGAGTTTGTTGGAGATGTTCTTAACTTGGTAGATTGAGATGTTCTTAGCTTTTAATGGAAATACTGTAACAAAAAAAAAAAAAGAATGAATGAAACCAGCAATAAGCAAAAAGTTAAGAAAAAACATAGACAGACCTACAAAAAGTAGTTTTTTTGACCAAAAAACAATACCTAGCCCATTGACAGTGTGAAGAAATAAGCTATAAATAAGCTTATTTGCTAAGAGACCCATGTAAAACTCGCAAATAGTAAAAAATTTAAGCAAAAAGTAAACTGATCATCGGAATCCAAACGCACACATAGTGTATGTTTGGATTTTGCTTAAAAGTTTTTTGTATTTTGTCCCATTTTTTCTCTCTCTCTCTCTTTTGTTTTGAAAATAATCTAACTTTAGCTTTTGAAAAATAAATTAGCTTGTAGCTTATCTACGTAATACACTTGACATCAAAGTTACTAAAAACTATATATTTTTTTTATAAATACCATGCAAATAAGCTACTGAAAGTAAGCAAAATTCAATCACACATGTAATGCTTTCTTGATAAGATTGAATCTCCTCTTTTGGATTCTTCATGTTTTTAATGGCATTGTTTCTAATTGGCCCCCAAAAATCATCACTATTTTCTTAAACCATCGTTAGGTTTAAGATACACTTGTAGGCTTAAGTCACATGAGTTGTAGAACAAATTTGGCCACCCTCAACCTCAAAAATATAGGACATGTGGCAACTTACAATTGGTAGAACATAAAGTAAACATTTAGACTGGTTAAAAAAAAAAACTATTCATATGTGAAATTCAGCAAATAAATCATAGAAGGGATTTTAGCCAACAGTTGACTCTATGAGCATGCGGTTTAAGCAATTTGTCTTGTAAAGCTTTTTCTACAATCCAAACATTTGAATAATTACAAGCACATGAATAACTTCAAGAACATTATTTTATTTTATGGGCTAAAATACAAAATTGACCTTCTAATTTTCTTCAAATTTTATTTCAGCCATTTAATTTTACTTTTTACATAATTGCTTTCCTATTTCCAGTAATATCATTTGTAGGATTGCTTTTCCATGAAATCCCTCATCTCCTTAATCATCAACGATGACTCAGGAAACTCAGGAAACCCATAAAATGAGTGAATCGCATTCGGATACTCAATCAAATATGCTTCTTTCCCAGCTCTCTTCAACCCCTCGTAGTACTTCTTTTGCCAATCCTGCAAAGGGTCGAACCCTCCAACAAACACAATCGTCGCCGGGAACTTCAACCCATAAATATCGATGGAGTTCGGCCCAAAGACGTTAGCAGCTGCATGGTCTCGGTCGGACCCTTGTGGCAAAAACGCTTTCCACATCCAGTCAGTACGCTCCACTGTAATTAGCGGAGCTCCAGCAAGGTTGGTTTCGGATTCAGTTCGTTCTTCTCCACCAAAAAATGGCTGCAAAGATATAAGTCCAATAACTTGCAGCTTAAGAAACTTATATCCACACGCTTTGAGTGCCACATGATGAGCTATATTACCTCCAGCACTGTCTCCAGCGATAAAACACTGTTTCAAATTGGCTTTTTGAGGAAAATGTTTGAAGTTTTCTTCATCGATGAACTTCAAGACATCAAAGCCGTCTTCGTATTGACATGGATACTTATGCTCTGGTGCGAGGCGGTAGTTGATGGAGATGATGATGGAGGGGATTTCTTGAGCGAGTCGTTGGCATAAGTCGTCGAAGGGTTTTGAGTTTGCGGCAAAGAAGCCAAACCCACCACCATGGAAGTAAAAGATGATTGGGAGGCTATTGTTGTTGTTGTTGGTGGTGGTGGCGGTGGTGGGAGTGTAGAGGCGAAACCAAAGGTTTCGGGAGGGATCGACTGTGAAATCTGAGGTTTGGACTCCATTGGTGGGATTTTCAGAGGGAGGGGATTTGAAGTCGATGAGGCTCATAAGACAGCGGTTGATGGTGCCGTTTGAGCGGCGACATAAGTCGGTGACAAAGTTGAGGGTGGAAAGGAGGAGACGGATCTTCCGTGGAAGTTTAGGTGACATTATTGTTTGGAGGAATTGCTGCTACAGCTAGCGTACATGGCATGGAAAGCATATATAAGTGCGGTTCTCACTAGTCTCAGAAGATTTTTCTCACACCGTGCATGTGTGGCTAAAAACATAGTCTGAAATCTGATATGTTGGTTGTTTTTTTTGATATGTTGGTTGTTTTTTTCCAAGATCCAGGATATGCTAAGTAAGAGTAATGATTATCTTATCCTCTTATTGCATATCCAACGTACTCACGCAGCCAAATAGACTAATAATGCTCAATGACAAATGTGTAATAAGCTCGCTAAGAGCATCCACAAATACAAATACAATAAATTTTATACATTTTGCCTCCAAAAATCTTTCATATCAGTTCTTTTAAAATTGTTTATATTTACACATTTAATTTGCTATAGTAATCGTGTATATATGCACGATTATTGTATTTGTGTATACTATTATTTTATTAATTTCACATTTCGCACATTTTTTTCTCTCACACAAACACATCCACACAAACAAATCAACACAAAGATACATAAACACACACACCCACACACAAACACACTCACACGGACAAACCAATAGAGAGACAGATCGGTGTTGGTGTTAGTCGCTTGTGGATCGGTGCTAGTGGCGCTAGATCAGAGTTTGTGAGTCGATGGAAATGGGTCTAGATGCTTGTGGATCAATGTTGGCGGTGGAGATTGGTGCTTGTGGGTCAACGGGAATGGGTTTTGATGCTTGTGGATCGGTGCTAACGGCGGAGATCGATACTTGTGGGTCAATGGAGTTTGTGCTTGTGGGTTTTGATTCTTGTGGTTCCTGTGGTGGAGATTGGTACTTGTGGTGGATAAGTGATTTGACCATGAGAGGAAAAAGAAGAAGAAGATGCTTGTGGAGGGAGGTGATCTAATTGTGACCTTGAAAGGAAGAAGGAGAAGTTACCGTAGAAGGAAGAAGAAGAAGTAGAAGAGGGACAAAAGATTGGTTTGAGAGATGAGATAAGGACAAAGAAAAAAAAAGATAAGTACAAAAGAAAAATAAAAAGATAGGGACAAAATAAAAATTAAAAATTAAAAAATATTATTATTTAAATAGAGGGGATTGTAAAATAGATAAATTAATATGAGTACTTTGGAAAAGTGGCAGTGTAAAATAGAAAAAATAGGTTTTTAATGTAAAATAGACAGAAAAATTTGGCCGGACTGATGCAATTGCTCTAAATAAGACTTACTTTTCCAATTTCTGCATTGTGGCAGAGCTATAGCCAAGCTTGGCCCAGCAAAATTTTAAAAATTTCTTTTATTTTTTTGTATAATTATTAAGATATTTAAATGTTTAGTTAAAAAAAAAAAAAAGTAGGAGTTAACCCTCCAAATATTTCAGTCAATCAATATTACTCTTAAAAAATGTTAGAATTTATCAATTAGTCTAGTAGTTACATAAACAATATAGTTTTTGTTTTCTCAATTTCAGATTTTGTACGTGTCTGATATACTAGATTAACTTTTATATATTTATTGGAGCTTAAAAGATGATCAATTCTCTTAAAACATTATCTCTTGAAAATATATATATATGTCAATGTCGATACTTTCATATATTTATAAATTATAATCTACTCTAGTATTAAAATATTAAAATTTATATATGTGTTTAACCGTTTAGGCATATATGTGATGGTTTTGTCTTATCTCTTGTCTAATATATTAGTACCATTATTTGGCTCTCCAAATAAAAAATCTTGGCTTCACCCCTTGTTATTGTAGGAAAAGACAACAAGTAACGTTGGTCAGACCCACAAGATTAGAAGTTTGTTAGATATAGTGACATGGTAGTATGGGAGTATTACGTAAGAGGAGGAGAACTAGTAATTAGTAAACAATTAAGATTTGAAGTGTCACAAGTTGGATTTGGAGACTTCTTAGGTGGACAGGGACCAGCCTTCAATGAAAGTATTCGAATTGTATATGTCTGGCGTGAGGTGCTTGATGCTTCTTTTCATTGGAGATTCGACCAGTTATGGGGTTGGAATAATATTAAGATAATGGTACCATGTTTATGATCGAGGTGCTCAAAAAGAATCAAATTAATTTAGATTCTAAAGACAACTATTGTACTTGTTTCCATGTGTTTCCGGGTTCTATTGATTATGCCCTATATAATTTTCCATTGCAATTTACAAAGGAGGTGAGGGATTTCATGCAAAAAGAAATCTAAATAATTTAATTATATACTTCACCAAACTAATGGAAGACTCTGTTCTACCATGCATTAAATAATGGCCTCTAGTTGATCACTTGATCCTGAAAGGAAAAGCAAATGATCTTGAAGAAGAATCTAGAGAATCCAAAGTATTGGATTGTATTGATTATCTTGCATACATAACAATGAATATATTATATATCTTCAGTATTTATATACAGAGATTCAGCTAACAAATCTAACAGAAAAGCTTAATCTAACAAACTCTCTAATGGCCATATAGGAGACACACAGATCAACTAGATAGCAGTATTGACCTTTGCTGCACAAATAATACTATTATTTTCCTTTAAATACAACTCAATTCAACTATATATCAATACAATCATATTAATGAATTTAAGTTGTGATTTACAACTATTTTGTGTTGGCTTTAATTCCGTGTCAAATTTAATTGTAATTTTATTCAATCATTTTTCTTTATATTTATGTTGTTTTAATTGTAAGAGATAAGTGTGAGAAAGTGTAAAGACTCAAGTTTAAAATGAAGAACAAGTGGATTTTGCGAGAAGCTCGTGAGAAGTTAACCTACGAAGTAGCCACGTGTAGAGCATATGACTGGAATGCGAAGAGTTATGTCACTGGAATCTTCGTTAGTGTCTCGCGGGTAAGGCCTTCCATGAAATACTTGCAAAACATTCTGTTTGGCTAATTTGTCATGTTTGTTTTACCAAGTCTTTACCCACACTATATATACCCTCATTACCCATATATTGTATGGAGTGCTTTTCAGAGAGAAAACCCTAAAAAATACACTTGAGAGTTAGAGATTATTATACCCACAATCATCTACACTTTTCCTTGTGGTTTTCTTCTACTCTTACCTCTCCATCTCTAAATCCTTGAGAGGTTAATAGCCCAAATACTTACCATACTCAATCTAAGTGTCAAGTGAGGTTTTGGTGCTGTTAGGAAACATTGGAAGGAGCCATTCATTGGCGGATGCAATCCAATTGAATTGCGGGATCCAGGAAAGTTAGAGAAGATAAGGTTCTAAGAAGCCAGTTGGTAACAGGAACTTGGAAGGCTAAAGTATATTGGGTAGACTAGATTTGGAGTGTTTTTTGTTATTCATGTACTTCAACTTTATTCTCTAGTGAATTAATTACCGCTTGGAAGGCGGCGAAGAGGTTTTTTGTCGAGTTCTTTGGTTTCCTCTTTGATAATACATCTCGGTGTTATCTTGTGTTTGCATCTCTCTTCCCTACTCTTTAAGTTTTTCTTTATATTGTTGATAATGGATGAATATGGCTTAGGGTAGTGATATCGATTGTTTGTGCTCATTTACTCTTATTCCGCACTTAGTCTTAGTTAGAGTAAAAACAATTTAGCCATAATTTTAATTTGAGGGTCTAAACAAGCTCTTTTATTTTCACACAAATCCGAGCTTTCATATACAATCACTTTAAAAAAAAAATTATCTCATATAAGTTGATTTTGATCCTATTTATAAAAAGGTTCTATAAATGAGTGGTCGCACATAGGTTAAAGATTAATAAATGTTTAATAATAATATCTTTTGAAGATAAGATACACGTACGTGTTATTGATTCATTAGATTACACAAATAAATTCATTGTGGTTGTGTGTGTGTGTGTGTTTTTTTTTTGGATATATGGAACATATTGACTTCATTTTTTGAAAAATATATAAAATTTTATTTAATAAATCATTTAATGCATCGTAGCCATTGATTTTAGTGCATTTGTTAACGAAATCCTTTATATAATAAGTGACAATTTGATGTCAATTTAATTGTTTTAAGATTGTGTACTTCAAATCAAAATATGATCATTAGATATGGCACAAAGTTGCAAACTGTTTTTTTTTTTTTTTTTTGATGAATTGCAAACTGTTAATTTTGTTCCATTAATTTTGATTTGGATATATCCTTGGGGCCTGGGGGACAAAAAAGAAACTTAAATAAACATTTGAATTCAGTTGCAGACTTGCATCATTTACTTCTTGTACTTAATTGGTAAAATTTAACTTGGTCTTTTAATTTTATTTCTGTGGCTGAGTATGACTTCTGTGGCCGAGTCAGCCCAAATTCAAAAACAGGCTGAAAATCTTTAATTGACGTCAGTGAAGCCCAAACTCAAATGAAACATTGTAATCCAAAAAAATTGGTCCATAAGAGCGGAGTTAGGTTGGTCCAATTGAGAATGTTAGATGCCAAATAGGAATAATTGTTCTATGGATTAATTGCTCATTTGCTTGCCCTTCTCCCACTGTAATAGGATCGGGCTTTGTGTGTGAACTGTGAATTGGACACAAGCTGAACCCAATAATGTGTCCAATTAGGCAACGATCTCGAATTTGTAATCAATTAAGCATGTAATTTCCTTTGGCTATGAGCCACACACTCTGTAATCAACCAATAGGCTTTTTTTTTTTTTTTTTTTTTTAAAAAAAAAAAAAAAAATTTTAATTTTATAAATAAATAAATTCAATGGAAGAGAGGAGATTTGAATCCTAAATGTTTCTGTTGAAAACATTGAGAGATGTTTATTGAGCTACAAGACTCTTAATCAACTAGTAGTTATGTAGTTACATTAGACTTTATCTTTAGTTGTTTTGCTAGACTCCATAGGCGCTAATAGTTGCTGTCTAATAATTATACAAATATATCAGTTTATATTGTGCATTATTACAATTTTTGTTTTGACATTATGGTTAGGTGCTCAATAATCACTTTTTCATGGATCTAATTAATATATATATATATATATATTTATATTTTTTTTTGTTTTCTCCCAATACTCCTAGAATGCAAGTCATGGAAAAGGTTATGACTAAACAGTCCCTAGACTTATTTTATTGTGCAGCACTTCATAAGTTCTAGTTACTTCTAGTTCTTTAAATTAAGAGGAAGTTAGCTTATGCTCTTTGATTTCTAATGCCATTCCTCCAGATGATCAGTGGCCGTTTGATCGATCAAGTGCTGAAATTTTCTGAATAAAGTTATTAAGACATATGCTTGGTATTGCAAAATGATTTGAAGGCAAGGAATAATATAGTTCATTATAGGCGCTTGAAAGATTCGTATACTTCTGTATTGTAAAGGTTCTACGCAAAAGGGGCAGAACCTGTGTTGGCTTAGCAAAAATTTATAAACGGTGTAGTCCTCAAGTACAACCTATGTATATTTAACGATAGGAATAAAAGGTCATCGTGAACTTAGATTCTTATACCTTGTTAGTGGCATAAGCACTGATATATGAGAATTGTTCATTTTGTGGTCAATTATTCATGAATGACAATTAATATTTTTGCTATCTATAGTATTAATTAAAAATATGCATTGGGTCAAAAACTTTATAACTTAGTAACATAAGGTACTTTTTTTAATAAGAGAATCAATTCAAACAATATTTAATCTCTTAGCGCATCTCTGATCTACCATATCTTGGAAATTGCCGGGTACTCTTCAACATGTTACATGTGTATATGGCATTTCAAATAACGTTTTTTAACGTAGCTAAGGAATATTGGCTTATTTGAACAAGCTAGGCAAGATTCGCCAATAGTGCATGCACTGCCTTGACGGGGAAAGTTGAGACTATCATTAATAAACTTAATGATATTTTCATCCAATAGAATCCTTAAACTGTGTCTGAACGATGGGTGTGGGATCAATATATATATATATGGTGCGTGGTATATTATATATTTCATGGCATCTAACTTTATTCTTCTCTTATTAATATTATTTTTAAATTTTATTCTACAAGTGTCATTCACATGTGTGTATGGGAGATACATCAAATTAGACCTTTTTCTGGTGTCAACTATATATATATATATATATATTATCATTTATCAATCGCAACTTTATTCCTACTGATATCTTTGTGATCGATCAAGAACTATTTTTTTTAACTCCTAATGATATTCTCATCACCTTGAATATTAGTTTCAGTCCTGGTGACCGTGATACACTTTGTAATATATATCGAAAACTTTTCCAAAAACCCGTTGAGCATTCCACACGAATATGCCACAAAAATTGAAATTCCAAAGAAAGTTATATCAAGTAACACATGATTTAACTTAACTCTTTCATGTTAAATGATTTAAAAACTTTTTATTGAATTAATATTTTAAAAATTACATTTGCTAGATGTAATTTTTGAAATATTCTCTATGTTCTTTACATGTACTCTAAATTTTTTTGTCAATAAGATGTTACTTTTTATCTATAAACTCATATTTTATATAATTTTTTAGTTAAAAATAAAATTTTATGAATGACTTAATTTATTAAGTTTGATCCTCTTAAGATTTTTCATATATATATATATAAAAGAAGATAATGAAATCTAATAGTAAATTTAATAACAAAGTATCATTAATTTTGAGAGATTGCATCATTTGATTGGCCCAGATGCAGTGCCGTAGAGATTGACAAAGTGCATAATTACCTAGACAGCATCAAAGGTGGGGCACAACTAGAGCATATAGAAAAAGACTAATTAAAATAATTATAGTAAACAAATATTAATTAGTGGCTATACTTAGTGTCAAAAACTACAAGTGGTATATATTTCATTGGAAGTGGGGATTGAGATAAAAAGAGGAAAAAGAGTCGAATGGCCACAGTTGTGATAGACTCCTAACCAAACCAATTGGGATATTCTTTCAAATATCCATTTGGCCGGTTAAGGTTTTTCTCCTTTCACCTTTTCACCCCTAGCTAGATAGCTCAATTTCTCAGCCCACTTGATTTCTTTGTGCTTTTGATGTTACCTTTCCAACTATCATGTCCATAAACTACATCTTCTTCCATAGCCTTTCAATTTTTTTCTGGGTCTTCTATGTCTCCTATACCTTTTCCTTGATTCTTTACTTCTTTCTTCTACAATACTATCCTTTTTGGCAGTGTTCACATTGTTTCTATCATAATCACTATTGTTCCCATGTTATATATATATATTTTTGCTAGTCTTTAAAGTATCTGATGCCGTCAAAAAAGTGCCAAGTTTATTAATTCAACTACGTATCGTCATAATCAACAGAGGTCCTTAAAATTAAGTGGATTTGATTATCCAAAATTTTACTAATTAATATGATATAGAATTTTTTTTTTTTTTTTTTAGAAATTTTATAGATAGATAAAGTTTGACTAGTCTTTATTGAAGTGTTATCTGATGCTTAGCCAAAAAAGTTTGCAAACTCAACTCTTATTATTTTATTATTATTTTGTTTTTCAACATTACAATATTTTTTCGTAACCTAAGTTTTAAGTTACTTTTTGTTTTCTATTTGAAAATAACTATAATTATTTTTTTGTCATCAATAACAACCTACTACTTAAAATTAATGTTGTGAAAGCTTTTATGCAAATTTATGATTATAAATCACTTTTGGTGTTTTTGTTTCGTGAAAGCATGCAAATATGCAATCACTTTTGGTGTTTTGGTTTCTTTTGGCTAGGGCATTGCATTAATTGATGAAAGCGAATTGTATGAAAGTAACTCCTTAATTTGAAGAATCATTTCGAATGGGTGCCAGTGAGCTATAATGGTTTCTAGTGGCATATCTGGGCTACCTATGATAGCAATAGCATATGTGTCTGCACTTCATTTTTGATATATACATTAATTTTCCTGTAATAAAATGTCACTTAATATCAAAAAATTCAAGTCGTAACACTTGAAGGGAAAAGTATGTCTCTTGAAAACCTAGCTAAGATGGACCAACAATGGTACTATTTGAACTCCAATTTCTTAAATAATCAACTTTCCAGAATTATTTCGACCATTAATTCTAACGATGGCCCCCTTAACGGTGCTTGCAATATGTTTTTGGAATTTGACATCTACTTCAATGTGATATGAGTTATTAATTAGTGAATTAATGTGGCAAGCTAACTGCAGCCATGGATGGCTTTATCACTCTCTATTCAAAATGACTTAACTTAGTGGCATAATTTTTTATTTTTTATTTTTATTTTATATTAAGAGAAACATGGCTTAAATCTTCATTCTCTTCTTGTTGTAACTATCAAGTTATTCACCAAAAAAAAAAAAAAAAAAAAAAAAAACCCTCAAAAGAAGAAGAAGAGTTATTAATAGTAGAGGTACCATAACTTTTTTTTAAATGTGGATATTTTGGAATTCCCCTCCAACGATTAACTAATTTTCGTAGTCTTAGGATTAAAACAACAGAGATCTATATTAATAATTTAGACGTGTATTTAATAGATGGTGAATTCACAAATCCAGACCTTTCATCATATTCTTGGTTATTAATGTCACTAACTTAATTAATAAATTAGCTTCTTGTTATTACGTATGAAAGGTTGATCAAATTCATAAAAAAAAAAGGTAGATCAAATCTCATTTACAATAAACCCCCACTGATCTTTCCTTTTCCCCAGCTGCTTTAATTTTGCCAATATAGTAATTTGCTTCACACCTTGATATTCCTTTAAGAAAAAAAATTGATTTAGTTTCACTTACTTTTTCTTTTTTCTCTTTTAAACAAAAATGAGTTCGTAGCGTGTGATAAATGGTTAAAGACTAAAGTGCAGTTAAAAGGAAGGAAGCTCTTTAAAATTAAGTAATCTTAGCTTGACGCATGTGATTGGCGACTGCTGGGATTGCAACAAGTACATAAAGACAGTGATTGTAGAGGAATCAAACCAACTAAAAACTGAAAGATCTGTCTGTTTTTGAGGATAAAGACAACAAGTACTTATTGAGGTTGTTTCTACTTTCTACGCGTCATGCAAACAATTTCCCTTTTTTCTTTTTCTTTTTTCTTTTTAAAAAAGTGGTAATGCAAGCAACCACAGGATTGTGCTGTGTGCAAAGCATGTAGAACAAAATCAGTCTTTTTAAGTGCTATAATCCCCCTTTTTTTTTTTTTTTAATAATATTATTTAATTATTATACAATAGACTTTATTTTGAATTGAATGAAATGGAAGGAGAGAAGATAATATGAGAAGGTAATCAAAATGTATTAATTTTTACATGTATATTCGAATTATATTCCTTTCCATTTTCCTTTACTCTCTCATTTTTTATGTCATTCCTTCCCAAACACAAGGTAAATGTGTCCATTTAGTTTGGTACATTAAATTTTATGGTTTTTTTTTTTAAAGTGAGGAAGGACTATGTAAGATGCACTTCAATAAATTGTTATTATATATATATATATAAAAGGTAATATTTAAAAAAGGTGTAATTAGTATAAAACAAATAAATCAAATTATTTACTTTTTAAAACTTGTGAATCAGACCTTAAAGGTTTCATTATTGATATATTATAATAATTGAAAAAAGAGTTACAAGGGAAATCTCATATATGATGGATAAGAAGGAATGGTTTGTACATAGGAATGGAAAATAGTACTTTATTTGTCCCTAAATTAATAATATTCTCGCTAAAAATTGTTGAGAAAGCTATCAATAATTCAATTGCTTTACAAACAAAATTTTAAACTCTTAATATTACCCTTTACTTTTACCGTAAAAAGCAAAAACCAATTAAATGACTATTTTGAAAAGTGTAAGATACTATTCTTACCTTTTTAACTGTAAAATATTTAGAAAATTATTTGTGAATAAGTATAAAAGTAAATATCAACTATTTATTTTTAAGAGAAGGAGGTAGTGACAAAATAAGAATATATATGGATAATATGTTTTGTACGCTTAAATTCACTAATGCATTTGACCAATTTAATTTGCAATCGGTTTATTTATTTAAATAATAAATAAATTGATTTATTAGAGTTTATTTTGAACTAATTTAGATTATGTTGGCCTTTTAAAATCCCAATTGTATTTTAATCGAATTTGTTTTTTCATGTCCAATAAATCCATGACTCGCCTAACTTAAAAGCATCCCATTGGTTTATCAAAAAAAAAAAAAAAGCATCCCATTGTATGTAACCAACCTACAGAACCCATGACAGAATAATCACCACCGAATCCATCGCACTGATTGATTTAATATTTAAAAGAAAAAGAAAAAAAGATATTGTAAAAATTGAGGCCTTTTAAGGAGCTTGGCTTCTTTGTCCAATTAACTTGGTTTCAAAGGGCAAGAGAAACCAAGAAATCAAGAAACCATCAAACTTCAAAGCTTTCCACTCATTTCTCATTGCTTTTAGAAGCTCTTAAACTGCTATAAAAGCCATTCATCTCTCTCTCTTTCTTGCCTCACATACTCAGAAACTTTTACGCCACCTTTTTATTTTCTCTCTCTCTTTTCCCAAACTCTTTCTACAAAGAAGCTGAAACGGGGAGAGAAATAATCAGTGAGATGGCGAGAAACGAATGGATTAATGGGTATTTGGAGGCGATTTTGGACGTGGGAAGTAACCTAAAGAAAACGTTTGATGGGAAACTGAGTGTTTCAAAGATTGAAGAAAAAGATCATAAGGAAGACAAGTTATTTAGTCCCACAAAATACTTCGTTGAAGAAGTTGTTAATAGCTTTGATGAGACTGACCTCCACAGAACTTGGATTAAGGTTCGTTGCCTTTTCTTCTATTCTAACTACCATATAGATATTGCTGCAGAGTGCAAACTAAGTGCAAAATTCTTCTAATTCAATTCATTCCTAGCTAAAACCTTATAGCTTCTTATAATACCTTATAATAACTTTATGTTCTAATTGTTTGGTTGTAAAGATTGACACACTTATATTTTCACCATTAATTCAAATGAAACCTACAGTTACTTTAAAGAAATAATTGTAAAAATTTTGTAACTCAATAAGTATTTTTCTAGTATTTTCAATAAAAACGTTTACATTTCAAATCTCCCATTTCTATTTTAATTATCAAATTATAAAAAATAATCAATTTCTTTTCTTTCTTTTTTCATATTTGAGATCCTAATAATCTTGTAATGGTTTTTTTTTTTTTTTTTTTTTTTTTTTTTTTGTGGTGGTCTTCTTGAATTTTCATCCAAGGTATTATGCTTATCACACAATATAATGAACATAGCGTCAAAAAGAAAGAAAATATTCCAAGCATATTTCCCTATTTTATGTGGCAATTTTTGAGCCAATATTGGTTCTGTTAAGTGGCCCCACAAGAGCAAATGGAACATTAGTTGGGGACCACACTTATATTGTCCCCTTTTCTTTTTTTTGGGCCTCACCTGGATTAAGATATAAAATAAACCTATGGTTGTCTTGCAAAATCAAAATAATCAAAGATGATTGAAATTTTATGGTCACTATTGTCACGGACACCATGCAAGAACCATATAGTTTACATGGCACACATGTGATTTCCAAAGGGACTAAAAGTTTTCTCCTTTATAATAAATTGAACTTGTGGAAATTTAAACTTCAAAATTCATTATGTGTATGTATATGTAATATATTGTTCTATGATTTTGTCCTCATTCAGCTAATACTTCACACACACTATATATGGAATCCGTTAAAATTAAATAGAACTCCATGAGACTAAAGTGACCCACTTACTCAACAAGTTGAAGAACAAGTTCTTGATTCAAGATTCAAGAATCAAGAATCATAATTGTCTGTGAATACTTGAAACATAAAATGAATGAGAAATGGAAATATGGAAGAATCTTAAATGCATGGAAGAAAAACTTGTTAATATCTTTATTATTTTCTTCTACATATATATTTATGTTTGATTAATTTGTATGGAAAAGGAGAAATGGAAGGAAAACAACTTGTGATTGACGGTGAACTATTACAGGTAATAGCAACAAGGAATACCCGTGATCGCAGTAATAGGCTTGAGAATATGTGCTGGCGTATTTGGCATCTCGCTCGCAAAAAGAAACAGGTGAGAGAGAATAAATGAAATTCCAAGTCTGGTTTTATAAAGTTCACAAGGATTATCACGCCAATTTATCACTAATCTTGTCGAGTTGAGCACTTTTTGAGTATTGCCTCATCTTCACGTTACTTTTGTTAAAAGAAGAGAGGTGGTATTTAATGGGAAATTGACTCTGGTATTACGACTCTCTTACATAAGGTGGATCAAATGTTCAAGACTTACATGAGAAGAAGACACGTAGTATATATTTGAATGTGCCAAATAATTTCACATTTATAAAATGGGTCTACTATTAATTGCAAGTAATAACGATGATTGATGGCTAATTGCTACCTAAGTAATTATTTTATTCTCAAAAAAAGAAATTTAAGTAATTATTTAGTACTTAACAAAAAATGGTATTTACTCCTTTCACATAATCAATAAGTTATATTAAGTCAATTTATGGTGGGATCACCATCTATATAGGAGAAGAAAGTACTATGTCTCTAATTCTACTTGAATATTAAAATTTTACCCTTTTTGTACAAAATAACTACTTTAAACATTACCCTACTACCCAACTACAAACTGCATCCACTTGTGAAGGAATTGGCAACAAAAGAGCAAGGGTTTTAGGTGATCATATCCATAGTATATCTTAATGAAATTGTTAAACATGTTAATTTCTCCATACTACACATTTCCTCAATTTCTTCAATTTTTAATCAGACATAAGACAAAAAATATTTATTTGATTTTATGTAGTTTACATAGACTTTTTAAGTCCATTAAATACTAGAAATGTCACGAATCTCATATCTAGTTAAAAAGTAAATAGAATTGAAAGATTTTAAATGGGAGGAGTGTCTCTTCCAAAAATAAAATATTAAGAATTCTATGAATTTGAAGTAATGTATTTTACATGTGCAGATAGCATGGGACGATGCAAAAAAGCTAGCAAAACGGCGTATAGAACGAGAACAAGGCCGTAATGATGCTGCAGATGACCTTTCCGAGCTCTCAGAAGGTGAGAAGGAGAAGAGTGATACCAATGTCTCAGAATCGACCAAGGATTTTTCCAGGATCAACTCTATTATGCATCTTTGGTCAGAGGATGATAAGTCTAGGAGACTTTACATTGTCCTCATCGGGTATCTAGCAATCTCAGTTAAGTTTGTTTAATTCTAAATAAGATTGTAGTTGCACACATGCCGTCAATTTGGTGCCAATAAGTTATTTCCATCAATGATCTTCAAAATAAAAATAAAAAGCAAGTTGATTTGAGGAGAATAATACATAGAAAAGATTGTATAATTTGGTTGTAGGGAATAACTTTTTCAAATTTTCATATTGTATTTGTTGCTCTTGTAGTATTCATGGGTTGATACGGGGAGAAAATATGGAACTTGGAAGAGATTCTCGACATCTTGGTGGTCGGTAATCTCAACTCTAAACTCAAAAAGGGTAAAAAAAAAACCTTTAGCAATTTTATTTTATTCCTGAGGGGCTCTAAGTCTAACATCGGTTTATGTTTTTACATGTTAAATTTAGGTGAAATATGTTGTTGAACTTGCTCGAGCAATCGCCAACACAAAAGGGGTCCATCGTGTTGATCTCTTAACTAGACAAATCACCTCACCGGATGTAGACTTTAGCTATGGTGAGCCCATCGAGATGATATCATGCCCATCTGATGGAAGTGGTAGCTGTGGAGCCTACATTATTCGCCTACCTTGTGGGCCTCGTGATAAGTAAGTAATTACAATTATTTTTGGGCTAAGGCCATCATTCCTAGTGAGTTAGGGACTGTTTGATATGACATTTTAAATAACAGTTTTCAGTTTTTAAATAACGTATGTATTTTTACATATTTTTTTACTTACACGTATTTCTAAAAAATATAAATAATTACCAAACAGGTCCTCAATTTTTGGAATATACTACTCCAACACATACAAAAGAAAAAAGAATGGTAATTGTTGGAACATTTTTATGTGGCAGGTACATACCAAAAGAGTCACTTTGGCCTTATATACCTGAATTTGTCGATGGGGCTCTAAACCATGTAGTGAACATGGCAAGAGCTCTAGGTGAACAAGTGGGTGGGGGAAAGCCAACATGGCCTTATGTGATTCATGGCCACTATGCTGATGCTGGAGAGGTGGCAACTCATTTATCCGGGGCCTTGAACGTGCCGATGGTGCTAACAGGTCACTCATTGGGTCGGAACAAGTTTGAGCAATTGCTTAAACAAGGGAGGCTTTCTAGGGTGGACATAAATTCAACCTATAAAATTATGAGGAGGATTGAAGCTGAGGAACTGAGTCTGGATGCGGCTGAAATGGTGGTGACTAGCACAAGGCAAGAGATTGAAGAGCAATGGGGATTGTACGATGGCTTCGATCTCAAGCTCGAGAGGAAGCTTAGGGTTAGGAGACGGCGTGGAGTGAGTTGCCATGGACGAAACATGCCAAGGATGGTGGTATGCACATTCTCTTATTGCTTGTGTTTCTCCCACAATTGAAGGAATTGACTTCATTTGCAACTCATTTATAGTCATATCATAAACCAAGTACTGGAAAATGTATATGTGCCTGCTTCTTTCAAGAATGATAGTGAAATATGGTTATAACATACTTAAAAATGGGTCTTCACATCCATACTACTAATGTCAATGTGGCATTAGGTTATACCACCGGGAATGGACTTCAGCTATGTCACAACTCAAGATTCATTGGAAGGTGATGGTGATCTAAAGTCATTGCTTGGCCCTGACAGATCCAATCAAAGCAAAAGGAATCTACCTCCAATATGGTCAGAGGTGATTCTTCTCCTAATCTTCCTTACTAGTATTCAAATATTTGAATGCCTTCCTTTAGTTCTGGATGTTACAGTCTAGACTAGAGTACAGAATGCAAATAACCATTTTTATGCATGGGTTGGGGCATTTCGTTGAACTGAATTTTACAATGCAGGTCATGAGATTTTTCACAAACCCTCACAAACCCATGATACTTGCATTGTCACGTCCTGACCCCAAGAAAAATGTCACCACATTGCTCAAGGCTTTTGGGGAATGCCAACAACTCCGAGAGCTAGCTAACTTGGTAAATTCTCCTTTTCATTTCAGCTAATTTTGTAGTGATTTAAACACGGCTTCATTACTATCAGCACAATAATTTGAACTAATAGTTCTTTCTGGTTGCATATTACTCTTCCAGACGCTGATACTCGGCAACAGAGACGACATTGAAGAAATGCCTAATAGCAGCTCGGTTGTTCTCACAACAGTACTCAAGCTCATTGACAAGTATGATATGTACGGCCAGGTTGCCTATCCCAAGCATCACAAGCAATCAGAAGTTCCTGATATTTATCGTCTGGCTGCAAAAACAAAGGTACATTGTGTGTTATAGAAATATCTAATGAACACCTGGGATGGTCATGAACAAGGAATTTGTTTACACTTAAATGGTTTTCCACCTCAAATAGCCTATAATACGGCTTTTACAGTTTATACATTAAAGATGGCCTACCAAACCTTATGGCAAAGGCCATTAAATGGCATAGATAGAGCCTAAACTACTGTTTAAAATCTGCCACACCTTAACCTCTCATTTTCTTCTTGCAAGTTGCAACATTAAATTTGCTAACAGTAAGACTTGGCGGATTTGTCTCTTGAAGGGAGTTTTCATCAACCCAGCTCTCGTGGAACCTTTTGGTCTCACACTCATTGAGGTAAGCCTTGGTCTATATACTTGAGTTATAGCAAGCTTTCACAAACTGCAGTAAACATCAATTATATGCTGCAAGATTTTGATCCTAAAACACATTAATTACATAAATATATTGCTTATGTTTTCTGCTATACACTATCCTGCAGGCAACTGCTTATGGTTTACCAGTGGTCGCCACCAAAAACGGAGGGCCTGTTGATATTCTGAAGGTAATGAACCACCATATGGCCTATTTCCCAACCTACTGGAACTCTATAGATACACAATTGTGTTTCTTATTCCAAGTTGGCTTATAAAATTCTTCATTTTTACTGTACAATTTTACACCCTAAACTTGAAACTAGAATACTTCATTTTTAACGAAAACCTTTACAAAACGTGGGAGAAGAAGAGTAACCCAAGGTTGCCCAAAAATGGTAATCAAAAACAAAATGTGGGATGCAGATTACAAGCATCTTCATCCGTCTCAATCAGGTAGCATGCGGTCAAACCTAATCTAGTTATTTCTCTGAAGTTCCTATTTATAATTAGAATTCCATGACACTATGGAATGTATTTGCTTAGGTCCTTAACTTATGAATTATGATCATTTCACGAAACTAATAGAAGGCTTTGTTCTGCCAGGTATTAAATAATGGCCTCCTAGTTGACCCACATGATCAGAAAGCCCTATCGGATGCGCTACTAAAGCTTGTTGCAGACAAAAACCTTTGGCTTGAATGCCGGAAGAATGGCCTAAAGAATATCCACCATTTTTCATGGCCAGAACATTGCCGTAACTACCTCTCACATGTTGATCACTGTCGGAATCGCCACCCCACTGCTCGTCTTGAGATAATGCCAATTCCTGAAGAACCGATGAGTGACTCTTTGAAGGAAGTGGAGGACCTTTCTTTGAGATTCTCCATAGAAGGAGACACAAAGATCAACGGAGAACTTGATGCAGCAACCAGACAAAAGGAACTCATTGAAGCCATAACCAGAATGGCTTCCTCTAAGGGTAATAATCCCAGTGCCAATTACTACCCTGGTAGACGGCAGTGGCTATTTGTTATAGCCACAGATTGTTATAATAGCACTGGAGATTGCACTGAAACCTTGTCGGCAACTATCAAGAATGTTATGAAAGCTGCAAGCTCAGGTATAGGCTTGGGTCGGATAGGCTTTGTATTATCAACCAGTTTGAATTTACAAGAGACCATAGAAGCCTTGAAATGCTGCCAAGTAAATATAGAAGACTTTGATGCATTGGTGTGTAAAAGTGGAAGTGAAATGTATTACCCATGGAGAGATATGGTTGCTGATGTGGACTATGAATCCCACGTGGAGTACAGATGGCCTGGTGACAATGTTAGGTCTATGGTGACAAGGCTTGCCAGGATAGAAGGTGAGGCTGAGGATGACATAATGGAGTATGTGAGTGCAGGGAGCTCTAGGTGCTACTCTTATAGTGTGAAACCAGGAGCCAAGGTGAGAAACTTGAGATAATAGAAAACAGAAAACTAATGTATAGAAGCTGGTCCCTTAAATGATGCATTTCGTTAACCCATAACATTTCTAACTGTGATTCTAATTATAAATGGCAGACCCGAAAGATAGATGACCTCCACCAGAGGCTACGGATGAGAGGCTTCCGATGCAACCTTGTCTACACACGTGCCACATCAAGGTTAAATGTGGTGCCCATGTTTGCATCAAGAATTCAAGCACTAAGGTCAGGTCCTCTTTGCTTACTATATAATGTAGACAATAAATTTATGCATGCATGCAATGTGATAGCTTTTTATGTATTATATACAAAAATCCACATAACAAAAAAATTGCAGTACCAAAGAAAAATTAAAAGAGAAAAATTTCCTGTCATGTTTGTGATATTCAGGTACCTTTCAATTATATGGGGAATTGACCTTTCCAAAGTGGCAGTGTTTGTGGGGGAAAAGGGGGATACAGATTATGAAGACCTGCTTGCTGGCCTCCACAAGACCATTATTCTAAGAGGCTCTGTGGAGCATGGCAGTGAGAAGCTTCTTCGCAGTGAAGACAGTTTTAAAAGAGAAGATGTAGTTCCACAAGATAGCCCTAATATCACCTTTATAGAGGAGAGTTATGAAGCCCACGATATCTCAGCAGCCTTAGAAGCTGTGGGGATCAAGTGAATAAATTTTCCCTTTCTATCTCCCTTCTCAAAGGATTATTGTTACTACTATCGGCTTTAGGGCCTTTTGAAGCATACAGTTATATAGATAACCCAAAGGCAAGAATGTAGATAGAGTATGCAAGAAGAATATAAATATCAACTTCTTGTGAAAATTCCAAATTTGTATAAGAATAAGCATCTAAGCTTTTCAGAAATTTCATCATCTTGTTCATTGGACATGATCA